>CM073126.1:920000-1520000 GCA_037039145.1 Fundulus diaphanus
GATGACCCGCCTCTGGTTTAAACCTGACCTACTGTCACTGACTCCCAGTTTAGATGGAGGCAGCGTCACAGACAGAGTTCTGCTGCTTTAAGACAGCAGGAAGCAGCAGGATGTTCTGCAGGAACTGAAGGTGAAGACAGCAGAACATGAAACATCATCCACACTTCGGCCTCATCCTCGGTCAGAGGAAATGAACGCTGCTAATCTTACATTTTTCCTCACTAATATTTCAACAGATGATAAATATCGTGTTAAAGTTTAAACGTGTGCAGCTCCTGAGACACTCAGAGGCTTCCAACAGCTGGAAGTCTGCTGCTCCGTCTCAGGTCTGCTCGCTGTCAGCGTTCTGATGGGTCGGCCCGGAGTGACTTGGAGTCTGATGAGGCGGAAACAACGAATCGGGCCGTTCACAAGGAAAGGAAGCTTCGTGTTGAATAATCAGCCCAGATTCTGGCTGACAGTGAGGGGATGGAAGCACCACCATGGTTGGAGGAAACAAAGGAAGGCCAGTCTGACCTTCCAGAACCGATGCTCCAAAGCTGCTGGAGGCAGAGGAAGAAGGTTAAAGACGCCTTAAAGCAAACAGTGGATGTCAGTTTTATAGCCGTTTCAGGCCAGGCCTTGATGTTTCTAGCTTCTCCATCCAGTCCAGCCTCAACAAAGATGTTGAAAGTCAGGCTGAATGACCTCAAACACCCTTCAACTCCACCTGGACATCTACAGATGTCTTCATGCAGACATTTCTGCTGTAATTCAACAAAACGTTTGCTGGAAGGAAGAAGTCTGACGGCTGCATCACTTTATGGGTCATGGCCCCATTATCTCCACGCCAGTTTGTCTTGTTTGCCTTTTATGTATAAACTGTGTTTCATGTGCTGAACTGGTCATTCTCCACATTTCTGCCTGCAGAACAGAACCAGGACAGACGGATTCAGGTGAAGAAAAGGATGCACTGGTTTGTGTTCCAAGTTTCCTGGTGGAGACTTTTGGATGACCACAGCGCTGCATGGGCTCCAAATTATGATCAATTAATCCGACGGACTCCCTGTGATTTATTCACCACTGTTACTGAGCTCTAATGATCTCTGTGAAGACTTCAGAGCGGCCTTTATCTGCTGACTGCCGCTTCCACGCTGCAGGGGGCGCTGCATCTCACGTTAAAGACTCAGATTGTAAAAATTAATAAACTATATCAGTCTCAGTGGAATACGAGTAATATCCACATTTGGCCGATTCATTTACGTTGGCGTGCCGTCAGGTCATGTGACTATCAAGATTCCCCAGAGAATAAAAGAACATGGCTGCCGTTGGCTGAACTTTATGCAGAAAACTCAACATTTAAAGAAAACAGCTGTGTTTATATGCAAAGATATAAAATGAAAGAGTTTTAAAAACATAAAGAAGTTAACATTTCAATAAGATTATTAAAGTTACGTCTTCCTTCTGTAAAATACATTTCTTCTTGCCTGATCTCTGGTGTTGCCAGATCTAGCAAGAGAAACAAGCAACCTGCCACATGGTAATACATGACTGTACCATACCGCTTCTAATCAGTAGTGATATATGTATTTGTGTTTATGCACTCATCTATTATTATTAAGAAACAGGTCACTTCATAGCTGTTGCTGCGGTAACCAGGAAAAAAAGCAAAGCCTGAACAAACAACTTAATTTTCAAAAACAAGCCCAAAAAACCCACAAACCACAACTAATGAAATATGCAAGAGAATCCAGAGATAAACAAGCCCAAAGTGGCTTATAATTAGCAGACTTGGCAACCAACCCATGCCACATGCCATCCTACCCAGCACCGGCGCCCCGCCCACGGCGTCTTGCAGTGGTGAGGGCACCAAGTTCTGGTAAATTAACAAGCTGGTGATAAATCATGAGTCTAGTCATCATAAGAACGAGATGTTTCAAATAAAAAGGTGTAAACTTTGTTGTAAGCAGTACAAAAGAAGGAGGACCTCTCTCCAGGCTCTCCTGAGGTCACCTAGGTCTTCACCCAGAACCTCCACACTCCTGCCAGGATTCACAGACCTGAACCTCTGGACCGGATCAGCGGGGCTCCTCTGACAACGACCTGGTACGGGCCGGGCACCGAGGGCAAAGCAATTTTCAATTTCAATTTAATTTTATTTATATAGCGCCAATTCATGAAACATGTCATCTCAAGGCACTTTACAAAGTTAAGTTCAATCATATTATACAGATTGGTCAAAAATGTCCTATATAAGGAAACCAGTTGATTGCATCAAAGTCCCGACAAGCAGCATTCACTCCTGGAGAAGCGTAGAGCCACAGGGAGAGTCGTCTGCATTGTCCATGGCTTTGCAGCAATCCCTCATACTGAGCAAGCATGAAGCGACAGTGGGAAGAAAAACCACCCATTAACAGGAAGAAAAACCTCCAGCAGAACCAGAACCAGGCTCAGTATGAACGGTCATCTGCCTCGACCCACTGGGGGTTACAGAAGACAGAGCAGAGACACAACAAGACAGACAAAGCAGCCAAGGTCCAGAACTCAGACAGACC
Source organism: Fundulus diaphanus (assembly GCA_037039145.1). Taxonomy (NCBI): domain Eukaryota; kingdom Metazoa; phylum Chordata; class Actinopteri; order Cyprinodontiformes; family Fundulidae; genus Fundulus; species Fundulus diaphanus. The sequence goes on from CM073126.1 coordinate 922,535, forward strand.
TATAGAAGCTGAGCGTGTTGACCCAGAGCTCTGCAACAGACGAGAGGAACGGACTGGGTCAGGAGTTTGGGGCGGTGGCGTACAGAGTTCTGATAACGGACGACCCGAAGCGGCCCGCTGGCTCGTTGTTCTTGGGATTCATCCGGATCTCTGCTTTTCATCACCGCCATCCTCATGAGGGGCCAGTCCATCCAGAACCTACCAAGCCGGTCCTGACGGAGGCGCTTCAGTGGGGTTCTCCCTCTGAGGAGAGACGCTCAGAAGCTTCAGACGCAGATCTGGGACCAGCGCTGCTTTAAAGACTTTAGGAAGCAGAATAATGAGCCGCACCTCAGGAAGAAGAGCGGAGAGAACAACCAGGAGTGACTCACAGAAATAATGAAACCCTTAATTAGAGCGCGCAGCCCGTCCCACAGGATTGTTCTGCTAGAACCGCAGGCAGGTTCTAGCAGAACAATGTCTGCCGAGGTGAGTCACAGCTCCTCTGTGCCGGTGAGGCTGGACGTCACGGTGCCGGGGCGTCTGCATCGATCCGCTCCAGTTCACAGAGGTTTAACAGAGAAGTCCTCGCTCAATGAAGAAGTCAAAGTGGAGCAGTTCTGCACCCTGGGCGAGAGAGACGCAGCGAGAGAGACGCAGCGAGTCAGCCAAGCAACGTGAGCCGTGCTGACAGGGGGAGCTGCTCGCTGCTGATTGGCTGGCCAGGCGCTTTCCTGCAGCTTCTGCTGCCAGCGAGGCCTGCAGAACCTCTACACAGCACCAGGAGTCAGGCTCCACAGAAGAACCCAGGTTCTGCAGGGTTCTCCGCAGTGGTTCCCCATGAATCTGACCAGAACAACTGGGATCCCACTCAGGACTCCACACAGAAAACCTTCCTGAGGGTCACAGTTTAGTCAGAATCCTCTGGTTCATTTAGCTGAAGCTCTCTTTATATCATCATTAATGGGAAACTCTGTGAGGTCCATCATCACGCACTGATGATACCAGAACCAGTGACCCTAATGAGCCCATCTAGAACGGTTCTAGATGTTCTGAAAGGAGTTGTTGTTCTCTGATTAAATTATCGCCCTGTTGGTTTATCAGATTTTATTTCTGTTTCATGCTTTCTGTCAGTAAATGAGCGCTTCAGAGTTTATTTAGCACAACCCGACCATGTGAGCAGAGGTGCGACGCTGAGCTGCACGCCATGAGCAGCCACGGAGCCACAGACAAATAAATGATGTTAAAATACCACCAGGAGTTCACGTTCTCTCCCTGTGAAAGGTGATGCAGTACATCTGGCTCGTTCTGTGAAGCGGTCGGTACCGATCCACGCAGCTCATGAATCAGACATCTGCTCTGAACCGCTCCACTGCGCCAGTTCCAATATGGCGGCCACACTGACGCTCAATCAGGCGTCTACACGTCTGCGACGGAGCCGAGCGAGTCGGCGCCGTTCAACGGAGGAACGAAGGCGGTGAAGTGACCCTAACCCAGCAGATCGGGTCGGTCTTGGACCAGGACCTGTCGCCATCTTGCTTTCTGAAAACTGCGCGGTTCTGCCGGCAGACGGGCCAACACTGTTTCTGTCTGCTGATCGATGCAAAGTTCTGTTCAGGCCCAAAAAGGACAAGCCAACCTATCGGAACGACCGCTTGGGGTATGTCCTTTTGTTTGAAGATGAGCAGACGGATTCTAGTTGTTTTTATGGTTTTATGGGTGACGAGGCTCCTTAAGGTGCTCCTGATACTCTCCACAGCTGTGGGTCTGCTGCACCATCATCTGTGACCCGTACGTCACCAGGAAGTTCCCACAACAGACCAAACACGTCCCCTTCCTGACATTATGGGATGTCTGTCGGTGCCAGGCCTCAGGGTGTCCCGTTAAAGGCACAGAGTGGGAGGTGGGAGGCCATCTCATACCACTTGTTACAGGAGGTCAGAGGAAGGAGAACCTGCATTGGAAGATAAGATGTTCTGTTTCATTGTGAGAACAAAGGTTTAATGAAGCAGCAAAGGTCTGATCAGGACATGAGAGCTTGGCCTGGACGCCCCAGCCAAGCCTGACGGACAGAAACAGTCAGCAAACAGCAGACAGCTGCGTCGGTATGGGGCGTCTCTGGGACGCTTCCATCAAGCTGCCTCACCGCCTCCATCACCTCGCAGAGCGGCAGGTCAAACGTGACGGGCAGCAGCCGTCTGAGGCGACCTTACACTCGGTCAGTGGTAAACTTTCCTGCAGGAGCCCAGCTTTGGTTCTGCTCCAGTCAGACGGATCCGACGGGAAGGAGAACTTGGCGCTGGTCCTGAATCCAGCAGCGAACCTTCAGCTCCTCCCGCAGCGTCAGATCATCAGTTAATATCGTTTTCTGTCTGTCAAGCGGCTACGCTGACCTGTAATTAACGGGCTCTTCATGCCGCGGCGAGCGGTATCCATGGTAACAAGCATCACTGGGTCCTCCAGCACAGAAGAAGAGTGTAAACACAGCAGTGACCTGTTTGTACTGAGCGTTATCTGGAGACATTAATAAACACTGCTGTGAATCTGCTGCTATTATCAGTGTTCAGTGTCTCTCTGATTCATTTAACTGCTTTAAGTGAATATTCATCAGACGAGGCGCCGACACTCTTTGTTTATCCGCTTCCATAATCAGCTGGAGGAGCCAGGCTGAGCTGAGGTGGAGCTGCGTTTGATCTTCAGGCTCACAGCGAGGCCGTGCATCACGGCTCACACAGGTTCATCCGGGCTGACGGCTCGCTCCACAGCAGCCAATCAGCTGCAGCCATTCAGGGACCTGGCAGCGTCCACAAACCACGCCGTCAAACCAACCGCAGCTCCGACAGCAACAACTTGTTGCGTCTTTTATCAGGAGACCTTCATGCTTTTCCTCACTGGGCCCTGACGGATCCACCAGAGGAACCAGAGGAACCAGAGGTTCTGCAGGACGTTCCCCAGCTGCAGCCCGAGCTCCGGACCGCCTGCCGTGTTGGACACCTGCTGTGATCCCAGCTGTGCTTAGCTGCATTTAAACGTGTCCTCTGACCGCTTTGCTCTGATTGGATGCTGTACAAATGTGATTATTATTATTATTATTATTATTATTTCTGCGGTTAACGCTGCGATGGATACCTGCAGCTCTGCGGGGTTGAAGGTCAAAGTTTACGGCAAACGTTGACAGGATTCGTCATTCAAGCATTCCATCTGATTCTTTCCCAACTTCTGAGCACATTTCTACGGAGCATATTTACATGTACGGGTCTTTAATGATGGTAAAATATGAAGACATTATTAAATGAAAAACCTGTTGTTAATTAATGAATTTTACATAATTAATTTAGTTTCTTCCATCAGATAAAACATTTCCCGCGTGTAGAAACTCTTTTACTTCAACACTTCCTACCTCTTTAAACTATGATTTACAGACGTCAGAATTCTGGTGCTACTGAATTTAGATTTCTAATGTTCTCTGGTTCTGTTCAATTAAAATCACAAACACAATATTGTGTAAAAAATGAAGAAAAGCTGGAACCAGCTTAAGAATAACGTCTTTTCTGGGCGGTCTCAGCGCGGCTGGCCGGGCTGTCTCACCTGCACGGCCCGGTCCAGGTGTCCCTCATGGCCGAGCATGAGGAGCGCTCGCTCCCTTTGTCAGCTGTTAATCTGGGAACAAAGTGAATCTGAAGCGTTTGATCAAAACAACACAATTTGGCTGCTTTCTGCTTCTAATAGAGTGTCACTAATCGCCCCCCGTACCCAACGTGTCCCATAATTGGACCAGTAGGTGGTTCATATGCTTTCAGAAGATAAATATGTTTTGTTGCCATCAGCAGGGCTGCTGCTGCTGCTGGTAATGGGAGTTAATGGGTGGGACAGAGGTGAAGGCTCATTAGGCGCTGTTCTAACGGCAGCTTCTGGGACACATTTACTGCAGCAGACATCATGCAAACAGCACAGCAGCAGCATCCAGGCCTCTTCCTCTCACCATTAATTACATCATCATCATGACCGTGCAATTAAGAGAAAATGCAAACAATAAACTGGACACAGCACTCCATTTATTTATTACTCTATTGAATTTTAAAAGTCTGGGACCTGGACCCAGTCGGACACCAAGAACCGACCCCGACCAACAACACGGCGCGTTACTGACAGCCAATAAAAGCCCGGCTGGGACATGACATCACCTGTGAGGCGATCTATAAAGAGACGCTCAGATATTAAAGATGCAGTAAATAATGAAGGAACTCGTTAAAACAAACATCAGAACTATTAAACATAAAGGTTCAAATAATCTGATTCCTCTGGTCGGGGCTTAATTACAGACCTGTGCTTAGAATCGAGTTATTTATGATAAATTCTACTGTTTTGGTTCTGTAGGCTGGTCCGAACACTCGGCTCTGAGAAATAATACCTGCAGAATAAAGCAAACGTCGCTCAGAAAGAACCTGACATGAAGTGTAGCTGCTCCAAACTGTAAAGACCGCAGCAGCAGAACAAAGACGGTCAAAGACCTTATCAGTGAACAACTGCTAATTAAGCTGCTTAAACCGGCACGGCTGAATGTATTTAATAATTACAATATTAGTAATTATTATTATCACCCGCAGGTCACCAGAAGGTAATTATTACCATCAGAACGAGCAAATATCACCTCAAGTCAAACGTTGGTTCCACATTTTGTGTTTCTGCTGTTTGTTTGACCGAGCGCTTTCAGGATGGACCATGAGAATGAAACCCTGTGACCCGCTGACCGGAGCAAACAGGTTTAGAGGAAGAACGTCTGGGACCAGAACTCCTCCTCGGTCCGTCTGTGTTCCTGTGCTGGAGAACCCAGTGATCTATGCACCTCCAGGAGACTCTGCAGACCGTCTGTTGATGGATCATTAGTGGGCAGCCTGGTTACATCCTCTGAACAAACTTAAAGATGTCCCAGGAACGGTCTGCTCCCACCTCAAACCTTTTTCTGTCACTCTGTGACCCAAACAGGGAGGAAGCTGACGATTAGCAGTTAACACCGGCTCTGCTGCGCCTCCAGCTGATCGCTCCTGATGCTTTATAGAAACCTCTGACCTGAGTCTGATCCTCTGATGGGACGGCAGCGGTCCAGAACCACGAGCCTTAATGCGTTGGAGGTGCGCCTCCTGAGCCAGCCGGCTTATTTAGACACATCAGGGGCTTAATGAGCTGAAAGCAGCTGAGGTACAGATGAGTTTTAGATCTCTGGGGAGAATAATTACTTTTACCCCCCCCCCCCCCCCCCCCACACACACACACACACACATACCTCCATGCTAACCTCCTTCTCTTCTGACCCGTTTACCATCAGATCAGACTTCTCCAGCAGTGCTTGAGGAGGAGGAGCGGTTAACTGTGGACCTAAAACATCTGTCTGGTTCTCTGTCGCTGCTCACAGAGGAGAAACTGGCATAAATTAAGGTCTTTCTGAGCTTAGATGTTATCTTTGCTCCATCTGAAGCTGACAATTAATCAAAGTTTCTGACTCCATCCTCAATGTTTCTGACTCCATCCTCCATGTCTCTGACTCCATCCACAATGTTTCTGACTTCATCCTCCGTGTTTCTGACTCCATCCTCCATGTTTCTGACTCCATCCTCCATGTCTCTGACTCCATCCTCCATGTCTCTGACTCCATCCTCCATGTCTCTGACTCCATCCACAATGTTTCTGACTCCATCCTCCGTGTTTCTGACTCCATCCACAATGTTTCTGACTCCATCCTCCGTGTTTCTGACTCCATCCTCCATGTCTCTGACTCCATCCTCCATGTCTCTGACTCCATCCTCCATGTCTATGACTCCATCCTCCATGTCTCTGACTCCATCTTCAATGTTTCTGACTCCATCCTCCGTGTTTCTGACTCCATCCTCCATGTTTCTGACTCCATCCTCCATGTCTCTGACTCCATCCTCAATGTTTCTGACTCCATCCTCAATGTTTCTGACTCCATCCTCCGTGTTTCTGACTCCATCCACAATGTTTCTGACTCCATCCTCCGTGTTTCTGACTCCATCCTCCATGTTTCTGACTCCATCCTCCATGTCTCTGACTCCATCCTCAATGTTTCTGACTCCATCCTCAATGTCTCTGACTCCATCCTCCGTGTTTCTGACTCCGTCCTCAATGTTTCTGACTCCATCCTCCGTGTTTCTGACTCCATCCTCCGTGTTTCTGACTCCATCCTCAATGTTTCTGACTTCATCCATGTTTCTGACTCCATGTTTCTGACTCCATCCTCCATGTTTCTGACTCCATCCTCCGTGTTTCTGACTCCATCTTCCATGTCTCTGACTCCATCCTCCATGTCTCTGACTCCATCCTCCATGTCTCTGACTCCATCCTCCATGTTTCTGACTCCATCTTCCATGTCTCTGACTCCATCCTCCATGTCTCTGACTCCATCCTCCATGTTTCTGACTCCATCTTCCATGTCTCTGACTCCATCCTCCATGTCTCTGACTCCATCCTCCATGTTTCTGACTCCATCCTACATGTCTCTGACTCCATCCTGCATGTTTCTGACTCCATCCTCCATGTTTCTGACTCCATCTTCCATGTCTCTGACTCCATCCTCCATGTTTCTGACTCCATCCTACATGTTTCTGACTCCATCCTACATGTCTCTGACTCCATCCTACATGTTTCTGACTCCATCCTCCATGTCTCTGACTCCATCCACAATGTTTCTGACTCCATCCTCTGTGTTTCTGACTCCATCCTCCATGTCTCTGACTCCATCCTCAATGTTTCTGACTCCATCCTCAATGTTTCTGACTCCATCCTCCGTGTTTCTGACTCCATCCTCCATGTTTCTGACTCCATCCTCCGTGTTTCTGACTCCATCCTCCATGTTTCTGACTCCATCCTCCATGTCTCTGACTCCATCCTCAATGTTTCTGACTCCATCCTCAATGTTTCTGACTCCATCCTCCGTGTTTCTGACTCCATCCACAATGTTTCTGACTCCATCCTCCGTGTTTCTGACTCCATCCTCCATGTTTCTGACTCCATCCTCCATGTCTCTGACTCCATCCTCAATGTTTCTGACTCCATCCTCAATGTCTCTGACTCCATCCTCCGTGTTTCTGACTCCGTCCTCAATGTTTCTGACTCCATCCTCCGTGTTTCTGACTCCATCCTCCGTGTTTCTGACTCCATCCTCAATGTTTCTGACTTCATCCATGTTTCTGACTCCATGTTTCTGACTCCATTCTCCATGTTTCTGACTCCATCCTCCGTGTTTCTGACTCCATCTTCCATGTCTCTGACTCCATCCTCCATGTCTCTGACTCCATCCTCCATGTCTCTGACTCCATCCTCCATGTTTCTGACTCCATCTTCCATGTCTCTGACTCCATCCTACATGTTTCTGACTCCATCCTACATGTTTCCGTCCCATAATGACGTCAGAGTTAAAGTCTGGAATCAGCTCAGCAGCGTCACTACCCGACCTGTAGCGGTAGCATGACACCATTAGCTCCTTTAGAACACAATAACTTCCAGTTTGCTGTTTAATGTGCTTTATTAGTTTAAACAGGACTGTAAAATAAGGATTTCCATACTTTCCTACAACATGCTATAATTCCCTTGATAACTATCATTATCACAGGTATATACAGTGTGTATAAACGAGGACACACTGTATATACCTGACGTACCTTGTCCTACTTTTGGCACCTTTTTCTGATTACTGAGCCGATGTGACATGTGAATTTCTCCAATGTGAGATCAATAAAGCCTATCTTATCTTATCTTATCTTATCTTGTGTGAAAAAAAAAATATTGTAGTAGAAAATTGTTCATTAAAGCGGTGTAGCTGTTGGCTATTGCTGCTGTCAACTGGCCCTCTGGTGACCCATCACAGACAGAGAGGGCCTTGCTTTTATGGTGGCCACATTGTTTATTTCTCACAAAAACATAACTGCAGCTGAGAGAAGACGCAAAAGGATCCATTCTGTGATCAACGCTGCTGGAGAGCACAATTAAGTACAGAGAAAGTCAAATCTCAAATGAATTTAAATTATCGCTGTGTGACGTATTCATTGCTCACGAGCAGAGCAGTCAGAGCGTCCATAGAGAGGCAATTTAACCATTTTTATTGGTATTCCCCTTAAATCACACAATATTCAAAAATGAACACCCAACCCACAATAAGATAAAGAAGAAAAAAGAAAGAAAAACTAAAAATTGCCTTCCTTGTAGTTATTTTGTTGGCGCATGTGCAAAGGCAACTGTGCGGATTGTGTTTCCAGTGCAGAACAAGTCTGACTGTTAACCCCCTGACGGGTCAAGGAGCTAAGAGCTAGCAGCTATAAGCAGAACATTTCAGACCCAGCCATGGTTTGAAGAAATGTTTTCCACCTTTAACCCTCAAGCACAACAAGAAACCCAAGTCCACATTTCTTCTCTTTTAACTAGACGCTGACCAGCACACACTGCTGCCCTCTGCTGGGCTGGGGTTACAACTGCAGACCCCCAGGAGGAATACTGTGGTCAGAGTCAAGATCAGCTGGAGTGGGTTTTTCCATATTTGTTAGAGTGATGCATCGTCAGACGTTTGCTGGAGTCCATGCATGCCCCAGAGAACGTTAAAGGATTTCTGCAGGACCTCTCTGACTGCAGCCGTCTGGAAGCAGGTCCGTGTGATTGGATTAGCATGTCACCATGGAGGTACCACTATCTTCACTCGCTTTAAATGATTACCTTCTTTTCTACATGTAGTTACACAACTTCATCATAACACTGACACCATCTTAAACATAACTCTGAAACACAAAGAATCTGTATTAATTTTGTCCCGTTTTGCAAAGAAGACGGGAAACAACAGAGAAAATGGGGCCAATTGAAATAATTAATGAAGGTTTTTGGGGATGAAACAGCCAAACTGCTGCAGAGGAACGTTCTCGCTGTAGGAGGGACCATGAATGAGTGAAGCTGGAACTTGGTTTCATTTGAATGAAGGATCAGATAAGAGAAAAGGGCATGATGCTGTTTGTAGGGTTAGTTAAAGTTTAAAGACAGGGTTTCTGTTTCTATAGCAGCTTCAGCTCTCAGCGCTGCTCCTACAGCACAGCTGTAGAGTAGGACTGAACGCTGGAGCCAGATCTGCTGCAAACGAAAAGCTTGGTGAGATGAATATTGTTGGAAGCTGAATGAAAAACTCTCCTCCCACTCATTAACTGCCGTCTGCACCTCCATCTGCAGCTGATTCATTCACACAGTCCCAAAAAGTCCCGTCCTCAGACGGCCTCTTCATCTCCTCGCTGTTCAAATGAACTCCTGCCGTCAGAAAGTTTTTCATCAAGCTGTGAAGCAGAACCGGCAACGTTCTGGGTCCAGAGACACCAGCAGACCTCCACACACCCCTCAGGATCTGGCTGTCTCCTGTAGCCGCTCGCCGGCCCTGACTCGCTTTCCTCTCCAGAACAAATTATTTATCCATGCAGTCAGAGGGAATTTAACCCGCAGCCAGGTGCGCATGGCGTGCCAGGTCTTATGAAAGGTGAAAGCTCTCTATGATCCTGTCCTGGTGCGTTTCAGGCCGGGCTGCTGAGATGGCTACAGGAGGAATGTTTCTGCTCCGTCTAAGCAGGTTTACATGAATTCCAGATCTGTCTGCAGAGAAATGCTCAGATCAGAGGAAATGGCCTTTCTGCTCATTGAGAGGAATATGCCTCTGGGGGATGTTTGTGCACATTTTGCTTGTTTGTGCTGCTGACGAGAGACGTGAAGGAGAGCTTTTAGTCGTAACTCTGGCGCTGAGCGTCACAGCCAGAGTCACAGGTTGTTGTTTCCTTCATTAGTTCAGCTGCAGACAGCGAGGGAGGATTTTTATTCTACATTAACTGAACGATTTTCTTCACTATATAAAGATATTTCATTACCACTGAAAGCTGAATATTTCTTTCCATGAATTAAGTCCTAATCAAACAGTTCAGACTCAAATCAAGAGCAGCTGGGATGCATGATGTGGGAAACGTCCCAGATGTTGCTGCTGAGCTAGAAGCTCAGGTACATCAGACGTTCTCTGAGGAACGTCGGGTCAGATCGTCCAACAGGTTGGAACCCAAGTTCACCCAAAAAAGTAGAACCACAGCAGAACCACAGCAGAACCACAGCACACACACGTCCACTCAGAGCGGGTCCTGACGAAGACAGAAGAACCGTACCTGGAAGAGGCGCAGGATGTTGGCCACCATGATGGACACGGAGCTGGCAGACGCGCCGATCACTCCCACAACTTTTTCTGGCTTCACAAAAACCGGCGGCTCACCGTTGGTGCAGCGGACATCGGACGTGTCCTTCTGGATCAGCGCCTGCACGAAGGTCAGGGACTGCTCCAGGGCGTAAGTGTCCCGGGAGCACGTGTCCAGGATGCGAGCGCCCAGCGTGACGTTGGGAAGGAGCTCCTCGTCTCCGTTGATCTGGTCCAGCGCGTACATCATGGCCTCCAGCCGGTGGATGCCATTCTCCTTCTTGATGTCCCCGCACGGCGTCCCCGGGACGCCCCTGGCGTGCACCGGGAACAGGCCCCCCAGAGTCACGTCGCCCTCCACCCGGATAGAGTGGGGTGCGTAAATCTCCTGGGACCCGGCCACATCCAGGAGAGCCGGAAACACCCACAGCATCCGGAGCATGAGCGCTGCTTTCAGCTCAGGGGGGCAACTCGCCCGGCGGCCCATGGCGCGGGATCCGCTCCCTCCGTCCCTGCTCAGCGATCAAAGCTCTCCGACCGGGAAAACGCACGACCACCGCAGGAACGAAGCACTTCTCAGGAGAGTGAGAGTATTCCCAGAGCCAAGTTCATTCCTGCTGGACAGAACAAACTGAGCGCTGGAATCCGCAGACAGGCGCAACAGTCCGCCTTCAACAGCGCCTCAGCGCCGCAAAGTGTGCGCAGAGCCGCGGCACGCTTGTTGCTCCGGCATCTCCACCGTCATTCCAGGCTCCTTCCAGGCTCCTTCCAGGATCATTCCAGGGTTATTCCAGGATCCCAGCCCAGAATCACAGAGGGTCCACTCCTTTAACTCCTGCAGCAGCCGCACATATTCCTTCTGTGGCGGCGTGAAAAACCCACCCAGCCCACGTCCCGCACTGATGCCATGATCCACAACATGTACCGATGAAGGAGAGGAAGAGCACGGAGCGCAGGGGGATTCCACGCAGGTTAGTTTCCACGCACCACAGAAACGCGGGGATTGAAGTGCTCCGCAACGACAGCTCCAAATAACTGCGCTCCGCTCACCGCCGTGCCGTGCGCGTGTCTGCGTGCGTGAGTGAGTCAGGCTCCTCCCCCCCCCCCACTCCCCCACTCCCCCTCACCTGTGTGCGCGCTGCGTGGTCAGGAGCCGCGGAGTCTGCGCTCACAGTCCGAGGAGGACAATTTGCGGGATGAGGGCGCGCGCTTTCTCCCGCACACAGACACGCACACGCGTGCGCGCGCATACTCCACCTACGCGCGTCTTGTGTAAGAGTCAGTGTGAGACTCCTGTTGCCAAAACAAGCCCGGAGTCTCACAAAGAAGAAGAAAATGATCCATTATTAAATATGGATGCGTGTAGAGCTGAAGGAGCGCCGTGTGTGTCAGGGCAGGAGGAACTGTGAGGAACCAGTGAAGGTCCAGAAGAACCGAGGTTCCAGGCTGTGAGGAGGTCAGAGGACTGAGCAGTGGGAATAAAATCTAAAAATATAATTTTTAGATTTTATTTTTGATTTATTTTATATATGAAGCCTATCAGCATAATCTGACAGCAGCATTCACTCCTCCTGAAAGAACGTAGAGCCACAGTGGACAGTCGTCTGCATTGTCCATGGCTTTGCAGCAATCCCTCATACTGAGCATGCATGAAGCGACAGTGGAGAGGAAAACTGCCCTTTAACAGGGAGGAGAACCTCCAGCAGAACCAGAACCAGGCTCAGTGTGAACGCTCATCTGCCTCGACCCACTGGGGCTTAGAGAAGACAGAGCAGAGACACAGAAAGCTCAGAAGCTCACATTGATCCAGGAGGACTTTCTATGTTAGAAAAAAAGTAGAAGGTTGGTTTCAGTGGTGGCTCCTGAAGTGGCTTCATCGGGGAGAGAATCACCGTTAAGCAGGTAAACTCTGAGGTCTGGAAGATGAAAAAGAGCACATCCAGTAAAAGTTCAGCCAACAGCCACGTCTAGGAGAGAGAGAGAGAAAACAGACCCAAGTGGATCCTTTACAGGAGAACCTGAGGTCCCAGCAGCAGTCTCCAGGATGACGATACAGCTGAACAGCTGGAAAGATGCTGCTGCTGCTGTGGAGAGAAAACATTTATTTAAACGCGTTATTCTATTGCAATAAGATGTGGAAAGATGTGCTGGAGCCAGTCAGAACCCTGCAGCCGGGTCTGAAGTACGTTTGGCCTCTGCAGAACTTTACCAGCAGCCCAGGGAGCCTCGCTGCAGACAGACAGCAGGACGTGAAGACATGAGGGAAAGTTGGAGTTCTGAGATGGAAAAGTAGCTGCGATGCTGTTGCAGAAAAGCTGTTTAGAGAACGTTTCATCCTCGTTTTTTAACTCTGTTAAAGAAAATAAAATGTTCTTGCTTTTCAAAGCTTCAGCTGGTTGGTGCAGCGAGGTTGGCTGAGTCTGAGGAGGTCAGGCGTGTGAGAAGTTAGCCTGTTAGCAGCACAGTAGGGACTGAGCAGAGTTCATCTGGGAGACAGGAGGTCATCCTGTCACTGCTGATGAGATGGTCCCCCTCCTTTAAGGCGGCGACAGCAGAAAGTGCACCACGCCGCCTTCACTGTCAGCGCTAATTGTTCCACTTCACACAAACAAGGCCCACGTTTCCCATAATCCACCCCTCTGGGGCCATGAGTCGGTTGCTGCTGGTTAGTCCAACAAACACTCAGAGGTGAGCGTTAACATCCAGCAGACCAGGACATGATCTGAGAGCTGCAGAAACCCCTGATGGCATCACTGCTAGGCATGATCTCCTCTTAGTGTGTTCACTGATTCTGTGTCAGAAGTCCCAGGGGTCTTAAGCTCGGTGCTCAGGGGTCCTGCAGGTTTCAGGCGTTTCCCAGCCTCCACACACACGACATAACTGAACGGGTGATGAAGAGGCCTCTGCAGCGCCTGGTGGCTGCTGAGGACCTCCACCACGCTGGACCTTCCAGCGTGGTGGAGCAGAAACGTCTAAAAGAGGCAGGGCAGTGCGCCTTCAGGAAGAAGTTCCAGGAATAACCTGGAAATCGAAGGCCAACACGAGCAACCCTGGCTGAGAGCTGTGAGAGCGCCTCTGGTTTGTTCCCACATAGGTGGCTCCACCTGCAGAGGAGCAGCTCTCCTCCGTAACGCTGAGGAAGGTGCAGGTTATTGGCAGTCCGGCCACAGCTCGGCAGCTCAGCAGTAAGCACCACCATCATGAACCGTGCCTCGCTTGGTTAGCCCTGCAGATTAAATAAATATACAGATGTAGTTGATTTTTCTGCACGTGTGCTTCCCTGCAGCCCCTCAGGGAGCAGCTGGTTCTGCTCATCAGCTCTAACAAGGTGTCATGCTGTAAATCCTTCCCTGACAGATGTGGAGGTTGCTCTTTATTTCCACTAATGAGGCTTTACTGGATTTACAGGAGAAACAAAGGGGCGAGGCGTGACAGAAAGACAGCTAGCTGCTCCTGCACCGCGCAGCTACAGGTGAATTTATTCCCCTTTACAAAACAATGCATTTATCAAGTAGATTAATTATTAAGTTGCTGTTAGTCTCCACGTTTCATGATGGAAAGTCGATCAAAGGCAGCAAACAGGCTGCAGAGAGGCGAACAAACCTTCAGGTGTCTCCCAGTAGGAGGATTTTGCTGCGTCTTTGCTCATTCTGCTGCTTTGTGATCTGTCTTTGCGTCTTCGTCACATCCTGGCTCTCAATGCAGACGTGCTCCTTTCGGTGGAGCTTTCGCCACTCCTGCAGCTAATTGACACCGTCAGATCCCTGACACTCCACGCCGAGCTCAAAGAATTCAAGCAGACAGAAGCTGCCTGATCAAAAGCTTGGCGTCGGCTCACTCTGCTCCACATCTCCAGTTGGAAGATGCTCTTGAACACATCACAAAGACATCAGACGGCCTGCTTTGACTCAGAAAGAGGAAGTGTCGTCCTCCTGTTTGTCTGAGAGGAACCTGGAGAGACTCGAAGACAAAGTGGCTGATTATTTTTACACCACTTAGAATTCTGCACGCTGAGGGGAAAGATCTTAATTACAATAGCTCCTCTCAGCGCTGTCAGAAGTGCAGGATGAAATATTTAAATCACCTTCCTTAGGTGAAAGCTGACAGTAAAACTACGGCTGCCAGTTTTTATCAGCGTTTTCTTCCACATGTTCCTCCAGCAGGAACATCCTCTGATGCTGGATGAATGACGGATCACAGCCATGAAGCTGTCCGTAGGTGACCGGGTCTCCTTACGCCTGGCTGACCTCCTGCAGCACCGCTCTGACCCACTGGACCTAGAAACGCATGCAGAGCAGCGGCTTGGTGTGGCCACTGCTCAGCTGACAGTCCAAAGGCTGTCAGTGGTGACAGTAAGCTGGAGAACCATCCTTGTTCTCCCTGAGTCTCAGTTTGTCTCGCGCCCGGCTCCGTTCTGCTGTTAGTGTTGTTGTGCCATCTAGCCTTGGACTAGAGTTCAGACTGAATTGGGAACATGTACCATGGGGGAGAAGTGGGGACGGGTTGTAAGCAAAGGAATTTCACACATCCACGCAGAGACAGCCTCTATCAGCATGGTGCCTGCTATGAGCCTAGACCACTCCTCCACTCTTCACACTTCTTCCTGGGACTCTCAAGGACTCAAGGTCTCCTATCCTCACCAGGCCAAGCTGAGACAGCAGCTGAGCTGAAATTGCCCGATGCGACCAAATCAGAGACCGCATGCAGGACCTCGGACCGGCCTGCTCCGACCACGTTTCGGCTAGCTCAGAGCCGCATGTCTGCTGCTGACATGACCAACATTTCCTGCTGTACTGCTTCCCCTTGGATGCCCAAAGTGAACCGAACTCACACAGAGGCACCGACAGGTTTGGCAGAGAAACAAACAAGGAGAGTTAAATGTTTATTTAGAAGGTTTATGTAATGCGTTTACATGGTGTTTTAAAACTTGATGATGCAATCAACTGGTTCCCTTATATAGGACATTTTTTGACCAATCTGTATAATCTGATTGATTTTGACTTTGTAAAGTGCCTCGAGATGACATGTTTTATGAATTGGCGCTATATAAATAAAATTGAATTGAATTAAACCAGGATTCACTGAATTATTCTGATGATGATGATGGTCACCACTTATATTTCGTCTTTTGTCTCTTTCTGTGTACATAGTTCCTTAGTTTAGCTTCTTTTTATCTTAATATTGCTCAGTAGTTTAGTTAGGCTTAACTAGCCTAGTAGAGGATTTGTTGATTGACATATAGTGTTAATTCAGATAAACAGCATTCTATAGTGATGTTCTCTGGATGCTCATTTTATTTCTGTTAATAAATTCTTGATCTTGAAGAGAAGTTGTCACTCCTTTATTCTATATGTGTGCAGAGTTTGCTGTTAAAAAATCACCAGAGCTCAAATCATTCCTTTCTACTATTGTCCTGATATCAGCTGTTTGGGCTGATATTCACCAGATAATACCTGACAGACAGAGTTATTTATTAAAGATTAAATAACTTTAAAACAGTGCGTAATAGCACAACAGTGTGCATCCTGAATGACTCGGACACAGCTGGTCAGCTTTGGGTACAGCTGTTCACTCATGGCAGTAAAATCCATCCTGACTGATCAGCTTCCTGTAAATCTGCCTCATGAGTTTATGAAATAAAACCAGCTACCTGATCTGTACTAATATTAAACACAGGTCAGACTCACCTGAGTCCGTTCCCACCTGGACAGGAGCACCGTTGCTCCAATAAAACGTGCTACCCATGTAAATGTGCTGCTGCCAGGCTGGAGCGTATCTTCCTCCACACACAGCGAGGAGGGAGATACCTGCAGCATCTGAGGCTCAGCAGGCCGGGACGACCATCAGACTCCAGCTGCAGGCCAGCTGGGCGGAGCAGAGGTGGAGAGAAACTACTGGACTCCTGGCATTAGTTTTACTGCATTGTACTTTTTCCTTTAACTGGAATAACTTTGTTTCAGAATCAGCTTTATTTGCCAGGTATGTGCACCCCACCCTGGGTTGTACAATGCTGATGGTGTGCATGAGCTATAATACAGCAATAAGAATCAGTCTGCAGGATAGAAACACACAAACACAACATAAACAAGCAGACAGACTGAGACAATAATGCAATGAGCAGAGAGAAAAGGACGCAGGAGGAAATGTCCATTGTTATTATGTTCATGTTGGAGGTGGAAGTGATGTAAAGGTGCACATACACATACAAACATACATGTCCACAGTGTGATGAGTGCCGTCTGTCTGGTCCTCTTTGGTACCAGATCTAAACCAGACCGTGAAGAATGAGCAGAGGACAGACTGGATGATGGCTGTGGAAGTGGACCAGCAGGTAGAGCTTCCTGAGCAGGAGGTCCATCCTCTGCTGGTCCTTCTTGATGATGGTGGCGGTGCTGGGCTCCATCTTTAGCTCCTGGGATGTTGGGGATCCCAGAAACCTGAAGGTTTCCACAGCAGACACTGAGCTGTGGAGTATGTAGGGCTCCTCCTGAAGTTCAGGATCATCTCCACAGTTCTGAGCGAGTTCAGCTCCAGGTTGTTCTGGCTGCACCAGCGAGCTGACCAACCTCCACTCTGCAGGCCGGCGTTTAACAGATGGTCTCCTGAGGAGCAGTGGTTGGTGCAGAAGGAGAAGAGCAGTGGGGAGACGGGAGAAAACAGAGTTACAGAAACACACAAAGGTCTACGGAGCGTAATCCTGAAGCAGCCAATGTCTGCAGCATCCTCTTCTCCATCATGATACTCCAAGGAACACCAAGGAAACATCTGAGAAGAAGACAAAGTCTGGAAACAGAGCCCTGAAAACCTGCTAGCAACAACTGCTAAAGTTTATAAACCCAGGAAAACACAACAAGGAAAAAACTGTGAGCTTAATTAGTCTCTGTACGTCCCTCAGGTGTGAGGGAATGCTTTGTGTGTCTCTGTGCTGCACTCTGGTGGACTGGAGACCTATCCAGGATGTTGTCCACCTCTCCCCCAATGACAGCTAGAGATAGGGACCAACACCCCCCCCCCCCCCCCCCGACCCTTGACCCTGCATGGACGGCAGCACAGACTGGATGGATGGAGAGATGAAACAACAAACCCACAGACCATGACGATGTATCCAGAACATTTGAAAAAAAGCTTTATTACAATGACCACTTTGGGAAAAGTGCTCTGGGTCTCTGCCAAGAAAACTAATTAAAGAGCAATTAGCGTCATTACTGAGAGCTCAGCCTGTTAATTGGACAGAAACAGGTTGGATGACGTTAAACTGAACTGAGTCATGCTTCATGCTGAGTCAGGTTCACTGAGGAGGATCAAACTCAAGGTCTTCTTCACTGCTTATCTAACATGGTCGTCTCCTGGTCCCTATTCCACAGCACAGATGAATATTTCACACCGTTACAGCCAATAAATGACGGAGAGAGCGCTCCAGCCTGAATAATGCAGGGATGCAGTGTGAGAAGTTAGATGGTCCAGGGTGACACTGAGCTCTGTGATGGTCTGGACAGAGTAGAGAGGGAAACAACCTCCTCCTGCTAATAACGCTCATTTATTCATGAGACGGCTGCAGGAGAGCTGGCTGGGAGGGGCGACGCTGTGGTGAAGGGAGGATGTGATCTCCTCCGGGGAAACTGAACAGTAACCATCCTGCTGTGATACTACACGACCTCTTCTGTCTATAAATGAGACAATAAGGGCTGCGATGCTCCCACTGGAGGCTCATTTGGATGCTGTCATGATAATTGAGAGGGAGAACATCAATGCCTGAGTGGGCGATCAATGGCTTTTCAACCCAAAGTGGTTTCTTCTCAGAAAATCTGACTTTATAATGATGAGGAGTGTAATGCGTACTGTTTTACCTTCAAACCGATCTGAGATGAACAGTACGTGTGTGTGTGTGTGTGTGTGGGGGGGGGGGGGGATAAGGATTCTCCAGGTAGAAAACTCTGCTGACTTAGTTGAACAGAGAAGGATTTTATTGTCAGCCAGCGTATGAAATGACGCATCTGTGCACCGATCAGGAGGGAAGGTTGGGTTATCAGAGACCCAGATTTAGGCTGTATTCACACCAGGAAAGTCCTTCAGTCCGCTTGTTTACTCCAGACCAAAGGTGGACTTTATCTTTTTCTGTTTGGTGCCGTTTGCTTTCACATTGTACTTTTTGCAAGTGAACTATAACTCGTAAACAGAGCCACATGTGATGATCGTTGCTCCCATTGGACAGAGATGCCAGGGCAGGACGTAGCACTGACCCAGAAACAGGAACATTAGCGTAGGAATCCTGTGTGCTGTTATGAGAGCTGCTAGATCATGGTGACTGGCAGCTCATCCAACGCAGGTTTCAGGACATTTTGTTTCTAATTTTGGAACGTCATCAGAAAATGTGTCCTGCAAGCTGAAGGAGTCCTGTGCTAAGCCACAGGTTCTATGTTAACTGCAATGGTGGCTTGTTGAGTCCAAAGAGGTGGATGATTTCTGGGGTTGGGTCGGGTCAGGGCCGATTCCAATTCACACCAGAAGCGAACCGCCCCAGAGTCCGTTTGGTAGCAGATCAAGACCACCTATAAACATGGGTCTCAGTCAGGTTGTTTGGTCCAGACTAGGGTTTGTTTTAATCTACGTAACCTCGCCTACAAGATGAATTCTCACGGCGTTCACAAACACACAAGAAGCCATCTTGTAACAAGAAGAGTCTTGACTTTGTTGTGGTTTCACATGGCTGCTTATATTCTTATTTGATTGGCTAAAACCAACCTTTGGTAGGCGGGCTCTTGGTGTCACTTCACCCAATCAGCTTGGAAAGTTTTACATAATTTTTCAAAAGGCTGGACTCTGGTATGGTGCCATTTGTGTTGGAATACAAATCACACAGAACTATCCAGGGATAATTTTATTAAAGCAACTAGGAGGGGGGGGGGGATTGATTATCGTGGACTAAACTCCATCGCTGTTAGGACTCGTTACCCCTTACCTCTCATGGACACGGCCTTTGTTCTCATCCAGGGAGCCAGCAGGATCTTCACCAAGCTGGATCTAAGGAACACTTAGCACCTTGTACCCCTCAGAGGACAGGAACAGCGTTTAATACTCCTAGAGGACAGTACAAGTACCTTGTTATGCCTTTTGGGTTAACTAATTCTCCAGCAGTCTTCCTAACAGAGGCATGGTCTGTCAATCAGTCAATAAGTATTTAGAGCCACAGATCTGCAGTCTCATCATGTCTGGTCCGTTCTTTCCACCTTTTATAAAACAATCTATTTGTGAAGGCGGAGAAGTGTGAATTCCACCAATCATCTACCTCCTTTCTGCGTTTCATCATCATCACGACACCATGATCCTGCTAAAGTCTCCGCAGTTCGCCACTGGCCTCTTCCATCACACCGTAAGCAGTTACAGAGGTTTTTGGGTTTTGCTAATTTCTACAGCATATTCATCCGGGATTACAGCCAAATCGCTGCACCCTTACACGCTCTCACTCCCAACAGGTCAAGATTCATCTGGATGGAAACAGCAGACAGAGATTTCAACAGGATCAAATCATTATTCATTACAGCTCCCGTCCTGAATTCTCCCAGACAGTTCATTGTAGAGCTGGGATTTTATTTCTATTCTTTATTTAACAGGAAGACAATGAAGGGAAGCTAAAATTGGAGAAATATGATCCCTCTTGTTGATTTTCATCAGAACTCTTGCTGCAGCATTTTGGATCAGCTGAAGGCTTTGAACTGCATTTTGTGGACTTCCTGATAGTAAAGAATTACAATAGTCCAGCCTTGAAGTAACAAATGCATGGACTAGTTTTTCAGCATCACTCCTGGACAGAATGTTTCTAATTTTGGCGATATTCCGGAGGTGAAAAAAGGAAACTCTGGAAACCTGTTTAATATGGGATTTAAATGACATGCTGTCTGATAATTTTGTCAATCGGAAGTGTAACCTGGACGTGTGTCCCTCTCTCTTCTAAAAGAAATCTATACTACTGACCCTGGGTATAATATCTACAGTATCTGAATCTAGGTTTATATCAATAATCTGAACCCTAGGACCCTTCAGTACAGGGTTACTCAGATTCACGCTCACTGGTCTAGTAGGTTTGGAAAGAAGATTTGCAGCAGCAGGCTGTAAGAGATTAACCCACACAACACAGGACCACAGGTCTATGAAATAAAAATGTATATCTTTATGTAAATATCCTGTTCAGATTCATTTACAACTTTTGTTTTACAGGAATATCATTAAGTAAAATAAATAACTCAAGTATACCACAAAAATAATCTAAACGACCAAAATGGATGTGGACAAATAAACAAAACAAAAATAATTTCCAAAGCCCCCAAAAAAAACAAGCTGAGTTGCAGATGGAGAAAATATAAAAATAATGAATAAAGTGGCTCTCAGGTGGATTTCTTTTTGGCTTTTTTCCTACTGCCCTCCTGGTACCAAACATCATGGTGTCTACGTCCTGACATGCAGACGCCTCCACAACAGCAATGAAGTCCTGGATAACGACGCAGTTCTTCACACGGCACAGACAGAATCGGCCCTAAACACAACAGTCTGCTCACAAGTATGCAGAACATCAGACTTTCATACTTCTAAAGTGTTTCTTTACTTAATGTCCTTGGTTTTAAAATATAATAAAATTTGCACTTTAACCATTTATTTTAACAGATGAAATTAAACCATGTAATGAATTAACATCTACATATGTAACCTTAAACATATGAATTATAAACTTCAGTATGAGAAATACACAGCAATTTATAACACACTGAAGGTAAATCCATTAATGCTATTTTTCTGCATCTCTCGCAGTTGGAGTTACAGCAACAGCTCCTGAATGTTAGCTTAGCCACTTAGCCACCAGCAGCTGGATTAGCAGCCCGGGAAAGAAAAAACCTGCTAACCACTCATAACAATCAATATAAAACCGTCAAATCTTCATAATACTGTCAAAGCACATCTCAAACATCATTAAGCAACATTAACCACTATTCTGATTGGTTATTTATTTTTCTCCACACATTGAGCCAAACCGACAGTGCTAACTGAGCTAAGCTAACTCACCAGAGTAGTTCTAAAAGTTCAGAAACTCTCCATTAGAGCCTCTCCTACCACCGACTCCAATGTCTTCCAGGTAGGAACTGTTTCGTGGTTAACCTCTGACTGCAGGTCTCTCACCAGTGTTCATAGAAACTTATTTTCTCAGGTTCTAACTGCAGAACAGCTCGCTTCACGGCAGCATTCAGTTTCCTCTTTCCCTCCCTTTTCTTCCCATCATGCACTTCTGCACACACTGAGATCAGATTTAAACCCGCCTGTTTTCCTCTTAATCACTACAGTATGTTCAAGTCTTTCTAGGAGAATATTGTGACCAACCGTACTTATTTACCCGAGGGTTCCTACACTATTGTGAGCTACAACTTTTGTTTCCTCTCTTTTTTCTATTTCTCATGCTCTAAAATTGTAAAATAAAAAAGCCTTGTGACATTATCTTTTAAACAAGCTTCAAGCTGCTATTGTTGCTGTTATTTCTCTTTTAAATATTTTTTAATTGTATTTTACTGCGAGGCACTTGGTGACTGCTGCCTGAGAAAGGTGCTATGTAAATAAAATGGACCCCCCAGGAGACCAGGGGACATGTTTGCCAGGTCAGTGGGACCCATGGAGGGATGCATACCAGGACAAACTAAGCTAGCGGGGAATGGACCCCTTCCATGACTGCTTGCAGTTCCGATTACTCTGAAATCACAGAATGTGTCTGAAATCATTTTGCAGCCGTCAGAGGCTGAATGTGTCATTTTCTGTTTCTTTCTGGTTTATCTCCAGACCTCCAGTTCTTTCCCCCAAGAAGCACTTATCTCTGTGTGTGCCCGAGTGTCAGGATTATTCAAATTCACCCTGTCGGAGGAGGGGAAGAGAGGATATCAGGTGCCAATTACTGCTCTCTCCTGTCTTTGTCGCATATAATTATCCAGAGATTATTCCACCTCGGGGGCCTGAATGAAGACCTGATCCAGCCTCTAACTCATCCTCCCAGGAGAGAGGAAAAACAATGTTTGTGTGGGTAGTTTAAGCTGTTACCACATTTATTTCATCTAAAGGAGAGCTCAAATAACCACCTCTGCGTACCTCGGCTGCTTCCAGCCTCCCCTCTGTTCCTGACGTCTGCTGCTAAATAAACTCAGCTCTGCAGATTCAGAGTTTATGGACAATATCTAGATAGGATTTCTGCATTTATTGTTGGTGGATTTATTTAATAAAGAGAAAAAAACATAATTTTCTCATCACTTAAACCACTCAGATGTCTTTAAATGTAAAATAATGACCTAACTAGAACTGCTGAAGGAAAGTCTGGGCTTGAGCAGAGCGGATACCAGGAAGCTCTTTTATAGCAGGAGAGATTTCACACCACTCCTCATAAAGCTTCAAATAAGTGAAAATTGCATTTATTATCTAAACAACACTGAGTGCAGTAAGTCGGTAAAAAGTGAACATTTCAGAAAAACACCTTAAGATGTTTAAACACCTTCAGAAACATCAGTGAACATCTATCAGTCACCTTAGACTGAACACGGTTCTGCAAAACATCAAGAGCTTTTCAGCTGAAGCTGCGATTTCACTGCAAACGGCTGAGACCTCCCCAGACAGAGATCTTCTTGTTCCTGTACACCAGGAGATGGAGAAACAGACCCCGGCCATCAGCTGAGTGTCGCTTCAGTCCATGAAGAACCAGCTGAGATGCATTTATTGCTTCGCCTGTGGTCAGAAGATATGAAGCATGAAAGAACATCATCGTGGAGACAAGCAGCTGAAAGGGGCTTCCTCTGCAGATGGCCAGGGTAATATGGAGGAATCCTCTGGGAGGGTTTAAGACTTCATCACGGGGACTAGACGCTGACACAGAACCAGAACCCTGGTGGGACTACGTGGTCCTCCTGGCCGGGTACGCTCCAAGCGGAGTCTGATGTCTGGGTTTTTCTCCTGGACCGGCTACCTGAGGCAGGACCGCAGCTTGGAGGTGGATGGTTGGTATCTAACACGAACCAGCTCCCATCGCCCTCAAATACAGTCGGATTGGTTTTTGATCATTTCTAGTCTCCATCCATGCGCCTCTCTGCTCGGTTCTGCTTGTAGCTGCTGACTTGATGGAAATCTTAGTGTTTTCCAGAGATAAAAGCCTTCATCACGAAACAACGTCGGGGTTTGCAGAGGTTGAGGCGTGCTTTGTGTCCTACCTCAGGGGTTACAGAAATAGAGGAGCTAGATCAGAGAAGTCCACCTGCAGGCCTCCGGTGTCCTGCATGCTTTAGGTCTGCAGCTAAAGGTTTACCTCTCAGTCTGTCATCACGGTCTGCAGACGTCTGCTTTCTAGAAGCACCTGGTAGGTCCAACATGCAGGACACCGACCCAGAGGACTGACTTTGGACACCGCCGATCTATTCCCTCCAGCAGCGCCCCCAGGATCTGACCTTATCTTGGTCTTCTCACCTCTCCCCACAATGCACTGCTCTGCTACTCCAGCTCAGGGCAGGGCGGGTGGAGTAAGGTGCTTCCTGCATCGATTGTTTTTATGAACCTCATTGTTCTGAAGTGTTTCAGCAGGTACACAGAAGGAGCTGATTAGATCATCCACTGAATGTCTCCCTACAGCAGGAGCTGTGAGAAGAAGGCAGCCAGCCAGAAAATTGAAAGATGATTTCTGTTCAGCTTGAACCGGTGTTTTCCCCTTTAACAGGATGGCTAATTTGGCAGAATCACATGGAAACAGCTTCCTTCTGTTTCTGTCAGCGAGGCTCTGCTGTTTGTACCAAGTGAGAGAGAAGCTGAGCGTTTCAACGCTGCATAACGAATTATTCTCAGTCATTGTGTTTATTTGGGCCTTCAGCAGGTACAATGATGAAGCAGTAAACCAGATAAGATCAGCAAGAGTCAGACAAGTTCAAAGAAGCCTCTCCTGACACCTCACAGCTTTGTTCTTCATACATAAAACAAAACAACCTGTTTTCCTGATCTAGTTGTAAAAAAGCTGTGATTCTAAACTGAAGACAGGATTTAATGTGGATTTGAAGTCCTGCAGGAAGGAGGAGAGGAATATTCTGCAGTCAGCGGAGTGGATGTGAGGATTTCTCACTGGATGTTCCTGGTGCAGTTCCTGGAGCGTCTGACAGTCAGTTAAATGATCAGAGTTCTGCTCACACAGGTTGGACCGCACCGAGGGGTGGTCCGTTTGTTGGAGCACAGAACAAGAAGACGTATGTGGGTTCCCCCTGAAAGCCCGTCAACATCAACCTACTGTCTGCGTAAAAGAGGCCTGGGATGACTGAGCTGCTATTAAAAGCTGCCGGCTGTAGAACATTAAAAGATGCAGAGAAGACTCAGACCACCAAACTCCTTTAGCTGTCTGAGTCCTGCTCTGCTCCGGCTGACTGCAGGATGCTCTGCAGCTGCCCGATTCCACCATGGCTCCACGCTGAGATCCAGAAGGTCTTTCCTCAGGTGTAGAGGAACGTAGACCATCCAGCTCCAAGCAGACGTTTCGCTGCTCTGTGTGGGTTAGGGTCCAGAACTTGGTGCTAAACTTTTCTGGTCAGTGAATCGGATCAGGCCTTGTTGGTCTTTATCCCAAAATAATATCCAATAACGTTTTTTAGCGTGTAAATCAAGTGGAGCGCCGTAGTGAAAGCAGTAATGCTCCACTGGTGAAAGTAAGTCTGTGAGGCTCTCTGGCTCTTTGCTACACTGTCAGACATAAGATCAGGCTGCAGGTAAATGAGTGTCGGTCTAAACGAATGTCCTGTAGAGGATATGCTGAAACATTTTTGTTCTCTGGTGATAAAAAAGAAAAAATCCTGTGATGAACATTAACTTTAGAACCTACCTTCAAAGCAGCATCAACATTTGCTTTTATAAAACATGAGCAGCGAAACAAAAGCATAAGTGAAACATTAAGATGAAAATCTCTGCATGTTTAAGTCTGTGACCTTTACACTTTTTAAATCTGATGTGTGACGGGGTTCTACTATGCTTGGTCAAACATAAACGACTGGCCAAGGCCGGAGATCACTTTAGTGGAATTTATTCAGCTTTTTTTCAGGTGAGCCAAAGATGGCAGGTGCAGAATATATACAAGGACATCCAGGTAGGTTAAAAATGGACAAAAAAAACAGTACCTTCCATGTTACAGTCATCCACCCTCAGTGTGACTTCTCTGGAGTCTAACCACAGACTGCCTCCCCGTGGAGCAGAGCCCTGCTTTTAAAGCCACAGGCTCCGCCCACAGGAAGTCCAAACAAGCAAAAAAAAAAAAATCACCTAAGCAATTACTTCTAACTCAAATAAATTAAAGTATACAAAATAGTGAGAAAAAATAAAATAAACTTGTAATCAAAAATACAATTATCAATTTAACAAAACACTCAGTACTTCTGATGACATCACGTCATCATGTGACTCCCTCCCAGCACACCACAGTCCAGAAACAGTCCTGCTTGAAAACAGAACTGGGAAAATGTTTGAAACTGAAAATACAAGGTTAGAATAAATGTTAACTGAAGCAGGAACACCGTGTGTGCACCCACGATGAACCGCATCAGTTTAGCTGCAACAAAAGGTAAGTTAGAGATGGTGTATGTGCCTGTGTATATGTGTGTGCAGGCGTGCTCGCATGCTGACGCAGACGTATAACTACGTCCCGGCTCGTGACGGCTCCTCCGTCACAGATGACAAACAGTGTTAGAGTCTAGAGCCGAGAATCAAACTGTGTGAGGAGTTCCCACATGGGATAACAGCCTCACTGGGTCTTTGCTTCCTGACTTAGTGACGGAAATGAACCCCCGGCCCATAAATAGTTGTAAATCAACTGCCTGACCTTTAATGATGAGGCGTGATGGAGGTCTGATGGTCCTTTGATTAAAGGGAACAACAGAGAGACGGTTTAATTTGCCCCCTGATGGGGTGGAAGATGCAGAGGAGATGAGGCTGAGCTGCATCAGCGAGGACGACTGATCAGATAGAACCAGAGAAAGGCCAGGCAGGGAGATCAGCTCCACCTCATTACATGGAAAGGCCACGATACCTTCAGAGTCCTGGGAAAAAATCGGAACCGCCGCTTACGGCCGCAGACAGCCGGCAGCAGCTCCAGTTCAGAACCATCTGTTTCTGGCGGGGATCAGCATGTTGTCAACTAACTTCAGGTTCAGGTCAGAGCTTTGGCTCTGCTGCCATGGTGACTGAAACCTCACGTCCAGAGAAGGTTTCCTGATCAGGGACGATCTCAGTCGTCTGGCTGAGAATAACCGGCCAACACGTTCTGTCCTCCTGCCTTCACCTGCCTTGGGATGAAGCTGATGTCTTCAGCCATCATTCAGAAGCTTCTGCTGATGCCACCAGCGTTCCTCCCATCCTCCTAACCTGTGTGCAGGTATAACACTTTCTATGAACATTTCCCGGCAGCATGGCCTACTTCCAGTCATGTAATAATCCTGTCATGAAGTCACAGAGGTCTCTGAATCCTGCAGAATACTGCCTGCCAACCACATGGGAGGTGGCCTTTCAAGTTCTTCAAATCAGTTCAGTTTATTTCTATAGCTACAATTAACAACACGTGTCATCTCAAGGCTCTTTCCAAAGTCAGACTCCATCAGATCCTCCAGGTTGGTCAGAAAGTTTCCTCTCTAAGGAAACCCAGCAGGTTGCATCAAGTCTCTCCAAGCAGCATTCACTCCTCCTGAAAGAGCGTAGAGCCACAGTGGACAGTCGTCTGCATTGTTGATGGCTTTGCAGCAATCCCTCATACTGAGCATGCATGAAGCAAAGATGCCTCTGTTTTAATTACAGGCATCTTCTCTAATCAGATCCAAGAATTAACAGCTTTCTACTGGGAATAAACCAGAAAATGTTCTGTCATGGCACCTTCATGTTGGTCAAACACGATGAGGTCAGCCCAGTGTAAATATTCTATATAATCCATATTAATCCGCCCAGGCTGGAATGACGGTCTGCGACGTCGAGTGGTCTGCACAGTCCTCCGCAGATTATGTTCCATGTAAAATCCCAGACCCTAATTAGCAACATCAGGTTTGAATCCCAGGGAAATCCACAGCAAGCAGCTCCAGCAAATGGAGATTATATTCATGGAGTCTCTGCTCTGAACATTAATCCAGGAGCTTCAGTTCAACATGCACACAGGGAAAGGGAAATTAAATCTGACACCTTTGACATTCTGACTCCTTCTGTTCTACATTCCTCTGCAAAACTCACAGAACCAGAGTTCTGAATACTGATCCTGTGGATCATCTGCCGGGCTAGAGAGCTCCAGTGCTGCCTCAGAAACAGTCTGTAACAAATTAGCTGTGCTTGTGAGACATAAAAACATAAAGGAACAGGGGTTAAAGGTCGCAGCGTCTGCAGGCTAATCTGAGGCTGTAGTAGACAGACGATCCCTCAGGCTAAAACAGCATCTTCAACCTGATCTGCATCCGTTACGCTCAGGTCACCAGAACCGCTTCCAGTCAGCCACCCAATAGCTTCTGGGTTTGAGAAAAGAACCGATGAACTGGAGAATATGACACATAATACCAGCCAGTCCACCGTGATGATGTCACGTCTACCGTGATGATGTCACGTCTACTGTGATGATGTCATGTCCACCGTGATGATGTCACGTCCACCGTGATGATGTCACGTCTACCGTGATGATGTCACGTCTACTGTGATGATGTCACGTCCACCGTGATGATGTCACGTCCACCGTGATGATGTCACGTCCACCGTGATGACGTCACATCCACCATAATGATGTCACATTCACCGTGATGATGTCACATCCACCATAATGATGTCACCTCCACCGTAATGATGTCACATCCACCGTGATGATGTCACATGCACCGTGATGATGTCACATCCACCTTAATGATGTCACCTCCACCGTGATGATATCACATCCACCGTGATGATGTCATATCCACCGTAATGATGTCATATCCACCGTAATGATGTCATATCCACCGTAATGATGTCACCTCCAGCATGATGTCACGTCCACTGTGATGATGTCACATCCACGGTGATGATGTCATATCCACCGTAATGATGTCACCTCCAGCATGATGTCACGTCCACTGTGATGATGTCACATCCACGGTGATGATGTCACATCCACCGTGATGATGTCACATCCACCGTGATGATGTCACGTCCACCGAGATGATGTCACCAGTCACTGAGCCCGGTTCTGCCGGAGGTTTTTTTTTCCCGTTAATGGGTGGTTTTTCTTCCCACTGTCGCTTCATGCTTGCTCAGTATGAGGGATTGCTGCAAAGCCATGTACAATGCAGACGACTCTCCCTGTGGCTCTACGGTCCCCCAGGAGTGAATGCTGCTTGTCGGGACTTTGATGCAATCAACTGGTTTCCTTATATAGGACATTTTGACCAATCTGTATAATCTGACCCAATCTGTATAATATGATTGAACTTGATTTTGTAAAGTGCCTTGAGATGACATGTTTCATGATTTGGCGCTATATAAATAAAATTGAATTGAATTGAATTGAATTGGTTCAATGACTGCGTCTTTAACGGCGTTCAGGCCAGTCAGCTGCAGCGTTTTTTAGCGTCCGCCTCTCTTCTCTGTAGCTTTGATTGCTGAACAGGATTCATGGAGGTAACTGCTTCAGAAGATTTTATCTTTACCTTAATTTGATCAAAACAATATTTGTAATTAATGAAAAAATGTCTTATTCTTACTATTTTGTCTCAGATGAAGATGATTCTTGATCATTGTCTCCTTTCTAGCCTCAATTTGTCGTCTGGTTTCTGTCTCATATTTATAGTTTCATTGTTTTTTTTTTACTTTTTTATGCTTTTTATCTTTTTGGATGTCACTTTAGTTACTTTCCACTTTACTTACTCTCCTTTTATTAATAAATACGTAACATTGTCCCATTCTTCCTATTTACTCTGGAGAATTTCTGTCCTGATTTCGTGTGATTTTGCTCCTGAACCGACGCTTAAAGATGTGTTGAAATGACATTTCTGCAGCTGCTTCTTCAGCCTTTGGTTTGACTGTTTACAGCAGATGATGCTGAAGCTTCACCTGCAGACAACCTGGAAACAAAGGCCCAAAGCTCTACCTGAGCTCTTCATGGCTGTGTGCAGAAAAGAGGAAATCCTGAACTGGAGCGCTTCTCTGCAGGTTTGTGACCCTGGACCCTGTTTGCAAACTGCAGATATTAAATAGTTTCCCTCTTTGTGTTTCTCTGAAGCTGCTAATTTCTCCTGCTGAGGGACCATGTCTCAGTGAGACTGAGGCAGACGCTGCCTCTGATTTGTGGACGTGACTGCCGAGGGACAACAGACGATGTGACTCACACTGTAATTACCGGCTTGACCTTGACATTTCTGATGGCCACCAGCGTTCCTTATTCCCAGAGAAGCTGTGCAGTTGCAGGCTGCAGTTATTCGTCCTCAGCCTCCTGTTGAGATTAAACTTCACTTCATTAGACTTTCCTATGCAGCATCAGGAAAAGAGAGAGGTGCTGATCTTCTTGAGCTAGCAAGAAATGAACCCCACCATCACTGCTTCACACCAGACTGGTTTTAAATCAAGGAAACGGCGTCTGCTGAGGAAGAACTTTAAGAATGTTGCTGCTGAAAGAACAATTTTCTACACAAGAACTTTAAACTGAAAATTCAAGCTGCAGAGAAGAAACGTCTGGACCATCTCCAGCTGCAGGAGGTGGCTGGATGTACAGCTTAAGCTGTTAAATATAAAGTGCAATAAAGAAAAAACAGAAAAATAAGAAATGACAAATCAATTGAGGATAAAATGATGCAAATAAAAGCTGAAATAGTCAGTTCAACGGGAAGAAAAAGCCAGAGAGAAGAAAAGGATCCAGAGCAAGGCGGGACCACCAAGCCCCAACGAAAGGGAGAGGAGACACAGGAATCTCAGTTTTTCTGAGCAAACCAGAGAAAGGAAGCAGCAGATTCATGAATACCAACCTAATCAGAGTGGTCTCAGTAGGACTCCAAGAATGACCCTCAGATGTAAAACCGTCCAAAGCCAGAACCTCAGACACTTTGAACATTAAACCCACTGCAGGGGAATGATCTGTGTGACTTTAAATGACCCAGATGTCATTAACATTATCAACATCCAGACCTGGGCAGAACCAGCCGTCTCCTCTGACACTCCTCTGAACCCAGGAGTTGGTTTAAAGGACAGAGAAGCTCATGTGATTCACTCTTTCTGATCCAGTTCACCCAGAACCGAAAACAGGTTCTGGAACCAGGAGAAGATGAGAGGGAGGAAGCTGCCGGACTTTACAGATGCTGCGGCGCTGCAGCATCTGTACAGTAACTCTGTCACCATGGCAACCCTGGGGATGGATGCATCGCAGCAGCAGGAGGAAGAGGAGGAGGAGGAGGACTGATGTCCAGAAGAAGAGTGGTCTGCTGATGTTGGAGCACAGCCACTCTGAGGTGGACACCAAGCTGCTCTAACGAGTCAGAAGACCAAGTCTCTGCTCAGTCCTGTCACACACACCACCACATGTTTCATTTCCTCGTCTTAACGTCCTCAGAGACAAATCTAAGCTTTCTAAATAAGGCATTCAGGTTTATTCACGTTTTCCTGCTTAACTGAGGTCCAAAACTGTCTCAAACCAAACAAGACAAAACAGAAACGGCGAGTCTGAAGTCGGGATGGAAACATCTCTGGATGATGTCTCACCTGCTGGGAAATCATGGAGAGCAGGAGAAGTTTGCAGGAACACTTTCTCACCAAGTCCTGGTGCTGCCTGTGAACAGGAGCTCTCAGTCATGAACCACTGAGTAGGATCTGTACTAAAAGTGGGCGTACGCCTAAAAGCTTTCCGTCCAAAAGCTCCTCAGAATGTCTAAACCAGGCGCACTACTATCAGCAGTTTCCCTTCATGGCTCCCAGCTGCAGCTGAATGCGGTGAGGACCCCACAGGTGACTCTCCTGCCAACGCTGTGTGGAAAGTGACAGTCTGAAGTTAACAAGAAGGTAAAAGCTGAAATAACAACAAGCAATGCAAGCTGGAGAGCAGTAGGAGAACTCAGCAGAGTGAGATAAACAGGCCCTGATGTCCTCCAGCAGCCTAAGCAAAGCTTACAGGAATGAAAATCAGGTTCTGGTGGAAACTGCATAAAACCAAATCATAAATATTGTTTTTAAAATCCTCCAAATGCTCCTGATGGCCTGAAAGCAGATCTGTCAGGAGGGGCAGGGAGAGGCGTTTAGATGATCACAGCAGCTGGTCTAATTTAAGGTTTGCTGAAGTTCTGGTGCTGGACAGAAATAAACCAGAAGGAGCACCTCTGGATTAAAACATGAACGATTGTGGTGTGATCAGGACGGCTGCACATTCCCACGTCTCAAACGGACACCACTGGTCCGTTTCAGGAACCAGAGCCAGTCTGCTGTGACTGGGTCCGTCTGATCCAGAACCGCAGGTGGAGACGCGCGTGTTTGAAGTCCTGAGCTCCTGCTGATGCTGATGAATTCAGGGTTTTTCCTGAATAAAATGAAGCCAGAAGCTGATTTCCATCCTGACGAGTGATGTCAGAGTTGAAGTGGTGCTCAGAAGAAGCGCCTCAGACCTCCTCGGCTCTTCACCTTCACATCAGCGTGATAAAGCTGCTCCTTAACAGGATAAAAGCTGTGATTACTTCTTCTCTGAGCGACACTCGCAGATCCCTTTCAGCGTGTGAATTACAGCTGGTTGTGAAGTGATTAAAGCCTGAAAGGGGCTGCGGAGGAGTCCAGCTGTGGGACGGCATCCTTCATTTGTTCTGCACAGATCCTCAAATCCTGATAAGTCCCCCTGCTTTTGTTTCCTGACAGCGGCCTCACAAGTGATCATAAATCAGAGTTTTCTGTTGGAGGCAGGACAAGATGTCCCATCCAGAAGCCATTCATCATGTTAATAAAAGTGTCAGCGCCGGGCTCCTCTAAGCTCTCCCTCAACGAGTCAATATTGCATTTCAGCGACGCTTTAACTAACTTTCCTTTAAAGCCTCCTGTGGGACTCAGGAAGAGAGCAGAATGGAGCGTTTCATTAAGAGCTGCCCTGCAGCTTGATCCGGTTTCTGTTCGGACTGAGAGGAACCGCAGACCTGCTGCGTGAGGAGGCTCTTCAGGCCCCCAAGGCGTGCTGGTAGTCAGGGAGAGTCAGCGTTGGACGGAGAAACCAGCGCAGCTTTAGACCCTGACCAACTGGACCGACTCAGTAAAAGACAGGAAACACTCGATAAAACTGGACTTTTTCAGCACCGGATGCAGATTATTTCAAACAAAGTTAAAAAACACCCAGGGTTTATGCTTTTTTATTACATTTAAAGCCTTTTGATCCGGTGCAGCTCTGAAAACCCACAGTTCTTGTTCTGTTGCTGCTCATTTCTCCCTCTGCTGTTTAGTTCCTGTGCAGTTCTGCTGCTTTCTACCCAGTTCTTCAGCTAAATGGATGTTTTGGACCTGGGGACCTGCCAGGAGAAAGTTCTGCCCCCCCCCAAGTTAATTCTGCGTGTTTTTTCTGTAAAAGACAGAACTTAATATTGTCTTTATGGTTCATTTTAAACTGAGTTCAGTAATGAGACGTTTGCCGCCTACAGAGCTCAGAGCTGCCTGCTCACCCAGCGGGCCTGACTTTGGTCTGTGGGAGGAAAGCCGCTCATCAAGGCCTGAACCCAGAGCTTCTTGTAGGCACCAGCTGAATAAGCCTCAGTTCAGCATGAAGAAACCTGCAAGCTGCCATTTTTAGCTCGTTTAGAGGGTCTCAGGTCTTAATTGAAGGGTGTCAAACCCTAATTATCACCCCTGTAATTAACGACGTGCTGTTGGTCTGTAGGAGGAACAAACGTTTCTGGTTATGCGTTAAGAACAAAGGCTAATAAAGAGGATCTTCTTATGTTTTCCAGAGGGAGCTCTGGTATGGACAGGAGCTCCTCCATGTGTTTGTCGCCTTAAGCATGAAGGAGTTTCCATGTCTCCACTGCTGGTTGTTCCTGTTAGCTCAGGCTGCAGGGATGCATTTAGCGAAGTGAAAAAGATCTTCTCAGCGTGACGTGAGCCGCCTGTCATGTTAACCTGCAGAATATCGTCTCACCTCGTGGTTCCATCGATCCTCTGCAGCCCGACAAATGTCAGAAATAATAACCGCATAAAAAGGTCAATATCGCAGTAAAGCGTCGGAGAAGAAGGTCAGAAGGATGCATCTTCTGTCTGAGATCTGAGAGGAAATGAGCAGCATCTGCAGGACCCATGATGAGGCAGTTATGGAGCTTTGTTCCCTTAAAGCGGACCTGTTTGCTGAGGATGAAGTAAAAAGTCCAGGCAGCTTATTTCTCCCTGAAAAGGCTTCAGGATGCATCGTTGTCTGGTCCACACGGGAGGAACCGCCCTGACGCAACCAGAACTCCCTTTACAGGAACGCCAGTCAGACACCAAGGTTCAAACTGATGGCGCCGTGTTCTGCAGAAGCCAAACTGGGCCGCAGGTTCACAGAACCTGGGAACCAGGAGACCTTGTTGGGAACCAGGGACCCTGAGGACCTCCTCAGCTCCCTGGACTGCTTTCTGCAGCTTCATGAAGATGAGGGAAGTGAGGAGGGCAGCTTTCAGTGTAGAGGGACAGCACACATCCCTGAGGAACTCCTGACATCTGGACCTGAGGGCAGAGGTCACAGGGTCCAATCACCGTGGTTCTGACTCATGTTCTGCTTGTGGAGCATTCACCTCTGACATTTATGTTCTGATGACACAGCAGATGTCTCCAGGTCCTGAGCAGACGGGTTGGTGTTAACCCTAACCCTCCCCCAGGTCACATTCTAATTGTTATTGGACCCGTTTTAAAGCTTTTCACACAAACAGAACCTCCTCTCTGCAGTTTCCAGAACCAGAACTGTTATTGCAAGGATTTCCAAGAAGCATTCAGCCTGAAGCAGCTGCAGAGAGAACCTGTTATTGCACTGGGTTTAGAACCAGAACATATCCATTACCACCATTTAATTTAATATCAGGAACACCTGAAACAAATATCTCCACCAGTTTACCCTCCATGACCCGCTGTGACTCGGTGGAGCAAAAGCAAGAAACCAACACTCAGGTGTAGAGTCAGCGGTCCTTCTAGAACGGTCCCAGGTCCGTGAACTAAACGGCAATCCAAGCAGAGCGGGTCCAAAAAACACAAGCTGGGTCAAAGTGACTCAGAACCAGAATCAGGGCCGAACAAGATCAACTGGCGAGGAGCAGCTGCACAGCTGGGTCAGCCGAGGGCGCGGCGGCTCTGGTCCGAACCACAGGAAGTTGTCTACAGTAGGACAGGAAGTTAGTCAATAAAAAAAAAAAAAGGAAGTAGAAAAAACTCTAACTAAAGCAGAACCATTGGTTTAAACTTGAGTCCAGATCATGGGTCCTCTGCCGCCGTGCTGCGCTTGGTAGAAGGTGTCAGGACCCATCGCTCTTCACTGAAATCCACAGCCAAGACAGAAAGCTTTGACAAGCAGCATGCAGAGGCGTCACATTATCCGTTTGACCCGTTCACAATAACCTTACATGGGCCGCCGTTAATTGCAGACCATTTTCTCCAACATTTAAATACAATAGATGAGGGCTAATCATCTGAGCTGAACTCCTCGACTGCTGCTGCTAATTACAGCTTCCGTTACAGAGCTGACAGCGCTCGCCCAGCAACACAAGAAAAGCTGCGAGTTTGTCAGAGTCTGCATGGAGCGGCAAGAGATGAATGTTTAGCTTGAAGATGTGCTGTTCTGAGAGGTTAGAGAGCTGACAGCAAACCAGCCTGATCACAGCAGGAAGGCTGCTGGGGAAACCTAACATGGACAAGTCTAAGAAATCTGCCTGCAAAACTGTAAGCTGCTGTCAAATGTGACTGAAAAGGCTAGAAACTAATGGGACACTTTATTAGGGACACTTTGGTAAAATCAGGTTTGGCCCGTTTGCCTTCACACCTGATTTTAAGGCTACATGTCATGCTATTTAAATCCCTATTTCCTCATTAAAATCAGCCAGTAGTGGTCTAGATAAAGCGGAGCTGCAACGTTTTGGTCTGAAATCCTCGTGCTTGTTGCACATCAGCCCTTCTCCCCTGTTCTGAGTGTCTGGAGACAACTGGTTCTGGTACCGTCTCTTTAAATCTAAAGGACGGCTTTAGGCTAGAATCCTACGGCACACAGACGCTGCCTGGTGATTGGCTGAGCAGTTGCTTGTGAGGAATAGAATAGTCACAGGTTTAGCTAATAAAGAGCCTTCTAGCTCCACAGGAGCTTCCTGCTTTTTTATGTGATCAAGGAACCAACCAAGTGTTCAGCTGTGGGGATGAAGACAGTCACTGTCATCACACCTGACTTTGACTACACCGTGTCACCAAGACACATGAACCTAAAACATGGATCAGCGGTGTTCACTTCCCTTCCTGTCCACATGTTCCTGCAGCATTTCTTCTCCGTCTATCAAACTTCTACTGAAGCTTCCACATCCAACCCTGGTCTTCAGCTGAGCCCAGATCAGGTGCAAAGGTAACAAGTGCATGAATGAAACCACGAGATCACTCTACCAGCAACTCCATCTGCTGCTCCGGGACTTCTCCAAGCTCCTTCCATGAGAGACGGGCTGTGTTGGGCCAGCAGGGAGTTCTGGATCAGTCCAGGGCTGAGCTGGTGTTGATGTTTCCTCAGACTCTGCAGCTTTCTCCTCTGCAAACAGCCTTCAAACTCCTCTGTGTGAGAATCTGCTGACCTGAGTGGAAATAAAGAGACGCGGGATCCGGCAGAGATGAGGAGGAACAACAGAGCAGCAGAGCAATGCACTCTGGGAAATAAATCAATTTCACTGACAAGTGTCCACTTCACATGTGTGGAGACGCCATGGAGCTGCAGACAGCTCCAGCCTGCAGCGCAGAAATCTGATGATGCGGTCTGCTGACAGCCGAGGTCATCGCCGCGCCGCCGTGGACCATGTGACCCGGTTCAGGCCCAGACGGCCTCTCTGATCAGGACGTTCTCCAAGACGTCACGCTTCCCTCCTCTGAGTTATTGATGGTTGCAGAGAGGCAGCATCTGAAGGTAGAGATGGCTGCACTGGAGACTTGGTGAGCCAATCAGAGGCCAGCGTGAGTAGGTCACCTGGCTGCATGTCAGCTGACCTGCACCAAACACCTGGAGCATGACTGTGTGGAACGCAGACGCTTTGAGAAACAACAGGAATTTAGACAGAAGAAGAAGTGAAGTGTTCATCTGTGACGTCTGTCCCTGGCTGTGACCCGCTCAGGTGACTGGAAGCTTCGCTGTGTGTCTGGATGTCCTGATGTCCCCTGAGACGGACAGGCTGGGACATCTGCACCTCCTGCCTGGCTGGCAGCTGGATGGAGGCCCACCATGTGATCCTTTAAAGTCCCTGTTTTCTGATGGAGCCAGGAGCAGCTTTGATTCAGCCGATCTGCTTGACTGTCAGGTTGATGCTGTTGATGCTGCATTTAGTATGTCAGCAGCTGTAACAGTTGGTAATCATCTACCTCTCCATCACTGGAACCCATGTGGAACCAGAGCTTAAAGTGCGCCGATACACACTGGTACGTAGTAGCGGCACTGTTTACCAGCGTGCGGCACATCCTGGTGCTTTTAACCCGCCTTTGCTACCTTTTCTGTCTCCAACAGCTCCAGCAGTTCATTCTGCTTCTCTCCCGGACTCCAGCTGCTCTGAGCGCGCTCAGTAGGAGACGTGGACAGCAGGTGGGACAGAGTGCAGCCGTCTGCCGGCCTTTAAGAAACAGGAGAATCAGCTGCAACAGAAAACCAAATGACCTTCAAACTGCAGCGCAGACGAGGTCAGGAAGTATTAAAACCAGCATTCAAAGGTTTTAATGCTGGTTAAAGGAAACATGTTAACGAGCATTCTCGTTTTAACATGGAGGCGTTTCCATAACGACGTCGTTTAGGCTGCGTGTCCACATGGATGTGCCGTTCTGGGAGACCATGGAACCGAGCTCCACAGTGGAGACGTTTTAAAACGCTGGGTTAGGCTTTTATTTCATTTATTTAACCTTTATTTCACCAGGTAGGTCGGCTGAGAACCAATTCTGATTTTCAAAGACGACCTGGAAAAACATCCAGCAGAAAAACATACACACTGAAAATAATTCACATGAGACAACATAAGAGCGCTTAATCCCTATTTACATTAAATACAGGTAACATGGACATGGTTTCTGTGTGTGAGCTGCATCTGTTCTTAAATGATGAAGTTGTGCCATTATTACGCCTGTTTTAAGTTATTTAATCTTTAATAAATAACTCTGTCTGTCAGGTATTATCTGGTGAATATCAGCCCAAACAGCTGATATCAGGACAATAGTAGAAATGAATGATTTGAGCTCTGGTGATCTTTTAACAGCAAATTCTGCACACATAGAATAAAGGAGTGACAACTTCTCTTCAAGTTCAATAATTTATTAACAGAAATAAATGAGCATCCAGAGAACATCACTATATAATGCTGTTTATCTGAATTAACATTATATTTGGCTAAGATAATGTTACTAACGTGGCATTTAGGCTTGTTGAGACCAGGAGAAGAAATACATTTTACAGAAGGAAACTGTTACAGTAATAAGCTAATTGAACTCTTAGGTCCCTTCTTTATGTTTTTAAAGATTATTTGTTTTATCTTTATTTTTTTCAACGTTATTTTCCATGTCCACGTTAATGCAGTGAGGCTTGAAGTTAATAAAAAGTGGCTTCATGACACTTTGGCTCTTTGGCTTTGTTCTGTTTGTTCTTTTTCATTTCAGAACAATAAAACTGTTGATTTATAGATTATTAGATCCATATCTAAACATAACCAACGTTTCTGTCCCATGTTTGTATGGCATTAAGGGGAGCGCTGGCGCAGAAATGGACGGGGTGTGAAGAGATGAAGAAGGCTGATGATGAGCAGAGCAAATGGAGATGAATGTCCAGAGGAAGGCTGAGAACACAGACAGCAGAACAGCAGAACAGCAGAACGCTGGGAACGCTGGGAACGTTGGGAACGTTGGGAACGCTGGGAATGCTGGGGACGCTGGGAATGCTGGGAACGCTGGGAACGCTGGGAACGCTGGGAACGTTGGGAACGCTGGGAACGCTGGGAACGTTGGGAACGCTGGGAACGCTGGGAACGTTGGGAACGCTGGGAACGTTGGGAACGCTGGGAACGCTGGGGACGCTGGGAACGCTGGGAACGCTGGGAACGCTGGGAACGCTGGGAACGCTGGGGACGCTGGGGACGCTGGGAACGCTGGGAACGCTGGGAACGCTGGGAACGCTGGGGACGCTGGGGACGCTGGGAACGCTGGGAACGTTGGGAACGCTGGGGACGCTGGGGACGCTGGGAACGCTGGGAACGTTGGGAACGCTGGGAACGCTGGGAACGCTGGGGACGCTGGGAACGCTGGGAACGCTGGGAACGTTGGGAACGTTGGGAACGCTGCACCAACAGGTAGCTCCCAGCAGACCGAGGACCAACTCGCGCTGGGAATGAGAAGAGACGATCTGGCAGGGAATGGGAGGCAGGTACGGCAGGAGTACAGGTGAGCTGACCTAATGGGGATTAGTGGCAGCAGGTGACGCTGCTAATAGGGAGAAACGGCCAATCAGGCCAAAAACACGCACAAAAAGCCCTAAATGTGACGTTAGACTGAGGAGAAGCTGGGGACCATCTGAGAATCTGTTGTCCACCCCAGACTCTGAGGTCATGGGCTCCCAGGACCAGGAGGCGCCGTGTTTCCCTGAAGTCGCCTCTGTGTGAAGCGTCCTGGTGTCTGAGAGCAGCATCAGCGGCACACCTCCACGGAGCGTCTGATGACCTTTAGGCGGTTAATGGAGCTCCGTCAGGCAGCCACACACCGATATTCTGAACGAGCTTCACACACTTCATTCTTGACATTTAGCAGAAGCCGCTCAGCAGTGGGAGGACGAGGCTGGGTCAGAACCGAGGACACCGGGTTCACACTGAGGCTGAGAGACACGTTAACATTAAAGCTCTCATTATTACATCAACAGTAAGTTTAATCTAATGAAATATTCTGTTCTGTCTAATCAACTTCTGTTATTTAGTCATTATGGAAGCATTGCTGCAGCTCAGCCTGAGACACACAACAGATAATTAGGCAGAGAAGAACTCAGGGCTGCTCATCAAATGTCCTTTCCTACTCAGGTTAGGTCAACGGTCGTCTGCTTTTAGCCGTAAAGCTGCGTCCATGGCAGGCCCTCGGTTTGGGAGGAAAAGATGTCCAGAGAACCTCCACCGGGACAAAATAGGAGAGAATGACTTGAGAAAAACGTTTCTAAGGAAAGGTTGAAGGAACGTGCAGAAAAAGCTCCTGGTCCACTGCTTATTTCCGCCTGTTTTCCTTCCAGACTGCTGAAGAGTTGAGGAAAAAACAAACGTGTTTCCTGCATAATCAGGAAGGAGGTGTGTGATCTTTATTAAATTCTTGCAGGAATTCAGACAGGAGTTCAGAAACTTTTTAGCTTCTATTGAGGGTTGGTTTAAGAGACTCTGAGGACTTTTCCTCTGCGTGCAACAACCTCAGCTGTTTCCAAAGGCTCTGATTGCCTTTCTTTAAAGTTCTGCCTTTGCTATCTTTTACACATCTTGAACCTTGTGTCGCCTCCATGGTCTGTATGCTGCTCTCCATGAAGGTGTCTGAAGGCAGGCCCAAAGGTTCCTACTCTCTCAGGGCAGACTGCTCCACCTTTCAGTGAGTGAGCTGCAGACCTCTACGCTGGTTAGATGAACACCTGCTCCAGGTGCTGCTTCCTGCTTCCTGCTTCCTGCTTCCTGAGTCCCGTTACCCCGTAAGGTTCAGCTGATTTAACCCCATGTTCAGTGTCTGCAGAGCTGCAGGAACATCTCAGTGTCACATAACTGTGTTCCTGCAAACTCAGCCCCAAGAAATTTAGCAACGGTACCAAAGGAACAAACCGGGTTGTGATTAAACAGAAACTATAGTAGCGTTTTAAAACTGCAGCCAGAAATAACTAGCAGAATTGGCTGAATTGTGGAAGTAAACCAGAAATACCAGCGAAATATGTTCTAGGGAAGGTTATTACCGTCCCAGCAGACAAATGAGAAGGATTTGGGTTCGTTTTACAGTAAATATTTTACTTATTGCTCCTATAAAGGCTTATTGTGAGTCCTTTTCTACCCTTTAATCAATCCATAATAGTTTTGTTGCTTTATTAATCCTAGAATTTCCTGTCCCCAGGTCCCCGGGTGGCTTTGGTAGGCGCTCACTCAGACACATCAGGCGTCCCTCTTTGCCGTCAGCAGATGTTGGCAGGTGGTGCAGGTAAGATAAAAGACAAAGGTGTCGAATTTCTTGTGTAGTTTAGGAGTGAGATTTAGAAAACTGAACTAGAAAATCTGCTCAGGGCTCCAGATAATCTGATACTTTGCTCTGTTGGGGCCAGTTTGGTTGCTGAAGTCACCAACCAGTAGTCCTGATATTAAACATCTGCATCGACAGCATACAGCTGTTGATCCAAAATGGACACGAAGAGGCTGACCTGAGCCTGTAATAAGTCTCACACTAATTCAGGAGTTTCATTTAAATGAAAGGAAACAGAAGCAGAGCCAGAGCCACCGTGGTTAGTGGCTGAGAATACGCTGAATAAAAGCCGCTAACCGTCTCAGACAACAGGAGGCTGTGTTGGTTCTGGTCTGCATGTTGGTTCTGGACCGGCGCTGTTGAAGAGGTCCGCTTTAAGCAGCTTGTCGTCAGGTCTGAGCCCAGAGGGGAATCAGGTCCCTGCCGGGTCTCCTGAGAGACTGAAGTGAATGTTTAAAATTAGTCATGCCAGTTTTTACCAGTCTCTGGACCTCTGTGCATTGTCCCTGTTTCCTCTCATGGCTGAGGCCCATCAGCGCTCTGAACCTGCTGGGACGTCCACTGCTGGAAAGCTTGGCAGCTGCTGAGATGTTCTCCTCTGGTAAGAACCTGTGTCTCTGCAGGACGATGGACTTCAGATAGTTTGGAGAAGACCTGATGACCCTTAACCCGCGTGACGAGCGGCCACCGTTGTGTTTCTGAGGGCACGACGACGTCTCGCCTCCTCCACTTTGTGCTCCAAACGGCTAAATGGTTGTTTTACATGATTTATAATGCAGATAAAAAAGATCTAAACAGCTGAAGCTTTTCCTTTTTTTTCTTTTTTTTTTTCCCCAGTGTCCTGTCTAGCAATGTGGCAATAGGAATTGATGTCTCAATGCCAGATAGAGCTCGACAGATTTTGCTTTTACAAGTGGAGCAAACAGCTTTCGCCATTGTGCTCCACTTGATTTATGCTTGTAAATAGCTTTATTATGATTCCTGCAAGGAGAATTTCAAATTATATGGACATGACAATGGGAGACTAAAGGAAGAAGAAAAAGTGAAAGAAAAGAAAAAAAAGATTAGAGGTGAAAGAAAGAGGAGATAAAAGGGAGAGAGTGATAAAACCTTCTTTGTCTGCTCCATCACCTGGAAAGAGACACAAAAAGAACAGCACAACCAACAGACATAAAGCAACAGCTACACTCGAATAACACCTAGATGCCATTGCTAAATCATATATATTATTATGTAAGCTGACATGTGTAATGAGATATTTGAAAAAAGAAAGTGAAAGAACATAAATAAATAAATAAATAAACACATTATAAGATTACTGTATATAAGTGAACACTTAATACCTGGGACCCAGCACCTGTGGGAGATATGAAAGTGCACTAGTTTAGGTGAAGATTATCCAGAAATAGCTTGATAGTGATTGTGGAGAACCGAAGACCCACCTTCCCCGAGCACAGAGACAGGCGTCAGGGGACCCGTAACCCCGGACTCCCAAAGGGGCCCCCAAAGCAGGTCGCCCAGGAGGGGCCGACACAGGATATCTGCAACACCCCCCCCCAAGGAAGGAGCAGAGACGGCCCCGAGGAAATCCCCCAGCCACCGCAATGCCGACGCCCCCAAGAGCCGCGGAGACGAGCCCGTGGGCTCCGCCGGCAGTAGCCCCGCTGAAGTGGACCCGGCCATGGGCCCTGAGGGCCAGAGGTCCCAGGGGCGCCCCGCCCCCGCGACAAGGGCCCCGGCCGCCCCCCGGGGGGCCAGGCCCCGCGAAGAGGCCGCCGGGAGTGGGCCGGCGCACGCCCGGGAACCTGCCCCAAACCCGAAGCCAACCAACGCGCCAGGGGGCCAAGGCGCCCGCTGAAGCTTTTCCTGAATGAGGCTGTAGTGATAATCTGTGGCTCCTGATTCAAATGTCATGACTTTGCTGGAGAAAGTGAGTGTTTGTCCAAGCAGGAATTCACAGTTGAAGCTGAGGATGGAGGTGCTGATGAAAGAGTGGAAGGCCAAGGCACAAGAAATAATAAGAACAAAGGGAGTCCCAGCGGAGGATGTTGGATTACTTTGTTTCTGCAGCTTAACTTGCCTTTGGTGGAGCGGCGATGCCTTTGTACTGTTAGCTGCTGTTAAGCACAATAAAACGAGGCCAGTGGGAGAAGCTTGGACAGCAGGTTACAGGATAAGTGTGGATAAAAAGGAAATGAATTTACTTCTGAAAGGAGAAGAAAGCAAAGTCAAATGTGGAAAGAGATGAATGGAAGGATGGCGAAGCCAGAGGGAGAGAGGCGAGGAAGCTGCAAACGCTGAGAGAGAATGAACGATTTCATGTTAACAAGCAGAGCCGGAGCTGCTGAGGTGTGAATGAGAAAGAGGAGGATGGAGGATGAAGAGGAGGAGGGGACGCGTGAGAATCCACAAGGTTTCACCAGTTCCTCCGCCCTGCAGCCTGGTGCCATGGCAACAACACGCCGAGTGGAGCCACGGCGTGAGAAAGCTCGCTCGCCATGGACACCGTTAGCCAATAAACACGCTCCAACGGCTGAAGAGCGACCTCCTGCAGGCCGGCGCAGCAGAACCAGAACCGGAGCGGCAACAGACTCCTTCTGAAGCCACGATCACACGTCAATGTGGGGAAACTGCTGAGGTTCTGATGGGTCACAGCAGCAACAGTGTTCCTGCTTCAGCTGAAAGGGGCTCCAGGGAACTAAAGCTTCACCTGAAATCTGCTTCAAGCATCAAAACAAGTCAAGCTGAACGTGGAGCTCCGCAAAGTCAAAGAGTTCTGCTCCCCGTCTGAGGTTTTAAACGCTGAGACTTCTGCTAGCAGCAGATAAAGGTCCTGATGGGGATGAGACTGTCCTGAGCATGACAGCCAGTCATGAACCGCTTCTTCTGAACGATGAACGCGTTCACATTTATTTTCATGACAGGAACCTCCTGTCAGG
Organism: Fundulus diaphanus; assembly: GCA_037039145.1. Lineage (NCBI taxonomy): Eukaryota > Metazoa > Chordata > Actinopteri > Cyprinodontiformes > Fundulidae > Fundulus > Fundulus diaphanus. The sequence continues at coordinate 966,071 of CM073126.1, forward strand.
GTGGAGCCTTTCTGTTGCTGATGGTAGATGGTGCACATCAATGTGTGGAGGTGTCACAAGTCTTGAGTTCAGCCCCAAAGTAAAATAATTCCATCTAAACTAAAATAATTGGCATCATCAGGGGAGGCAGATCCTCTGCTATCACCATCTAACATAGAAAGTACTCCTGCTGTGTCTATGGAGAAAGCAGCAAGGCTCCACTTGTGAAAGTAAAATCTGTTTGGCTCTTTTTGGCATTAAGACAACAACCCTTAATGCTGCCAGACAGACCGGACACAGAAGAAGGAGGAAGTTGGTCGTTTGTGAGGTAGAGATCCTGTCAGAAGACGGAGCAGAACGCCCCAGGAACGGGCAGCAGAGCCCCGTCGCTGTTAGGTCAGCTAGTTATTTAGCCCTCTTAAGCTAGCTGGACCTGACCGGTATTGACTGTTACTGCTTTATGGTTCGATGTGAGCAAAGTAAAATAAAACCTCAGTCTTGCAGATGATACAATGTGTGGTGAAACCATAGCTTGGCATCTTCTCTGCTACCTCGGCACAAACCTTTTCCTTTCTAGCTGCTCCACCGACTGTCACTGAATAATGTAATCTCTGATGCACACGTCAGCCTGCAAGTCATCATTGCACCAAATGTTACACTGACGATACCACAGTGGCTAAAGGCCGCTCAGCTCAGCTCGATCTAGTGCTGACCGCTTTGGCTGGAGTCACCAGAAGGTCAACACCTTCGCAGCGGCGTTTCTGCAGGTAGACATCCAGTCAGCTACACCCACCTGAACAAAGTTCAGAGAGAAGCTTCTCTTCCTAATGTGTCTTCTTCCTGGTTCCTGCTGGGCCTGGACTCCTGGACTCCTGGACTCCTGGACTCCTGGACTCCTGGACTCCTGGACTCCTGGATTCCTGGACTCCTGGACTCCTGGACTCCTGGACTCCTGGACTCCTGGACTCCTGGACTCCTGGACTCCTGGACCCTCTTCATGGCTGGAGCAGCTTCTTCTGGAGGCCCAACAGAACCACACAAGCTCAGGTTTCTCCTCTAGTGGCATCAACATTTCCCTAAACTGCATAAGGATGGCAGCTTAACAGGCTGACTACACGCTAACTGTAGACAAGCAGATGTTCCCCTTTCATCTCCAGGTCTTTTCATTAACAGCAGCTGTGCACTGCTAAATAGAAAGGTTCATCGTTGCCTTTTCTGAGTCTTTTTATTACATTTACCTTTTGTGATTAATGTGACATTCTGGTAATATTGTCAGCAGCAGGTACATATTTACCCTAAACAGATTGGAGGCAGTAGTAGAATTTTCTACTTTATTTAATTCACACCCTACAAAGGTGCTAAAACTACAAAAACGAGCTTGTGGTCTCTTAACATTGAAGATCTCACTTCATCAGAAATATCTGCTCTCTGGAACATTATGAACACTTCCTGCAGTGTTAAAGCTGTCATGAAGCTGATAATGGTAAATGATTTTCCATCTTCCACCAGGCCCTGTGCCTCTCGTCATCACCGAGCTGACGCTAGCGTTGCATTCTCCAGCTGCGCCTCGTCTCTCAGACCTTCATCCTGTCAGACATCTCGCCATGCTAGCAGACTAATCCTGCCCTGATGGGGTCATAGCACGGCCATTCCTGCTTCAGATTGCCAGGTCCACTCTCACAGCACGCCTCCCACCTGGTCCAGAAGCCAGGTCTGCTGCCACCCAGACTCACTGCACAGGTTCTGCTGAGGCGTCACACCTGCTGGGTTCATTCACAGAGCAGAGCAGCCTCTGCAGTCTTCGTCTGACCCTGCAGACAGAGCATCCAGGCTGGGTCTGTAGGTTAATGCCTCAATAAAGTGAGAGCTGAATCAGCAGAACATCAGGTTTTAGTTGTATATGTGTGAATAATAACTTTCTGCATCCCTGCTGGACTCATGTGCCGCCGCAGAAGGACCCTTCTCCTGAACATCTCAGCTTTTTCACGGCTCCAGTCTCTTTTTGGACCACCACCAGCCTCCTCCTGTGAACTGAGTGGGTGTGTGTTCATACAGCCGGCTGTGGGGTCACGACCCGCTGTCAGCCAGCATCTGCTCTGATGAAACCACCTCGGCTGGGACCCCAGGGCCCTGCCAGCTGTTGTAGGCCACTCTGGGCTCAGATGTGCTCTGTGAGCGTCTGTTTGGATCAATAAAGCCTCACCTTCATGGTTTCTGTTCACTGACTCTAACACCAGCACCAGAGATGTGTGCGGACACAGCGGCTCAAACCTGCTCTCTGTAAGGATTACCATCGGTGGCAGGTGAAGGAGAGGGGCAGCAGTGACAGGCAGGACAGAGGACATGATTATGTCTGTCCTGAGCCTTCACAGCATCGTGGTCTGATGGTGCCTCTTTTAAAGGCCTGCATGTCCAGACACAGTCCCGTGATTTTTAGACTTTATTGTCATCTAACTGCACGTTGTCAATGGACATTTGAGCAAACCTTTGTTGCAAGGTGCTGAGTAAAAACAGAAGAGAAGAGAAACTTATTATAAATGGAAATATGTGCAATGTAGGATAATTAAAAGTATAAAATGAAAAAACAAAAAGGAAACTTCCATCCATCCATTTTCTTACTTTATCCCTCATGGGGTCACGAGGGGTTCTGGTGCCTATCTCCAGGAGTTCAATGGGCGAGAGGCGGGGTTCACCTGGACAGGTCCAAAAAAGAAACAGAAACTGATAAAACATTGTCTAATTTGTCAGGGATGTAGAAACAAACCAAAAAAGAGAGTTTAGATGTGCAGAAAGATCCTGTTAGTCCATCTGGTCTGTAGTAATAATCAATGTGTGTCAACACCTGCTCATCAATCTCTCCTGCCGTTACATATTCATTCAGGTAACTCGGCCTTTTCCTCAGCTTAGAGGCTAACGTTTTGTATTTGATCACAGATCGTGACGTTGTTATTGTCCCGGCTGGATATTTTTCCTCCACTTCCTCTCCTCCATGTTTCTCCTCTTTTATTCTCTCTTTCTCTCAATCGTCTGGTTCTTTCCTGGTCCTGTTAGGTATGGCAAACTGGTCCTCTAGTGTTACGTCCGTTTGTTTCTTTTATTCTACCATCTTTTTAGTTAAAAACTTCACCACTCTCTGTTTTAGGACTTTTCCTTTCAGAGGAAAATAAATTAGGTAGGATGGGCTATTTTTGTCATATCCTACAAAAATCCCCTCCTCACATCTTGAGTCTAGTTTTCCCTTTTCTTGTTTGGAAGCGTAAGAGGCAGAGCCAAACTTCTTTATCCCAGATAAATTTCCCCCTAATCATTGGATAAGGGTTTGTCCTGTACGTCTGTTAAAACATCCGTTTCTGATTACAGCCGCTGTCTGAACTGCGTACACCCACATCGCTTTAGGTAAGTTGCTCTCTATTAGCAAACATCTCTCCATGTCAGAAAGTGTGCACCGGTGTCGCTCGGCTGTGGCGTTTTGGTGCGGCGAATACGGCGCTGATGCCTCGTGTCTGATGGCGTTCTTACTCAGTAGTGATTGATAACACGTCCTCATCAACTCTGCGCCATTATCAGATCGTATACATTTGACCTTGCTGTAGGGCGCTTGCTAACCCTATGACCATCTAACATAGAAAGTACTCCTGGGTCAATGTGAGCTTCTGAGCTTTCTGTGTCTCTGCTCTGTCTTCTCTAAGCCCCAGTGGGTCGAGGCAGATGAGCGTTCACACTGAGCCTGGTTCTGGTTCTGCTGGAGGTTCTCCTCCCTGTTAAAGGGGAGTTTTCCTCTCCACTGTCGCTTCATGCATGCTCAGTATGAGGGATTGCTGCAAAGCCATCAACAATGCAGACGACTGTCCACTGTGGCTCTACGCTCTTTCAGGAGGAGTGAATGCTGCTTGGAGAGACTTGATGCAACCTGCTGGGTTTCCTTAGAGAGGAAACTTTCTGACCAACCTGGAGGATCTGATGGAGTCTGACTTTGGAAAGAGCCTTGAGATGACATGTTGTTAATTGATGCTATATAAATAAAGTTAATTGAACTGAATTGAAAAAAAAAAAGATAGCCGCTTCCATTGAGATTTGGGGTTAGGCAAACCTCTGAATAATTTTTTTCTACACTTCCTGAACGAATATTATGTAAATATTATGCACACATTTGCTAAAAATGTCATGAAAATGTAAAGAATTGCAAATCCCATCTTTAAATGTTGCCTATTGCTCTCCTAACTGGAACACAGCCTTGTTTTGGCCCCAGCTTCTGTAGCTCCAGCCTACACTACAGAAGAATGCTGAGATCTGTGGCAAAACTGATAAATGAGACACTTTCTACTTTCCCTGAATGAGGACTGGGCACATATTACTCAGATATCACAGCAGAGATGTTATCAAAATGTATATAACGGTGGATGCTTTCCTTCTGTACACCAACAGCTGCACCTCCAGTCATCAGTCTGTCAAGCTCCTGAAGTTCTGGACGACACCACTCTCATGGGACTCATCTCTGATGGTGACGAGTCCGCCTACAGGTGGGAGGCTGACCATCTGGTGACCTGGTGCAGGGAGAACAACCTGGAGCTCAACGCTGTAAAAACAGTGGAGATGGTTGTGGACTTCAGGAAGAACTCAGCCCCAGCTACCCCCATCACCCTCTGTGACTCCACCATCGACACTGTGGAGTCTTTCTGCTTCCTGGGAACTATCATCTCCCAGGACCTAAAGTGGGAGCTGAACATCAACTCCCTCACCAAGAAAGCCCAGCAGAGGATGGACTTCCTGCTGAAGGCAGCTGAAGAAATTCAACCTGCCAAGGACAATGATGGTGCAGTTCTACTCCTCCATCATTGAGTCCATCCTCACCTCCTCCATCACCATCTGGTACACTGGTACCACCGCTAAGGACCAGGGCAGACTGCAGCGTGTCATCAGGTCTGCAGAGAAGGTGATTGGCTGCAATCTTCCATCTCTCCAGGACCTGTAGCCTCCAGGACTCTGAGGCGTGCAGGAAGATTGTAGCTGATCCCTTCACCCCAGTCACAGACTATTTCAGTCACTTCCCTCTGGCAGGAGGCTGCGGTCCATCAGGACCAGAACCTCACGCCACAACAACAGCTTCTTCCCATCTGCTACCGGCCTCATGAACAAGGCCAAGAGCCGCCTGTGACACTGGACACTGCCTCTTTCCCCCGTTCAGGACTTACAAGCTTCTGCGTTACATTAACGCACAGTTTACTGAGTGTATATAGCTTCTGTATATATATCCTTTTTACTTTTTATTTTACTGTATTCTTATTCTTTATCTGCACCATCAACACCAAGTCAAATTCCTTGTAAGTGCAAACCTACTTGGCGATTAAACTTGATTCTGATTGTGATTCTAAATGTGTTTATGTGCACAGGGAACGTTGGCGCAGGGCAGTAACGTATCGCTGCGTCCAGAGCAACCACCATAACCAGCTCACATCTTACTGAGAACGCACTGAGATCCTCAGTGACAGCAATAAATGAAAGATCATCTATGTTCCCTGAACGATCTTCACAATCAGAGTCGTCATCAAAATGCATATAAATTCATGTATTTTCTTTAAATGCTGAATTTCCCCATGAAGTACAGGCAGCGGCAGACATGTTCTTTTTGATGGTCATGTGACCATAAAACGTGGGACAGAAACGTGTGGAGGAGCCAAAATGTGACCAACGAGGATATTAGCGTTTCTCAGTGAGACCGGGATGTCTGAGGTCATGGGAAGGAGTTCAGACCCCGGTGTGTGTGGTTTACAGTAGATTAGAGAACAAAACAGGAGATTATCCAAAGACTGAGCCCTGTTTCTCCCACTGACTCCATTCTGACTGTCATCCTCGACCCCAGACTGAACAAACCGTCTGGGCTCTGGGCTCTGAGTAGCTTTACTTGTTCATCCTGGGTTTCTGGATCTCTGCTACAGCTTTAGTTTAAAAGCATCTTTGCTCTGATTAATAAGCGTCTGTGTTTGTCGACGGCAGCGCTCCCATCGCAGCCTGTGTTTTACTGCAGCCATTCCCCTTTAATACCTCCCAATAATGAGCTCGGCTGCTCTCCCGAGACAATCGCTCGGCGTGTTGTCAGAGGTAAACAATTCTTTCAGGATTATGGATCCGACAACACGTCACGTCTCAGCGCTTCACTTATTTAAATGACAAAATAAAAAGTTCAATCCAGACACTGTTTGCTGACACGCAGAGCTAATTAGACGTCGCTAAGCAGTGGCGTGAGGATGCTGACACAAAGACGGTAATTCGTGCCTTTCCTGACAGTGTGGAGTGCTGGGTGGAGGGAGGGTGGGGGTGGAGGGAAAACACGTTTCTGCTTCATACAACATTCTAATTACACGCTGTTCTCTGCTCTTCCAGCTGCACGGAGATGCGGATGTGAAGAGAACAGGCTGCAGGCTGAGCGTCTGTCTTCAGCTCCGACACATCCTTCATCTGTGAGGAAACCTCCGGCTGCCTTTCAGGGACCACGCTTACAGCTGCAGCACGCAGACGTTCAGGAGATGCCGGACACGTCCAGACCCGCTCCTGACTCTGATCGCACCAGTGCCTGAACCACAGCACAGCTTTCATGCTGGGAGCCCAGACGATCCAGTCAAACAGCTTTTATCCATCCAGAACCGGCCCACCGATCCACGATGACCCGTCTGAAGTGAAACTGAGCTTAGTCTGGTCTAACAGTGGAAGCTGGTTAGACGTCTGAATCGTCCTTCTGATGTCAAAAGCAGGATCACTGAATTCTGTTCGAGCTGATGATGAAGCTCATCTTCATCCATGAGGTGTGTTGGTGCACCAGCCACATGGCTCCATGTGTCCCTCAGGTCAGTGCAGTCCAGCGTCTCTGGGATCTGGAGGATTTCCATGTATTCTACATGTTCAGGTATCCTGCTTCACCTGAACTTAGCAGAACCTCAGGAGGTAGCGCAAAGTTCTGCTAGAAAGAGAAAACGAGTTGTAGGGTGAAGAGCAGAGAGCCTGATATTCAAGCCAGACTGGAATATTTATTTCTAATCAGACCTGCAAGAGCACCAGGAACCTGGCCCTGGTGGAGGGAGGCTGCTCATGGCTGAGGCCACTACTCCCCACAGTCGGCCAGTATGTTGTTCAGTTCACGCACCTTGGCTGTACCTAGGTCTGTGCAATAATAATAATAATAATAATAATAATAATAATAATAATAATAATAATAATAATAATAATAATAATAATAATAATAATAATAATAATAATAATAATAATGATGACCTCTTACCTGGTCTGAATCTGTCCAGGAACCCAGAAGACACCTGGTTGCACCCTAACCCTTTAAACCGGTTCTGCGGCTCGTTAATTGTTGCTCCAGAGTCCAGCTGCAGTCCAACACGACACGGTCTCCTTTGGTCATGTGAAAACAAGCTTTAACACGTTTCCCTCTGCTCTTCTTTCTCTTTTACCTGATTCTGCGTCGTCTGAGGCCTCTCCTGCTGCCTGCTCTCCTTCCTCCATCTCTCTGCTCTGATTCATGTGTCTGTCATAGAAATCTGTTTTCCAGCCGTTCCAGCAGAGCAGAACCTGTTCTGGTAACTGGGTCCGACTGCAGACTCTGAGGAAGTCAGTGAGTCTTTCTGTTTTCTGTGGAAACTTCCAGCTGAAGGTTGTTTTGTCCCTCTGACTCAACCCTTTTATGTTCTGCCATCACCGGCGAGAACAATCATTTCAAAGCAGAAATCTTCTCTCTCACGTCTGAATGGAAACAAAGGACAGGGAGGAGAAACTAGACGACTCAGGGGACAGACGCACTCAGACTGGCTCCTTCGTCAGCCACGCTCAGCTTCAAAGTTTCCCTTTTCTTTCTCTGTCTGAGCTCAAAGCCAGAGCCAGCCCTGCACAGCAGCATTAAATACTACAAAGATGTTATAATAGAGGAATAAATAAAAAACTACCTGGAAGCTGGCTGAAAACTCTGCACAACACAAAGCCACAACTTATCTGACTTCAGCAGAAAACTGGTGTTTCACAGCTCAAAACATCTCGTCACATCGTCTGAGCGCAGCGAGGCAACATCAGCAGGGAATCCAGCCAGCAACCTTCCTGCAAACCTGACCCTTTCTAATAAAACGACTCATGGAAGCTTGGGCCTTTCTGAAGCATATTAATAATAATAATAATAATAATAATAATAATAATAATAATAATAATAATCATCCAGCCTTAATCTTTTGCGTGACTCTGGGTCAGAATCTCTGTCGTTTGGGCCATTTAGAAAGAAGGAGGTGCTAGAAAGCTGTTTATAATGGGATTTAATGACCAGTCAAAGGTAACAGCACGGCTTTGCTTATTGTCACTGGAGGCCAGGCTGATGCCCCTGATGCCCCCCCCCCCCCCCACCACCTCTGGGTATCTGGGGTTCTGGTTCCCCAGCGTCTGCCTCGGTGCTCTGGGGGTCTTTGGCTCCTCACAGCCACTACTGAGCATTTTTCTCCTGGATGAACCTCACAGACACAAGTTCACTCTCACCAACACCTACAGGTGATCCAGGTGCTACAGACTCACTTCTATCCATAAACCCCTGTTATTATCTCCAGCTGTCACTTTCTACATGTCGTATTAATTAATCCTGTATATTCTTCAGTGATGGTATCAAGGCGTCGGTTGTTTGTTCCTGTAATACTGTCTCTCTGTGTGGTGTGGAGGCTGCAGTGCCTCTGACTGGAAGAACGTGAGGAGAGTGGTGAGGACAGCAGAAGGGATCATCGGGGCTCCTCTTCCCTCCATCAAGGACATCTCATCTCAGCGCTGTGTGTCCCGAGCCCGTAACATCATCAGGGATCCTCACACCCCCACCATGGACTGTTCTCCCTGCTGCCCTCTGGGAAGAGGTTCCGCAGCATCCGCTGCAGGTCCACCAGGTTCTGCAAAAGCTTTTTCCCTGTTGCCATCAGACTGTTGAACTGCTGAAGCCACAAAATGGACTCTGCACCACATTTGCTCGCATTTTTGCACAAATGGCTTTTTGCACCATCATTTCTGCACATACAAATGGTTTAAATATTCTCCTGTACACCGTGATCGCACACTGTTTCTTTCTCCTGCATTGTTTACATTTCAATTGTTTACTTTTTAATCACTGCTGCACTTTATACTGTAATCTACAAGCTGTATGCAACGAAATTTCGTTCTGTACGCACCCTGTACATACAAAATGACAAATAAAGTTGTCTAAGTCTAACTTTATCAGCTGGTTCTGCTGTTCTTTATCTCTCTCTCTGCAGGTGTAGAAGCAGACTCAGAGGATGTTATATCACTCTCTCTCTTTCCTCTCCTCTTTCTCTTTCACCTTTTCTCCCTTTTACCATTTTGTCTGTTTCTCTCCTTTTTTCCTCTTCTACCTGTTTCTGTGTCCATTGAACATGAAATAGTCCCAGAATAAAATCTAATAAAGCTTCTTGCAGATATAAACCAAGCAGAGCTCTATAGAGAAAGCAGGAAGGCTCCACTGGTGAAAGTAAAACCTGTTGGACTCTTTTTGGCATTAAAACAACAATTCTTAACGCTACACTGACAGACAGGACACACAAAGACATGAATAATTTCTTCCTCTTGTTTCACATCACCTGTTTCAGTGTTTCAGGCCCACCTCAGGGGGAGGATGGTTGCCACTGGCAGGTTGTGGTCCTCACAGCTGCAGTTGGTGGAGTCAGTTAGGAGGAGCTCATGGAGGAGAGGATTTCTGAAGGCAGAAGCTGGATAGTTTTCACTCTCGTGATGGTAATGGCTTTGCAGCGGTTTCTGCTCTTCTGGTCCTTAGCTTACCTCCTTCCTGGATGAGGTTGTGTTCCTGCTTTCCAGGTCTCTCCCTCCTGGCTCTCTGGAGCTCCCTGGTGGTCTCACCTCTGGAGATCTTTGGTAAGATCTCCTCACCTACCTGTCCACCCTCCACCGTTCAGCGCTCCACCACCATCTCCTCGTCTCCTCCTGGACTAGGAAGCAAACATCAGCAGAATCTAATGTTTGCTTCCCTCTGGAATAGTTTAGCGGAGGAACAAAAGTGTTGTGAAAACATAAATCTTTTTAAAAAAATATTTAAGCGGGATGTCCTGAGAAAATACCTGGAAGAGAGTGAGTGATGTTCTATGAGGGTGGTGTGGTGTAGGGAAGGGGATCGTTGGGCCAGTGTGTTGTCTTGTATGCATGAGTGTGGATGTGTCGTTTGTCTTGTCTTGGGAGTGTCCCTGGGATGAGCGGGAGGGGATTGGACATGTATAAGCTTTTGCTTCTTCCATCCCCCTTTCAAGCCATGCACATGTATTGTTTATCAGTATATGTATTGTAAAATGTGTGCAGGTTTGAAATAAACTTTTGAAATGAATGAAATCTGCTCCACACACACCCAGCATTCCTCCCCTGGATCCTTGCCCTCGGCCCCACAGTGAACCTGCGCCTCACCTTCAGCCCCATCACACCTCCTGACCTTCACATGGTGTCCATCGGTCTTTCCTGCTCCGGGGGCTTATTAGCAAACGCCCGACACAGCAACAGTTAAGCTCTGCCCTGTAGGTGGTTCTGGTGGACCGGGATCAACCACCACGGCTCAGGTCAACTTCCTGTGGTAGATCTATACCGGCTGAGTTGCACCAAGGACACCTTCAGGTCTTTGGTAGAGGGGATCTTCTCTCCAGTCGTCTCAGGGCCATCAGCTGGGTTTCCTTATCAGAAAACCTTCCACAGATGGTGTCAGCAGAACCCACCGCTTAATGTGTCCGTTTGGCTCCCCTTAGTTTATTTATCTCTGCATATTAATGAGATTATCATCAGGAAAATGCTATTTATTGTGAAACTAAGCTGAGCTGAATTCAAAGAGCCTTACAAGAGAAAAACCTGAGCAGAACCACCGGCCCTGACTGAGCCAGATGTTGCTGTTGCTCCGCTGTAACGTACAGATGCCTGTGTGCAGGCTGCCCTGCTCTCTGCACGACTCTGTGAAGGCATTTTAAATTCATTTGGGGCCTCGGCGAGTCACGCTGACGTCTCCACATGGCAGCCAGCGGGCGGCGGGGCGATGCTGGAAGCCCTCAGCGAACACAAAGCTTTGCAGACGCAGAAACAGCCAAGATGTCAGACGATGGTGTGAAGAGCTTGATCAGCGCTCCTCCCAGCAGACGGAGGCTGCAGGTGAACCACAGCAGCGTCTCTCTGCTGATCGACGGACCTTCCTGTCCCACCAGGCTCCTTACGCTCTGACTTCTCTTCATTTTGTCGTCCACCTCTAACTCTGTGCTCGACTTTTCTCTTCGTCTCTGTTTCTTCTTGTGAGCCTGGTTCCCGTCTCATTCCATTGGTTCTGCTGGTTTGGGTCCAGTTATCTGGGGCTTCCCAAAGCTCAGCCTCTCTCTGATCTTTCCAAGGTGAAGCGTCTTGTTTCCTGTCTGATAAAAACTTCTGAGGATGGAATGAAAGGAGAAACGTGTGGAAAAAGATGACAGGGTGGCAGAAATGCTTTGATGAAAGCAGGACGCGCCTTTCACAGAACACAGAACCAGAACTCACCGCAGGCACGAGACAAACCTTCATCTTCAGCTCTGCTCAGAGGGAGGAGGAATCATTTAGGAATCTTAAGGTTGGGGGTTTGACTCCCACTGATTGCCACATGTTGATGTGCCTGTTGGCAAGGCATTTAACCCCTAGTTGCCACCTGATCTACATGCTGTTGCCAGAGGTGGGGAGTAACTAGTTAAATGTACTCAGTTACTTTTACTTGAGTTACTTTATGAGCTAAATGTACTTTTAGGAGTATATACTGCAGTGTACTTTTTACTTTACTTCAGTCATATTCTTCTTATTATTTATTTAATTTTTTTACTTCTGTCATATTATTACTCGAGTATCGCTGCTGTTACTAGAGTAAAACTCTGGCTCCTCTACCTGCTGTGAGTAACTTCATGAATAAAGAACAAACTAGTTTTAACCAAAAATGCACCAGAGAGATAAAAACCTGGAGTTTATGTTAATGTGACACAAGCTTTATTATTTTAATGTTATTTTCTATCTGCTGATCACTGAGACACTTGGAGGTCAGATGAACGTTCAGGAAACAGTAGATATTGTTATTAGAAGGACTTTACACTCTTCTAACATACTGGATATACATTAACTGCTGTGAGAATAGCTTTCACGTTTAATGTTGAAAAATGAGAAAAGTGCTTATTTTGTCTTTAAAATACTAGAATTTGCACCTAACCTTGTATTTTTCTCTGTGCAGAGACATTTCTTCTGGGTTTTTGTGTCGTTCCTTTTCTGACAGTGAGCTGGAAGGAAAGAGGAGGAGACATGCAGCACAGGAGCTCCAGCTGGGAGTGAACCCAGGTTCTACTACACCTGAGCCATCCATGACATATTTTAATTATTAAATCATCCGCTGTCATGATTAGTTACTCAGTACTTGAGTAGCTTTCTTACTGACTACCTTTTACTTCTACTTGAGTAGAGATATGTTAAAGCAGTGCTGCCCTGACTGGAGTTCAGCTTTCACACGTGATGTGACGGGTAGACGTGGCTCCGGAGACGCTGTCAGCTAGAAGAAACGGTTCTGAGCGCAGTAGGATCCCCTGAACGTGAATCTAAAACAACATTACTGTCTTTAAGCCGGTCTGGATGTGTTCCTGTTGATTGATGTTAACGGCCTCCCTCTCATTGTCTTCTCCTCTGTCACCGAACACGGTGTCTGTGAGAGGACGGAGCTGGACGGAGGTGTTGAAGGCGGCAGCAGCTGCAGCAGCTGCAGCAGGAATGGCTCAGAAAGCAGTCTGTTAAGGTGCTGAACAGTGAATGTAGAGAGGAGGAAAGGAAGGCAGCGAAGCATTGGCTGGGTGTAAATCCTAAAGAGTCAGAGAGACACAGGGAAGGGAAATAAAGGAGAGGAAGATCAGAGAAGAAAGGAGGACTCTGAAGGAACAAAAGAGGAGGAGGATGGATGAAGGGGCAGAGACATGCTGCTTGGACTTTAATGGCACGACATGAAGAGATCAGCCCGCTGCTTTCTGCCGGCTGCTTTCATTGGTTAGATGATCCAGTAAATCCATCCTGTGCTGCGGGAAAATCATTACCGCAGGGAGGCCTGGTTCTGACTCGTCTAACAAGCACACAGTGACAGAGAGCTGCATGAAAGGAACTCCAGAGAGAACACACAATCCTTAACCAGAGAGGAACAACAGCTCCTCCGTGTCTCAGGCTGCACAACCTGGAAACAGCTAAAAACGGCTCTAATTGCTGATTCTTCACGGATTATTGCAATAATCCCCTGAACCGTCTTATTACTGAGCCCTCCTCTGTGGAGCACCTGTAGAATCCAGGTAAAAGCCCAGTTTTAGTTGGTCTAAGCCTTTTTAGGCTCTCTGTGTTTTGACTGAACGTCTGAATATCAGCGTTCTGATCCCAGAGCAGTGTCAGCCGTGCAGCAGTGACGGCCACCCAGACTTTATGACCGCTGAGCTTTTCCCCGACGCAAACGGAGCGACGCATTCTAATGTCTGACTGAAGGCCCTGAATATGGTTTTAGATTTAATGAGCAACAGGGTGGAACCGACAACTGCAGGTAAGCTGAAGGTAAACGTGTTCAGGTGAGACTGGGTTTCAGCAGCAGGTGAGTTACAGGTGAGAGAACGTAATGTGTAACATGTAACGTGTAACATGTAATGTGTAACATGTAACATGTAACATGTAACGTGTAACGTGTAACATGTAACGCGTAACGTGTAACATGTAACATGTAACGTGTAACATGTAACGTGTAGCATGTAACGTGTAACATGTAACGTGTAACGTGTAACATGTAACGTGTAACATGTAACGTGTAACATGTAACGTGTAACATGTAACGTGTAACGTGTCCGTTCAGCCCCTGGTCGTTGGGTTGAAGATCGTTTGAGTGTAGACGTCTCTGTCTTCCTTTCTCTGACTGCTGAGGAAATCAACCCAGAGTCCAGTTAAAGACGTGACAACCAGAACATGCTGGACAGTTTCCCTCTGCCGCTCCATCAGGATGAGGGATTGCTGCAGAGATCATGATTCATGCATCCTTAGATAGAAAACTTTTACCAGCTGGAACAGAAAAGTGAACACAGCCTTAATTTTAGGATTAAAAAGGAATTAATGCAGTTTACTGTGTATGATTAGACAGAATTAACCAACCAGCTGTGGAACCAGCTGTTTATGCTGGTTCTGCTGTTTATGCTGGTTCTGCTGTTTATGCTGGTTCTGCTGTCTATGCTGGTTCTGCTGTCTATAATGGTTCTGCTGTTTATGCTGGTTCTGCTGTTTATGCTGGTTCTGCTAGATTTCCTCACAGCTGGTACGTCCCGCCTTACACCATGATACTGCAACGTGAACCCCGCCTCTCGCCCAGTGAACGCTGGAGATAGGCACCATGAGGGATTAAGCGGGTCAGAAAATGGATGGATGGGACAGGACGGTCTCCTGTGTGGTTGTGAAGCCACAAATACCGTGAGAGTTCATCTTGCAGCTCGGTTATCAAACAGAGTCCCGTCTCAGAACGTTGGAGGCAGAAAAGTGCCAAATGTTTGGTAACTGATCACGTGACGGCTCCTGGACTCACTGAGTTGGGATTAAGGTGTCATTTGGGTTTATGCAGAGATCCATAATCTATTTTTCAGAGTTGAATGTATCCTTTAGTTTTTTGTCTCTGGTTGTCTGGACCCAATGTCTCTGAACCGGAACTGAAAGCATCTCAGTCAGAGATCCTGTGATTCTTCCACCTGTTGACTCTCAGCATGGATTTATGGATGATTTGTGACCTTTCCTGTCTGCTGAGCAGCTCCTGAGAACTGGTGAAAGACGGCCGTCTGCGCTCCTGTGTTGCTGCAGCTTCTGGTTAGGAGGGGGAAGCTTTCTGTTTGCTCTTTTCTGGGTTTTCTGTGGTGGTGAATGGATCACTAACAGCAAATCCAACTGGCAGCAGCTGAAAACAGAAAACGTTTTATTCCAGGAGTAAAGTGTGCTGAACGTGTTTTCCTACAGTCAGCAGTCTGTTGCTGCTCCTTCAGAGAGAATTCAGTAAAATGCTGCAGGCTCGGTGAAGAGGAACGTCTCTGTCAGTGCAAATATAAATGTTTAAGCGTGTTTGTATCTGCGGGCTCCTGTGAGCATTTAACCTGCCAGACGTTCCAGGCTTTTTAAAGGTTTCTCTGGGATCAGGACTTAATTAGTTTTGTTCTTCCTTCCTGCAGAAACATGCAGCCCTGAATCACTTCTGTACTTATTCATGCCATCAATCATTAATGTCAAGAATATCACCTAAAAAAGCATTAAATGAATGAAATATTTCATGAGGTACAACGTGGCGTGCAAGAGCTGCCAAGATGCAGGAAAGGTCGGACATCTTAGGGTTTGTCTGAGTGAAACAAACCGAACACCAGAAGCAGAAAATGAATGAAGGCAAGAAGCAGAACCAGAGCGGACCTGAGGGTCCAAAGCCTTCTGACCCATGGGGGGGTGGTCTTCTGACATCAGCGCCGTGGAGGAGTTCATGGACCCATCAGACTGAACCTGGACCTTAATCAGTCTTTCTGTGTCACGTTTAAGGTTTAACTTCCTAGGGATGGCTGTCAGTCCTCAGCCACGTGACGGTGGAAAAGGTCCTGGAGAAGTGAGGAGATGCTCAGGGAGTTTGGCAGCTGGAGGAGAACAACGGTGTGAAGGTTCTGCCTGCTGGTCACCAGGACCGAGCCTCCAGCGGACCGGATGGCACCGGAGGAGGAGAAGGCAGGTGAGCTGGAGGCAAGCAGAGTCCTGATTGGTCCTAAACGAGCTGCAGCTGCAGAGCCACACCTGAAGGCAGCGAGATGGTGGCTCAGTGGAAATCAGAAGGTTGTGGGTTTGATTCCTGTGCATTAGTGAGTGTGATATGAAGCCCTTAGAGGGCCAGCAGGACCAGAACAGATCTCTGAATTCGGCCCATCCTCACAGCGCCCTGGCAGCTCAGCGCTTCTGTCTCTGTGAGGCGCTTCCTTCACGCTCTGAGGGTCAGGGACCGAGGCAAAGCTTCAGCCTCATCGTTTCAGAAAAGATGCGGCTTACAGGAAACCAGCGTTTTGAAATGTTTCCCTCAGAGTTGATAATTTATGATCTGCCAAAAACCCCGGATCCATGTGGACGCACGGCCTAAACGACAGAATACCTTAGAGACACACCTTTACCTCCCTGCAGCTCATTTCCTGCCACAGCTGCACTAGTTTGGTGTGGAGTGCTTTAGATAGGATCTTTATCTAATTTTATTTCCTGACACTTTACACAATGCATTAATTAAAAGGCGTAAAGTGAGCGATTTCTATGGTTTATTGTGAAGCCCTTTGTCTGCCTGGCTGGTGGCTGTAAAGGGTTGTATGAGCGAATCCAGGGAACTAAAAGCACACATTAGGCCCTGCTGGATGAGAATGGCTCCTGTGTGCGACAAACTGATCTATACTAAATCACTACAGTGACAGAAACGGCCGACGGTTCTTTGTTCTGACAGTTATTGAGGCTGAAAGGGAATAAGCAGGATCATAAACTGTTTTTATGTCCGCCGGGGAACAATCGTCTCATTTTGCAGCTTTCTTCACGTTCTTCCTGCCTCCGCTGACGATGGTTTCTTCCTCTGTTTGTGGCTCTTTGGGGAGCCTGGCTGCTTCACTGACTGGTTGGAACCGAGGAGTGACAGTAGAAGTTCCTGATCTGAGCAGCGTGCTGCCTTGCTCATCAGCTGTCTTCTGGGCAGACTTTAACAGGCGGACTGGGGGCACGGGGTCAGCTGACTGCACTGGACTCATCGGTCGCTGCGGTCCAGTAACCGGATCATCAGCTCACATGTCGACACACGGAGGAGCTTTCCATCCATCTGGGAACGAGCTGCACGTCCAGCCAATTTAAACCATGAACAGAATCAGCTGCTGAGCTTCTGAGGAACGACGTGTTCATGGTTGGATACCGGAGATCATCGGCCGAATGTCACGTTGCTCTGCTCTGCTATGACTCCACAGTGGTGATGTGAACAGCTCATTACATTCCTGATTAAGCCCCAAACAAGCAGCCAGAACCACAACCAGAACCAGGCTCAGTGTGAACACTCATCTGCCTCGACCCACTGGGGCTTAGAGAAGACAGAGCAGAGACACAGAAAGCACAGAAGCTCACATTGATCCAGGAGTACTTTCTATGTTAGATGGTAATAGAGGATGATCTGCCTCCCCTGATGATGTCACAGCTAACAGAACGCCAGACCAGGTGTACCTTCTATGAAGAGAACAATGACAGAACAAAAAGTTAAAAGCTGAAATAACAACAAACAATGCAGATTGGAGAGCAGTAGGAGAACTCAGCAGAGTGAGAGAAATAGACCCTGATGTCCTCCAGGATGGTTTGCTTCCTTTGCAGAAAGGAAGGCGACGGTGACGGCTTCCACTTCTCTGGCCTCTGAGGGCTTTAGGACCTGAGTGTGGATCCTGGTCCTCTGAAGTGGACAACATCCGGCTGTCTGAAATAAGATGAAGCTGAGGGGAAACAGGAAGTATTTTCTCACAGTCTGAGATAAAAAAGTTGAACTAAATAGAAAAGTGCTTCATCTTTCCAACCTTTTGTTTTAGAAGTAACAGATTTAAACTGTGTCTACGGTGGATAAACGACCCAAAATAAGAACCTGTGGAGTTCAGGCCAAGTGTAAAGATGCTGCCCGCTCCATGCAGCGCGGCGAGGTCTGAACGTAATCAGGCAGAAATAAAATATGAGCTCCTGTCTTCCTGGAGAATCCCTGCAGGAGAAATGTGTGGAGCTGGTGTCTCCTCCCTCCCCGTCAGTCTCTGGTCATCCATTAACCGCATTGATCTGGTCTGCAGCCTCTTCAGGGTCCAACTTCATTGATGGTCTGTCTGCAGGACATGCAGAGCATCAATAAGCAACAATCTGTTTACAGTGTCAGTCAATAGCTGCACATTATTAAAGAGCAAGCAGCCAGCTGCAGCTGCTGCTGATGAATTCTGCAGGAAGCCATGATTGCAGCACCAGGTCACCAAAGAAGAAACATCAGATTGACCTTTGGCTGCTGCTGCTCATCTGGGACAAATCCTCCCCTGGAACGCCTGATCCTGGTCAGTAGAGCGGATCCTGATCTGCAGCAGCTTTATTACACTAACATCTTACAGATTCCTACTGTCACCAGATCTTCACCACCTGGGCTTCACTTCCAGATGTTGGGCAGCAAGCTTCAGGCGTGGTTCTGATTCCAGTCAGTCGATAAAGAGGGACAGGAGGAGGACGCCGTCTCAGTCTGGTGGTCCTGGGTGGGTGGCGTCTGCAGCCAAACCTGATGTGTTCAGAGACCGGCTCAGGTCAGATGTTATGAGGGAACCTGGTGTCCACACCCCCTACATCCTCCCTGGACATGACAAGAGGAAGGTCTGCTCTGTCGTCCTGGACCTCCAGCCATCCAGGCTCCTGCTGGCTCCTCCTGGCTCCTCCAGGCTCCTCCTGGCTCCTCCTGGCTCCTGCTGGAGTTCTCCTCCTAAGGTAGACGCTCAGATCTCTGGTTGTCTGAACGTTTCATTTCAGAACGTGATATCACAGAGCTGCAGAGCTGGACCTCTCCTGATTTACTGATTAAACCTTTAGAAGACGCCTGGCAGCTCAGCAGATCTGTCTCTGTGAGGCGCTTCCTTTACGCTCTGAGGGTCAGGGACCGAGGCTCCTCCAGTCTTCTGGACAATGGCCCAGAAGAAGCTGTGGATCACAACTTCTTCTGGGAGAGAGAACCATTTACCCAGAACCCCTGAGGCCAACAAAGTCACCACATCCAGCACCGAGGCTTTAGAAGCTGATGAGAAGCTCTGCCTGGTTCCTCAAACTGCTGCACGCAGTGAGGAAGAGTGACGGCACCATCGTCTACCTCTCTTCTGGCCCTGTTTGCGTTGAGTGGAGCTGGACCTGGATCTTCTCCGTCCAGGTCCAGTGAGGTCCAGGCCACGAGGCTTAGGTTGGGTTCTGCTGCTTCTTAGAAATGTGGAATAAAGCGTGGAAGTATTGATCCATATAGACTCAGTCTTGTTTTTATCCCTTTATCCAGGAAGTCCGTTTGTTTCCTGACTGCAGCCTGTGTGGGAACCCTGACCCGCCCACAGAAGTTCTGGTTGGGTTGCAGCAGCTCCAGAGGCCCGGCAGCTGTCTGCAGCAGGTTCTGACACATCCGTCTGTCTCCCACTGCCGCTGCTTTATTAACATGATTACACAACTGTGAGTGGCTGCTAATCTGGCGTGTCGTCCTCTTCCTGCGGGTTGGGCGTGATGAGTGGAGGCAACCTCAACATTATGGCAGTAAAGACCAGCGCTCTGTGGCGGAGAAGTGGCTCTTTAAGTACATTATGAAATCAACGCGGCCCATTTAAGTTAATTGAAGGGCTCTGGGCGGCGCATGGGGGTGACAGCAATAGTTTGTGATTTATTGTTTTCATTTGGGTAATTTTGCTTCTTCATCTGCCGCCTCCGTTGCCCGCAGCACCAGATTCATCTCAGCACCGAGTCACAGCGATCAAGTCTGCTCCTTTACAGCAAGTTGTCAGAAACGTGCGGCTCCCACTGCTGCAGCCGGCGTGGAGCCCAGAGCTGAGGCAGCCGTGGCCTTTCTCCACCACAGAGTGATTAACGGCGTTAATCAGGAGCAGCACAGGTTGACTGACTCAGCGGAGAGCGAGGACGAGCTGTTGGAGTCTCCAGAGTACAAACTGAGCAGAACAAGCCTGTTTCAGAGTCTCTGTGTCTCTGGGTGAGCCGTTCATTGATGGACTCATGTGGGAGTGAAGAGCTGCTGTGAACCCAGCCTGTTTGGACACTCTGTGACGGAAAGCTTCCAGCTGAGCAGGGGCTGACCTGAAGCTGCTCCACACATATAATTCATATAATGCATATAATGCATATAATGCATATAATTCATATAATTCATATAATTCATATAATTCATATAATGCATATAATTCATATAATGCATATAATTCATATAATTCATATAATTCATATAATGCATATAATGCATATAATGCATATAATTCATATAATTCATATAATGCATATAATTCATATAATGCATATAATTCATATAATTCATATAATTCATATAATGCATATAATGCATATAATTGATATAATTCATATAATTGATATAATTCATATAATGCATATAATTCATATAATGCATATAATTCATATAATTCATATAATTCATATAATGCATATAATTCATATAATTCATATAATTCATATAATTCATATAATGCATATAATGCATATAATTCATATAATGCATATAATGCATATAATTCATATAATTCATATAATTGATATAATTCATATAATGCATATAATTCATATAATGCATATAATTCATATAATGCATATAATTCATATAATTCATATAATGCATATAATTCATATAATGCATATAATTCATATAATTCATATAATGCTTAAGAACAGGAGAGCCGCCGGCTGATCGGTTCTGCATGAACACATTTAAGCTCATCTTAACCTGCAGACAGCAGAGAAGAAACCGCTGCTTTGTGACATGACTGTCTGACTGTTAGCACCACAGTTCAACAAACATTTGTCGTACTCCATAATGAAATCAGGTGTCCTGTTTGCTTTGCTAATGAAACCCAGCTGTGTTCACAGGAGTTCCTTTCACCTCTCTTTCTGTCCCCTCATCCTGTGGTCATCTGTTCTCATCCCACATCCTGTTCTCCCTCCATGTCCTGTTGGCTTTTCATTAAAATACGGCCATCAGACATGCACCAGCCCGCGTCCTGCCATCTCAGTTCTTTGCAACCACAACCACACCAAGACAAGGACCAGCAAACAGGAGCAGAAGTTACTTCTCTGCTGGGCGGCTGAGGACCAGGAGGAACGGCCATCGCCGTGCTTTGTTGTCCCACAGTGGGACATTTGGGCAGGACAACGACAAAAACACAGACAGTTCTGAACGAAATCATCAGAAATGCAAAAAAACAGTAAATATAATAATGTATAAATAATATAAATAAAGGAAAGACAGCAGCTGATTTACAGAAATGTGAGAAAAGTGATGTGATATAAATGATTGAACCAGCAAACAGCACAGAGTAGCTAAAGGTTGTGCAAGTGGACATCAGCACCTGAGAGACCGTGTAAACCATTCCTGATCGGATCAGAACCAGTGCAACCGTCAGCGTGATGGAAACAGTTACTGAGTCTGTGGGAGCAGCAGAGATGATGAAGTCCAGCAGCAGCTGAAGGAAGGAGCTGTGGAAACGCTGCTTAGAGCATCCAGGATGCAGCCGTCTGTCCCTGAAGCAGCTCTGCAGCAGCTCCATGCATGGAGGACGGGGGACGTTGTCCATCAGTGATGTGATTCTCCTCCAGTCCTCCTGATGAGTTCATCCAGCCGCTTCCTCTCAGCTGCAGATCAGCTGCTGCTCCACCAGACCAGAGAAGATGGCTGATGCCTCCACAGATCCACTTTGGGGATTCTGGGGATCAGGGCTGATGATTCCTCCTCTGAGAACCGGGCCTCAGCTTTTCACCTCCTCTCCACCGGCCCAGAGCAGAACGCTGTCCTGCTGCAGAGGACACTGGTGTGAACAACGTGCTGCACAGCCAGGCTGGACCTACAAGGCGGAGGAACCACCTGGTGGACCTGCCATTCTTTCCTCTGGAGCGAACTCTGCGTGTTACATAAAGGTTTTGATGACGCCAGAGACAGAACTCTATACTTTAACACATTTAATGTAAAAGGCAGAGGGCTGTTTAATGCCCAGCAATGTGAGACGGTAGATTTGCAGACGTCAGAGAGAGCCTCGTTCATCCCTCACACAGACATTACTAGGACCCCTAGGAGGGTGTTCACAGCATGACATCAGTGGTCCCTGCATCACATTGGTGGAGAAGATCATACTACAATCAGACGTGACCCCGCTGACCCATTTACCCATTCTGAGCAGTCTAAGTATGTCAGCCTCTGAGTCTCCAGCCTCTGTGGTTTATCTGGTCTCTCTGCTAACTGGGAGAGGCTCCGTGTGCTCCCAGCCAGAAGAACAAAGCTCCTCAGCTGAGAAGAGCAACGTCTCTGCTTCATTTCTGTCTGGATGATGGAGCTGCTCAGCCTCTTCCAGAATAAACCCAGCCGTCCTGTGGAGGACGATCATTTTCAGCTGCTTCTACCCAGATCTGGGAACAGGGGGGACGGCCACAGGGTTATCTGATCCTGATATCTCCACTTCCACGCAGTTCTCTCTGTAACTGACTGACTGCCATGTTTCCTCACGGCTCATCCTGTGAAGCTGATGGAAGCTGGCAGCAGGCAGGTAGACTGACCCTGAGCCAGAGCAGCTAAAATTACCGCAGCAAACTGACAACTCCTTATAATGAACGAGAAAACAACCCCGTGTCTAAAACCGGCATAAGGTCAACCAATCAGCCGCTCTGACGTGTCTCTGATCGGGTCTCTGTTGCAGCTCCACACTGGAACAATCTACAGAATTTCAACAGGCTCCTGCAGACCCACCTCTGCTGCCTGGTTAATCGAGCTCGACGTCTTAAATGCTGCTATTTTTCTCTCTCTTTAACTAATGAACTATTTTATTTATGTCTCCTATCAGTTATTTTGCTCTAGCTGCAGCACTTTGCTGCAAATTGTTCCAAAGTGCTCCATAAATAAAGTTGACATTGACAACAGCCAGCAATCAGAGCTTTCATTAAGCTGGTGGTCTGGCTTTTATTGGTTTATGGAAATATGTAAAATAACAAAGCTGCATGAGGTTCACCAGCTTCAAGGTTGAGTCTCAGTCTGATGCTTCAGATGCTGCGCTCTGCCTCTGTGTCACGGAGAAAAAGCAATAATGATGTTGCACTTTCCATCTGCGACTATTTCACGGACAACAATCTCCTTTGCTCCTCATTACCAGTCTGCTGATGTCCGTCGGGTCGCAGACGGTCCCTCTGAAGCAGCCAACAGATGGCGGCTGAGCGTTTCACATCCTGGCTGCTGTGGAGCGCCGGTCAGACGGAGGCCGTCTGATGACGTTCAGCTCAGACAGGAAACGTCAAATACAGCAGGAAGAGAGAAACGTGGCAGTTCAGGGTGTCAGCGTCATGGTCAGGGCTGCAGGGACGCACAGGAAGAGGCGTCGGCGTGGTTGGATCCACCTTCCTGTGTGCTGAACGGGCTCCAGGCTCAGAGAGAGGACATGTTCAGCAGAACATCTCACCATCTGAGCCTCTTCCTGGTTCTCAGGACTTTTCCACCCAAAGACAGAGGCATGATGATGCTGTTGTTGCAAAACTTAATTGTGACTAGAAGGGGACAAAGTTGTGAGACTTTGATGGCTGTTTCTACACTATGGACCATTTCCACTGCAGCGAGGAACTGAGAACAGACCTCCTTTATGTCAGGAGGAGGAGTTTTATAGTTTATCACTTCACACCACAAAGAGATGCTTGATGGACAGCAAGATGTTTCCTCCTCAGGTGAATTACCATCTTGCTTCTCCATCAGAGACATCTTGGACGGGCCGTTGAAGGACCAGGTGTCCTAAAGTTGAGTGTTAGTTTTCCATGAATTTATGTACTAAACAGCAGCTGCATGAACGCCTGGAGCAGCAGGAGGACCAGCAGCCAGACTCAGAGGTCCACTGGTACCTCCAGAACAAAGACACTGCTGAGGACAATGATGTCCAGATGTTGGACAGGGAGAACAGATGTTAGAAAGAGGCTGAAAGAAGCCATCTTGGTCCAAAGAGCAAAGCCATCAGTGAACAGAGGGAGGATGGAGCTTCAGCTCCCCAGAGTTTACAGCTCGGTCCTCCAACACGTTCCAGAGAGATTACATCAGCATCTCATCATGGTTCAGGAGACCAAGTCCTCCACTCACACCAAGCAGCAGCTTCTAACCACCAGGACAGTGATGGTGGGTCACTGGTTCTGACCTGGACTGGTTCTAGGAGGATGGACCTCCATGTCCTTAGAAACAGCAGCGCTCCACCTGCAGGTAGATCAGAGCCTCCAGAACTGATAAAGACTCCTGGACAGGTGTGGAAACGTCTTCAGGAGAACTGGGAGAAAGTCCTGTTATTGGCTCATAAGATCCAAATGGTCCAGAACCAGAACCCCCCCAGATATCTGTAACATTGACACTTTCCCTGTTTAAACCCAGACTGAAAGCCTCACGTGATCAGACTGAAATCTATTTGATGTTTTAATATCCTTATCTGCTTTTATATTCTTCTTCTTATTATTATTATTATTATTATTACTGTTATTTAATAATAATAATAATAATAATAATACTTATTATTATTAGTAGTAGTAGTAATAGTATTATTATTGTATATTTTTATTATTATTATTATTAATATTATTATTATTATTATTATTATTATTACTGTTATTTAATAATAATAATAATAATTATTATTATTAGTAGTAGTAGTAGTATTAGTATTATTATTGTATATTTTTATTATTATTATTATTTTATTATTATTATTATAATCATCATCATCAGTATTATTATTATTATTATTTTATTATTATTATTATTATTATAATCATCATCATCAGTATTATTATTATTATTATTATTATTATTATTAAGGGAAGCTGGCCAAAAAGCTCCTGGTCCCATCAGGAACAGCGATGCTCACAGTCTCCTCCCCGGCTGGTAAGGCTTGATTTTCACGGCTCACATCAGGTCCAGAGGTTCAGGATATTCTCTCTCTGAGTAGCTGTTGGGATCTCCAGCATCTTGCAGGAATAAAGGAGGTGATGCGAGAGACACCGTGACAGGATGTGCTGAGCGGGCAGCAGGCGTCTGAAGGAGGAGCTGCGTGGCTCAGGAGAAGACTGAAGAACATGTCGGCTTCTCTTCCCACAGTGATGGAGCTGCGTGGATCATTTTCTGGCAGGCTGGTAGCCTCTCTTCACGGCTGACTGCTTCCCTCTGGAGGCCTTTGTATCTGGTCTTCAAACGTCAGCCCGTCATTTGGAGCCCCACACTAGATTGCGCTCAGATAATCAGCTGTTTCTTTTAGTCTGGCTGCTGTGAGCAGACTGGTTCTGATCCGTTTATAGCGCTCCAACTGAGGCGGCTTACGTAACATCAGCTGTGAAGTGAGGTTGCTCTCCAACATCTGCCTGCTCCATGGCTCCATCCCTCTGAGCTGTTTGTCTCTTCATGCTCTGATGCATCTCAGACACTTTGCCTCTCGCTCATGTTTGTATATCTGTCAGACAGATGAACCCATAGAGAGGAGATACAGCAGCTCATTTCCACCTTTTAGCCCACATATGACGGACAACATGTGCATCCGCATCACGTTTGAGCACGCTTCACATTAAAGCTTTTTATTCCTGCTCCACAGCCTCAGAGTCCGTGAAGATTTTCTCCAGGTCTGTTCAAAGGAAATCGTAAAGTTTCTCTGCAAAGTCCTGATCTTTTAATGGAAAGTGGCCCAGAAGTCATCTGAGAGGAAATGAAACTTCTTTAACTTGTTACAGGAACAGAAACGGCTCATTCCTGAGTCTCAGGCTGTCATTAACAAATGTTCTGGATGGATTAAGGCCGTAGAGTCAGAGAAAGGTCCAGTTTGCAGGGTTCTGATGGTGATGCTCTGTGGCCCGACATGTGGGCCGTTTGTAGGATCAGTGGCTCCTCCTGGTTCTCGGTGTGGAGAACCATCAGGTCCACGTCGTGTCTGACCCCTACAGACATCACCTGACCCGGGATGGCACCCCTCCCATCTCCACCATGCGGACGTCCTCCATGTTCTCCAGGGTCTCCTCGTTTCCCACATCAGAACCAGAACCAATCTGGATGCTCAGGAGGAGCTGCTGCTAGCCAGCCTGTCACCACTAGACCAGAACCGGGCTAAACACGGCAGCCTGCAGCAAGTTCACATTTAGTTTCTGTGAGCTGACAGCGGCTCAAACCTCTCCCACTCTTTATTAATCGTGCTTCAGCGCTGTGTTCAGCCAGTGTACAGCAGCGTTAGCGTGAATGAATCTCCGCTGTGGAGCAGCTGCAGGGGTTTGGTGTCTGCTGGCAGAGGAAGAGCCAGAGGCCTCGTCTTCCTCAGGTTCTGACCGCTGGAGGATCTTTCTGCTCGGTTCTGCTTGCTGGTTAAGTCACTGACTGGCTTCAGATGTTCAGGCGCTGACTGATCACCGGCACTAACGGTTCTTCCTCTCGTCTTCTGACAGTTGTCCCAGAGCTTTAGCTGTCACCTCCAGGCTGGAAGGCTTCTGTCGGCACATTTTTACCAGCAGCATAAAAACACTTAACTGGGCGGGGGGGGGGGGCATTCAGTCTGGTTCATTAGACAACGTGACACTCATGTTGCCATCTAGCCTTTCTAACATTAGTTATTTCGTCTTAAATAAGTAGAACCTTGTTTGCGTTCTGGTCCATCTCTCCAGAACTGGACCTCCCAGGAAGCTACCAGCAGCATCCGGTTCTGGACACGTTTCACACGCTGAATGCTTGCTGGCTGCTGCGCTGACAAGCTGGGAGGAAACGAGCTCCTTAAATGCTTCTCTCTGCTCTGAAGCTTCCTGCAGCGACTTCAGGTGTCTGCTGCTGCCAGACGCCACCGAGCGGCGCCGGCTGGAGCCCCGGCCTCACGCTCGCCGTTTGGCCTCAATCAAACACAAAGTTGTAGAAGCTGGGGGAGGTTAATGCAGCGGAGGGCGGGGCCAGCGTGCTGCAGCACAACCTGCCAGCCTTGCAGGATCTGGGTCACAGTGCAGCCCATAATACTCCCAGGTGGTCCCTGAAAGGAGAAGCCAAGACCGCACACACACCGAGACACACAAAGCCAAATCCCTGCTGTGAAAATGAAAGGTCAGGCCTGCTTTCAGAGAGGAGAGGTTGTTTTCTGCTTTCTTAGAAATCCAAAGGCAGCGAGATGCTGCAACAGTTTGCCACACAAAGAACCCAAAGCTCCGGAGATGTTTCAGCGCTTCTGCTCCATGTCCGAGTTGTTATCGCTGGATTCAGAAGGAGCCTCCCTGGAGACAAAGAGCAGCTATTATATTATGGAAATTTCAGCTCTTTGTGTGAAATGGCATGATTAATCACACACAGACCCACAGCCGCTTCATGAAGGTTTCTGCTCTGAGATCTCAGCAAAGTCCATTTCCCTGAATGTTCACATCTGATGCGACGCGGCTCCTACATCCCAGAACTTGGTGAGACGCCTGCAGGTTTCTCTGACGGCAAACCTAAAACATCTTTGGACGCCGTGTGAGCACAAATGCTGCAGATCATCTGAATTATGACCCCTGACCCCACTGCTCCTGTCAGGGATTTAAACCACATCATCATCAGCAAAGGTTTCTCAGGGAATGTCTGGTTTCACCGTTCAGGAAGAGAAGGCTTAAGATTACTGCAGAGAAGTTCCTGCATCGCTGAGGAGCGCTGAGGGATTAATTCATGCACCAACACAGTAATTCATCTCATTCACAAAGAGTCTGATGGACTTTATGGACTTGGACACGGATCAGACGTTAAAGACTGTTTGTACGCGTTAAGCTTCTCAGGAAGTGTGCTGGTCAGAGCAATCACTGGTTTCATTTATTAAAAAAAGGTGAAAAATGTGTGTTTTATTTAATCTGTGCATAAACAGATGGCACCATGGAAATGATAAAGAATCCTGAAGCAGCAAACTCCCTGAGCTGCGTCAGTATCTCCGCCTGTTTTAGCTCAGTTGTTTCTATGCCAATGTTAAAGGTTTCATGAAGTTTTGTCCCTTTTTTGGGTTTATGGGGTAAAGGTAGCCTTAAACTGAAAATCTGAATCAGAATCAGCTGTGTTGCAACGTTTGAGGGAACAAAGAAGGAATTTGACTTTGGATTCAGAGCATTTAAACAACGGCTGACAGATCTGTCAGGACAGCTCTGTTCACCCAATATTAATCAATTAAATCAATCTTTATTTGCATGTTCAGTAAATTCAGATTTTTATTTATTCCTCTAGATCTAGACTTTTAAATGTGCTGGCTGTGGTGGGGAGCTGCACACTGAGCTGTCCGCAGGAGCAGAGCAGCCCTGGCTGGTGTTTTACTCGGCCGACTGGCTGCAGATGCTCCGTGTCACTGAGACAATGCTACAGTGTCGACATGCTGACAGGAGACTCACAAACAGGCTTCAGGCTCCTCGTCTTTCACTGACATCTTGTTTTTGCTCTCATTACGCTGTCGCAACATTAGTAATTTGTTGGGAGCTGAGACGGTGAGTGAATTCTGATGAAGCCGAGTCTTAATGAGCTGTGACTGTTAACGAGGCAGCAGCACCAGTTGTCCCTGGCTCCTGATGAGCGCTCGCTTTCTTTGTTCTCTCTCCTGAACTTCCCATCTCCCTCGCTCTGTTTGCGCAGCACTTTCTGCTCAGTCAGTGGGAAAAGGAACTCGTTGAACCTTCAGCAGATTTCCTGCTTTCTTTTTCAGCTGACCTGCCATTCCTAGGCATCAACACGCTTCCTGAGGTCGATCAATCAGACAAGTTGAGCAACTTTGACTCAAGCAGATCCTTTGACTTTATCCTGGAGAGGTCGTTGGGAGTCCTGATGGTTTTCTGCCTTTTAAAGAGAAAGTCTGAGGCTGATTTACTTCCTGTTTTTCCCCAGAAGGTCGATACGTGTCAAACAGCACGCCGGCTCTGAAGGTCGTCTGCTGAACAACCGCTGGCATCCTGACTCTGACCAACCAGGTCCGATAATAAACTCACCCAGCAGGATGTCCTGACATCTGCTTTCCATTTAGATTCAGTCCAGGTCGCTCTTTAGCGCTTCCTTCCTGCTACTCTCCTTTCAGGTGTTTTTCCTGCAGGATCTCTGGTTCTGCTGGCTGGAGGCTGCGGGGCGCCCAGAACTCACTGCAGACACTAAACCCATGTTTCTAGTGCGGGACCCTTTTCAGGAGCCAGGGTCCTGCTCTGGGGCCATTATGGATCCCCTGTGTCTCTCCTGAAGGTAGAAGAGTCAAACAAACCCCGGATGAGAGGGTCAGACATTTCGTGTCAGTAGAACCGGTTACAATTCTGTACCGCTCAACTTCCTGGTTACTCTGAGCTGTAAAAGCGTTTTAAGACGGACTAACTCCTTCAGTCTAAGTCCTGTTTTATGTCGGGCTGAGTCGGGACTCAGTGGTCACAGAGCAGGGAGCTTGCTTCCTGGAGAGGCTGCAAGGTTCTGGGTTCGACTCCAACAGACTGTTGCTCTGGGTCTCTGAGCAAGACCGGGCTAGACCCACGGATAAATTTCATTGGAATGTTGCAATGACAAATAAAGATAATTCATTTATTAATTTATTTTCTTTGAAGACTTCAGACCCTGATGCTGGATTTGGTTTGTTTTCCTTTGGGATTCGTCTCTCAGGCTCTTTCTGTATGATGGTGCAACCGACTCTGAACGGATTAAAATACAGCTTCACAGTGTAAAAACCATGAAATTATCATATCTAGAGGACCCGTTTTAACTCTGACCAGACCTGTCCGTCTTCTATTCAATTCAATTCAATTCAATTTTATTTATATAGCGCCAAATCATGAAACATGTCATCTCAAGGCACTTTACAAAATCAAGTTCAATCATATTATTCTCTCCACTTTTCTTACCTCAATAGCAGGAGAGCTGAAGCATCTGGAAGCAAAATGCCTTTAAAGCTCCGTCCCGGGTTTATTAGTGCTGCCGGTAGCGCCAGCAGGTCGCCCGTCCATCACAGGGCGGCACACACACACACACAGAAAAATAATTACTGTTAATGGTCAGAATACCAATGCAGTAAATTCACAGCTGAGTGAAAACATGAGGGAGCTCTGTGTATGGGTGTATTGTTGCGTTTCGTCCTCCATGTTTGCGACAGTTCCTGCCGCTGATCATATCTGCGCTTAGGGAAGGTTGGTGAGTCTGGTAGCTGCAGCTTTGTGCTGCTCTGCAGGAGAATGAAGCTGCTCGGAGTTAAACAGGAAAAAAGGCCAAACCAAAGCAGACATGTTCCTTGAAATGGGGGCAGAGAGAAAAGCTGGTCACACAACAAGGGTCTGCAGAAAGCAATGAGCAAGCAGAGCCCCCCCCCCCCCCTTCCACCCCGCCTCCGACTTCAGAGGAGCTCATAGAGTTGGAAGAATTAATACTCGTCATCCTCGTTAAAACATAATTTTCCTCTTATTCAGTTTGAGTTTCTTCTGTTAGTTTCGCTCTGATATAATCTGAACTCTTAACAGCATGGGGCATTTCTGCAGGCACTGTTCAGAGGAGGAGGGTAATCCTGCTTCCTATTTTCTCCGGGACTTTGGATGGATTTAAGAGAAATGGGTTTTTTTCAAAGCAAAGCCGACCACCGCAGATACAGAAACAGCTCGATATGGAGAACGCAGCAGAATGCCAGCCCGATACAGCAGAGAGAAGGAAAACATCCAGAAAACGGTTTGAAATTTTAATTTGACCTTAAACGTACACTGAAAGCTGATAAAAAAGCCACAAAGAGCCAGAAACTTCAAGGCGGCTAGGCTAAATGTGAATGTACGTGGGTGGGGGTAGCAGCTGCTTCTGCTTTTAGCTGTTTTCCTGTAGAAACAGCACCTGAAGAGTCCAGATCCCTTCACCACCGACCACAGGAACAACAACCTCTAAAGGTGACAGCTCCACCTGTTCTAAGCATTACGGTCTATGCTTAACGGACACATTGGTCCAGGTCCGATTTGTGCATCAGTGTCAGACAGAATCAGCTGTTGATGTTTGGCTTCAGTGCTGCAGGCGTGAGGAGGAAAAGTTAAAGTGCATTAATGTTCATGATTGTCTGGACAGCCGTCTGTTCTCCACCGGATACCATGGTGTCTTTGAGCTTCTGTAGCTTTTCTGAAGCTAACTGGTGCAGACAGAAAGGTGGGAGACCCCCACAAAGTCCCCCACACGGTCCCCCACACCGACCCCCACACAGAACCCCATCAGTCTCCCACACAGACCCCCACACAGTCCCCCACACAGACCCCCATCAGTCCCCCACACAGACCCCCATCAGTCCCCCATCAGTCCCCCACACAGACCCCACACAGACACCCACACAGTCCCCCATCAGTCCCCCACACAGAGCCCCACAGAGTCCCCCATCAGTCCCCCACACAGACCCCCATCAGTCCCCGACACAGTCCCCCAAACAGACCCCCACACAGTCCCCCATCAGTCCCCCACACAGACCCCCACACAGTCCCTCATCAGTCCCCTACACAGACCCCTACACAGACCCCCACACAGTCCCCCATGAGTCCCCCACACAGACCCCTACACAGACCCACATACAGTCCCCCATCAGTCCCCCACACAGACCCCATCAGTCCCCCACACAGTCCCCCAAACAGTCCCCCATCAGTCCCCCACACAGTCCCCCACACAGTCCCCCACACAGACCCCCATCAGTCCCCACACAGACCCCGCACAGACACCCACACAGTCCCCCATCAGTCCCCCACACAGACCCCCACACATTCCCCCACACAGACCCCCATCAGTCCCCCACACAGACCCCCACACAGTCCCCACGCAGACCCCTACACAGTCCCCCATCAGTCCCCTACACAGACCCCTACACAGACCCCCATCAGTCCCCACACAGACCCCCACACAGTCCCCCATAAGTCCCCCACACAGGAGGCAAGCTGTGGCATCACGGAGCCTGGCAGCACCACACACCGTCTGTTCTCCACCAGATACCTTGGTGTCTTTGAGCCTCTGTAGCTTTTCTGAAGCTAACTGGTGCAGACAGAAAGGTGGGAGACCCCCACAAAGTCCCCCACACGGTCCCCCACACCGACCCCCACACAGAACCCCATCAGTCCCCCACACAGACCCCCACACAGTCCCCCACACAGTCCCCCACACAGACCCCCATCAGTCCCCCACACAGACCCCACACAGTCCCCACACAGTCCCCCATCAGTCCCCTACACAGACCCCCATCAGTCCCCACACAGTCCCCCATGAGTCCCCCACACAGACCCCTACACATACCCACATACAGTCCCCCATCAGTCCCCCACACAGAACCCATCAGTCCCCCACACAGTCCCCCAAACAGACCCCCACACAGACCCCCACACAGTCCCCACACAGACCCCTACACAGTCCCCCATCAGTCCCCTACACAGACCCCTACACAGTCCCCCATCAGTCCCCTACACAGACCCCTACACAGACCCCCATAAGTCCCCACACAGACCCCCACACAGTCCCCCACACAGACCCCCATCAGTGCCCCACACAGGAGGCAAGCTGTGGCATCACGGAGCCTGGCAGCACCACACACTGACACTGCAGAGCTCAGATACACAAACAGCAGCATGAAAAGAGCTAATATGATTCATTTAGTCAGCAGACTAGACACAGGTGTGACCTTTGACCCTTGGCAATTGACAGTTTGCTGGTGCGATCTCCCAGTCCGACTGTCTCAGTCGTTGTGTCCTTGGGCAAGACACTTCACAGTTCCTGCTGGTGGCTGTGGTCTGGCAGCCTGGCCTCCGTCAGTCCGCCCCAGGGCAGCTGTGGCTGCTAGCATAGCTCACCACCGGCAGGGTGTGAATGACTGTGGTGTAAAGCGCTTTGGGGTCATCAGACTAGTTAAGGCGCTATAAAAGTACTCACCATGTACATCGTTATATCACCTCAGAATTATATCACAGATCCATTCTTCTGAAACATTTTTAATATCATAAAATATTGATTTTACTGCTATTTATTATTTGTTGATTGTTTTCTCTCTAGGGCCCCTGAAGGCCTTATCTGCACATCCTGAAGTCCACTCTGGCCACTCAGAAATAATAATCTCCAGCTTCATCCACCAGCCGCTGTGATCCTTTTCATCATGGCTGTCTGGGCGTAGTTGCTGCACTCTGGGAGTGTCTACATCAGTGTCTACATCCTACCCTTGTTTAGAAGACAGACTCTCTCTGGGCCTCACGCAAACATTTTCTGACCTCCTTTATTTCAGGCTCATGAGACCAAAGGTCGGCAGATTCCTGGGGGAGACGGACAGGCTGGAGATGTTCCTGCACCCGTTGTAGTTGGACACTTCCTGTGAAGAAACAACCGTCTGAATGAAGGCTGAAAGCGTCTGGTGAACGTGTTTTATGGCGAGGTGGAGGTCCATTTCTCCTGAGGTGACCAGCTGAGCTGTCGGCGGTAATAACCGTCCAAATGTCCAAGTCTGGCTTTATTGGTGGTGATAAAGTAGTGTGCAGCCGTCAGAGGGGGATACCAGATGTCTGATTGCTGCACAGGAAGCTGACAGGTCAGATCTAATTAGCTCAGTTTAGACTGAAACATGTTTGATTATCTGCTGGAGAATCTGCCTCCTTTCTGCTGAGTCCCCTCAGAATGTTGCTGGATGGCCTCTGCAGCTCTGCAGCAAGAATCTCAGCACCCTCATTAGTCTGTCTGGCTCTCCGAGGCAGACAGGAGGGCTTTCATTGTCTAAGCCACCGTAGGAGGTGGGCTCCCACTGGAAGTCCATAAGCACCACAGATCCCAAAGTTTTCTCTGTGTGGAGTTCAAGATCATGAGAAAAAACAGCAAATGCAGATTAAATGAGTCCTTAACTTCTAAAAATGTGACGTTACGTGAATGATTGACGACTCTACTGACAAAAAGATGCAGGAGAAAAACTGATATTCTGCCCAATAAATATGACATCATGCATCCCTGGTTATATTCAACCTGAAATCTTCACCTTCTGGTTCTTGAACATTCCTTAGCAGCAGTTTCTGTTTGGTACACTTATTTGACTCCCAGTCTGTGTTTTATACCAGGCAGAAGTAGAGAAATAACAGAATGAGCTGAAATCCAGGAGTAGTGAGGATCATGAGGACGCTCACACCAGGAAGGCTCCTCGGTAGCTGCAGACCTGCTTTCAGATGCAGTCGCCTCAGACGAGGTTGACTGCAGTCTTGCAGAATGTTCTGGGCCCATAAGGAGTCAGCAGCCCTGAGGACAGAGGAAGCTGGAGCGATCGGATACTGTAGTGGTGGGCAAGTTTGGTTGTAAGACGAAATCTAAGATTTTCTGCCTGGTTTAGCTTTAACTTTTGACATTTATCTTATTTGGTCAGTTAAAAGCTGCTCCCTGATCATTTTAAACCCTCTCAGTTTAATCGATGTTTGTCCACCAGGCGTGACGTTCATTGTCGTTTATTGTGAATGAGAAATAAAATGATGATTATGGTGTAAATAATCCCTCTGGAGGGTTCAGCTCTTTTCTCACTGCTTTAAAGTTTCTCTGTGCAGCTCAGCAATGTGGCCCGACTGGAAGAAGTTCAGCCGCCTCATTACGCCGTCTGGCTCTTTGAAAGGAGACGAGCAGAAGCCTCATTGTTAGAAGCTATTTTTGGAACCGGGTCGAGTTCTGGTGATGAAGAGGGCCCAGTCTTTCATCTGGAGCCCAAGGAGCGCTAAACAGTCACTGTGGTGCTGCTAAACCCAACCGAGTTCTGTTCTGCAGAACGGATTGTTCTGCACGATCCATTCCTCCACAGCAGGAACAAAGGAGTCATTCTCTTCACTACAACAGCAATAATAGGAAGAAGAAATGGATTTTAAAATAATTCAGACTAAAGATGTTAAACTAAGCAAACCTTTGAAAAAGAAAAGTCATTACAACATGGAGCAGTTACATATATATTTGATTCAATTTTGACCAGAAAACTAGTAAAATCAGGAAAAACATGTATAGAATTTCTAAAGATCATATAAATATGATGGTAAAACTTTATATGAAGATATAATGAAAGAAGTACATTAAAGCAGAATACTACTACTACTACTACTACTACTACTACTACTACTACTACTAATGATAATAATCATAAATACAGATGGTTTAAAATGAAAAGAATAGGAAAAGAACAGGACGAGGTAACAATAGGTGGGGGTGGGGGGACGTTCCCTGCCTGTGTTGCTGCAGTTATCAATAAATCATGGTCTCAGCTCAGCAGCGAGTCTCTTTGTGGCTCTGAAGACTCAGATTCTTGCAGCTTTCTGGATGTTTTTATTCCCAGTTTGTCTTTGTCTCCAACGAGCAGCGCAGGCTGAACATGCTGGGAGGTAATTATGTTTGAGGATCCGACGCTGAGCTGCAGCAGGACGCTGAAACAAATGAGAGAGCTGCAGAGACGTGAAGGCTGGAGCTCATCAAAGAGCTGCAGGGACAGATTCACAGTGAAGCTGCTGCCTCTTCATCCTCTTCATCCCTCTGCTGCCCTTCAGCCTGTCCCAGTTCACCAAAGATGTCTCCACCATGTGTCCTCTCCTTGTTCTCAGCCCTTTGTCGTCCTCCATCCTCATCTCTGTCCACTTTACTCTCCTCTGGAGCTCCACAGCAACTCTGAAGCTCCAACTCTGTGTCTAGCTCCATCCATCCACCGCTGATCCTGGAAGGTCTGAGAGCTGGAGGTGGATCTTCCTCTGATCAGACGTTGGTCCAGAGAACCCTGAAGATGCTGCTGGTCACACAGATCTGGAGAATCTGGGCTTGATCAGAGACGTTTGCTGAGAACTTTAAACCTGAGACACCTTAAAGCCAACGGCTGCTGCTCTTCATCCACAGGCAGCTCCTCCTTCAGAGCAACTTTAAACCACCTGAACCTCTTATCATTATCTCTTATCACCTGCAGCAGCTGCTGGATGGACCTTGAAGAGCCTGGAAGGAGAAATGCTGCAGGGCTGCTGGGGTTCCTACCTGCCTTGGTGAAAACAGGCCACGCTGCTGACCACAGGTAACAGGGCGGCTCCAGCAGAAACACGCGTGACTCCCGTGTTAACACGTGGACACCAACGCGCCCCAAACTCCCCGATGGATACAGAGCAGGCGCGACCCTCCGTGTGCTCTACGTCATCACCGCCATGACGTCACCATGGTAACAGCTGCGCACTGTCAGTGTTAGCTGATGGACACGTTTAAATGCCCTTCTGCAGGGGGGGGGGGGGGGGGGGGGGGCAGGAGGGAGCAGACGTATTTAGGGCTGATGACATAAAATAAAAAGAAGACATCAAATTAATCAATATCGATAATTAACAACGAATTCAAAACATAGATTATAAGTGCAGCCCTGACCATTTTATGCTGTTGCTTAGCAACCTATTTTTAGATAAAGACACAAACACTGAATTCAAACTCAACCCTTTATTCAACCAACTTTAAAAAAAATAAAAAACAACGCATGCTCTCTGAACTCTCTGAAGGGGGCGGAGCTTGGTTCCTGGGTCTGCGTTGTGATTGGCTGGGAGAACGTAAGATGTAATATTAACCTACATGATATAATGCAAAAGGAAGGAAGGAAAACTGTTATTCTATTGAACTTTTTATTGACCCTTTTTTTTACCATGGATATACGTCTATCGATATATATATATATATATATATATATATATATATATATATATATATATATATATATATATATATATATATATATATATATATATATATATATATATATATCAGTGACGTGCAGTCAGGGGAGACAAGTGAGACCAGGCCTCACTTGTCATCATGGAAAGAATGAAAATATATAATAACATAATATAAATTTTGATTCACTCAGTCATTTGTAATAAGTAATTTTTGTATCTAATTTCCTCATTTTTGATCATATTCTCTTTAAAATCGCAGACTGTTTGCTATTTTCCATGTAAATCCCTGGTGGTGCTTGATAGAGAAGCCGGTGAGGCCGCAGTGAGCTTGGCCTCCCCTGGGATTGCGCAATCCCATGTTAACTGCGCTGACTTCCATTCTGTGATGCATCTTCCTGTCTCTAGATCATAAATTCAATTGTTCAAACAGTTATGAACTGATTTTCCACAATTTAATATATGTGGATTACGAATTGTGTTTTGGTCATCAAACTGTGTGCAGATAACATGTTTTCGTGCTGCTGCGCGATCATAACCGGCAAAGATCTGGTTGTAGGTGAGGCCGGCAGTTCCTTGGCCTCTAGGCAGGGGGCGCTCAAGGAGCACCGCTCGCGATCCTAAAACTGTAGAGTTACATTCCAAAAAAAAGTAAAAAACAAAACAACTGGACATATTTTTCGTAGTAGAAGACGTTTCGCTTCCTCTCCAGGAAGCTTTCTCAATTCAAAAAGTCTGGAGTAATGTGGAGTAACCAGCTTTATACTCCTGCCAAACAAAGGCCTGTAATGGCTTAGATAACATGCAGATTCAACAGAAACAGGTCCACCCCTTAGTAATGGGCGGTCGTTAAAGCCATTAAGCCAGCAGATTGGACCTAAACTGGTCCACTCCTCTGTAACGAGGAGTCGTTAGGGTTGTTATTGGCCTGGCTTAAAGGAACAATGTTTTGATCACCTGAATGAGGGTGAGAGTTAAGGTGAAGATTGGCCGGAATTAATCCTATAGCTGGATTATAAATTTTTGAGAGTTGGAACCTAAGGCCTCCTCCTCTGTTTAAGGTTGGTTTCTCTCTCTTAACGTAGATGGCTTCCTTCACGCCCCTTTCAAACCATCTGTCTTCTTTGTCCAAAATGTGAACATGTTGGTCCTCACAGAGTGTCCTTTGTCCTTAAGGTGTAGGTGGACAGCAGAGTCTTGTCCTGAGGAGGTAGCTCTCCTGTGTTGAGCCATGCGTCTGTGGAGAGGTTGTTTGGTTTCTCCAATATAAAGATCAGAACATTCCTCACTGACTGAACTGCTGTAGAGTCACAGCAAGTTATGGATGTTTTATTAGCGAGTTTTGCTAAACAAGCAAAGCACTAAAAAGACTCTAAACATACAGCTGGAACAGGACTGATGAAGGAAGGCTTTCCTCCCTGGCAGTGAGCTCCACTGAGACTGAGAGAGTTTTAAAACTGAAGAAGATAAAGAGAACTTTTACTGCAAAATGATATTTTTGTTCAGAAAGAGCGCCGCATGGACTTCATTTGTGAGTAGAGGTAAGACAGCGCTAATTATTCATGTTTTGTTTTTGTAATGAAATGTGCGTAATGTGTGTTATATTTTTTAAATGTGTTACAAATGCAGAAATCCATCATAACTCATAAACTGTTACCAATCAAATGACAAATAATTTAGTTTTATCAAAGAATCAATATTTTTTACATGTCTCTTGGTGAATTTATTTGGCTCAATCAGTCTCCTTCAGCACTTTGCAATGAGTCTACTCTGTAGAGTGTATATATTTGTAAATCTGACTCTGATGACGTCAGTGCCTCACCAGCTATGAACTAGAGCCTATATATATATATATATATATATATATATATATATATATATATATATATATATATATATATATATATATATATATATATATATATATATATATATATATATATATATATATAGTTATTGAATTATCGTCCAGCTCTACACATATTTACTCCAGACGCACCTGGAGGGACACCAAGCAGCTGCTGATCTCACGCCTGCAGCTGGAAGGTTTTCCTTAAACCTGCATCTTTCTGATGTAACACAGAGTCAGAATCACTTTATCTACAAAGTAGGTTTCCCTGGTGTGACAAAGATAAGAAGCAACATGCTAGTTTAGAAAGAGCTCCTCTGATCCTCTGAGGATCTGCTCAGGCGCTGAACCTCAGCAGGTCCACTCCTCCTTCAGGACAAGTCTTTATTCTGACTTCCTGTGTTTCTCTGCATGCCGTCGGCTGAATCTGAGTCATTTTAACTGAACAACATCAGCACTGTGTCATTAAAAGCTGCTTTAAAAAAGCAACTAATCAATTAACTTAAAGGAAGTCGACCAGGGAGTCAAACAACACTCTCACCGTCACAGCAGCTCATAATCCTCCAAACAAAAACCCGTCAGCGCCACACCGGACACACTAACCCTGATCCACTGCTGTGCTGCACAACCCAGGAGAAAGTTCCCCTCAGTCAGCCGGTCCAGAAGGTGCCTGGAGGTCCTGCAGGTCCTGCTTTGTCAGCTCAGCTGTAGAAGTTGTCAGTTTTGGATCAAACCAACTTCTTTTTTTTAAATAAAAAAGGATTAAACCAAGAAGAGCTTGTGAGGAAGGCTGGATGTTATTTGGAGCATGTAGGGTAACATTAGGGCTCCGTATGAAGAAGGTCGGTGCTGCAGGAGCTCAGCCTGGTGTTAGACTTTCTGCTGCTGGTCTGCTGTGACTGAGAAACCTTCAGGTGATCCAGCAACGTTCCCTCAGCAGGAGGCGCAGGGCAGACTGGGGAGACGGTGTCTCTGGGAAGTCCTCACCGGCGGCCAGAAGAGCTGGAGCAGGTATGAAGGTGTTGAGGTCTCTGCTGAAGCCCAGATTATCATCACAACATAATTATCACATTTTCATATAAGAAGAGTAAAGGCCGAGGTGGTTATTAAAATCTGACTATGTTTGTCAAACTGGGGCTAATTAGATGTGCTGGCACACAGGAGAAACATGATGGACTGCATGCAGCGCTGTGTAGCACAGCTGTCTGATGATTTAAGGCCATGAAGGTGTAAATCCACCCAGAGCTGCTGCAGCGATAAGATGGCAGCAGCTCTGTCTGCCTGTTCAGAGGAATTTGCCGTCTTCTCCTTCCCGCCGGGTGTTTGCTGACGCTCAGCCTCTGCTCGGACTAATGGGAGTCAAACAGGAAGCCTGTCAGACACGTACTTCATTTTCACGTTTCCTCGGGTTCCTCGGTCTGAGGGCAGTAAATCTTTGTTTTCCTACATTTCCTTTCAGAACGAGCTGCAGGGTGTGTGCATGTTGTTTTATGTCTGCATCTTTATGATCCTGCAGAAACTGCTGCGTGCCTCACTAAATAAAGCCCCCTCTGTTCCTCCCGTCGGCTCACAGCTTACACTCCTGCGCTGAGCTCATCAGGAGGATCTGTTCGGCTCGCAGGAGTTCAGGATAACTTCAGCATATTGGTGTCTGACTGACATTCCCTGCATTAGAGACAGACAGCAGCACGATGAACGAGGCTGGTTACTCTCTTTAGGAGCGGAGACGCATTCAGAGGGGGGGCCTGGTTCCTGAAGTCTAAGCAGGAGAGAGAAGCGGCTGAGTCGGCAGAAACTGGTCCGGTGAGTCCGAGCTGTTGCTCAGTCTGTCGTCATGAGACATCCACACATCCAGATCCCTCTAACTGCTCCGGTCCAGGAAGAGTCCTGCAAAGCCCAGTCACACCTCCAGGAAAGCTCTGTGACAGCGGCTCTGCAGGCTCTCTGCTGGTCTGAGGCTCATGGAGGGAACCGGTCCAGGAGGGGAACCCAGACTCACTCTGGGCCCTCAAGGTGAACCTCAAGGTGTTCCCAGGTCAGCAGGCTCCAGTCCTCCAGCCTCTGGCTGCACAGGGAAGATCTCAGGAGACGTTGTTGTTGAGGACAACTGATCCACAGCTCATTGTCTCTAACCCTAACAGAGTTATCCTCACAATCACAGCCTCCATTATCACTGCTGCGACCCAGGCCTCTTCCTCCTTCCTCTTCCTCTTATTATCAGCTCGGTGGCAGGAATGACGGCTGTGTGGAGAGGAAGATCTCCCTCCTCCTCCTCCTCTGTGCCTCGTCCTTGGCTGACAGATTGCAGCTGTAATGAATGGATGTGATTCCTCCACACTCCACACCGCTGGCATTTTAATTGAATTTTTTATTCCTCCACTCCGGCAGGATGGGGGGATGGACGGAGAATGTGGAGGAGTGGTTCATGAGGCGAAGACTGTCTGCCTGCCTCTGTTAAATATAGGCTGTGTGAAATGTGACGCGTGAGTCAGAGTCTTTCTACTGTACACCGAGCTCCAGCTGGGCTGTGTCAGAGCAAATCATCATCCGCTGATCCTGGATCAGTGTCTGTGCTTTATGAGCTCATCGCTACACCCCGTCCTCGGTGTTCTCCTCCTCCTCCATGGACCTCTGCAGGCCTCTCTGCTGCGTCCGGCTGCGGCTTTACAGTTGCCAAGGACGGCGCTGGTCAGGATCCATGAAAATGAGAAAATGAAGCAAATGTGTTCTGAGGCCTCATGGCGTTCCATGACGCCTCAGCCTGACGTCATTACAGCATATTTCATAAATCAGACCGCAGGACTCATCGGTGGTGGAGGACGGGCTCCATCACTGGAGACAGCAGGCAGAAACCAAAAGGTCGGTTCAAATAATGGACTAAATTAATTACAACAAAGATGCCAGAGAAAAGCCCACCTGCTGACCAACGGCGCCAGGCAGAGGAAGGACCTGGAGACGGACGCAGAGGCTGAAATGGTGAGCAGGTCGGTGAGCGCAGGGTCCCGGTTCGAAACGCCACTCCATCCGTCTCAGTCATCGTGTCCTTGAGCAATACATTTGACCCGCTTTGCCTGCTGTCAGTGGCGCCGATTGATTGACTGGTCCTGAGGACGTGATGAAGCTCCATACGAGTACAGGACTTTTAGGAAGACTAAAGCAGGGACTGATGTGATGCAGAACCGCTCACAACGAAACTTTAGTGCCTTAGTTCTCATCTGTTCTCCCACAGCAGACTTTGTGGTGAACAGGAGGCGTCACTTTGAAATAATCTACAAGCTTTGGTGCAGAAACAGAACAGTTGCTGGTTCTGGAGTTTACCACAGCCCCGAACGATGCTGGACTTTCTGCAGCATCAGCAGCACTCACAGCAAACTTGATGCTACAAGAGAAGGTGAAGATACCAGGTGAGCTAAAGTCTTAAAACGGCCCGTTTATCTAAAAATCAGTGGTTCCAGCAGCTTATCAGAGTAAAGCTCTGCAGAGGCTGCTGGAAGGTGGTTAAGCATGTTTTGCTCCTTTTGTGTCAACGTTAGGAGTTAAAGGACCCGGCTGCAGGCAGGAGTCAGGCCGAGGATCGGACTCAGAACCTGGAGGGAACCAGAGCTAAAGAGGAAGGTCCGTCATTCAGAGACCACAGCAGCAGAATGAATGCCAGGAGAGATTATCAGCGTGTGAGCAACGAGCTGCAGCGCTGTGGAGGAAGAGGCAGCTGAGGAGAAATAATGAGGGTTGGATGTTAAGAAGAAACTAAAGCGATAACTACGAGCACCAATAGAGTCTATTAAATGACGAAGACCTCAGAGCAAAGCAATGACTGAACAGAGCAGGAATAAACTGTGAAGTAACCAGAATAAAAACACAGTAATTCACAGAATACAGCCATAAATCAGAAGTGAAGCATAAAGTGACACAGAAAGTCAGAGTCCTCCACACAGGTAGCACTGAGCTATAATCCATGAGGCTGGGCATAAATCAGCTCATGTCACCTGGTTTTCTTCACTCTGTCAGAGGATGTCAGGCAGCTTTGTAGGTCAGTCTGGTGACCCCCCCCCCCCCCCCCCCATCCAGGCGCTGTCTGCTCTGATGCACGTCTATCCTGCAGCGACACGCAGCTGCTGACGGCGCAGAGAGAGAGCCCGATGCAAAGTCCAGGAATCCTCAGCAGGATCCAGAGACCCTGAAGATGAGGAGGGCAGCTCGGTGCTTCATCTGACCAGGACCATCCTGGAGAACCTTGAAGCTTTCCCAGGAGGACAACCTGGAGAAGCTGATGGCCCTCAGGTCAACTACTGAAGCATCATCATGGAAACAGCAGAAATCATCCTGTCTGCACATTCAGCAGCCTTGGAAGGACGCTGCACCACGTTTGACCCTTTGGCTTCCGTCAACCTGACAGCCATGAATCCTGGTTTTATTCCTGATAAACAGCTTTAGCTCTGAAGGAGACGTCTCTGAGCTGAGCATCGTTCTCTGGCTCCTTTTCACTACTTTCTTCACTGAGAAACTGTTTCGTTTGTTTTGCACGTTAGTTTATTTCTTATTTTCATCCATTCTCTTTTATTTTTTGCAGCAGAGCAACTTTAATGTAACGTGTTGGTTTAAAATCTGCTCTGTGAATGAATGAACATGTAGAAAACATGGAGGAAACCTGCCTGGAGGCCATCATGGAGGACACGCCTAAGGCCTGCTTTGCTCCAGAGGACTTCCTGAACCTCAGCCACAGAGACTAACTCTGCTGAGGCTGAGAAGCTCAGGACCACCAAGAAACGAGGGACAGGAGCAGGCGTGGCTCAGATAAAGAGAGCCTAAACCCAGGGATGCTCCTGCAGAAGCCTGAATATGCATGTTGACACACAGCAGTCATCTCCTACGTTCTGTGTCAGTCTTTGTGGCCACAGCTCCTCCTCTGCTCCACTATCAGCTCCTCCTCTGCTCCACTATCAGCCCCTCCTCTGCTCCACTATCAGCTCCTCCTCTGCTCCACTATCAGCTCCTCCTCTGCTCCACTATCAGCTCCTCCTCTGCTCCTCTATCATGTGGCGTCCCGCAGGGCTCAGTTCTGGGGCCTCTCCTTTTCACGTTGTACCTACTCCCTCTTGGTTCTATTTTTAAGAAATATGGGATTTCTTTTCATTGTTGTGTGGATGACATAAAGCTTTATGTAAAGAAAACCGACTCCATCTCTCTTCAGTCTCTGTTTTTATGTTTGGAAGGATTGAAAGCCTAATTGGCCCTAAAGTTCTTAAAACTAAATGAAGAAAAGACGG
The DNA here is from genome assembly GCA_037039145.1 of Fundulus diaphanus. NCBI lineage: Eukaryota > Metazoa > Chordata > Actinopteri > Cyprinodontiformes > Fundulidae > Fundulus > Fundulus diaphanus. The sequence continues at coordinate 1,009,622 of CM073126.1, forward strand.
AGGTGGTGGTTTTTGGTAGTTCTAGTGAAGACTCCCTGACTGATGTTGGCTCCTTGGCCCAGAACGTCAGGCCTGTTATTACAAATTTAGCGGTAAAGATAGACGCTGAACTTAAATTGGAAACCCACAGAGCTGTCGTAGAGCCTATTCTTTCTAATCAGCACTTTGAAACAGTAATCCATGCCTTTGTAACTACTCGCCTAGATTACTGTAATGCACTTTATAAGGGAGTCAGTGATTCGTGCATTTCCCAGCTTCAGAGGATACAAAATGCTGCTGCAAGTCTTTTAGCAGGTATAATAAAATGTGAGCATATTTCCCCTGTTTTAGCCTCGATACATTGGCTAGCAGTACATTTTAGGATACATTTTAAAATCCTTTTATTTGCTTTTAAGGCTCTTGCCCACCTTAGCTGTGTGAGCTGCTACATGCCTACACAGCCTCCAGCTGACCAGTGGTTACTGAGGATGAGGACGAAGGGTAAGCTCAGAGGACGGAGGTTTCTCTGCAGCAGCTCCCAGAGGACGGACCCTCCTTTAGGCATCAGACACGCCTCTTCCCTTTCTGATTTAAAATCCCTTCTGAAGACCCGTCTGTTTCCCTTGGCTTTAAACACAATCTGAGACGTTGTCTTTGTTTTACTGCATTTTACTGTCCTTCATTTTATTACTAATTTTATATACCATTTTGCTTATTGTTTAATGAGTGATCATTTGTATTTTATGATTGTGTGCAGCACTTTGGTCCTGTTGGAGTTTAAAGAGCTTTATAAATAAAATTGGTATGGTGTGGTAACTGAGCTTCTAAAGGCCAGCCTGCTGCTTCTGCTGTAAGATGCCCGAGAGCGTCAGTCAGTCACTCTCCAACCACTGCTGCCACCTGTAGGCGGGCGTAGGTATTAGCTGATGTTTGTGTTTAAAGGTATACTATGCAACCGGGGTTGATTTTCCAGCGAGGCTCCCCCCAGAGGGCAAAAGTAAAAGTGCACTGTCGTAAATATGCTCAGCTGTTCTCCTGGTTTCTCCGTCAAGCCAGGCGCGGTTGTTTTGAGCTTAGCAGACAGGCGAACGCAACGAATACAAAAGTCGAAAACACGGCAGTACAAACAATGACTAACACAGTGAAAGTAAGAACATGCACACAGAGAGAGAGAAACCATTCCAATGCAGGTTTTCCCCTAAGAATTTGCTTAGCGGACGACCGGCGGAGCGGGGGGGGGAGACAAGCTTTGCGCGCATATCGAGTTAGAGTTAGTCACGCTACAGCGTGAGGGAAACCCTACAATGTTACTTACAGTCGCATCAGCAGAAACGCGAGGTCAGCGTCAGCCTTGCAGCCTTCTTTCTCTTTTAGCTCTCGCCATTCGGAAAAAGCTTTCCTGATATTCACCCGTGTACGACTCCTCTCTCTGTCCAGAGCCCTTTTCCTCTTTCTTGTCTGCTCCAACATGGGCTTTCGCTGTTTTATCGCTGGTTCCGCCATGATAACTACACAAATATCTCCACTGCGCTAGCACCGAGCATACGTTTCACTGGGGGCGTGTAGCAGTTCTCGCCGTAAAGCAAGACCGACTCTCGCGATCTTGCACGAGATTCTGAGCCTGTGGGCGCGGGCCGAGGGCTCCTGCAGTTGCAAGTGCGGTATTTCCCCCACAGACCACCAGGGCGGCCAAGAAAACCTTTGTTCAACCTGAAAGGACTCATTTAATCATCCAAAACAGTATGGAACACATTAATTAACTGAAAAATGTTGCATAGCAGCGCAGGCTAATAGAAACTGGAAATGATCTCCACACAGAAAATGAACTGTCAGTGGGGGGGGCTGATGGAGAGAAGCTGTGTGGTCTCGCTGAGGTCCAGATGGTTCTCTCATGATTTCAGGTAAAGTGTAAGCAGGGAAGATGATGCAGGAGGCGAGGACTCCACATTTTTTCCTCCACCAGGACTTCTTGCTGTTTCTAGCTAGATTAAAGACGTCTGTCTCTCCAGCAGCTTTAATCTTTCTGCTTTTGAACACGAACGAATGCTGTAAAAAGCCAACTGGCTTGTGTCTTGTAACAAAAAGTCTGAGAAGTTTGTATTTTCTCAGCAGCCTTGTCATCGTTATGTAAGCAGCAGTGACACACTGACCACATGTAGGCTCCCCCCTCACCCTTGCCCCCCCCCAGCCTCCCACGGCGTCGTGACTGCGACACGGCGGCTCAGCCTGGCTGACTCACGGCTGCCGTCACACGTTGGGGAGCCTCGCTGTCCTCCACAGACCAGCTGCTTCACGTCACTGGGCTGAGTGTGATGGTGGAGGACGGCTGCTGCAGACGTCCAGCGCAGACGTCCTCTGCGGCGCCGCGTTCAAGGAGAAGCAGACGTAAACAGATCTCAGTGAATCACATGAAAAAGATGAAATCATTGTTAGCCCAGCTGCATCTTTCACTGAGGAGGAAGTCCGGCTAAAGTCTGCCGCCCAGGAGCATCTGACCCTGAATCATCCACTCTTTATCTTTCTAAACTTTTTAAGCAGATCTCATCAAAATGTTTGGAAGAATAAAACTTGTGTCTCTCTGGACACATGGACCACCAGCGACGCTCGGCTCAGAATACGAGGGTTTTACACGTCTCACAGGTCCTGGACTGGTTCTGCACAGCCAGAGAAGGCTGTGTGGCCGGGGGGGGGGGTCCGGCGCCTGGCCTGGGGGCGGCTGCACCCCCCAGAGCCGAGTCCACGTGTCCTGGATGCTCTTGGTGTGTCGCAGACCTTCTACGGTTCTGCTGGGCACCAGAACACCGGTCCAGCTGCAGATGGAGTTAGGAGACCCAGAACATGGATGGATGGAAACACAGCCACACAGGTGCAGCTGGTAATCTGGTCCAATGAAAACGGGCTGCTGGTACATCTAACAGGTTCTAGAGAACGCCTGGAGCTCCAGTGTTGTTCTGCATTCAGCAGTATTCAGTTCTCTGGGCTTTGACTCAAGTCTCATTCCTGCTTCTTTCATTTAAGGAACGTCTCTAAACTGTGACACGCTTTGTTCAGCTGAACCATAAAACTAATCCCTGCCTGACTCTCATCCTGCTCAGATTATTACGATTCCCTGTTTGCTGGTCTGGACAAATCATCCCTTCTCCTCCTCCTTTATGATCCTCACATCGGCTACCGATAGACTTTAGGACCAGTTTTAAACCTAACAGACAGAGCTCTAACCAGCCGGGGCCCTGATTACTGATCCACCAGAACATCCTGCTGCTCAGAGACTCAGAACCTTCCAGTTGTTCCACAGACCAGGCTGAGGAGGAACCAAGGCTGTGGAACCATCCAGCCCTACAGCCACGTTTAGTCGACTTTCTGTTGAACGTTCATCATTTTCCTGTGGTATTTTATCTTTTTTAATAGTCATTTCATTGTTTCAGCTCTTTGTGATGGTTCTGTCTGTAAAAGGCGCTGAAGAAGTGAACTTTGCTTAGTTAGTGAGCACTTCAGATGGTCTGAAGGAATCAGGAGCTTCTACTCCTGGCGTGGCGGCGTGGGACGGCACCGGAGGTCCACTTTGGGATTCAGGGTTGCAGCATCAGGGTCATCATTAAACCGCTGAACTTTCACTTTAATTAAAAGATGAAACAGTTCTCTTTTCACTTCACCTTTGAGGAAGACTCCTGCTGGCAGAAGACATTTTTAATCAGTCGTTGGAGATGAAAAGGACGTTAAAACCCTGACCAGCTAATTTGGACATCTTCTTCCGTCTGGACGTTTCTTGGACGGAGTTCTGTTGAGTCGGCCCTCCAGCTTCACCGTGAGCTGACGATGCAGCTGCTGGCAGATGGATGCAATGTTTGAAATTCAGATTCCTTCTATGGAAATCAGCAGAATCCCTGCAGACATGGAGATGAGGGACAGTTTGTGAACACATTTTAGGGTAAACACAGAGACATGTGGTAATTAGACAACATCTCTGCACAAAGAGAGCTGTCACTTGCAGTCACCATTCAGAGAGCCGCACTTGGATGCTAATTATTATATATAAGCCTTCTTTATTCATGACATGTGACAACACGGAGGGTTTTGTTACCAAAGTAGTCATTTTGCATGGCCTCCTCTGCCTGCCTGACTCCAGCTGCAGGTCAGACGCAGGAATGCATCATCTCAGTCCTCTGTCACTCTGTTTGTCTCTCTTTGCATCAGCCCCATCACCAATCAATGGTCCAATTACAGCAGTCTGACCCCCGGGACAGCAGGGGAGCGGGGCAAGAGGAGGAGGAGAGATGACTCTTCATCCTGCTCCATCATACTGACAAGGTCGCTCACAGAGTGCCAAAGAAAGTGGGTTGAAACAGAAGAGTTAGGCCGCTAAACCTGAGGCTGGTTCAGTGGGAGGAGGAAGAAAGCTCACTCTGGGCCTCAATCATCAATCTTTTCACTACTTTCTTCTGTCCTTCCTCAGCATCAGCTGCTTTTAGTCTGCCAATCGGGACAAATATAAATTTACCCTTTCTATTCTATTTCACTGAAGTTTTAATATTGAACACAGCGGCTGGGTTAATCCTTTATCTGCTTGAAATAAGAACTCCAACGTAGTTCTGGAGTAATTTTGGTCGGTTGAGCTCGCCGGTGAAGGTTCTCTGCTCTGCCGTGTGTGGATAATGGTTCTGACTGTGGTTCTGTGGGAATGGATCCGTAACACTTTACAGACTAATGGATGCCAGAGATGGTTTCTTTATTTTGTGTCCTGTCTGGTAGTGTAGCGTTAAGAATTGTTGTCTTAATGCCAAAAAGAGTCCAACAGGTTTTACTTTCACCAGTGGAGCCTTACTGCTTTCTCCATAGAGCTGCACTTGGTTTATATCTGCAAGAAGCTTTATTAGATTTTATTCTGGGACTATTTCATGTTCAATGGACACAGAAACAGGTAGAAGAGGAAAAAAGGAGAGAAACAGACAAAATGGTAAAAGGGAGAAAAGGTGAAAAAAGAGAAGAGGAAAGGGAGAGAGTGACATAACATCCTCTGAGTCTGCTTCTACACCTGCAGAGAGAGATAAAGAACAGCAGAACCAGCTGATAAAGTATTACAGGAACAAACAACCAACACCTTGATACCATCACTGAAGAATATCCAGGATTAATTAATACGACATGTAGAAAGTGACAGCTGGAGATAATAACAGGGGTTTATGGATAGACTGTGATTCTCATCTGTTGCTGAGTTTCTTCAGATCCAGATGTTGCTCTTTGAGACCTTTGACCTACCCCGTGTTGTCAGGTTCTGGTGGATCTCTGGGCCAGACAGACTTGGGACAGTGAAGCTAATTTGTGAACACCTTGATGTTATTTTGTAATTATTATTGATGTAATTATTTTATTCTTCACAGTTTTTTGATGCTGCAGCGATCAAGGGAACAGCAGTCAGCTGCTGTAGATCGCTGCAGTCTGACAGGTTTGGTATCAAACAATGACCGTGTCATTACAGCATGAAATGCCTTCAGCAGGAAGGAGGTGGTGGTGGTGGGGGGGGGGGGGGTGGGGGGGTGCTGGAAGGCCTGCAGATGCTTGGCAGCCTAAGTTATTAGGGTGTGGTTGGTTCTGAAACATCTGGGCGACTGGCACACAGACAAACAGCCCGTCATCAGTTACTGGACCAGCATCAGCGTCTAGACCCGCTTGTCTTCCTACAGCAGGTCTGGTGTGAGTTCAGGTTATAAAAACTCTCCTCTTCATGAAAGAAGGATAGAAAATGGAGAGATGTTTGGATTCCTAAATCCACTAAAACCCCTGATTATAGCAGAGAAGACGCTCATATTCAAGATGGACAGGGAGAAGAAGGGCAGCAACCTTTCTGATATTTTCTCTTACTCTCCCTCCTTCTGAAGCCATTTTAACATCCCAAAAGTTTAAATTTGAACTAATGTGAGTTAACCTGATTCTACAAGCCGATGTCCTCCTTTCCGCTGACCCACATCTCTCGTCTGACTCCAGCTGATTGACTGAATGAAGAGAGAAGATGGATGTAAAACAGAAAGATTTTCACTGAAACCACAAATTTATGGACTTTTTACGCAGAGACAGACCGAAGATGACAGAGAATCTAATCTGAGCCCATTTGAAATATAATCATTTCCATACAGGCACAGATCCCAGAGATTTATGTGCACCCATCAGCAGAAGCACGCCGTCTGGTGTTGGAAGCGGCGGGCAGCCTTCCTCATGCAGATGTGAATGTGGCAGCACACCTCTCCATCACCTGGACCAGCTACACCTGCTGAAACTCACCTGCTCCTTCAATGAGCTCGTTCCCATTGGGCAGCTTTGGACTCAGCTGGGCACTTTCACGGTGGACAGCAACAGGAAAACGCCACGGCTTCTAAACCACTGACAATCTCCTCCATGCTGTAAACATTTTTTATGTCTCGTCAGAGAGAAGGCGGAGGTCAAACCCCTCAGGTCGTGTGCAACCACAGTATCACGACTCCTCTGCTGTGCACCTTTCATAGCAGCTCAGGGTCTGTGATGGTGGAAGGAGGTGAGCATCCCAAACTTTTCCCTAATCTAAAAGATACTTCAGCTACCGTATGAAAACGGACAACAACGGCTTGGAGGAAGAAATCTGCCCTACATGCAGAATGTAGAAGCCAGAGGAGGCAACAGACTTAACACGATAGCACTTCTACAGGAGCGCCACCTACCGCTGCTTGCTAACAGTTCAAGGTAAAGTTAGAGCTGACTTGTTAGCATCAGTTAGTGAAACAAACTATCAGCGTGTAAAGGGGCGACGACCGCTCTGCGGCGCCGTGAAGCTCATTATTTTCAATAGCACGGCTGATCGTGCTGCACAGCACACCGCCTGGAGAGCTGGCTGGGTCAAAGGTCAGAATATATGAAGTTTGACCTTCAGGAAGACCCAAAGATACAAACACGTGCTGCAAGGAAAGATGGAGAGAATCCAGACAGATCCCTGACTGAACCAAAATTCATGCAAGGAAAGCAGGAACACTTTAAGCTGAGGAAAACAGAGAGCGAGAACATCTGCAGAAACACAATGAGGTGATAACGCAGGCAGGAGAGAAGAACGATAGAAGGTAAAACAAAAGATGAAAACCTTTTTAAAGGTCCCTGGAACAGAGAGACGCCTCACAGGTTCCTAAAACCCGTCTCCACCTTTCCTCAAAGAAACATTGAAGATATAAAAAACACATTTAGTGCTCAGTTAAAGCTCAGATAAATCCGCCTGCTTCTTTTTCAGAGGATGCTTTGCTGCTGCCTCTGCAGAGGATCCAAAGAAGAGACAGAACGTTCACTGTGTGGACCTCCAGCAGTAATAAACCACCTTCACCGACGAAAAGCTCCTCTTTCTTCAGAAGACAAGATGCTCAGCTGTAAGGCAAGACAGAGAAAAATGAAGCTTTGGAAGCGGAGCTGAGAACACAGAGACAGAAATGAATGAGAAGCTAAAAGACAAAGAGAAGGGAGCAGATATGAGGAGCTGATGAGGACAAACATGAACAGCTGGAGGTGGTTTTCCTGAGAGGGAAAGAGCAAGAGATGAAAGACAAAGAGATGAAGTGGAGGAGGAAAAGAAAGCTAAATGTGACGGAGGTGTGTGGAGACATGGGAGAAGGTATGGAGGAAACAGAGGAGAGATGAAAGGTTCCTGGGTCCTAAGATACTGACGCCTCCCTTAAACAGGGAGAAAACCTGGACAGTCGTCTGCATTGCTTCACATTGTATTAGCAAACTTACACACCGAAGCAACACCAACTTTAGTGACCTCTGATCGGCGTGACCGGGTGTCATTACCGCCGGCATGAATAACAATCTTACTGTATTTACGCTTATTCTTAGCCAGCAGTTTCATGTAGGACTCTATGTTGCCCGTTCTGGCCCCTGGCAGGCATTTAACTCTGGTCCCTGGTGTCTTTAGTGCCACGTTTCTAACTATGGAGCTCCCAATAATCAGGGTCGGCTTCTCAGCGGGTGTGTCGCTGAGTGGGGAAAACTTGTTAGAAACGCAGACGGGGTGGTGGTGATCTGGGGGCTGGAATCTAGAGCTATGCTTCCTACGAACCGTCACCCAGCCGGCCTGGTTACCCGGCTGTTCGAGTGCTTCTGCTGGAGGACTGCTAGGTGAAGTTACTCTATGTGGCTCCGCGCTAGCAAAGGAGCGGCTATCAGCTGGTTTTTCAACAGCACGGAGTCGGGTCTCCAGTTCTGACACCCTCGCCTCCAAAGCTACAAAAATACTACATTTATTACATGTACCATTATCACTAAAGGAGGCAGAGGAATAACTGAACATCTGACACAGAGAGCAGCAGATAGGAGACTTAGTCAGAGACGGAGAAGCGGAGGGAAGAGTAGGGGAGGAAGCCATTGTGAGGCTAAAGCTAGGCTAGGCTAAAGCTTGGCTAGGCTAAAGCTAGGCTAAAGCTAGGCTAGGCTAAAGCTAGGCTAGGCTAAAGCTAGGCTAAAGCTCGGCTAGCGCCCTCTTACCACGCAGAGAAAAGCAAACCGTGTGAAACACGAGGCGTTCCCAAAGGTGAAGTGCAGCAATAGAGAATGTTTTAAATGTGATTTGTGTTATAAACAGAGAGATGTCACAGCAAAGAGGTTAAAGATAAAAAAGATAAAAACAAAAGAGTCTGGAACACCAAACCACAATCCACACGGAGCAACAGGAAAGAGGAAGTGACAGAATACGTCTTACCTCAATAGTCGTTTCCCCGGTCATAAATGTTGAGGTTTCTGTAAACAAAGAACAGATTTATCTCTGTCTTCTTGTTTCCGTCTCCTCTCCAGAGCAAGGCAGGACCAGCATCTGTTGCTATGCTGCCAGAGAGAAGTCATGCAGTGCAGCCCTGCAGGCTGAAGTCACCATGCTGGGCAGCTGGCTCCGGCTCCATGGGATCTCAGGAAGTTTGACTCAAATGAAAATGAAGACCTGGTTTCAGAAAGAACTTTATTTCCATGTTACCATAACAGCTGATATTTTCCTCCTTTCAGCAGGCAAACGTTCAGTTTTAACATCTGCACACTAGAGAAGGAGATTTCCTTTAGTTCTGCTTCATTATCAGATGAAATATGTTCCAGTACAAACTGCTGACCTGGGTTACCATGCAGGACCTCCAGTAGTGTCAGAGTGGGATCCACTGAGCCCAACGAGATCCGGTTCACTGCAAAAACGGATCTAAAAATAAGTAAAATGTTCTTAAAGTTAGTGTATTTGTGCTTGATTTGAGCAGGTAAATAAGATGATCTGCCAATGGAATTAGTATTTTGACCCCTAAAATAAGATAATTAAACATCCTGCACTTTAAATAAGATGATGGAGATAAATTGTTCCTATTTTTAGATCCGTTTTTGCAGTGTAGGAATGAGTTTGACCACATTTCACCCACAGGATCCTTCTGGTTTTCAGACCTCTTACCCACCTGGACCCAAAGACATATCTGCTGTTCTGCTGCCATCTGTCACCGTCAGCTGCCTCTTCACCTCCACCGGCCGGAGCGAGGCCCTCATGTCCGGCTCCATCCTGCCGTGGCCCATGTGAGGCAGAGACGCAGCCCCCGCCCGCCTGCTTCCAGCTGGGAAACATCTCAGTTGAGCATCTCTCAGGTGCAGCAGCGCGCCTTGTAGCTGATAAAACCTGCTAATGTTGGAATGTTTTATAGACGAGCTACAGAGATTATGTTGGAGGGAGTTTCTTTATTTTCACTGCGTTCATTTATTGTGCTTTATCTTAAAGAGCTGATAAACCATAAAACTGATGGAAGAGTGTTTGTGAGCCACACGGAGGCCGTTTAGATGTTGGAGTTAACGGCCACTCAGACGACTTTCTCCTCCTCTGATGCAGATTTTCTCCACAGTGTCTCCGAGCTGCTTATCCACTGCCAGCTTTCAGTCATCCTTCAGCTCAACTACCTTGTGTGGTTCATCATGTTAATGCCCGCTGATCATCAGTGGCTTCCCCTCAGGCTGCAGCCATTCACCGCTTATTCCCCTTCCTTCTCCAGCTTTTAAAGTCACACTAACATCAGATCATTTGTGGTTTCTTTAGAAAGTGCTCCTACTCTCCTTCCAGACAGTTTTTCCAACACTTCTCAGTCTGTTCTTTTCTCTCTCCTGTGTGCAATTTCAGCCCTTGTAAAGTCTAATTTGTCGTCCTCCTAAATCATCTAAATCCTAAAACTTCCCTCATCTCGTCTCTTTTAACCTAACAGCCTCCGCCTGACGCCTGCTCTCTGAATCCGTCCTGTGCAGAGACGCAGGTAAACCCTCAGATTAAAGAAATACTTTTGGACGTGTTTGGCCTCTGGTGTGTTTACACAGGTGAAGACATTTCTATTAATCTGTAGTTTTTTACTGCTGTCGTCTCCTAAACGTCTGCTCAGACCTCACAGAGATGGAGCTTTAGTGCTGCAGGTTTTACGCTCACCCAGCCACGGCCAGCAGGACTTCTGCAGCTCAGTGTCAGGGCAGATTTCAGCACACCCTCACCTCATGTGTCATTACTATGGAACTGATTCTTCACACGGCTGTCCTGTGACCTTTAAAAGATGCCAGACTAACTGAGCATAAAAACACCAGAGAAGAGATGAGCACCAGGTCCAGTCACCAGTTAGAGGAGATTTTATAATCCAAGACATTATTTGTTTTAAAGCTGCAGGATCTAATAAATCTCTTCCTGTAGGCCACTGTAGTGGTCAGGCACACAGGGAGAGTATGCCTGGTTCTGTCTGGGTTCTACTGGATCTGCAGCTGACACAGGTAATCATAACCTACTGCTTGACAGGCTGGGAAATATTGCCTGGTACCATAACTGGTTCAGTTCCTCCTTGGGAGACAGGAATGTTCTAGATTGTCTTCATGGTCATTATGTTTCCATCCACTTTGTGCATCGCATCATGACAGCTGGCACTGAAGCAGACCCTCAGCATGACGCTGCCACCACCATGAGACTGTGTACGTGTTCTTAGGTTTGAGCGACCCACCTTGACTCCTCCAAACACTCTTTGGATCTCTGGCTCTTCTGATCATCAGACCTTTGCGTTGTCCACCCTGGCAGCTGCGGGTTGAAGTCCAGGTTTACAGTGGTTGCTGCTAACTTGATCAACATCCTCTCTGTTAAACTGGTCTCTATGTGGAGACTTCTAGTTCATGGTGGTTCCTGGATTGTTCCTGAACGTTCCAATTTCCTTCCATCTTAGTTTAGATCACTGCTGTGTCCTGGCTTTAAAATGACCTTTTAATCAATAATGGAAACAGATTTATTAAGCCCAGGTTTAGCTTTGGCCCGTTTTGACGGACCCACGGCGGACATCTTGGATGGTGGGGTCAGCTACATGTCTGAGGTTCTGGTACTGCCGTCTCAATCAGAGGTGTGAATGATGGAAATGATGTAAAAACTGATGGATGAGCATCAAACCAGGAAGTCCAATCTAAGAGCGCAGTGCTATGGAGATCCTGCAACAACAACGGGTTTATCAGCCCAGCCGGAGTCATAGTCATCCCAACAGAACAGACCCTTTACTAAATAACTGGAGAAGGTTTCTTGTATTTGCTGCTGATCTTCAGAACCTTAATAATTAAAAGGTTCTGAGTGCAGGAGTTACAGCATTTTATCAAATACAGATTGAGCAGAATCTGGCCTGCAGAGCAGATTGGACTTTAATAATTGAAGTTTGCAGTTATTACCGCTGAGACTTTTGAATGTGAGTGGAGGATAATGGAGGCGGACACAGTCAGGTAATGGGATCATGGGTGTCACATGAGAATGGAGGATGTTTGCACATGTCTGCACTCTGGGGACGCCTCTTATTGACGAGACTAATGTGTGTTTTATAGACAACATCGCTTCAGTGTGTCCATTACAATCATGAAAGGCAATAAGAGCGATGCGGAAAGCTAAACACATTTTTATGATGCTCATACATCTTCATAAAACACTCAGCGCCTGCCGTAAAAGTAGAGAGGCAGGAGAGTAAATGACAGAAGCTTTAAAGGTTTATTAAATGGAAATGGACTCCTCGCTGCAGCGTGCCGCCACAACTCCCATTAAAGTGACTCTGTTTGTAGGTGATCAGTTTACGACTGCTGGGCTTCGCTCATTAGGCCGTGGATGTGTTGTCTGGTCAGTGTGGGGCGCCTGCTCGTCCAAAGCTGTTTCACAAAGCTGTCCTCTTTCACAAGGAACAGCTCTTTCAGATGTGAAAGTGAGCAGGTGAGACCTGCAGGAGGTGTGGAGGAGGAAATGATGAGGCGTTTTCCTGCAGACGCCGCTGGTCTGTTAGTGGCTTCAGTGCAGAACCGTCATCAACAGGAGTTTTTGTTTCTCAGAGAAAAACGTCTTCTCTGTCTCCAAACTGCTGCCCTCACTGTGTGACCAAAGCAACACGGAGCAGCTACAGAAATATCAGCGTTTCATACAGGAAAACTCACTGTGTAATGATTCATGAGCGCTCACAGGAATCTACAGCTAACGCGTCAGTTAACAGGAGCCCTTCTAACGGGATGAGGATGTAGCTCAGAGTCCGGACATGGACAGTCTCTGCAGGTCCCTGGTGAAAAGGAAACCACTCCTTGTTACACGTGAAGGAGCTCAGCCCTGCCTGCTGTTGATTTCATCCACTAATTATTTCATGTCATGTTAGAAAACAGAACAAATGAATGAAAAGGGACAAAGAAAACAGTTCAATTAAAATTCAGTATGAAGGACAGGAAGGAAATGTCTGCTTATTGTCACGATCTCCAGATGTTTTAAGTTATTCACTCTTAAATGTTATTTGTCTCTTACTCTTTTCTTCATTCTTTTTAATAATAATAATAATAATAATACATTTAATTTATACTGCACTTTCCATCAAAAGACCTCAAAGTACTACAGGTAAAAAAGAAAAGAACATAATCTAAAAAAAAAGCTATTTTAGAAGAGAGAAAAAAACATCTAAAAGGGACGAAAAAATGTTTAGGGATTAATTCAGATTCACATACTGAGTTTAGTCACACGATGATGTCGCTGCGTACTTTTAAGGGGCTTTTCTAGGGTCTAGTGTCGGGGACTGCTGTCCAGACCCCTCATCCCTCCTATTCCCTCTTTAAAAAGAGACATTTGAAATCTGTATTCATGCGTTTCCCCACCATGTTTATCCCTCACCCACAGCACAGGACAAGAGGAATTAAAGATTACACCCTCCCTACTTCATTGGGAATAAGTTATGCTGGGACTGGACAATAACTTCCATATAGTGTTTTTTCTACAGCCTTTTAGGAGCCAGGGAGGCTCAGAAGGTAAATGCCTGTGGCTACAGTCACAGAGTCTGGAGTTACAACACATAAATAAAAGTGCTATTTCCTGTAGGCTTCACCCTTTAAGGCTGGTGGGTTAGAGGCGAAGCAGAATGTAGTGACAGTTCTTTTGACTGTTGTGCCATTACGCATGTTTTAAGTGGTTAAACACTTATTAAATAACTCTCTGTCTGTCAGGTATTATCTGGTGAATATCAGCCCAAACAGCTGATATCAGGACAATAGTAGAAAGGAATGAATCGATCTCTGGTGATCTTTTAACAGCAAACTCTGCACACATATAGAATAACTGGGTGAAAACTACTCTTCAAGTTTTTCAAGAATTTATTAACAGAAATAAATGAACATCCAGAGAACATTACTATAGAATGCTGTTTATCTGAATTAACACTATATTTCAATCAGGGTTAGGGTTGAATCCTCTCTACTAGACTAGTGGAACTTAACTAAACAATTAAACAAATTGAGATTCAAGAAACTAAGGAACTATGTTCACACAAAAGAACAAAAGCAGCAGTTTTCTGATGTTTTTTTTATTATTTATATGCTGATGATATTCAGCTCTGCTGTTCTTTTAAGCAAACTAAATATTTAAAGTTGTTCTTTTAAATAAACCCTTTACTTGAATCAAGCAGTTGTTCTGTGAAAACTTACTTGAAGGTGAATTATTGCCCCAGAGAGCAGAACGGCAGATTGTGGTGTTTTGGGATCCTCTGTCCAGCTAACCCTCAGGAACCTTGGTGATTCTGATTCTGGTTCCCTAAACTGTGAATGGTGTTTAAAGCTAAAGTGGAGATGACTGTCCACTCTTTTATTTCATCTGGTCTTGACTGTGTAACTTTTTCATGTGTTCAAATGAGCAGGATGTTCAGTGTCTCCAGTGAGAACAACTGGTTTAACCTGCACATTACTCTGGTTTCATGTGTTCACACTGGCTACCAGAACCTTTTAGACTTCGCTTTAGGTTTCACCCTTAGAGCCCAGCCTCTATCTCTCATATTCTGTTACAGTTTGTAGCTGTGTCTGTGTCGACCCTCGTAAACAGAACCGGTTGAAACGGATCGCTGGCCGGGAGCGTGGGCTGCTGACCAGACGCTGCTGCTGTGCGTTGATTTGACTAGGACGATGTTTTGAGTTATGTCTGACGCCTGCTGCCCCTGAGACTCCATAACTGTCCGTCTGAGGAATCCTGGTCCCAGAGAGGCAGAGCTTCAGTAGACAGCTGCTCCTGTTTGAGCTGATTAATCCACCGGGACAGTTTGATGCCAACAAGTTGTGTCGATGTGTTTTCTGACAAGGAGCTGGCCTGTTTTTACCCAAGCAGCCGCAGTTTATTCATAAGGATAAAAATGATCAAATGTTTCTTTAAACTCTTCAGTCCTGGCAGAAAAACCTGTTTTAATGGCAGCTCATTAAATTTATTAGGCCAGAATAAACATGTAGTTCTGCCTGTTACTCTTTGGTCTGTTTCCTCCTCTGACAGCTCAATTAACATTTCCATTCCAGACATGTACTTAATGCTTTCCTACCACTTCATTCAGCTCCAGCTCACTGAAAGCACAAAGCGTTCTGAGCGAGGAGCCGACTGAAGGATGACTGAATGCAGCCCAGGCTGCACAGCAGAAAGCTTTCAGGAGCTGCCCGTTCTGCCAGGCAGGCGTGTGAGGAACCTGGAGGGTGATTACAGACGAATAAAGGCCTGAAAAACATCAAAATTACCTCTTGGAATTGTAAAAGCTGTTAAAAGCAATTCACAGCGGTGTTCTCAGAGGACGGTTTGACCGGACGGAGGTGCTGATGGACAGCCTTGGATTCTCCTCGGCACAACGTTTCTTTCCCTGAGGTAGAAAACTATTCTTTAGTGAGTTAGAGAGGCTCATGAAGCTTATTTCCTTGGTTTTCTAACTTTGCCATTAAAGTGGTGAGTCTGAGCACTCACACACATGCGAGTGTATTTATATGGCCCTAAACAAACCGCCTATACTCATCATCCTGAAAAACAAACCATCCACATGGAAACAAAGCGGAATTGTGACAGAAAGAAGTGAGAATAAAGATGATTTCACTGATACATTTCTAAAGAAGCAGGTCACATGCTCACTTCATACATTATGAAGCACAGGACCAGACTAGAAGGGAAATTCTGAATTTTAAATGACTTTGCTTCCTCTCACTACTTTCTTCTGCTCTCCCTGTTCGCTTTATCTGGATTTATTATCTTCACTATGAGGTTTCTCTCATTCTTCATTCCCTTACAAAGTTTTTCCGTGTTTTTCTTGTCTGCTCTCTGTCCTCAGTCACCAGCTGACTAACTCTGAGCCTGGCTCTGGTTCTGCAGGAGGTTTTTACTTCCTGTTACAAGGGAGTTGTTCTTTCCTACTGTCACCACATACTTGCTAAGGATGAAGGTTTGCATCCAGTGTTTGGTGCAATCTGCTCCCCTCCTTGAACAGAAAGCTTTGTCCTAACCAAAAACCGCTGAATCTGATGGCGTTGGATTATATTTGGAGGAAACTGAACTGCAGGGAATCTGATTTGAATCTGGCTGGATTAGAAATAATTCAACTGGTTGGATGTAAAATGAATTCCTTACAGTTTTGTATAAATTGTACCACATTTCCTTTTAAACTGCTTTAAGATGGCGTTCGCTGTATTAGAGACACTGCAGGAGTCAGACCCACAGAAAGCCTAATTCCAATTAGACTGAGATTTATGATTTCTAAGTCAAATCAGGAAAACCACAAACAGGAAAGCTGCAACATAGGAAGAGCCCAAAGAGCTGCAGCAACAGGTTAACTTAAACAAATAAAACTACAGGTTACACCAAACAATTAAAACATGGTTGTGTAATATGAGGGATAGTAAAAGATGTGATGTATTTAGTGAGCATCCAGTTTTTAAAGTCTTTCAGCTTCATGTGGTCAATAAATGGAAAACTGCCTTCAGAGGAGAGACACAGCAGTTCATTGAGACAAGGGGAAATACCAGGAACCACCCTGAGGGGGTTCAGGTCCAAACGCCACAACCCAACAGTGATACAACTGTAAAACACACGATGAGCATTTTTCTGTATGAACATGTGTCATTGTGAGCGGCGCCTGTTCCCCCGTCTGCTCTTTAATCCCAGCGGTTCTGTCCAGTAAGGAGGAAGGAGCCCCGACATGAAGGAGTGGGAGGACAGGGAGCAGGTGTCCGTGCTGCATGCACATTCAGCAGATAAAATCCTGCAGCAGAACGAGTCTGTGGCTGCTGAGCTTTTTCATTAGCAGACAGAGCCTCACATTCACCGACTCCTCTGGGATTCAAGGAGGAGAGACAGAACAGAGAAACACAAAGACGCACACCGGTGGAGCTGCTGCTCCACTCCTCTGTTCTATTGAAGCAGCTACAAAAGATGAATTCATTTTTTAATTGGCAATTAGTTTCTGTCTTTAAAATTAATGATCTGGATGATTAAAGCTCACCAAGTGAAGAAGCATCTAGGTTGGCTCTGTTAGCTTTGGTAGCTCTGCGCACACAAACCGACTCACCTCCTGGACTTCACGGTTCAGCAGCCGATGCTAACCTGCAGCTCCTCCTGGGACAGATGAGATCCTGTAGGTGGACTTCAGCCCATCGTCCTGGACGTCCTCAGCACCAAACCCAGCCTCCATCTGTCTTTAGCTACTTTTAAATGTCCTGGCACCTGTTGTCAGAGACAGAGCGTACGCGTGTCAGGGGCTCAGTAACAGAGGAAGCTTCTTTATTTACGAGGCTCCTACGTCACCAGTGGCCTGGAACGCCAGCTTTGATTTTCAGAAGTATTTGATGGACCTCGTTTGGAGTTGGAGGACAAGAACAGTCATGATGACGATTCACTGAAATAAATGTGTCTAAAAATTCAATGTTTCTAGCTAATGAGGGGCCGATATTAACAAAAACATAATTAAAAGCATTTCAATCTGAAAAACTCACACAGACAGAAAAGGCAATTAGAAGAATTTTATTGATACAATATTTTAAGAGTTTGGCGCTCAGACCTCGGCAGGAAAAATTCACGCTGAATTATACTTCAATATGCATAAGCAGGCGTATGAGAATAGGTATATTTCCCCCCGGGCCTGAAACTGGTGGTGGAGTGGAGATAAATAAAGTTTGTTCAGTCCATATGATGATCTGTTTGAGCTAAATGTCCAACTTGGATAAACACAGGTTTGCATGAACTGTCCATGATGAGGAAGCATGAAGCGACTGTGGAGAGGAAAAACTCCCCTTTGGGAAGAAACCTCTGGCAGAACCAGGGCCAACATGGTGGTCTTCTGCCAGACCGTTTTAAGGAGTAACTGGGAATTCCATAAGAGTCCAGGAGGAATTACACTCCATAGGGACGAGGTTGAAGGAGGACCGTAGGAAAGCCAGGCGGAGCTGTGCTACGATGGTGGAGAAGGGGATGGAGGTGGGTTGAATCCGGTCATCAGAGTCCAAACCACACACGCGCAGCCACCGCTTGCTCGCTGAGGAGAAGGCCGAGACAAGGATGTGGAGTTCTTTTAAGATGAACCCAGAATGCTGATTGGCTTCGAGGAGGAACAGTTCAAAGCTGATTGGCTTGCGTCGGAGGCGGATAAGTCTCTGATTGATGGAGGTAGGCAATAGAGTTTCTTCAGTCTGAATTTTCGCCTAAGCTCCATTTGCTATATCAGAAGGATTATTGACATTTCTGACGCCATCTGATAACTGAGATGGTATACCTCTGATAGTCTTTTTTAATTAGCCATCTATAATATTCCAGGTGTTTTTAACATTTTTACATCATTTTTTCTACCTTTCTAAAAAGTATCTTTTCTTGGCATCTTTCAGGATTTCAATAAACTAATTTCATATTTTTTACAAGATGAAATATTAAAAGGAGAAGGACTGATTGTCAGGACTCAGTCAGCAGAGCTGTGTAGCTTGCTACCGGTTCTGCTGCCCTTGCCTTTTTCTCCACAGGTGTTCGGTGCTGACCAGTGGGCGGAGCCCACACACCTGCGGATGGTTGAGCAGCACTGACTGCTTCATTTAAGCAGCTCACAGACAGCGGGAAGATGCCAGAGTGTTACCATCGTGGTATGCAACCAGTCGTGGCCTCTAGCTTTGTGATCTCAAGCAAGAAACTAAATGCTCTTACTTCTGTGTTTCCCAGGTTCCTCTGTTCGTCCCAAAGTCCTCCTCCAGTGTCAATCACCTCCAAGTCCTCCTCTCGTGCCAGCTCCTCTGGGTTCCTCTCGAATCAGTTCCTCGTTCTGGGATCCTACTCCCTCCGGACATCTACTGGTGCCTCCCGCTGCTCTGGACCCCTGGACATCCCGGTGCTGCTCGGACCCACTTCTGCCTCCGCTCACTGGTCTCTCGGACACCTGTGGCCCCGCCACCAAGCAAGCGCTGAGTCCACACCTCCTCCTCCCCGGTCTGGCTTCCAAACCCAGTGGTAAGCTTACGTCCAGCAGCACATTCCCCTCGTTCCCTCCATTTGTTAATTCCTTCTCCCATTTCCCCAGATTGGTCCGGTCCTATGTCCACTTGGTTCCCGTCCCGACTCAACTCCACTCAGACAGTACTCTTTCCGTGGTCCTAGTGAAAATAAAACTTTTTCTAACTACCTGTTTTCCCGAGTGTTTTCTGCATGTGGGGGAAACACATCAAGCCAAACATGACAGAAGAACACTCTGGCCAAACAGCCACAACAGATACACTCGGTCGAGCATTAACAACACAACAGGATCAGATTTGGGGTTTGGAAGCCGCGGTAGTGGGCTTACAAGGGCAGCTGCAGGGTTTAGCTTCCCAGCTAAATCAGCTAGTGAGTATGGCTAGTGCTAATCAACAACCAGCCACTTCCGCGTCCTCGAGCCCTCCCCCTGAACCTACGTCAGCTACTACGTCCCCGTCTGTAGTGGAGTCCTCTTCGCTGTCTCCGGAAAGATTCTCTGGAGAGGCTGGAGAATGTGATGGTTTTCTTTTTCAATGTTCCCTTGTGTTTAATTGCTCCCCGTGTACTTATGCCCATGACGATGCTAAGATTTCGTACATTTTACGGCTTTTAACGGGCCGTGCGCTGAGGTGGGCGGAGTCCCGCTTTCCAGACTGTCAACAGTTTTATTGTACTTTCACCGACTTTATCTCGGAGTTTAAGACAGTTTTCGCGGCCGAATCAGATGAGGCTCAGGATTCACAACGGCTGCTTACCTTACGTCAGCGGGGCAACAGCCTGGGAACTGGGAACAGCGAGCATTAAGATCAGTGTTTTTTCAATCTTTAGATGAGTCCCTTAAGGACGAACTCGCACGTGTTGAACAGCCCAATACTTTGAATGAATACATCGCTCTGGCGGTCAGATTGGACAACCGCTTACGGGCGCGCAGTAAGAGCCGCCCCGAGCGACCGCCAGTTTTTCGACCGGCTCTTAGCGAGCGCACCCCCACCAGACCCGCTGTAGCGCCTCCTTCACCACCGGAACCTATGCAATTGGGCCGTGTCCGACTTACACCTGATGAAAGGCAGCAACGTATGAGCTCTCGGCTCTGCCTTTATTGTGCCTCACCTGCACATTTCATTAAGGACTGTCCCGATCGGCCAAAAGAGCAAGTCCGCCGGTTGTAGAGGAGAAACCTGCGGACCAACATCAGTTTTCTCCTCCGCGCCTCTGTTTTTCTGCTGTTATCGTCTCTGGCCGAGAAACGTTCGAGATGTCTGCTTTAATTGATTCGGGTTGCGACTTCAACCTCAAGCATCTGCGATCAAGCATTTGTTCAACAAGCCGAGATTGAGACGATTGCACTTTGTTCACCCCTCCAGGTTTCTGCCCTGGATGGGGGAGATCTTCCGAAGATCACTCACAAGACTATCCCTTTAGAACTCGTGGTTTCAGGCAACCACCGTGAACGTCTTTCGTTTCTCGTTTTCCCTGTGAAACAGGCACCCGTGGCTTCCTGTGGCTTCAACATCATAACCCTTTGATAAATTGGGCCGGCCGCAGGGTCGAGACCTGGTCACCTAGTTGTCATGCAAGTTGTTTACAGTCAGCTGTTCCCTCGCCTCAGATACCCGCTCTGCCCTGCGCCCAGGTAGATCCCAAAGTTTTGAAAGAAGTGCCCAAACAATATCACGACCAGGCTAGTTCCCTTCCCCCGCACCGTCCCTATGACTGTGCAATTGATCTCCTGCCAGGTGCCCCGTTGCCGTCCAGTTGCCTGTACAACATTTCCCAGAGCGAACGCCAGGCATTAGAAAAATATGTTAAGGAGTCCCTAGCCGCGGGGCTTATACGCACCTCTTCTTCCCCATTAGGGGCAGGGTTTTTCTTTGTGGGCAAAAAGGACGGTTCCCTTAAGCCCTGCATAGACTACCGTGGTTTAAACGCCATCACTGTTAAAAATAAGTACCCTCTCCCCCTCCTCTCCTCCGCGTTAGAACCAGTACAATCAGCCACCATTTTCACTAAGCTGGACTTACATAATGCTTACCACTTGATGCGGATCCGCTGGGGAGATGAGTGGAAGACAGCATTCAAGACCCCACTTGGACATTTCGAGTACCAGGTCATGCCGTTCGGCCTGTGCAACGCCCCTGCCGTTTTCCAAGCCCTGGTCAACGACGTCCTGCGAGATTTCCTCAACGTTTTCGTCTTCGTCTACTTAGATGACATCCTGATCTATTCCCGTGACCCCTCCGATCATTACAAGCACGTACGATTAGTCCTCCAACGCCTCCTCGAGAACAAACTCTTCGTCAAAGCAGAGAAGTGTGAGTTTCATAAAACCTCCGTCACCTTCCTTGGACTCATCCTGGAGGGAGGTCAAGTGCGATCTGACCCCGAGAAGATCCGTGCCATCCTCGACTGGCCCGAACCCGTTTCCAGAAAAGACCTCCAGCGCTTCTTGGGCTTTGCCAACTTCTATAGAAGATTCATACGTGGGTACAGTCAGATCGCCGCCCCCCGTCATGCACTCACCTCCACCAAGATCCCATTTATCTGGTCTACCGATGCCCACTCTGCCTTCGTCAACCTCAAGAACCGGTTCTCCCAGGCACCCATTCTCATCTATCCAGACCCCTCTAAGCAGTACATTGTGGAGATCGATGTCTCCGACACCGGTGTGGGAGCCGTCCTCTCCCAGGTGTCCGATGCTGACCAGAAGCTCCATCCGTGCGCTTTCTTCTCCAGGCGTTTGTCCCCGGCGGAGAGAAATTACAACGTCGGGGACAGGGAGCTGTTGGCCATCAAGCTCGCCCTGGAGGAGTGGCGTCACTGGTTGGAGGGGTCCGAGCAGCCGGTCCTCATCTGGACAGACCATAAGAACCTGGAATACATCCAAACCGCCAGAAGATTAAATCCCCGTCAAGCCCGCTGGTCTCTGTTTTTCTCCCGTTTCAACCTCACCATCTCTTATCGCCCGGGCTCCTAGAACGTCAAGCCTGACGCCCTGTCCCGTCTGTACTCCTGCCCCGACTCTGAGAAGGAACCAGAAGCCATCATATCCCCTTCCTGCATGCTTGGTGCTCTCCGGTGGGAGATTCAAGACCTCATCACCCGTGCCCTACCAACTGATCCAGATCCCGGAACCGGTCCACCGAATCGTACCTACGTCCCTTCCACCGTAAGATCTCAAGTTATTCAATGGGTCCACTCAGAAAAGTTCTCTGCACATCCCAGAATCCATCGCACTCAGACTCTCCTTGCCCGTAGTTTCTGGTGGCCCACATTGTTTCAAGACGTCAAGCAGTTTGTCCTCTCGTGTCCCGTGTGTGCCCAGAACAAACCATCCAACAGACCTCCCGCCGGCCTCCTTCAGCCCTTACCAGTCCCTGAGCGTCCCTGGTCCCACATTGCCCTAGACTTCGTTACCGGACTCCCCTCCTCTCAAGGCATGTCAGTCATTCTCACGGTAGTCGATCGATTCTCCAAGGCCTGTCACCTCATTCCACTCCGTAAGCTTCCCTCCGCTCTCGTCACGGCCCAGCTCCTGGTTAAACATGTCTTTCGACTCCATGGTATACCCCGTGAGATCCTGTCTGATCGTGGTCCCCAGTTTACATCTCGGGTGTGGAAAGAGTTTGCCGCGGCCCTTGGGGCCCGGTATACTCTGACCTCAGGATACCATCCACAGACCAACGGTCAGACAGAGAGGATGAACCAGGAGCTGGAGACCGCCCTCCGTTGCCTCACATCCAAGAACCCCACCGAATGGAGCAAATACCTTCCCTGGATCGAGTATGCTCACAATAGCCACATATCCACTGCCACCGGTCACTCACCTTTCGAGATCTCCCTAGGTTACCAACCCCCACTCCTACCCGAGGACAACAACAGGATCACCGTTCCCTCTGTACAAGACCACATCACCCGTTGCCGTCAAGTCTGGACCCAAGCCAACCAAGCAACGAAAGTTGTCTCCCCGATTCACTGGCCCTTATGAGATCACATCAGTCATCAGCCCCACCACTGTTCGTCTTCGTCTCCCGTCCCACTCCCGTGTGCACCCAACCTTCCATGTCTCACAGATCAAACCCGTCGTTTCTAGTCCCTTGCGACCCTTGAGGGGGGGGGGGGTGTCAGGACTCAGTCAGCAGAGCTGTGTAGCTTGCTACCGGTTCTGCTGCCCTTGCCTTTTTCTCCACAGGTGTTCGGTGTTGGCCAGTGGGCGGAGCCCACACACCTGCGGATGGTTGAGCAGCACTGACTGCTTCATTTAAGCAGCTCACAGACAGCGGGAAGATGCCAGAGTGTTACCGTCGTGGTATGCAACCAGTCGTGGCCTCTAGCTTTGTGATCTCAAGCAAGAAACTAAATGCTCTTACTTCTGTGTTTCCCAGGTTCCTCTGTTCGTCCCAAAGTCCTCCTCCAGTGTCAATCACCTCCAAGTCCTCCTCTCGTGCCAGCTCCTCTGGGTTCCTCTCGAATCAGTTCCTCGTTCTGGGATCCTACTCCCTCCGGACATCTACTGGTGCCTCCCGCTGCTCTGGACCCCTGGACATCCCGGTGCTGCTCGGACCCACTTCTGCCTCCGCTCACTGGTCTCTCGGACACCTGTGGCCCCGCCACCAAGCAAGCGCTGAGTCCACACCTCCTCCTCCCCGGTCTGGCTTCCAAACCGAGTGGTAAGCTTACGTCCAGCAGCACATTCCCCTCGTTCCCTCCATTTGTTAATTCCTTCTCCCATTTCCCCAGATTGGTCCGGTCCTATGTCCACTTGGTTCCCGTCCCGACTCAACTCCACTCAGACAGTACTCTTTCCGTGGTCCTAGTGAAAATAAAACTTTTTCTAACTACCTGTTTTCTCGAGTGTTTTCTGCATGTGGGGGAAACACATCAAGCCAAACATGACACTGATAAGACATTTTTATATAGCTTGTTTTTGGTAATAGAAGACTTTTTAATAGCTGATGTGATCCATGGTTTAAAAATTCTGTTTTTGTATTTATTTTTTATTCTGTACAAAGGGAAAACAACAAAAAATTTATGAAGCTGTGTAATATCATCTCTGAGCCATGTTCCTGACAAAGCACGCACTGAGAATGTATTTTCTTTGTGAAATTTGTGCAATTATCTACATTTTCGGGTAAACTGTGTATATTTAGATTGATTTTGACACAGATTTATTAAATCTTTAATTAACATGTTAAGGTCAGATTCATTATAATAATTCCAAGTATTATTAGACGTAAAATTATTATTTTTTTTATCTGGATCAATTGATTCATTATATGACCTCTCCTAAAGTATAATTCAGCAATTGAACAACTGATTTTAAGAGATGTTATAAGTTAAAAAAACCAAAAATGTAGATGTTATGAGAATACCTGTAGATATAAGGCACATTGTGTTTAACACCTAATTAAATCGTGCAGGGTGCAGAACCAGTTGATCATATCTCAGAATGTTACCCTTCCTCTCTTCTTTCAGCTGATGCAGTCGTTCTTTTCGTTTCATGTGAACTTTTCCAGAAACGTCTTCATTAATGAAGATGTTTGTGGGGATATGGCTCTCTTTAATATCTCCTGTTTGTCCTTTTAACAAAGCAGTTCAGTCACAGGAGACCTGGCTCTCCCTGACTGATCATGATTTCCAGCCCAATGTGCTCTATCCAATTCAATAAGTTTTGGGTCTATTTTCAGATTTCACAAGTACTTTCTTCACCTTGGACTCAGTTTCACTCCCGCTTCAGATTTCTCATCAGGAACTCCGTTAACCAACATGTTTTTTCTTCTTGATTGTCCATATTATGCAGTTTTGCTGAGGTGGTCAATGAAAGCTGGATAATCGGCTGAATATCACCTCGGCTGACAACCGTTGCTTTCAGATCATCCAAGTCTGCTGCAGAAAACTGGAGGCTTGATTTGAAGTCCTCAACATCTTCAGACAGGCTTAGGACATCTTTCACTACGTTGTGCCTGTGAGCAAACATGGACTCAACAAACACCTGGAAACATCATCTGTAGCTCTTCCCTTGTTGTTCAGGTAGATCTTTATAAACTGTTTTGGTTGCTGTAGCAACTGGTTGACCATTGGCAGGGTTGCATCGTCATCCTCACCTTTTCTTGGTACTATGGTGATGTTTGATGCCCAGTGGAGGACCAGGAAGACCAACATTAGCAGTAGGTCCAGGTTTCAATCCGTCAAATGTCACAAAATGTACTAACCATCCACTCTTCTGTGTTTCACTATCAAAGAAATTATCAAGAGTATTGAATAAAATTGTATTATGACTGATAAAAACTGATACCAAAGTGTAAAATCACAATAAAAAGGAATATTTAGTGGCTCTTGCCAACTGAATCCATCACTCTAACGAGCAGCTGACTGATAAAAAATGTGCTGTTCAGTTTTTCCTGTTCTTATTGTTGTGTTGTATAAACTGTACAGCAGATGCATTGCCTCCAGCACTCTCTGCACTCATCTGCGTTTGTATGTTCACCTTTACATCACGGCCACCTCTGATATGAACATAATAATAGCAATAATGGAATAATGTTTCCTCCTGCATCCTTTGCTCCCTGCTCATTGCATTATGGTCTCAATCTGTCTGCGTGTTTATAGTGTGTAGTTCATGTGTTTCTATACTGCAGACAATACAAAAAAGAAACAGGAAATGTCCTCTGGACGGATTCGTCTTTGTTGAGATGCTTTGCCTCTTCTCAGAAAGGCACAGAAAGGAAAACTCAGCCTTATAAGTAGTACATTTGCTGCATTTGTTAATAAGACTCAGTTTACCTGCACCTCTACAGACGGAAGAAGTCTTTCTGAGATAAGATACAATCTTTCAACAAAGATGAATCCGTCCAGAGGACATTTCCAATCTCCTTTTTTGTATTAACCTACCTGGATTATTGAGATCAGGACATTGCAAAGTATGTTTGATTTTTAATCCTGCATTATTGTGTTATTGTATGTGTAAGCGTATTATGAGGATTGTACATTTTCCTGGTATCTGTTCACATACCTGGCAAATAAAGCTGATTCTGACGTCTACCATTGATTTACATGCAGTTCTTTACCTGAACAGTGGGGGCGCCGTCAGGTCTCAAGTCAAAACAGGTATTTCTTAGGTCAAGTCCTAAGTCTGAAACTTTAACAATGTTGAAATACATGTTAAATGTAAATAATAGAGCATGTGCTCTTAAATGAGTAACCAGCGTAACTGACCTTTCAAAACAGTGAAATGAAACTTCAAGAATAGTCCTTCTCTGAACAATGTTTTCCAGAATATTCAGTGAAAAATGCAACAGCAGAACTTCATATTCAGACCCAAAGGAAATTACTCTTGGGAGCATTTTTGTCCTTAACTTTTTTAAAGATCTGGTTAATTTGATTGGCTGTGCTGCATCTGACGCACACATACGTACAGAGTGGGGAAAGAGAGATGTCTGCGTTTGTAGAAACTGACTGAAATTAATTAACGGTGCACACTTTTTAAATGATAGATGTCTCAAGCTTTAGACTTTTGGTAAAATATCAAGTCCAAGTCAAGTCTTGAGTCTCTGAACGCCTTTTCAAGTCCAGTCTAAAGTCATAAAATCGATGACTCCAGTCCCCACCTCTGCTCTTTGCTGTCTCTATGTGTGGCCGTCATGAAGGTTTGGTGAGACACCGGCTCAGAATGCACACGGATCACATGTAACAAGACATGATGACTTAAAACTTTTTTTTCAAAGAAAGCAAGTAAGTAAACTTTATTTATATAGGACCTTTCACAGATAAAAATCACTTTACAGAGTGTAATAAATACTAAACAGAAATATCACAAGAACAGCTTAAAGGATAACATAAAAAATCTGTACATTTCAGTAAATGCTTGTCTTTTTAAAGGATTCAACAGAGTCGGCCACAGGGAGAGACAGGGGCAGGGCGTTCCACAGTCTGGGGGCCACAGCCTGGAGGGACGGGTCCCCTGGAGTTTTAAGCCAGGTCTTAGGGACCTTCAGAAGGTTTTGGACCAGAGAGTAAGGGATTAAAAGGTCTGAGATGTATTGGGGAGCCTGTCCATTAAAAGCTCTAAAAGTGAAAACTAAAATTCTAAAATCAATTCTAACTTTGACAGGTAGCCGATGTAAAGAGGATAAAACCGGCGTGATGTGAGCCCTCCTGTTCCTGTTAAAAGCCTCGCTGCAGCGTTCTGGACCAATGGGAGACGAGTGACTGCTGGTTTGTTAAAACAAATAAAAAGAGAGTTACAATAATAATAAAAGCATGAATAATCATCTCCAGGTCCGATTTGGAAATTATTGCCCTCAACTTAGAGATATTTCTCAAGTGATTAATGCAATTTTTACCTAAAGGTTTTGAATGGGAATCCAGGGACATTGACGGGTCAAAAAGAACACCAAGGTTTCTTAGACTGGGCTGGCATGAGGAGCCGAAGGAGCCGAGGAGGTGTTTGATCACAGAAACTTTCTGTTCTGGGGCAATACTCAGAGTTTCAGTCTTAGTAGAGTTCACTGAAGACAGTTATTGGTAAACCACTCCTCAATACAAGCAATACAGTTTAATAGGTCATGTAACTTGTTTAACTCTGAGTCATTAAAGGAGCAGTACATCTGAATATCATCAGCATATAAATGGTAAAACACATTTTTAAAGCTGCTAATAATCTTCCCAAGGTGGCTGATGTACAAAATAAACAAAGTGGCCTGGGACTGAGCCCTGAGGAACACCATGTAACAGAGGTGTGACTTCAGACGTATTATTCACAAACATGGAAAACCTTCTGTTGTTCCTATAGGAAGAAACCCATCTAAGAACATTACCAGAAAATCCTAACTCATTTTGTAGTCGATGTAACAGAATTCTATGGTGGACTGTGTCAAAAGCTGAGGACAGATCCAACAGAACCAACAGAACCAACACAGTGTACTGACCAGAGTCTGCAGCCATCAATATGTCATTAGACACGTTTAACAGAGCTGTCTCAGTGGAGAGCTTCTTACAGAAACCAGATTATATATTATTACAATATATTATTTTGTTCCAGTCAAGTAGTCAGCTGCCCTGCCACGAGCTTCTCCAGAACTTTAGCCAGAAAAGGCAGTTTTAAAATTGGCTATAAATACACGGATCCGATGGGTCCAAATAGGGCTGAAGGCTGCTTGTTCGAATAAGTTTGGGACTGACCCAGTAGAGAGAGAAATGTTCAAGAGTTTGACCAAATGAGTTGAATGCACCGACAACATTTCCTGAGAAGCTTAAAGTGTTCAAATAGTTCTGAGCCTGTTATGAGATTCATGTTTGATTCAAGAAGACAGATAGCAGTTCCTGCGACAGACTGGCGACCTGTCCATGGATGGATGATGATGGATGGATGGATGGATGGATGGATGGATGGATGATGATGGATGGATGGATGGATGGATGATGATGGATGGATGGATGGATGGATGGATGGATGATGATGGATGGATGGATGGAGGTAGCAGTGCCTTTACAGACGGTGCAGATTACAGCGCAGTTGCATGGATGTATCAGAGGAGTGCTCCCTGAGAAGTTAAAGAGTGCAAATAGTCATTGACAAAAACTGAAATGTTCAACGTAACTGATGCTGACAACCAAAAGAGAGGCAGCAGTCAGTTTACAGGATGATGTAAAACACCGTGCAATTACCTGAAATCTTCATGTTACAGAACTGTGTAATTTAGATGGATGTCTAAACAGGCTCCCTAAGAAGCTAAAAGTGAACAAACAGGCCTCGACACGTGAGAGACGGTGTAAATAATTCCCCTTATTCTGTGCAAACATGAACTCACGTGCTCAGAGCTCTCCTCTCTGCCAGGCTCATGTCAGCGCTCACAGCTGCAGGATGTGAGAGCTGCAACAATCCTTCTCCCTCAGACCCACAGAAATCCATCTTTAATGGGATTTCTGTGCAGCTGGAAGCGGAGCTGCACTGAGAATGTGAGATTCATGCTTCTTTGAATGGTTTGGAGCAGCTGATTCACCTGAAGTGAGCTGAGTGAGCAGAAACAAGCAGATACAGGGACGGCGGAGCAGTGCAGCCCTGATAAATGGAAAGGCCGGACACAGACAGTTTAACGCAGGGAGATGGATGACGAGGAGTTGAGGAGATCTCTGAGGGCTTTGAAGCCATTAAAATTCCTCAGCAGTTATTACACGCTCCTGTAGCTGAGATCACCGACCCGCCCCCCCACACTCCTGGTTTAAACTGAGTCCTGAGAGGCACACCATCAATCAGACTCTTCCTCCATCTACCTCCTCTGTCTGGCTCTGTCTTTATTTTATATCCCCATGCAGCCACAGAAACACCCAGAAACATAAACAGACTGTGGGTCACAAACAGAAATCAATTATTGGTCACAGTTTGTGTGGTGAAGAGCAGCGTGTCACCAGCTTCCTTCACAACCAAACCACATTTCCCTTTAGTCCTACCATCCAGTCACCTTCAATGTTTGATAAAACACAGGCTTCATAATGAGATTACCACACTGTGACAAACGGCTCCATAGATAAACTCTAACACAGTTTAATTTATCGGAACCTGGATGAATTTGTTCAGATCTAAAATGTAGAGGACATCCTGTAGAAGTCTTTTCCAGGCACAGAACCTCTGTGGTTCTGCCTTCAATTCAGACCCCAGCTACTGAAGTGCAAACCATCCAGACCACCAGACTGCTTCAGTTTCATGACCTTTAACCTTTAACCTGCCTACTGAGGCCTGTAGAGTCTGCGGTGGAGCTCCTGGTCTCTGGTCGTTTCTCTGAGCTTCTCAAGTTCGCCCTTTAATTTCTGCAGCTTCTCCGCCTGAAAGGGACGGATGCATCTACGCAGATTTTCACTACTAGATTCCTCTCTAAAGACCAAATCTTCATTTATCTCCCATTTATTTATCAGTGTGTCAGGAAACGTTCTTTAGAGTTGGTCCAGAAGCAGGTAAAAAACTTTAAACAACCTGTAAAAGAAGGAAAAATAAATATTACTACTATACCTGTATTATTTAAGTTTACATAAATTATTTTTACTCAAACTGCAAATAAAATATTACTAAGCTGGGAATCTCAACCCACAAAAGTGCTTGAATAAAGTGAAATTAACGAAATAACTTAAATTCTTTAACTTTAAAGTGGAACATTTCAAATTAATTAATATTTACATTTCAACTGTTTACTGATTAATATTAATCATAAATAATGTTTGCATTATTTCACAAATATATCAATAGTTTTAAGCTATTTTTTACTTAATTTAAATTATTTAATGTTTTATTCATAGTTTAACTGTTAACGTCATCAAATCCATCAGTTAAAAATCACCCTGAAGAAATTATTCCAGCCATCAAACTCACAGATTAATACACTAAACATGACTGCAGTATAATATTGAAGTTCAGCGATAGGCGACAGCACCCAGGTGTCGATGAGCCACGGCAGTCCATCCGGAGGCTAAGCTAACGCTGATGCATAAGGTCAGTGCAGGTCATAAAAATAAAGCCTCTGCCTTACCGGCTGCCTCT
Organism: Fundulus diaphanus; assembly: GCA_037039145.1. Taxonomy (NCBI): domain Eukaryota; kingdom Metazoa; phylum Chordata; class Actinopteri; order Cyprinodontiformes; family Fundulidae; genus Fundulus; species Fundulus diaphanus. The sequence goes on from CM073126.1 coordinate 1,039,885, forward strand.
CTGCTCGGCGTAACTGCACAGGCCTGTAACGAGTAGATCGCTGTTAAAAAGTCACTCCACACGCTGACTGCTTCCTGCTTCCTGCTTCCTGCTTCCTGCTGTCCGTCCCTTTGTGCAGCAGCCACCGCTCCACCCTGTTTTTTACCCATTGCCCATCAGACACAGCGAGTGCATGTCTTTTCTTTGTTTCTTCTCCCTTTTCCTCCTCTTCCTCTTCTTCAGATCTGACTCCACAGGAAATGTTTCCATGATATGTGGTCCGGATGCACCAGAGGCCGGGCCGGCCATGCTGGCCTTGCGTCTCGGCTGTGACCCGCTCATGGTGCCGTGGTGGGATGTGCGAGCTCTAAGCTGCCTAAGGGTGAGGTGTCATAGGGCATAGGGCCTGGGTGGGTGTGGATGTTCACTGGCAGGATTACTGTGGGAACCTACTGTTGGTACAAGGGTGCAGAAAAGGTTCATGAGAGCGTCTGGTTGATTCAGAAAAATAGCAGGAAAGGCTTGCTGGGTGGATGGGTGCTAAGATGGGCTGTCCTGTTCTGCTGGTGTGGAAACCTCCTGATTTATCAGCTCGAAAGCTGCAGATTCCTGATCCGTTTGAACACACGTGGTGCAGAAATGGATTGGTACTGAGTAAACAGCCTAGACTGTGCTGCTCCTTTTCATTTTGAGCCATTACGCTTCCAATCGGGAGATCTGGTCAGTACAGGAAGCAGCTGTGTGGTTGACTGACAGCGATAAATCCTTTCACACTACAACAGTTTCTCAGCCATCACTCAGCTTTAAAGCTTTTTAGCCATTTCATCATAGAATATATGTGCAGATGTTCCCAGATGACTGGCTGTTGCATGGTCAGATGAATACTGCTTGTCGTGCAATTATACACTGTTTAAAGTGATTTAATGTTTAATAAATAACTCTCTGTTAAGTATTGTCTGGTGATAATCAGCTCGTTAGCTGATATCAGGACAATGGTTGAAAGGGATGAATCTTTTAACAGCAAACTCTGCACACATATAGAATAAAGAAGTGACAACTTCTTCAAGTTCAAGGATTTATTAACAGAAATAGAATGAACACCCAGAGAACATCACTATAGAATGCTGTTTATCTGAATTAACACTATATTTCAATCAACAAAACCTCTCTACTAGGCTAGTGAAGCTTAACTAAACTACTAAGCAAAATTAAGATAAAAGAAGCTAAGCTAAGGAACTATTTACATGCAAAAACAAAACAAAAGTGGTTGATCATAGTCAGAATAATTCAGTGAATCCCGTTCACTGCAGATCTGATTCAAAAAGCATGGACTGGAATTAGCTTAACTAATTTAGAAAAACATCTGGCATGTTTTCAATCCATTCACAATGCGAATCCTGAGTTAAACAAAACATTATTTGATTAAATAACATTTTGTTTAAGTTAAAGAACCAAGTTTATCTTAAAGAATATGGAATGATCTTAAATTAGCCTTACTAATTCAAACAACATTTGGTGTGTGTTTCAACCCATTCACAATGCAAATCCACAAAACATTATTTGAGAAAATAACATTTTAAAGAATGATTTGCTCAGTTAAAATCATTTCCTTTTGGATCGCTTGATTTTATCAATGCAATTCTACCTCCAGGCGCTAGGGATCACTGTGGCGATCGGTCGCTAAAATCGATTACTCCTAAAGTTAACCAAAACGCCTTTATATCTACATTAATATTCCATATTAATGCGGGAATAAGGCTAACTATCGAACGATGGCGGAGTGAAACCAAGCAAGCTTTATGCTTTAAAACGGCTTTTTGTGAATGTCCGGAACCGGAAATTACCAGAAGCTAATAGCATTTTGGCATTTTATGATTACATAAACATTAATATCCCATCAATGCATATAACCCTTGTGGAGATAACACTTGTTATAACCATAAAAACACACTCGAATCATCATTGGCAATGAATGCTAGCAATGAGCTACCTCCGTTAGCCCCTTTGTCTAAAGACACCATGTGAACGCATTACACAAACATTTCCCAATGACCATGTAACCTTTCCCTTTGGGTCTCTCTGCCGAACCTGTCGGCAGTGTTGACAACTCAGCGACTTTGTCGCTATATTTAGCGACTTTTCAGACCCCTCCAGCGACTCTTTTTCAAAAAAGCGACTAGCGACAAATCTAGCGACTTTTGGAGACTCTTACGTGAAAGCACGTATCGTAGCTACTCTTGACCTCCAGCGGCAGGTGCTGCCGTGGGGCGCCTCCCCCGTCCCAACCCCGTTCTCCTGCTACCGCAGGAGTCCCTCTCAGCGCTGCAGTCAGAGCCACAGCATGTTTACCCTTAGCGTCCAGACTGCAAATGAAGCGCACATGCGCCGGGATTGACGGTGCAGGTTAATCATAAGTAACTGAATTTGAAATATTTTATCCTAAATAAATAACGGCATTTTATTCACGCAGCCACATGTTCGTGTTTTACCGTGATTTGTAGGCTCCTTGGTGGACCACAAGGTAAAAAAGAAAACGTTAAAAAAAGTTAAAACATTGTTTTTGTCTGCCTCACAGACCAAAACTGGGAGTTGGTTCCACAGGAGAGGAGCCTGATAGCTAAAGGATCTGCCTCCCATTCTACTTTTAGAGACTCTAGGAACCACCAGCAGACCTGCAGTCTGAGAGCGAAGTGCTCTGTTAGGAACATACGGGGTAATCAGAGCTCTGATATATGATGGAGCTTGATTATTAAGGGCTTTATACGTTAGAAGAAGAATTTTAAATTCTATTCTTGATTTAACAGGAAGCCAATGAAGGGAAGCTAAAACAGGAGAAATATGATTATATGAAGAAGATTAGATATAGGTCTGTAATTTACTAACTCATCTTGATCAAGAGAAGGTTTCTTAAGTAAAGGTTTAATAACAGCTACTTTAAAAGCCTGTGGTACATATCCATTTACTAAGGACAGATTAATAATTTCTAAAATAGGACCACTGATCAAAGGGAATATTGGGAGGATGCCAATTATTTTATTTTTAATAGAATAAATTTTATTTATGAAGAATCTCATAAAATCATTACTGCTAAGAGCTAAGGGAATGGATGGATCCACTGAGCTGCAGCTCTGAGTAAGTTTAGCAACTGTACTAAAGAGAAATCTAGGATTATTTTTATTCTCTTCAATTAATGATGAAAAATATGCTGCTCTCCTCTGTGAAGGGTTTTGTTATACAACAATAGACTGTCCCTCCAGATTAAGTAGGATTCCTCTTGGTGTGTAGAGCGCCATTTTCTCTCCAATTTCCTAACATTGTGCTTCAAGGAACGCAGCTCTGAATTAAACATCCATGTTGACACTGAATGTGATAACCTTAGTGTAGCCTTTAAAACTATCCTAGATTCAATTGGTTTTGCTCAAAATGTGCATAAACCGACGCACTCTTGGCTCCATACTTTAGACCTTGTACTGACATATGGCATTGATTGTGAGGTATTAACAGTATTTCCTCACAACCCTGTCCTATCAGATCATTTTTTAATAACATTTGAGTTTAATCTAACTGAGTTCTCCACCCCCAAAAGAGGGTTCCATTATAGTAGATCTTTATCGGTTAATGCTGTATCAAAACTTAAAGAGTCTGTCCCCCTTTTAATATCCTCAGTATTGCAGAAATGCCCTGTAGATGGCAGCAGTGCTGTTTCTTCCCATTCACAAATCGATACCTTTGCTAACAATGTGACTTCGTCATTGCGTTCTGCATTGGACAATGTAGCTCCCCTGAAAAAGAAGGTGATTATTCACAGGAAGCTGGCTCCCTGGTTTAATTCAGAGCTGCGTTCCTTGAAGCACAATGTTAGGAAATTGGAGAGAAAATGGCGCTCTACACACCAAGAGGAAACCTACCTAATCTGGAGGGACAGTCTATTGTTGTATAACAAGACCATTCGCAGAGTTAGAGCAGCATATTTTTCATCATTAATTGAAGAGAATAAAAGTAATCCTAGATTTCTCTTTAGTACAGTTGCCAAACTTACACAGAGTCATAGCTCCATTGATCCATCCATTCCCTTAGCTCTTAGCAGTAATGATTTTATGGGATTCTTCATAAATAAAATTGATTCCATTAAAAATAAAATAATTGGCATCCTCCCAACCATGATTACCTCGTCCTCAGTAAGTGAGGCAGCGTTGGAGGAATCTTTAGAAACTGCGCTGTGTCTGAACTGTCTAGAAGCAGTAGAGCTTTCTGAGCTATCTAAAATCTTAGCTTCATCTAAACCTTCTACCTGTATGTTAGACCCAATCCCTACCAAGTTGTTTAAGGAGATATTCCCTTTGATCAGTGGTCCTATTTTAGACATGATTAATCTATCCTTAGTAAATGGATATGTGCCACAGGCTTTTAAAGTAGCTGTTATTAAACCTTTACTTAAAAAAACCATCTCTTGATCAAGATGAGTTAGTAAATTACAGACCTATATCTAATCTTCTTTTCTTATCTAAAATTCTCGAGAAAGTAGTTGCTAATCAACGTTGTGAACATTTACAAAGTAATGACCTACTTGAGAAGTTTCAGTCAGGCTTCAGAGCTCATCATAGCACTGAAACAGCTCTGGTGAAGGTCACTAATGATATTCTCATGGCCTCAGATAATGGACTTGTGTCTGTACTTGTCCTGTTAGATCTTAGTGCTGCATTTGATACAGTTGATCACAATATTCTCCTACAAAGACTTGAGCATACTGTAGGGATTAAGGGGAAAGCATTAGGCTGGTTTAAATCTTATCTGTCGGACAGATTCCAGTTTGTTCATGTTAATAATAAATCTTCCTCAAACTCTAGGGTCACCTGTGGAGTACCACAGGGTTCAGTCCTTGGACCAATTCTCTTTACTATATATATGCTTCCGATTGGCAAAATTATCAGACAGCATGGGATTAATTTCCACTGTTATGCTGATGACACTCAGCTATATTTATCCATAAATCCTGATGAATCCAATCAATTACTTCGACTGCAGTCATGTCTTGATGACATCAAAAGCTGGATGACTTTCAATTTCCTGCACTTAAATTCTGACAAGACAGAAGTTATAATCTTTGGACCAGAGTCCTCAAAAAATAAACTTCTTAATCAATCACTGAATCTGGATGGCATTAACTTGGCCTCTGGTAATAAAGTAAAAAATCTTGGTGTTATTTTTGACCAAGACATGTCATTTAAATCCCATATTAAACAGGTTTCCAGAGTTTCCTTTTTTCACCTCAGGAATATCGCCAAAATTAGAAACATTCTGTCCAGGGGTGATGCTGAAAAACTAGTCCATGCATTTGTTACTTCAAGGCTGGACTATTGTAATTCTTTACTATCAGGAAGTCCACAAAATGCAGTTCAAAGTCTTCAGCTGATCCAAAATGCTGCAGCAAGAGTTCTGATGAAAATCAACAAGAGGGATCATATTTCTCCAATTTTAGCTTCTCTTCATTGGCTTCCTGTTTAATTAAGAATAGAATTTAAAATTCTTCTTCTAACGTATAAAGCCCTTAATAATCAAGCTCCATCATATATCAGAGCTCTGATTACCCCGTATGTTCCTAACAGATCACTTCGCTCTCAGACTGCAGGTCTGCTGGTGGTTCCTAGAGTCTCTAAAAGTAGAATGGGAGGCAGATCCTTTAGCTATCAGGCTCCTCTCCTGTGGAACCAACTCCCAGTTTTGGTCCGTGAGGCAGACACCCCGTCTACTTTTAAGACTAATCTTAAAACTTTCCTTTTTGACAAAGCTTATAGTTAGAGTGGCTCATGTTACTCTGAGCTACCTCTATAGTTATGCTGCTATAGGCTTAGGCTGCTGGAGGACATCAGGGCCTATTTTTCTCACTCTACTGATTTCTACTGTTCTCCAGTTTTGCATTGCATTACATTAAAATGACTGTTGTCATTTCAGCTTTTAACTTTTTGTTCTCTCTCTTTTTTCTTCATAGTAGGTACACCTGGTCTGACGTTCTGTTAACTGTGACATCATCCAGGGAAATCAGATCATCTAATGTAGAACAGATTACTGGATCAACGTGTGTTTCTGTGCTTTTTGTCTGTCTTGTTGTGTCTCTGCTCTGTCTTCTGTAACCCCCAGTCGGTCGAGGCAGATGACCGTTCATACTGAGCCTGGTTCTGGTTCTGCTGGAGGTTTTCCTTCCTGTTAATGGGTGTTTTTTCTTTCCACTGTCGCTTCATGCTTGCTCAGTATGAGGGATTGCTGCAAAGCCATGTACAATGCAGACGACTCTTCCTGTGGCTCTACGCTTCTCCAGGAGTGAATGCTGCTTGGAGAGACTTTGATGCAATCAACTGGTTTCCTTACATAGGAACATTTTTTGACCAATCTGTATAATATGACCCAATCTGTATAATATGATTGAACCTAACTTGTAAAGTGCCTTGAGATGACATGTTTCATGAATTGGCGCTATATAAATAAAATTGAATTGAATTGAATCAGATAAGAAGTCTGACAACTGATCCAAAATCCTCCAAAGAATGGGACTCTACAGAAGGAAAAATCAAACCGACCCTCTAGATGTGGTGGCTTTCCTCATTGACCAGCTGGGAGCCAGCATGGATAAGTTTCACCACCTTAAATGTGTTCAACATGGATATGTTGTCACTCAGAGTTCAGGGAGACGTCTGTTAAAACCTCTGGAGCCCAGGACTGTGGAATGAAGGCTGATGTGACGCGTGTATATTAGTCCTGGACCTAATTCAATGTTGCATGTTGAGTCAAACGATAAACTGAAGCCCTTTGGTCGCAGCAACGGGCGGTCCATCTTTTTAGCCATCCTCTCCACTTCTTCTTATCAAATGAATCTCGTGGTCAATATAGACTGAAAGCGTACTACCCCACCATCTGGATAAAGTTATCACGTTTGTACAGCATAACTATCACGTTATATCATGATAGTTTAAATGTATTTTCTCTCGTGACAGTAATACGCTTCCATTGTTTGTCATTGCAATTGTAAATTCCAGCTAAATTTGTCTTCAGGCAGCAGGGGGCAGTTTTAACAGTTTAACAGCATCTGGGGAGCAATGGGGGGGGGGGGGCATTCTTAGGTTGGCATCGGTTGTGTCAACACACACGTCTATGCTCCAGAGCAGAAACTCCTGCTTTTTATGGAGATGAATGTGTTGATAATGTTCAGCTGATCAATGCGTCTGATCATCAGCAGCACCAGGCTGCTTCTTACTTTCTGATTTCCTCTGCCAACAAATGGGATTGACTTTTTTACCCCTTGCCTTTACGTTTAGTTGTAGTTTGTATTATGCTCTTTTCAATCTAAGGTTCATGATATATAAAATATCTAAAAGGTAATGCAGTTAAAAGTTTCACTGTCTGATCTCCCGTCCAAATTCAGCAGATATTTTCTGCAGGTTGTAAAGAAACCTAAAGCCATGTATTTATGTTGAGTAAGTTGAGAAAATAACGTGTTGTGAAAGCCTGTTAACATTAGTAAAAATATGGAGATGTGATTTAGAGCAAATGAAGCATCTGGTACCTATTAATGATGCCATGGTCACCATGTCACAAACTAGTTAACTGAGGAGGCAGCAAATTTTAAATGTGTTTTGTAAAGAGTCCACATTTGGTGAATATATTTCCCTAAATGTGTTTCCTGGCCATGTTTGTGTGCATTTGCGGCATGCACGGTCCCAATGGGAGCTAAATCCCAAGTCTGGCAGGGTTAGATCCATGCTTCATTAATTCAGCTCAACAGGAGCACAAAAACATTCAAGCTTCTGCTCCTCATTCTCTGGCTCAGAGCTCATTCAGCAGTTTGTTTCTGCTGGCAGAACACAAACACCCAATCTGGCCCTTCTGCCCAAACAACAGAATATCTGGTGATTACAGTTCATAATATCTAAACTCCTCCTGTGGAAAAGCGTGGACAGTGACAGTGGTATTTTCTCTGTGAAGTGATTGAGAAGAAAAGCAGATTCATCTAAGGAGGAGAGTCCTGATCAGAGAGCGCTTTGAGAGGGTGAGCAGCCGTTCCATGTAAATCATTTACAGCGAACATGGAAATCATTAATAAAACCAAGTTTACTGTAAATTGAAACTTTAAGAAGGAGCCTGCTCCACCCACAGCAGATGAAATCAGATCTGAGTCGGTCCTTTTTCTTCCATATCAGCCCCTTTTCCCCGCTCTGCATTCCTTCCCACCAGCTGCAGGAGTCCAACTCTGAGCAGCTCTGAAGCTCTTTCAACAATGGGACAAATAAGCCTATTGTGTGCTTTTAATTTTAATGAGATGTCCCTAATTCTGTCATTCACAGAGGATGGGATACTTAATGTGCAATCAAAGAGTTGCTAGGCAACAGAGTGCAGTTGGTGAGTGGACGGTGTGTCTGAGGTGGAAAAGTTTCTGTCTCACCTTCTCTGTGTTAACTTTGGTTATGAACTGAAAGCTTAAACACATTTTAACTTAAACAAAGGTCTGCAGAGCGCTTTGTCATGTCCTGAGGGCCCTAAAGCTCTTCACACGCTGTTCAGCTCCAGGGCTCAATTTGACTAAGAATTCAATCAAAATGTAACAAAAATATGTTAATAAAACATTAGGTGAGATTAGGGCTGGACGATGTAGAAAAAAAGCATGTCGATAAAATAGAAAGCATATTGATCGATATTGATAGTTATCAACAAATTCAAAACAGATATTTTAAGTGCAGCCCTGGCCATTTTATGCTGTTGCTTAGCAACCTATTTTTAGATAAAGATACACACAAGCACTGAATTCAAACTCAACCCTTTATTCAACCAACTTTTTTTAATCATCAATATATATTATTGAATTATCGTCCAGCCCTAGGTGACATCACTAATAATAATAATAATAATAATAATAATAATAATAATAATAATAATTGTAAGCCAGAATAACAGGTTCCATGCCTGACTGAACCCGCCCCCCCACCCCCCCACCCTTTCTGGCCATGCCCCTCCCCAGCATCCGCCATCCGGCGCCGGCGGCTCTCCCTCACATCGACCAGCAGAGCGCTGACTCCTGAAAGGTTTGACCACAGCAGCGCTCTATGCCTGTTGGTGGAACTGAAACGAATACCAAAATGTGTTCAGACTAACAGGACCATATCTTGAACGATAAACAATGCCCTGTGATTCGATGCTTTCTCAACCAAAAATGGTTAAATGCTGTTCCAGCAATATAAGAAAAACCAACATAAATTCATAAATTCCTATAAAACTTTATAGTTCATGATATCTATACCTTCAGCAATATAAAGTTATCTTTTTGGACATAGATTGAAAGCTTTTTTTTAAAAAAATCCCAGATATATTTATGAGGACTAATATGAAGTTTTTTCCCAAGTTCCACAGATTAAATGTTTTTTTCTAGCTGTTAAAGAAGCAGTCAAAACTACATGCAAAAGAAAACCAAAACACCCGGAGATCGTGACGTTTACATGCATTGTCTAAATGTATTTAAACTTCCTCCAGTTCCCTTCAGGAGTCTATGGCGGGTGGCAGAGCGCCAGGAGAGCAGGCATGGGCAGCAGGAGAAAGCAGTTCAATGATTAAACAACGCCGGATGAACATGTGAGAGAACCTTAACAGCGTGAGCAATAAATATTACAACTCTCACCATCTGAGGGCAGAAATACCTGTGGTGACATGCTCCCAACAACTCAACCTAGGATCACCATGGCAACTCTGTTTACTGCAAAGCTTGTCCGCCTCATTATTTGATATTCAGCAGCACTAGTACTGCATGGTGACGTATGTAAGGAACAATTACATCTTATGTACAAGTGTGCAGGTGTCTGGTCAGACCCCATTGTGGGGCGCACTATAGCAGGGGTCACCGACCTGTTAGAAGCTGAGAGCTACTTCATCAGTACTGTGTCATAGAAGGGCTACCTGTGCTGACCTTTGACCTACAAGAGTCAGAGTTCACTTTAAGTTTATGTAATACAAACATGTTTTTAATGCAGTTATTTATTTTAATGCAGCTCACTGGAGGGTTGTGCTATTTTTTTGAACTACATGTGGTCCTTGGGGGCTACCTGGTGCCCACGGCCCCCATATTGGTGACCCCTGCACTATAAGCTATTGCCAAAAGTATTCACTCCCCTCCAGTGGTTTAAATAATAATAATAATAATAATACTAATACTACTACTACTGCTACTTTTACTAATAATAGCAACAATAATAATAATAATAATAATAATAATAATAATAATAATAATAATTATTATTATTATTATTATTATTATTATTATTATTAGGGTCTTCCAGGTTCCCCCCTCAGTCCAAAGACTGTTGTGTTAACTAGTCTCTCTAAGTTGTCAGTAGGAGTAAGTGTGTGCGCGGTGGCTTGCCTCTCTGTGATGCCTGTCTTTCCAGGTAACAGATTCAGACTGCCAGCCCCCTCACCTGGTGACTTCTGGAGACAGACACCAGCCATTGATCCCTCGCCCACTAAACCTGCAGGGATAATAACAACACACAGCGCATGATGCAGGTCCGGGTCATCATCTCAGGCTTTACTTCCCAAATAAAGCAACTTACTCCAGGCTGGCATCTTAAAAACAAATAAATATCAATATGGGCTCTTTGAAAGGAACAGATCCACCGGCTTTTAATTTTCAGCGCCAGCCACCTAAAACAGAGTCAAAGTGCAAAAAAACTAGCTAATTAAAATTAGTTACATTATTATAATGAAGTATTTGAAATAATTAAATCACAATCATCAACACACAGACACAACAGACTTAGTATTTACAGGGGTTTTCCCTCATTAGAGCATGAACGTTCATAGCAGAGTCTGAGAGCTCTGATATCAGTCCCTTAGCGAGTGATGTGAGCCGTGTTACATGGATCAGTCCCTCCTTCATGGATCTCAGGTAATAATAACTACTCAGGTAATATTTGTTCAGTGATCCTGAGGCTTCGTGTACAGAAATGTGCAATTTGATATTCCTGAGAATAAGAGTGCAAACAGCCAGTAACAGTAAAGTGATTTTTTTATGTGATGGACCACAATCTCCATCAGGGGGCGATTGCCCTCACAGCTCTGTGAAAGAAGCTGTTTCTAAATTTATTAGTTCTGGCTTTGAGGTTCTGAAGCGTTTACCTGATGGGAGAGGGGCAAACAGTGCATTGCCTTGGGGGGGATCAGTGGATATGCGTCTGGACCTGCAGACGGTATCCCACAATCCCCTGCTCTGTCCTCTGTGCTAGGTCCTTCCTCTGCTGGACTGTGCAGCCTCCATACCACACAGTTATGAGACATAAAATACTCTCTATGGTAGCTCTGTAGAAGTCTCTTAGTGGTTTAGAGGGAAGTCCAGTCCGTAAAATACCCAACCCTGACTGGATCACCCTCAGAAGTCAAGCCTGCTGGATAGGCAGCAGGGCGTTGGTGTCCTGGACAGGCTTCAAGTTCCCGGGTTCTAATCCCACAGACTACCTCTCTGGGTTCCTGAGCAAGACCCTGAGGCCCAGAAGGCTCCCCAGGCGCCGCCTGGTGGCATCCCACTGTTCCCTGAGGGATTGGCTAAATGCAGAGGACACATTTCACTGTAATGGATGCTGCAACAACTAATAACTAAGATGTATTTAATGCCATATTTTTCTAACATTCTGACAGCAATACTGATCTGAACTGTGATGGAAAACACGAAAACAAAAATTGTGCCAAAAGAAAAGATATTCAGTACATTTGCATTTGGGGCCTTTTATAGCAAAAAGAACTGCAGAACCTGCTGTGGAGAAATGAAATATTTAGTTTCCTCTACCTGTGATGTTATCATACTGCATGTAAATAAACCGTCATGATGTTTCAAAGAAAGTGAGTTTTTATATTAAAACCATATGAAAATAATAGGTGATTGTCTTACCTGCATTATACAGAGCATAAATACGTTGAATAAGTTTTAAGTTTGCTCTAAGTAGTTAAATCTGAAAAGTTAAAGATAAAAAATGGAGAGAGGGTTTTGTTACTTAGACTCTCTCCACATGTACATTCACAATCTATTCCAGCTAATCAATGTGTGAATATTTACCACAGAATGTAGTTTATTCATGTGTGAGCTTTTAATGATAGACATATCGGAGGCTGCAGCAAATGAGGCATCATGAAATTAACATCAGCTGATGGTAACATGGAAATTAGAGCCTCATCTCTGCTGGTCTGGAGTCATTTATAATGAGCAGAAGAATTTACACATACATCCCTGCACTGCTGAATATTTCACATATAATCATCCACAAGCTGGTTATGATATGATGGAAGTGAAACCATGCAGCTGCACATGTTTGCTCTCCAATACTTCATGTTTTTCCAACATTACCAACCTTCAAGTCACTTTTCAGTGACACACGTGATGCAGATTGGAGAGCAGTAGGAGAACTCAGCAGAGTGAGAGGAATACTCCCTGATGTCCTCCAGCAGCCTGAAGCTTGTTACATACTCTGAGACAACAGAAACATTTTCACAAATGTTTGTTTCAGCCGTGTCTATTCATACGAGAACCGTGGCTGGCGAACTCCAAGGAAGCCCCGCCCACTGCTTCTACGTCACAACCGCGACAGACAACACAACGACGGCGGATTTGTTCAGAGCAGGATAGGGAAACGTTAGAAGCCGAGGAGGAAGACTGTTGTTAGCGATAGCAGAGGAAATGGATAAACCAGCGAGCGCTCAACAAGCCCAGAGATGAACAGGCCAAACACAACGTTTTAGTTAGTCAGACTTTTTTCACATACCCTGGTTCATCAGATTGATCCATTCATCCATCCACGATGCAACACTCACAGCATGCCGGTCTCTGTCCAGGAGAGCTTGGCGGTCAGACTCTGGCTTCTAGCATCTGGAAGCTCCCAGAACAGCGCCGCCACCAGCTACAGTCGACGGTGTTCGACTGGGTCAGAGGTGGCCAATGAGATCTGGCTGGCCTTGAAAGATGACTTGGTGGCTTTTCCTTCACCCGAACAGATGGTTGGTATTACCCAGGACTCGTGCCGCGCTGGGAGTGACTACTTTAATTACAAAGGACGGCATCTATTGTACTGATGGCTGGTACAGGTTCACCATGGTTGACGCTGGAGCGTCAGGAAAAGACAGCGACCGTGTGTTTGATCAGAAGCCTTTGGGTCTGCACTGAAGAACGGGAATCTTCGTTTGCACCTCCAGCGCTACCCCCTGGTACCACCATGAAGACCCACACGTCTTTGTTGGAGATACTGCATTTCCCCGGCATGTCAGCCTCATGTGTCCCTGTTCAGGTTGGACAGCAATGACGTGTCCGTCTAGAGAGGAATGATTAAATGTAGTTGTTTCCTGTAATATAAAGCTACTATAACCTAAAAGTAGCGGCCTATTAGAAATGCTGCTCTGACACAAACAGCTCCATGCAGCTTTTATCGCTCTCAGAGCAGTTCAAAGATCGCCCTGTGAGAGTTTATGCTTGGCACCACGAAGCTGTGACACCCTTTTAGGCAAAAAATAAATAACTTTTATCAGGATACCCATGGGCAAATCATTGTTAATACTTTGGCTCTAGGTGTTTGGTGTTCTACAGTATTTATGATCAGAAAACCCATCACAGCATGTGGGGCTGCTAGATGTACTATTGTTAGTTTCCTATTCTGTCTGCAACTCAGTAGGAAATAACAGAACCATGATGATATATGAAAAAAAAAACTACATGTTTTCTATGTCTTGAACTTCTGGCCACAAACACCTGTAATTATCCATGTTTTTATTGCTTACTATTAAATTATAATCTCACTGTAATGTTCTGTTTTGGTTTAGGTTTTAGTTTGGTTATTTAATCAGTTAAGCCTTTCTCTTGCCTCAGGTTTTGTTTCGGTCTGTCTTGTTTAGATTCTTGTTTTGAGCCTCAGCACTGATGTCTGGTCTAATTACTTACTCTGCACACCTGCCGAACTCCACCCCTGCTGCAATCACCTCTTACCGGTTTCACCTGCTTCATGCTCCATATAAACTGTTGAGACCAGACATCAGTGCCAGGTCGTCTTGTTGAGTTGACGGGTGAGTCTACTCCAGCAATATTCTGTTCTTATTTTTTGCTTATGGATTTTTACCCTGTTTTTCTCCTAAGATCTGAGCCATCCTGATCCCCTTGTCTGTTCCTGCCTTGCCTGTTCAGCTAGTCTGTTTATTTTTGTGCCGTCTTTTTGGTTTTTGCCCCAGTCTTTGATTTTTGTTAATAAAGAACCTGATCTGAACCTCTGCTGGTCTGGCTGAATTCTGGGTCCCCTGCCTCTGATTCATTACACTCACAGCAAAGGAACTGACAGTAACTACTGTCACTGTGGAGCCCGGCGAGTAATTGAAGCTGCGTTTGGCATCTTGGCAGCAAGATGGAGGATCCTTGGCTGAACAATAGAATACATGCTGGACAAAGTCAGAAATATGGCTACGGCCTGCATTGTCCTGCTGAAGCACTTGGCCTACACAGATGCTGGTAATGCTCAAGCTGCACTATACATCCCCCACATTTCCCCGACTCATGGCCTGCTTCTGGAGAGCTGCAGCGTGGCGAATGGAGGAGACAAGTGGAAAGAGACGATAACCTCCAGGAAGGCTGCCGCGAGCATCTAAGGCAGCGATGTCACCAGAACGACTTCTGTGGATTCCTTCAGACGCTCCAATGTTATACGGTGGGGGCGTCAGAAGATGGACCTAATCTTGAGGAGTGAAAGGATTGCGACATAATTCCCATTATTGTGTTGCTTAAAAACAATTATTCTGTAGTTTCGTGTGGAGATTTATTTGGGATGTGCTGATTTAAGTGATCTTGCCTTGTTTGATTATTGTCAACAATACAGATGTGTTTTCTGCATGCACATCCTCCCACAGAAACATGATGAATGGTTGGGATTTGCTCCATCAGTGAGTTACTTAGAAAACTGTGTGTATATGGATGCAGTCTGGATCATGCAGACCGTAAAACGATGAGCAAGGAGCTGACCACCCAGGGTGACCACCAGGGGGCAGAAAACATGGCGCCACAGACACAGAGCTTCATGGGACATAGAGTAGCTGATGGGGTTCATCAGGGGTGTCGGTGTGGGTCTGCAGGTGCTGCAAACAGCTCTACGGTACCAGGAGTCCAGTAAAGGTTCTGTTCCTGAGTCCTCATGGCTGACAGCGTTCTGGTAGGCAGTGATACGCTGTGTGTTGAGGAACCGTCATCGCGTCCTCAATAGTTTGCATCAAACTTCAATCAAATGACAGCTTGAGGCAGTGAACATGTTATTAGTGTGTAGTATCGATGAGAAAAGGTCCAGCTGGGTTACTTTGCTTTATGTGCAACTAAAAAGATATTTATTTAAATGTTTTGATCCACAGCTCCATAAAAACCCATTCTAGGTGGTTCTGTGTGCTCTGCCAGGACGGCACGCTTCTTATGAAACAATAAATACTTTCTGGGTGTTACTGCAGCTCTGTTCTGTTCATTCATTAATCCTCCACTTCAATACGTATGGTTGATTAAACATAAGCTACATCCAATTAAAATTAAACTCCCATACTAAAATCCATAAGCCTTGTTGTCAGAGTTTCACATTTAAGCAGCCGACATAAACTGTAATTATCCTTTCATTTGCATTATCAGGCAGCCAGGATGCTGACGACGGCAAACTAAATGCCAGAGGCGCAGACTGACTGAGAAGAAGACGGCAAACCTGGAAGAGAAGACAGAAAATCAGGCAGAAAGAACAACAAGCGTGTCGACGTAGAACAGCGGCAGAGACCGAGCCACAGGACCTGCTGCTGGAGCTGCAGCATGGAGAGGTTCTACAAAGTTCTGATTCAGGGGGGAGGACGACCATAAATGCACGCCACACTTTTAAGATTCTACTAGTAAACAAGCTTAGATGTTTGTAAAGGGAAAAGAGTGAACATTTACTGCTGTATGAAAACGTTTGCAGGCTTCTGTACGTTGCTGACAGAGAAAAGACGGACTTCTGTTTTCCAGGCAGGTTGGAGAGCGACTCAAATCCAGAACATCAAAGACGAGTTCAGGAGACGTCCGTTCATTATTCAAAACTACGGAAACCTCAAGATAGAGTTTATCAACAACAATAATAATAATGATAACAACAGTGATAATAATAATAATAATAATAATAATAATAATAATAATAACACTACTAACAACAATAATAATAAAAATACTAATAATGATAAGAATAATAACAAAAACAACAACAATAATAATAACATCAATAATAATAATAATAATAATAGTAATAATAGTAATAATAATAGATTGTTTACAACATTAGTTCTTAAGCCCTTTTCGTTTTAAAATAACTTCTCCAGGATAAAACAATAGCGAGCGCAGAGCAGAATCCATCGAATGCCTTAAAGAAAAGAGGTTTTTATTCTTTTTTATATCAAATAGAAACGGCTCTTGGATCTCATCAGCTTTGTTGCTTCAGGGATTTTTTCCAGCACTTTTCTGAGATCTTGTCACATTTTCTCCTCACTGTAATGTGTTTTGTTTTGTGTTTGTCTAAATGAGTTTTCTCTTTAATGAAACCAAGTGAAGTTGACTTTCTGGGCTCGGCGGGTCTGCAGAGAGTCTTTCAGCCTCCATCACACAGACAGACGGGTCCTTTGTCTCCTTTGTTTCCCGCCAGTTGCATCAGTGTTTGCTGTGTGAGGCTTTGAGTGTTTCTGCTGCAGAAGTCAGTCAGCGAGCGCTCAACCGTTGTCCTTTCTTCTCTTTTTTCTCTGCTCCTGTAAAACTCTGTAAAGTTACAAAATGTCCCAGATTTCTGGAGAGCCTTGAAGAATTATTTTCACTTACAGTTAACCTACAGACAATGTTTCTGGGAGCCCTGCAAGGCACGTCTTGCCTGTTTTGGAAACACTTTGTCTGTGCTTGGTTTACAGGAAGAGGCCTGAACACACTGTCTGCTCCAGCTTCCTGCTGGGAGTTAGTCTGTGAGGGAAGCCGGATTTTAACCACAACACACAGTCTGAAATCTGGACGAAATAGACATTAAAATTCAGTGAAATTTGGAAACTTTAAACTGCAGCGACCAGCAGCCTGGGAACGACCCGGTCTCACTGAGGAACCTGTGATACCCACGTTGGTCCACAGGGGAAACGTAGGTTGTCACCATTTGGCTCCTCGACTCGTTTCAGGCCTACGTTTTAATTGGCCCATTCATTTATGTTGCCGTGCAACCAGGTCACGTGACTATCAGGATTCCCCAGTGAATAAAAGAACATGGCTACTGTTCCCCGTACTTCATGTGGGAAACTCAACATTTGAAGAAAGATGCGTTTCTATGTATTTTGATGACATTTCTAGTGAGGAGTACAGATATTATTTTCATAATCTATGTTCAGTGTGAGGGACCGAGCCGGTCAAGCATGAGGACACAGTGGTAATTTTCAAAGACTGGGTTTTATTTCCCCAAAGTAACAAAAATTCCAAACAATAATTATAGGGCCCTTAAAAGAGGTCAGATGAAGAAGCTAACTCAAGCCAAAAATATCAAGGCTAAACACAACAAAAACCTCAAACTAACTGCTCAAACAAACAAACTGACCTGACACACAACAAACAAAGGAGGCTTAAACACTGGCTGATCAGACCAGACAGACCCACTGAGGAAGAGGGAAAGAGAACATCTACACAACAACAAAGATAACTAAACACAGTTAGGATTAAACTAAAATGACTAATAACTAAACAAAATTAACAAAATAAAGAAATCACAAAAGCAAAAGAAAGATTATGCAACAGAATTAGAATGAGGACTCCATGGTCATGTGTGCCAGCCAGAGTGCTTTGCTTCAGCCCAGTTGAAGGAACTCCCCACAACACCAAAAAAAGCACAAACAGATGTTAAGTATGTGACAAAATTAAATATACAAAAGTTAACCAAATGTGCGCGCTACAATTGGAACTAATGTCCTTCAATATTGCCACACTAAAAATAAACAAATCAGTGCATTTCTACTGCAGTGTACGTGTGTGAAAGCTGCAGGTGTGGCCATCACATTCAGGAAGGGTCGATATTCTTTAATTAACGTTTCCTGCCTACGTCACCGAGTGTCACCGACATTCTGGTACATGTGAAACAATAATATAATATAAGCTTCATTCAGGGAAGGTGCACAACCTTTCATTGATTAGTGTTGCTGAAGATGTCAGTGTCATGTGTTCTCCTTTCTGTGCTTTAGCCAAAGCAGGGGTGCGTTCCATTTTCTCTGTATGTATGCCCCGTATTTATGCAGCATTTAAAGATAGAACTCTACAGAACAGAAAGATCTGCAGCTTCTTGCTACAAACGCTGTTGTCCTATAAGCTTCTTCAGGATGTCCAGTCTGCTCGGTGCCTTCTTGTAGACACTATACTCTCATGACCTTTAGACCGCTTTATGTCAGGGAAGTGTGATGGTGAAATCGGCCTTTCAAGGCCAGCATGAGTGATAGAAGATGTTTGCTTCACAGGACATGATGGTGTTATAACAGAACATTTGGCCGCCCCATGGCTATTTGTGACTCATGTATTACTTTAAAAATTATATAATTTAGATACTCACTGGCCAGTTGATGCTGCACATCATATTTTGTTCATCAGAACCTCTGGTTTACATGCAACCATGCGTATAATGGCATAAGAAAGAAGATTTATCTCCTTAAAAAAGCCCCTATAAACCTGAGTTATCTACCCCAAGGGCACTTGGTGCTATGACTGTTTGTTGACTAATGTTCTTGATGACTTGGGAACAGGCAGCGGGGGTCCGTTCTTCGTACGTTGCTTAAAACATCCGAGATCAAATGAGACATCCAAGATGATTTCATCGGGCTAATCATGATCCGGCTAATTGGGTTCTTCGAACACACCTGTTGTTTATGATTAGTATGGCTGGATTGAGTTATCTAAGATAACTGCGCTTTCATGCGTTTGTTTAAAAGGGGAAATGTATCGATAGTAGAAACAATGATCAGCAGCGCTGCTATTGGCTGTTCAGCATGGCCAAAGAACGCCCACAGTTTTTCTCCCAAGCAGAACAAGAGCTTTTAATGGAAGGTTATGATGAATTTGAGTCATTAATTAAAACGACAGGGAACACCTCAAAGTCTGCTAAAGCCAGGAGAGAGGGCTGGCAAAAACCAGCAGACAAATTAATGCGTAAATACTGTCCATGTTAGATGTTTCTATCACTTTCTACAGTATGTATTTTTGCTTTTTAATAATTTCATATTTACTTTGTTCTTTTATGTCAGAGCCTCCACAGGACCCACTAGAACATGGGGAAAAAAGTGAAGTACAAGAATATTCTACAAAATGGTAGCCTTTAATTATTATACTGTATTTTAAAAAGCCACTTTTTCCTCTTTTTAAAGGCCACTGTTAAATGATGTGTTTGTCTGTTTATAACAGCCACCAAGAAAAAGGCTGAAAAAAAACAGGTTCTTTTTACTTTCTTTCTTTTTCTTTCACAAAATGACACAGGGTGCCATCCGTTCCCTATATAAACGGCTTCTTCAACAAAAAATTTAGTAGTTTGACCTGAAAAAACACAAATTAAGAGGAGAAATTGAACTCCACAACTTGAAAAAGAGAAAAATTGCACTAGAGATCGAGTTGCTTCAAAAGGACCTTCAGAGTAAGTTCTAATACACCATTTGACAGTAGTATTGCTGACTTTACATAACTATCTCTTATTGCAGGCAAAAGATGACTTGCTGGCTTTTCTTTAGATTTTTTTTTTAAATAAAATGACAGGAACTAAGCATTATTTGTTTCGTCTTTTATTAAACCTTATAAAATGGTATTCCACAATTCTGTCTCGTCCTCTGCCACTAGGTGGTCCAAGTGCACTGGCTGGACAGACTTCCCATCTCCTCCACTTATAAAGCTGCGATCTAATCCTGTTTACATGAAATAAGCCCTCTGCTTGCGAGCAGGTTTAAGTTTGCGCACATGTTGCTATGACAGCAAGTCCGAAATGAGTTTCGAAGAACCAAACGATCCAAGATCATGCCAAATCGTCAACAATCAAATCCAGCTAACTGAGTTAGCGACGTACGAAGAACGGACCCCAGGTCTGTATTTCTTATAATTTTCAATAATATTATAAAAAAGATACCAGCCTCCACTGAAACAGCCTTAACAAATGGGTTAGGTTTATAAAAAATTAATAAACAAAATATCATCTATACTTTCTGAAAGAATAATATGAAATTATTGTGCACACTTTTACAAGAAATGTCATCAAAATGTAAAGCATTGTATTGCTTTTAATGTTGCATTCCCCTCTGTAAATACGGGCCAAATAGTGACAATACTACAATATTGCCTTGTTTTTTGTTTTTAAGTTTCATTCTTGTTCCACCCCCCCAACCCCCCCCCCCCCCCCCCCCCCCCGCTGCTGGTCAATCCTGAGGTGGTTTGAGGTGACCTGCTGAGGAAGTTTGACCGCCATCCTGAAGCAGTGGAACAGTTCATTAATCCATTTAACTTAGTGATTATTCTAAAATGTTGGCAACAATGACTTATTAAATGAATGGGATAAAAAATATAGACTTTAACTGTTTGGTTGTTTCATATCTTCATCCTTAAACTTGAGGACAGACGATTTCAAACATAAAATTAAAATTCTGCAATCTGTCCACACAGGAAGTTGCCTTTAACGTGACGTTGATCGACCAACAGCAGAAACCTGGATGGAGCGGATCTCCCAGACAGCGACCAGTGAGCGACCGCAGCAGATCTCCACCGGGGAAACAGTGGAGACAGATTAAATAAAGGCTGGAAGGCTTTAAAGTTATAAAACCGCTTTTCTTCCTCCTTGAGTTTGGATTGTTGGCAGCTTGTTAACAAAATAAATAAAAAACTTAATTTGTTCTTTCTTTATTATAAAACTGGAGAATACATTCAAATCATTTTCTTTTAGAAAAATGTGTCTTTTAGTTCCACTTAGAGGAAAAACGCAGCGATACAGGCTGATTAGGAACAGCCTCTACATCAACAACGGCTGGAGCAACAATGTGGCAGTGATCCAGCAGCACTGTTCTCCTGACCTGGAATCCTTCATCATAAACTGTAAGCCTTTTTATTCATCCCACGAGTTTGCTTCATTCATTCTGGTCGGTGTTTACATCGCGCCGCATGCAAACGTGCAGGTCGCTCAGCGCACGCTCGCAGACCAGATTCTGAATGTGGAGCAGAGAAATCCAGACTCCTTAGTTATTGTTCTTGGTGACTTTAACAAAGGAAACCTCACTCATGAACTTCCTAAATATAAACAGTTTATTAAATGCCCGATCAGAGAGGACAGCATTCTGGATCACTGCTACACCACAGTCAGAGATGCTTATCACGCCGTCCCCCATGATGCACTGGGCCAATCTGACCACGGTTCACCTGATTCCTGCTTACAGGCAGAAACTAAAGCTCTGCAAACCTGTAGTGAGGACATCAAAGAAGTGGACCAGTGTGGCTGTGGAGGATCTTCAGGCGTGTTTGGACTCTACTGACTGGGACGTCTTCAGGGCTGCTACCAACAGTCTGGATGAGTTCACAGAGGCTGTGACATCATATATCAGCTTCTGTGAGGACTGCTGTGTTCCATCACGAACCAGGGTGAGTTACAATAATGACAAACCCTGGTTCACAGCCAGACTCAGAAGGCTAAAGTTGGACAAAGAAGATGCTTTCAGAAGTGGGGACAAATGCAGATTCAGAGATGCAAAATACAAGTTTAGCAAGGCGGTGAAAGACGCTAAACGACTGTACTCTGAGAAGCTGCCAAACCAGTTTTCAGCCAACGACTCTGCTTCTGTCTGGAAAGGTCTCAGGCAGATAACAAATTACAAGCCTAAAGCCCCCCACTCCATGAACGACCGACAGTTAGCAAACGACCTGAACGACTTCTACTGTCGTTTCGACAGACAAAAGGTCAGTCCTGCAATCACCCCCCACAACACCACCCAACAGATCACCTCCACCTCTTCCTCTACTTCAGTGACAACTCTTTCCATACATGAGAGAGATGTTAACAAACTCTTCAGAAGACAGAACCCCAGGAAAGCTGCTGGACCAGACTCTGTTTCTCCATCCACCTTGAAGCACTGTGCTGATCAGCTGTCTCCAGTGTTCACAGACATTTTTAACACCTCACTGGCGACATGTCACGTGCCAGCCTGCTTCAAATCCTCCACCATCATCCCTGTTCCCAAGAAGCCAAGGACCACAGGACTTAATGACTTTAGACCCGTCGCTCTGACCTCTGTTGTTATGAAGTCCTTTGAGCGCCTTGTGCTTTCACACCTTAAAGAAATCACTGATCCCTCCAGGACCCCCTACAGTTTGCCTACAGAGCCAACAGGTCTGCAGACGACGCTGTCAACCTGTCCCTCCACCACATCCTCCAACACCTGGACTCTGCAGGAACCTACGCCAGGATCCTGTTTGTGGATTTCAGCTCTGCCTTCAACACAATCATCCCAGCTCTGCTTCAGGAGAAGCTCTCCCAGCTGAATGTGCCCGATTCCACCTGCAGGTGGATCACAGACTTCCTGTCTGACAGGAAGCAGCAGGTGAAGCTGGGAAAACATGACTCTGACTCACAGCTCATCAGCACTGGTTCCCCCCAGGGCTGTGTTCTTTCTCCTCTGCTCTTCTCCCTGTACACCAACAGCTGCACCTCCAGTCATCAGTCTGTCAAGCTCCTGAAGTTCCTGACGACACCACTCTCATGGGACTCATCTCTGATGGTGACGAGTCCGCCTACAGGTGGGAGGCTGACCATCTGGTGACCTGGTGCAGGGAGAACAACCTGGAGCTCAACGCTGTAAAAACAGTGGAGATGGTTGTGGACTTCAGGAAGAACTCAGCCCCAGCTACCCCCATCACCCTCTGTGACTCCACCATTGACACTGTGGAGTCTTTCTGCTTCCTGGGAACTATCATCTCCCAGGACCTAAAGTAGGAGCTGAACATCAACTCCCTCACCAAGAAAGCCCAGCAGAGGATGGACTTCCTGCTGAAGGCAGCTGAAGAAATTCAACCTGCCAAGGACAATGATGGTGCAGTTCTACTCCTCCATCATTGAGTCCATCCTCACCTCCTCCATCACCATCTGGTACGCTGGTGCCACCGCTAAGGACAAGGGCAGACTGCAGCGTGTCATCAGGTCTGCAGAGAAGGTGATTGGCTGCAATCTTCCATCTCTCCAGGACCTGCACGCCTCCAGGACTCTGAGGCGTGCAGGAAGATTGTGGCTGATCCCTTCACCCCAGTCACAGACTATTTCAGTCACTTCCCTCTGGCAGGAGGCTGCGGTCCATCAGGACCAGAACCTCACGCCACAACAACAGTTTCTTCCCATCTGCTACCGGCCTTATCAACAAGGCCAAGAGCCGCCGTGACACTGGACACTGCCTCTTTCCCCCGTTCAGGACTTATAAGCTTCTGCGTTACATTAACGCACAGTTTACTGAGTGCATATTGCTTCTGTATATATATCCTTTTTATTTTACTGTATTTTTATTTTTTGTCTGCACCATCAACACCAAGTCAAATTCCTTGTAAGTGCAAACCTACTTGCCGATTAAACTTGATTCTGATTCTGATGAGGTTCATCACAAAGGAAACAGCTGATTTAAATGCCTGCAGAGGCCACAAATACTGAGGAAAACTAATTATTTTCCTGAACCGATTTTCTGTATTTAGAAACTAATGGACGGTGTAGAGACAGAGGGGTGGTGTCTGCATTTCATGTTGGAGTCAATCATCTTTACAAGAACACTTAACTCCGTGGAAGCCTAACAAAACACTGAGACACGGATAAATTCAGAGCTGTCCAAATATTGAGAAATGGGAGCCGTCAAAAGAAAACAGAGAGAACGAGCAGCTGCTGCGAGGCTGGAAAATTCAGGAAGCAGGAGCAGAAAACATTTAGTCAGGAAGGACATTTAAATGACCACCATCTGACCTGCATAAGTACTCCATCTGATCTCAATTTAGCCAAACGCCGAGCAGCTCATCATTTTCAGCCGTTTGAGCCGAGTGGCTCTCCTCTCAGGTGTGCAATGTGCAAAGGATGGGTGTGTGCAGCCACCCTGACCCCATTTGACCCAAAACCTGGAGACGACCTGGAAGGTTTCTGATGGAGGCGGACAGGTTGGAGCGAGAGGAAAGCTTCAACATTTAACTGCATGCTCTGAATCTCACTCCTCATGTTCTGTGATGACAAGAAAATCTGTTTTTCTGCTCCCCGCAGTGCGTAGTTGTGCAGCTGCTGCAGCCTTGTGTTCAGCGTCTCTCTGCTGAAAGGAACTTTAAATACTCCGACTGGCACGCCACCCTGGAGAGGAGGAGGACCGTCGTCCTTTCAGCTTAGTTGTCACATAAAATATGAATGTAGATGGAATAAATATTGCAAATAAACATAAAGCTTCAATTTACAACAAAAATGTTGTGTGTTGGTGGTCCACACACACACACACACACACACACACACACACACACACACACACACACACACACACACACACACACACACACACACACACACACACACACACACACACACACATACACACACACTGTGAAGGTTTTCCATAGACCAGCCAAAGAGACGTTGAAGAAATTTCAAAATATATTCTTAATTTATTACAAAAAAATCCAAAAATAATTCAAAAATTATAAATTGGGGCCCAAACCTGAGGTCAACATAACAAACTACAACTCAGGCAGTAACACAAAGAACTCAAGCACAAAACTGACCTAACAAACAAGACATGAGGGGAACTTACATAGTGGCTGATCAGACCACTGCTAACTCACACAAGGGGGTAATTAAACACACAAGAACTTAAACAAATACTGGTCAGCACATTACTAAATCTTTAAATTAAATAAACATTAGAATTGAACTAACTTACCAAAAAGAAGAAATATTAAAGAAATGGTAAAATTTTCCCTTCCCCTGGCAAACAAACGGAACGACCTGCTGAGGAAGTTTGACCGCCATGTAAGGACATCAGCTGGAGCTCGTCTGTATGATTTCAGCAGCAGGTCCAGAGGAAACTGGGAACTCAAAAGAAGAAATTAATTTGTTGCATTTAACAAAAAATACAAAGAACTGACAAATGCAGTTAACTAAATGTGTGCACAGCAAATAGTTAACTAGAGTCAGACTAATGAAACAATTTTAAAGACAAAAATCTAAACTACTCACTAATCAATATGTAAAGTAATATTAAGGAAGAACAGAAAACCTTTAGCATTCCTGTCTGTGTGACATTAGGAACATCTGTCTCACACACACACACACATTCAGAGGAAACACGTTTTTTTCTTTATTCTAATATTTTTGGTAAATTTCCCTGAACAGGGAAGGTTTTGATCAGGATTTATAAGAACTTTAAAGGAGGATCTTTTTGATATTTGCAATATTTTGGACGGCCTTGCTTACAATAATTCATCCACATCAATGTTTTCGCTGAGGCATCATTTCTTTAATAATGTATTGAACAAACCGCTGTGTGCAGAGAAGCCCCAGCGGCACTGGAGGCGCACCTGGATGTCAGTTTGCTGCTCACATTAACTTCATGGCCAAACAGGCCAGGTTGGGAAAATATTTTAGTTTAGTTTAAAGTATGTGAGAACTTTGAATAAAGTACCAGTACTCGTTTGGCAGCTCTGTAAGGTGTGTTAGTGTAGCTCAGCAACACAAGCTCAGTGCATCACCTGAAGAGACAACATGTCCTCTTTGACGTCAGACATGTCCATCTGCTGCATCTTCCTGTGAGTGTCTGAGAAGCCACAGCTGAAGGACTCTTTGCCTGTTAATGTGAGCTGTGAACTTTATTTTAGCCATTTTAAGCACTTTTAACCACATAGATTTATTATTGTCTGAACAAGACACACTCATAAATAATAGTTATTTTATTTCCATGACATCAGTTTTATATTATTTGACTGAAACAAAGGGTGCATGTAGCTCCTGCTCCTAGCTCCTGCTCCTGCTCCTTGACCTTTCCTGGGTCAGCAGAACTCTATAAGGGAGGAAAGGAGCTTCAGCTGCTGAGCTGATTCCAGACTTTAACTCTGACGTCCATAGTGACGGAAACATGGAGGATGGAGTCAGAAACATGGAGGATGGAGTCAGAAACATGGAGGATGGAGTCAGAATCATGAAGGATGGAGTCAGAGACATGGAGGATGGAGTCAGAAACATGGAGGACAGAGTCAGAAACATGGAGGATGGAGTCAGAGACATGAAGGATGGAGTCAGAAACATGGAGGATGGAGTCAGAATCATGAAGGATGGAGTCAGAATCATGAAGGATGGAGTCAGAGACATGGAGGATGGAGTCAGATACATGGAGGATGGAGTCAGAATCATGAAGGATGGAGTCAGAGACATAGAGGATGGAGTCAGATACATGGAGGATGGAGTCAGAAACATGGAGGATGGAGTCAGAATCATGAAGGATGGAGTCAGAGACATGGAGGATGGAGTCAGAAACATGGAGGATGGAGTCAGAATCATGAAGGATGGAGTCAGAGACATGGAGGATGGAGTCAGAATCATGAAGGATGGAGTCAGAGACATGGAGGATGGAGTCAGAAACATGGAGGATGGAGTCAGAATCATGAAGGATGGAGTCAGAGACATGGAGGATGGAGTCAGATACATGGAGGATGGAGTCAGAATCATGAAGGATGGAGTCAGAATTATGAAGGATGGAGTCAGAAACATGGAGGATGGAGTCAGAGACATGGAGGATGGAGTCAGATACATGGAGGATGGAGTCAGAATTATGAAGGATGGAGTCAGAAACATGGAGGATGGAGTCAGAAACACGGAGGATGGAGTCAGAAACATGGAGGACAGAGTCAGAAACATGGAGGATGGAGTCAGAGACATGAAGGATGGAGTCAGAAACATGGAGGATGGAGTCAGAATCATGAAGGATGGAGTCAGAATCATGAAGGATGGAGTCAGAGACATGGAGGATGGAGTCAGATACATGGAGGATGGAGTCAGAATCATGAAGGATGGAGTCAGAGACATAGAGGATGGAGTCAGATACATGGAGGATGGAGTCAGAAACATGGAGGGTGGAGTCAGAATCATGAAGGATGGAGTCAGAGACATGGAGGATGGAGTCAGAAACATGGAGGATGGAGTCAGAATCATGAAGGATGGAGTCAGAGACATGGAGGATGGAGTCAGAATCATGAAGGATGGAGTCAGAGACATGGAGGATGGAGTCAGAAACATGGAGGATGGAGTCAGAATCATGAAGGATGGAGTCAGAGACATGGAGGATGAAGTCAGATACATGGAGGATGGAGTCAGAATCATGAAGGATGGAGTCAGAATTATGAAGGATGGAGTCAGAAACATGGAGGATGGAGTCAGAGACATGGAGGATGGAGTCAGATACATGGAGGATGGAGTCAGAATTATGAAGGATGGAGTCAGAAACATGGAGGATGGAGTCAGAAACATGGAGGATGGAGTCAGAATCATGAAGGATGGAGTCAGAGACATGGAGGATGAAGTCAGAGACATGGAGGATGGAGTCAGAAACATGGAGGATGGAGTCAGAAACATGGAGGATGGAGTCAGAAACATGGAGGATGGAGTCAGAGACATGAAGGATGGAGTCAGAGACATGGAGGATGGAGTCAGAAACATGGAGGATGGAGTCAGAAACATGGAGGATGGAGTCAAAAACATGGAGGGTGGAGTCACAAACATGGAGGATGGAGTCAGAATCATGGAGGATGGAGTCAGAAACATGGAGGATGGAGTCAGAAACACGGAGGATGGAGTCAGAAACATGGAGGACAGAGTCAGAAACATGGAGGATGGAGTCAGAGACATGAAGGATGGAGTCAGAAACATGGAGGATGGAGTCAGAATCATGAAGGATGGAGTCAGAATCATGAAGGATGGAGTCAGAGACATGGAGGATGGAGTCAGATACATGGAGGATGGAGTCAGAATCATGAAGGATGGAGTCAGAGACATAGAGGATGGAGTCAGATACATGGAGGATGGAGTCAGAAACATGGAGGATGGAGTCAGAATCATGAAGGATGGAGTCAGAGACATGGAGGATGGAGTCAGAAACATGGAGGATGGAGTCAGAATCATGAAGGATGGAGTCAGAGACATGGAGGATGGAGTCAGAATCATGAAGGATGGAGTCAGAGACATGGAGGATGGAGTCAGAAACATGGAGGATGGAGTCAGAATCATGAAGGATGGAGTCAGAGACATGGAGGATGGAGTCAGATACATGGAGGAAGGAGTCAGAATCATAATGGATGGAGTCAGAGACATGGAGGATGAAGTCAGAGACATGGAGGATGGAGTCAGAAACATGGAGGATGGAGTCAGAAACATGGAGGATGGAGTCAGAAACATGGAGGATGGAGTCAGAGACATGAAGGATGGAGTCAGAGACATGGAGGATGGAGTCAGAAACATGGAGGATGGAGTCAGAAACATGGAGGATGGAGTCACAAACATGGAGGGTGGAGTCACAAACATGGAGGATGGAGTAGGAATCATGGAGGATGGAGTCAGAAACATGGAGGATGGAGTCAGAAACATGGAGGATGGAGTCAGAAACATGGAAGATGGAGTCAGAGACATGGAGGATGGAGTCAGAAACATGGAGGATGGAGTCAGAAACATGGAGGATGGAGTCAGAAACATGGAGGATGGAGTCAGAAACCTGAAACCAGAAATCTGCTTTCCTGTCAGCTCTGCTGACTGTGAGAGGAGTTTCAGTAAAGAGAAGACTCTGCTCAGACAAACGCAGGAATCACTGACAATATGTACTTCAATGGAGACGTCTGTGACAGGCGGAAGAAGTGAAAATGAAAAATCTGCACAAGGATTTCTTTTTTACGAGTTTTGTTTCATTATGAAACAGTTTTTAATGTTACAAAGGAAAGACCTGTTTGCTAAAGTGTGAAAAAGTTGACACTCTTTGTTTTGCACATTAAGAGTGTTTTTGTACTTTAAAAACAAGGAAATATTGCTTTAATACTTCTCTGACTGGCAAGAGTGGACACATTGTTAGTTTGCAGGTAGGGTTTATGTTTATGAGACATTTTTAAGTTCAATTCTAAAGCACTTTTACAAAAGGATACTTTCTTGGGTGAGATTGTACCTCATTGGGCAAGAGACGGGGTCCACCGTGGACACCAGTCCATCACAGGGCAACCTTTCAACAAACCTTAGAGAGAAACAGATAAAGTAAGACATCAGTATTCATAATCATTTTCATCTTCTTTATCAAACAGCATTAATGTGTGAAGACAGTTCTGAGCTGTTTATCATCAGATGTTATTTTAAGACTCTTCTCCAAACATATATGACATAAAAGGACTGACAGAAGTTAACTTTGGACACTAAAGTTTATTACTTTCCCTGTAATGAAGTTTGAATGGTTAAACTCAGTTTGTCATCGCCACAAAGGAAAGGAAAGCAAATAAAATCTGATTGAATTAAGGCTGTCTGTTGCTCCAGGCAGGGGGAAGATTAAGTCTCTTTGCATTAATAATGATCACATGCTTTGCACAAAGTTTCAATGCAAGCTTAGAGACGCCATAAGGCAGGTTCTATTTTCAATTTAAAGCTTTGTTCAGGCACAAATCTGTTTACGAACACTTCTGTCTGATCAGAATTATAGTCTGATAACTGATCAGATTTCTCTCCAAAGTCGTTTCTGTTTATGAGGCAACATGAGATGGAGATAAGAACTCATGTTGGGCAGCGTCAGAAGCAGGAACACGTCTACTTTGTGTTGTCTGACTGTCAACAGTTCAGCATCAGTCACATGAAGACATCCATGGTGTTCAGGTTTACATGCTCTCCTCTACTTCCTCAGACGACGTAGGTCGGTTGATGTGTGAGGGGACTTGCTTTTCCTCTTTAGGCAAGGCAAATGTATTTATATAGCACAATTCAGTACAAAGACAATGCAAAGTGCTTTACATGATTAAAATATAGGAATAAAAGCAAGTAGGGATAGAATGTAGAAAAAAAAAAAGTAATTTTAAAACAGTTTAACTTGAACATTCAAAGGCAATTTTAAACAAATGTGTTTTTAATCTCGATTTAAAGGAACTCAAGCTTCAGCACTTTTACAGTTTTCTGGAAGTTTGTTCCAGATCAGTGGAGCATAGGAACTAAATGCTGCTTCTCCATGTCTGGTTCTGGTTCTGGTTCTGCAGAGCAGGGTGGAGCCAGAAGACCTGAGTGGTCTGGAGGGTTGATGCCCTGATAACAAGTCTGTGATGTATTTAGGTGCTAATTCAGGGATTTATAGACTAACAGAAGGATTTTAAAGTCTATTCTCTGAGATCCAGGGAGCCAGTGGAAGGACTTCAGAACCGGGTCCATGTTCTCTACGTTCTTAGTCTTAGTGAGGACTTCAGAACCGGGTCCATGTTCTCTACGTTCTTAGTCTTAGTGAGGACTTCAGAACCGGGTCCATGTTCTCTACTTTCTTAGTCTTAGTGAGGACTTCAGAACCGGGTCCATGTTCTCTACGTTCTTAGTCTTAGTGAGGACTTCAGAACCGGGTCCATGTTCTCTACGTTCTTAGTCTTAGTGAGGACTTCAGAACCGGGTCCATGTTCTCTACGTTCTTAGTCTTAGTGAGTACTTCAGAACCGGGTCCATGTTCTCTACGTTCTTAGTCTTAGTGAGTACTTCAGAACCGGGTCCATGTTCTCTACTTTCTTAGTCTTAGTGGAAGGACTTCAGAACCGGGTCCATGTTCTCTACGTTCTTAGTCTTAGTGGAAGGACTTTAGAACCGGGTCCATGTTCTCTACGTTCTTAGTCTTAGTGAGGACTTCAGAACCGGGTCCATGTTCTCTACGTTCTTAGTCTTAGTGAGTACTTCAGAACCGGGTCCATGTTCTCTACGTTCTTAGTCTTAGTGAGTACTTCAGAACCGGGTCCATGTTCTCTACGTTCTTAGTCTTAGTGAGTACTTCAGAACCGGGTCCATGTTCTCTACTTTCTTAGTCTTAGTGGAAGGACTTCAGAACCGGGTCCATGTTCTCTACGTTCTTAGTCTTAGTGGAAGGACTTCAGAACCGGGTCCATGTTCTCTACGTTCTTAGTCTTAGTGAGGACTTCAGAACCGGGTCCATGTTCTCTACGTTCTTAGTCTTAGTGAGGACTTCAGAACCGGGTCCATGTTCTCTACGTTCTTAGTCTTAGTGAGGACTTCAGAACCGGGTCCATGTTCTCTACTTTCTTAGTCTTAGTGGAAGGACTTCAGAACCGGGTCCATGTTCTCTACGTTCTTAGTCTTAGTGGAAGGACTTCAGAACCGGGTCCATGTTCTCTACGTTCTTAGTCTTAGTGAGGACTTCAGAACCGGGTCCATGTTCTCTACGTTCTTAGTCTTAGTGAGGACGCGGGCAGCAGCGTTCTGGATCAGCTGCAGCTGTCTGATCCACTTTTTAGGCAGACCTCTGAAAACACCGTTGCAGTGATCAGTTCTACTAAAGATAAACATGGATTAGTTTTTCCAGATCCTTCTGAGACATCAGTCCTTTAATCCTAGAAATGTTCCTCAGGTGATAAAAAGCCGACCTTGTAATTGTCTTTAGATGCTTTTGAAGGTTCAGGTCTGAGTCCATCACTACTCCCAGATTTCAGGCCTGATCAGTGATTTCTAGCTGAAGCAGCTGAAGCTGTGTGCTAACTTTTGATCTCTCCTCTATTGGTCCAAATATTATTACTTCAGTTTTGTTTTTATTCAACTGAAGAAAATTTTGTCTCATCCAGGCATTGATTTCTTCTAGGCATTTACTGAGTGCCTGAACTGGTTCATAGTCACCTGGTGACATGGTGATGTAGAGCTGTGTGTCGTCTGCATAGTTATGGTAGCTGATGTTGTTATTTTTTATTATCTGAGCTAGGGGGAGCATGTAGATATTGAAGAGGAGGAACCCAGGATGGAGCCTTGGGGAACCCCACATGTGATTTTTGTCGTCTCTGATATAAAGTTACCTGCTGACACTAAAAGTCCTTTAAGTAGGATTTAAACCAGTGGAGAGCTGTAGCAGAGAGGCCGACCCAGTTCTCCAGGCGTTCTAACAGAATGGAGTGATCAACAGTATCAATGCTGCACTGAGGTCCAACAGAACCAGCACGGTGGTTCTTCCACAGTCTGTATTTATATGGATGTCATTAAACACCTTGATAAGGGCGGTCTCTGTACTGTGGTGAGGAAACCAGACTGGAAAACGTCAAAGCGGCTGGTCGTTGTTAAGAAGGTGTTTAATTGTTGAAATACAGCTTTTTCAATAATCTACTGATAAAGGGGAGGTTTGAGATGGGCCTGTAGTTCTGGAGTAGTAGTTTGTCTAAATTGTTCTTTTTCAGCAGTGGTTTGATAATTGCTGTTTTTATGGACTGGGGGAAAACACCTGACAGAAGAGACGTGTTTAATATCTGAGTCAACTCAGACGCTATGACAGGTAAAACTTTTATAAAGAAGTCAGTTGTGGCCAGCGCTGTGCTGATTGTGGTTGTCTGCTGGGGAAACAGCATTACTAGCAGGAACAGGAGCAGAACAGACCAATTCATCAGGAGGTGTGCAGCAGTGATGGGGAGGGAGGCAGTCCCTATGGAGGACAGGTGGAGAAAAGGACAATGATGAAGTCCATGAGGGCCAATGGAGCCATCCACTGCCCAGCACCATGGTGGCTCAGGAAAGCAGCCATAGTTCAAGGCTGATCTCTGTGAGGAGCAGAACGGACAGATCTATCTATCTATCTATCTATCTATCTATCTATCTATCTATCTATCTATCTATCTATCTATCTATCTATCTATCTATCTATCTATCTATCTATCTATCTATCTATCTATCTATCTATCTATCTATCTATCTATCTATCTATCTATCTATCTATCTATCTATCTATCTATCTATCTATCTATCTATCTATCTATCTATCTATCTATCTATCTATCTATCTATCTATCTATCTATCTATCTATCTATCTATCTATCTGATTGATGCAAACAGCACATTTACTGCAGATATTTTACGGTTAGATTGAATTTTCAGAAGAGATAATTTAACAGAATGATTGATATCGCATCACCGTTGAAAATGAATTGAATCATTCTTATGATGATGGTTTTCAACTATTGCTTTTGATCTTTGTGTGTACGTAGTTCCTGCGTTTCTTTAACGGAGATATAAGCGATGTTTTACCACCAGGTGGTGTACTGTCTGTAGACCACCTGGTGGTGCACATGTGCACATGAAACCGGCCCGGCTATGAAAACAAGAGACTGGAGAACAACACAGAGCTGCAGTCAGACCAGAGTCCATAAGAAATATCACCTTTAGTTCTTAACATCATTATTTTTCAGTTCTTTCCATCTAAAATAATGAAATTTCACTTATTGCTCCTTTCATGTTGATTTTGCTTAGTAGTTTAGTTTAGTTTCACCAGCCTAGTTGAGGATTTGTTGATTGAAATAGTGTTAATTCAGATAAACAGCATTCTATAGTGATGTTCTCTGGATGTTCATTTAATTCTGTTAATAAATTCTTGAACTTGAAGAGAAGTTGTCACTCCTTTATTCTATATGTGTGCAGAGTTTGCTGTTAAAAGATCACCAGAGCTTGAATCATTCATTTACATTTTTATCCAAATATCAAAGCCAATTGGGCTGATATTCACCTGACAAAACCTAACAGACTGAGAGTTATTTAATAAACATTAAATAACTCAAAGGCACATAATTCCACGACACATTTGTCCCACATTGTAAACCAAGTTTCTCACCTGTTGGGTTTTCTGCACGTCTTTTTTTTGGGATTGGTGTTGAAGCTGATCGTGTCAGCCTCTCCGTCTCTCTCCGGTTGGTTCAGACCAGGTCTCCCCCGTCGCTTTGCCCCCAGATGGTTCAATGGAGATCAGATTTGTCCCTCGTGCTCATTCATGTGTCGTCTGTAGAGTTGTTTACTCCCACAGAATCCATATATCTCCATATTCACTGCTAAGCTTTCATGTAAAGCCGTTCTGCTTGTAATTCATGGAAATCCTCCACAGAAAAGGTGGGCATGGTCATGGAGGTTCGCTCCAACTGTCGGCTGGGAAACTGGTGTGAATACGTGGAAAAAATGGAAACAGTGGACTCTAGTATGGAGATTGAAAGGAAGGGAAAAGGCAGAAAGCAAGCAGGGGGGCAGCATGTGTCCGTCAAGGATTCAACATGTTTGACCTTAGAAGAGCCGAGGACAAAAGAAATCATGCAAAGCCCCAAGATCAGAGCTCAAAAGCTGCAAACACAGCTGGTTCTGGTCTTGGTCTGATTCTTCACACTGACTGCTTCCTGGCATGGAGGTCCATAAACAACAGCTCTTCCAGCTCACAGCTGCCAGCGACCCTCACAATACACGGACGCCATCTGTTTGTGTGAAAACTTTTCAGCTTCACATCGTCCATCTGCCAACCATTGGGCCCACACAGCACAAGAATAAAACACCCAAACATGAAAATGTGACTGAAATAATTTGCAGTATTTGACAATAAAGCTGTTCCAGCTCCAGGAAGCTGTGGCCAAGCAGCTGTGGGGTCCAAACCAATGAGGAGAGATTCTGAAAGACTTGATTAATGGTCCTATTGTCTGGAAAAGCACCCTTGAGCAAGGCACTTTATCAGTGACCAGTGAAGCTGCTCAGAGGACATCTGCTGGCTCGGATGGTGATATGTGTCTGATTTTCTGCCGTGGTTCATTTCTCTGCTCTGTCGTATAGAATACAATAGAATAGAATAGAATAGATTAGAACAGAACAGAATAGAATAGATCAGAATATAATAGAACAGAATAGAAAAGCTTAGAATAGAACAGAATAGATTAGATTAGAATTTAATGAATTAAAATAGAATAGATTAGAATAAAATTAAATAGAACAGAACAAAAAAAGAATAGATTAGAACAGAATAGAACAGAATAGGATAGATTAGATTTGAACAGTATATTATATAATATAACAGAATATAATAGATTAGAATAGAATAGAATAGAATGAAATAAAATAGAATAGAATAGATCAGAATATAATAGATTAGAATGGAATAGAGCAGAACAGAACAGAATAGAATAAAATAGATTGGATATAATATATTGGATAGTATAGAATAGAACAAAATAGATAAGAATATAATATAATAGAATAGAATAAAATAAAATAGAACAGAACAGAAAATAATAGATTAGATTAGAATATAATAGATTGGATAGAATAGATTGGATGGAATAGAATAGAAGAGAATAGATTAGAACAGAACATAATAGATTTGACTCGAATAAAATAAAATAGAATAGAATAAAATAGAACAGAAAATAATAGATTCGATTAGAATAGAATAGATTGGATAGAATAGATTGGATGGAATAGAATAGCATAGCATAGAATAGAATAGAGCTCATGTTGTGTTTCTCCCTTCTTCCTGGAAGCTGCAGGTGGTGCTGAACACCTGAGCCTCATTAACCTGACCTCCTGCTGAGGCTCATAACGAGCTGGCTGCTCGTTATGGAGTGTCGACCCAACCGGTACTTCTGGCCGCCTCTACCGCCTAGAGTTGTTTCCCAGAGTTCACTACTTTATGCTCACCTCTACTGTCTGGGTCCCTCCTCAAAAGATTTCCTCAAAGTGACCCAGGACTTCCTCTCCTAGTGTTACGTCCAGAAGTTACCAGCCATCCACCTTCAAGCCATTGCTCCTCTGGGCTTTAACCTCCATGAGGACCTCCATGGTTACCATTCTCAGTCCTCTTGACATCATAAGTTCGACCCTTTGTCTCCATCATCTAACTCCTGGCCTCCTGCACAGGGAGCCTCCACCTTCAGCACTTTCATCAAACTCAGCTAAAACTGCTATCTGCATGTGGCTCAGAAAGCTTTCAGCAGCCATGACAAGAACAAAACGCAATAGAAAATACTTCATTGATTCTCACTGGGGGAAAAATCTAATTGTCATGTAGTTGAGAATGTATCTATTAAGCATTACTGTACATTAGAACAAATACTGTGAGGCGAACATGTCAGCAGCCTCTGTTAAACGGCCTCATGACTGTGGGGAGAAAGTCGTGCCGTTCGCCAGCAGACGACAGCATGAACAGGCGGTAAAATAAAACCTGCAGCGTGTCAGCGCAGAGATTTACCTTAGAGCCACTGAGACTGGTCGCTGATAAGCAAATGAAAGCTGAGCTGAAAAGGTGAAGCTTGGATTTGCTGCTCCATGGATGTTCCAGGCCTCTTATGATGAGGAGATAAGCAGCAAGCCAAGAGGAACGGGGACACTCTGGTTTCACGATGAGGAGCTGGAGAAAACTGCATCCATGTTCCAGGATGAAACATCTTCTGATTTAGTTCAGCTGTCAGTCAGACAAAGTGTGAGGAGGACATGTTGTTGCCCTGTTAACTTCTTTAAAACATATTCTATCATTTTACTCCTACATGTTCGTGGTTCATGCATCAAGTCTTCACTCCTTCGTCTGCCTGCTGATCAATCATCCTCCTCTTCATGCTCCATTTACGCCATCCAATTTATTCTACTCTACTCGCTGCTTCACTGCGCATCTGTTTTACCTCCTCGTCGTGTTTTTTTCACTCCGCTTTCTCCGACACTAAAGTGTTTTTTATTTTGGAAATGTACAGGAGAATTTGAAACTATTTGTTGCCTAAAGCAGATGTGTTATTATTCATAAATAATAACGTTTCCAATTCATTACCATCGTATAAACACTTATTATTCAAAGCATTTTTTCTTCCATCTCACCAACGTGTTTAGTTCCCTCGTGTCAACCGTGACGGTATAATATATATATATATATATATATATATATATATATATATATATATATATATATATATATATATATATATATATATATATATATATATATATATATATATATATATATATCCATAGATCTTCCATCTTTTCCAGCAGAAGCATCAGTCCAAGTTTAAGCCATTCATAGAGATTCAGACTTTACTTTATGTTACGTTTCATTCCTTTTTAAATTTAAAGCTTTAAATGTGATGATTATAAACTCTCTGGTTTCTGACCAGAGAAATATTCAGAGACACTTCAATTTAAGTCCAAAGCAAATATCATCAGTTTGGCACCAGCACCCCTGGCGACCCCAGCAGGGATAGGCGTGTTAGAAGGATGGATCATCAGTTTGTCATAAATAAAGATGGTTAAAAGGGAAAAGGTTGGCCTCTACAGATGGACACAATGGAGTAGAAATGGGTCAACATTTGTCTGAACAACCCAAGGATCTGCTAAGGTTGTGCTACATATGATTAATGAGAGATGTTGCTGCTGAACGTGGTTCTACACGCTGCTCGTTAGGTCCAGTAGCTCCTTGCTATCAGACTGTAGCTGAGCTAAAAGCTTAGAATCAGAGCACAGATCCCTCTCTGTCTTTCTGTAGAGCTGACTTTGTTGTAATTGGAGGGATTGTTGTATCAGAAGAAGACAGGATGCTGCAATGAGAGTTTACTTTTGTTGGAGGTGCGGTCTCCTCATTGTTCTAGCATCTGCTGAAGCTCTGACAACGTTCTGCAGTTATCACCTCCTGCTGCTCAGGATGCTGATGAAGATGGGCTGAACTTTCCAGCCCATCTTCATCTCTTCAGGTGGTCCAACCTTCACCAAATCTGTCACTTTAGCTCCGTCTTCTTCATTTTCTCCAGCTGTGGAGTTAAGGACAACTAACATGATGAAACACCTCACTGAATTCTTTGAAACTGTTTGAATGTGACATGGAGTTTGATTCCATGTCACACGTACCGCCGCCATGATGCTCTCCACTCCTGTTTTCCTCTGAGAAGAAGAAGAATTCCCTTGTCTGCACATGCTCAGTGCGTGAGGTCGGGGTAAATCGGCTCGTAGCTCTGCTTCACCAGCAGGAGGGCCGACTGGATGTCAGACATGTTTGATTTTCATCCGACCGTCTGATTCCTGATGGGGGGGGGGTGAGAGGCTGATCGCCCCTCATTACCCGCTGGATGCTACACCACGCAGGACGCACCATGCAGCTGAAACCAAAAAAACATCTACCGCCATGCAAACAATTCTCGCACAACTGCAGAATTGGCCCAGGAAGGGCCAGAACTTGTACAGTGAACGCCCGGCTTTAGTTGAGCTGCTTTCATGTCCCTGTAGGACTCTATTATCTAAGATAATTACAGCGTGATGAGTTTGGCCTGCAGACTTCTCCTGGTTGTGGCTGATGGACCACAGCACCAGATCAGCCTCATTATCTGCTGCAGCAGAGCTCCACCAGGGTCTCACCTGGTGGAGCTCTGCTGCCTAATCACTCCATCATGGACCAGAGGAGGGTTCAGAGACTTCATTAAAGACCCAGCATGAACATGAACATTCAGACTCATGGCCAGTGGAAGCAAGCAGAGCAGCTTTTGGTAGCTGTGGGGGAACCAAGAACTTCTTGGTTCTGGCAGCAGACACAGTTTTCAGAGAAGATATAAACGCTGTTTTTTCCAAATGCTTTACTCCATTTTCTGTATAAACAGGCGAGCTGCAGCCCGACGGGCCACATGAGGCCAATTTGTTCTCCATCCCATCATTTCTTTTTTCTACTCCCTCCGAACCTCACAGTTACAAATCACCTCCTCTCCTTCGCTCCATCATTTCCTTGTTATTCATATTTTCCTTCTGCGCTCCAACATCCTCACAAATCCACTCCTCTTCCCTTCTTCGTCTTCCCACTCTTTCTTTCTTTATCCTCCATGTAATCATATTCTTTTCATTTACACCCACCCCCTCGTTTCTCGCTCCTCCATCTTCTCATCGCTCTCCTCAGCCTCTCCTTCCTCTCTGCTCTGCGCTTCGTGATGTTTTAATATAAAGCAGATTCCTGCTCATGTTTATTCACACCCACACAGCTAACAGGAGAGCACACGGAGCCGCTCATTGTTTGGATATTTGCTGGGCTTTAGGGCACTTCTCCTCTCAGACGGAAAGAGAAAAACAAAAGTTTCAGCGTTGACTTTTACAGCAGTGGGAGCGTGCATATGTGCCCCCTGCTGTGGTCCTGTGGGCTTAGCGCATTTGTTCTGACAATAATCTGTCTGATGTTTCATTGTAGTGCGTCCGTCGAATAAAGGCAGGGAAATGTTTCATAAGGCAGAAGAAGCACAGACTCAGTAAGACGGGGAATTAAAGAGCAAAGAGTTTTGCCCCCAGCCTGAGGCTCTACCAGGGATGCTATTTAGACGTCACGGCGGCGTGATCTGCTGGTCGAAGCAAAGAGTGGAGGAAGCCAGCTGGGGTCACATAGTGTTCGATTTAAAGATTGAAATGTTTCCTGTTAAACTTCTGGACTGTTTCTATTCTCAGTGCGGGTTCTGCTGCATGATGCTCCCACCACCGTGCTTCGCTGTGAGGGGCAGCTTCTCATGATCACTGCTTCAGGCTTTCACCGGCTCCCTCTCTGTGATCGATGGCGCTCTTTCCCAGTCGGGGAGTTTTCTTTGAGTTTGGATGATGGAGCCAGTCTGAGTCATGTTCAGAGGAGCAGAATCCCTCCTGATGTCAAAATCCAGTTTGGCTTCAGTGTTGTGCCATCAGAGCCATGGACTAGAATTCAGATGGAAGTGGCAACATGTAACATGAGCCAGGAATCAAAATGGGTTGTAAGCAAAGGAATTTCACACATCCATGTAGAGACAGCCTCTCTCAGCAGGGGGCCTGCTATGAGAGCAGACTACACCTCTTTCTTTCCACACTTCTTGCCTGGGGACGCTGGAGGAGAGGCTGGCTGGGGAGACCAGCCACCCCAGACAGTCCCATCACACAGAGTCCGCCCTGGAGCAGCCAGCCATGCATGGGGCCTCATGGGACTCAAAGGCCCACAAGTTGATTAAAAATGTGAAATGTGAAACTCATATCCTCGTTGGGACAGCAATGGGCTGAAACACAGACCAAATGTTTTTCTGAATTAATTAAGATAATTTAACCTCATTCCAGGTTCCTTAAGGTGAACTTTGGTTCTTTAACTCAGATCTGCAGTGAACCAGGATTCACTGAATCATTCTGATGATGATCAACCATTTATTTTTGTCTTTTGTGTCTTTTATGTGTACATAGTTCCTTAGTTTAGCTTCTTTTTATCTTCATTTTGCTCAGTAGTTTAGTTTCACTAGCCTAGTGGAGGATTTGTTGATTGAAATATAGTGTTAATTCAGATAAACAGCATTATATAGTGATGTTCTCTGGATGTTCATTTATTTCTGTTAATAAATTCTTGAACTTGAAGAGAAGTTGTCACTCCTTTATTCTATGTGTGCAGAGTTTGCTGTTAAAAAATCACCAGAGCTCAAATCATTCCTTTCAACTATTGTTCTGATATCAGCTGTTTGGGCTGATATTCACCAAATAATACCTAACAGACAGAGTTATTTATTAATGATTAAATAACTTTTAAATCATGTGTATTAGCAGAACACCAGAAAGGAAGTAATGTCTGAATTAGTGACACGGAGCACAACGATCAGGAAACGTTTCAGGTTTTACATTTGGATCACATTCTGAGATTCTCTTCCTAAAACATTTGATACACATTTTAGTCTATTTCTACCTGGATTCATTTTCTTTTCTGTAATTGTTTATGCCATTTGCAAATGTGCAGCACTTTTTGGACCTGTGTTCATTTTAAAGTGCTTTAGAATCACAGGCGGTGCGGCGTCCTGCTGGGACTATGTGCCGGCTACCATTACTGGCTTTACTGCTAAGTCTGCCTGGATCTCCTTCTCAGAGACTTTCACACACACCAGGCATGGTTCTGCTCCAAAGAGCTGCTTAGCCTCCGGGTTTCTGGTCCCTTTGCAGAGCTGGCACCAGAGGGCCGGGAGGCGACACCAGGGGGCGCCGCTTCAGAGGAGCCACTCCTGAGGCGGCCATATTCTTTCTTTGTTGCTCGTTTTCCCTCCATGTTTGCTCTGGGTTTTTGCATTGATGATTGGGGTTGTTGTCTAATTAACCACCACTAATTAGTATAATTAGGTGGTGGTTCAGACTAAAATCTGAACCACCACCTAATCATTATTTAATATTTCTTTGCTTCCTGTGGGTTCTTTGGGGTTTCTCTGCTTACACACTGAATCCTGTCACCATAAAACTCGGTTCTGTCACTAAAGTGCTGCGAATAAAAAGACATCCTTGACAAAGCTCCTCAGCGCTGACATCCCTGCAGGAACCGAGGATAACATCGCACACCTCAGGATCTAATCCAATCCAAGAAGACACAGCGTGGCTCGTCAAAGAGAAATATCAGGCTGTGCATCTTGTGAGCGAGCTCAGGCAGCAACAAGTAATGAAGATAAAGTTGTTGGGAGTACAAGCAACCTGCAGACGGAGCAGGGTTTATTTCTGACTTATCTGATTCACGCTTGCAGCTTCACTCGAGGGGTTTAGAGGAAGAAACTCATCTTTTAATCCACACATTGGAGGATCAGGGGAAATAAAGCTGAAGAAAAGAGAAGTTATCGCAGAGCTTCTCATCCTGATGCCCTAACATCTACACAGCAGCTGGACTCCAGCAGCTAGACTCCAGCAGCTAGACTCCAGCAGGCTCTCTGGTTCCCATCCCCAGGAGCTCTACAGCCTCATGTTGGTCCTCAGCTTTACGTCACAAGAACAAACTGTTTTAATCAAGAACATTCTGAATTGTGTCCAGCCAACCCTGCTTGGTCCTGGACGTCTGGTGGAATCAGCAGAGACATATTTATGGGCCCAGAGCTGCAGACCCTGTGAACCATCAAGGAGACACGAGGCTCTGATCCTGCAGCCGTCCTCCTGATGGACAGACGTGGCGTCAGAGAAAGGATGTGTGAGAAACGCAATAATTAAGCCCTGCGGATTTATCAGCTCATCGTCTCCTGCTCTGGGATTTATTCAGCTCTGACTCCTCTTTTAATGCTTTTCATCATTCTCTGGTCCTCAGGTTCCTCCCTGCTGTCTTATCACGTCTCCTCCTTTGGTGGAGCTCAGTCAGCATGAGCATGGAGCTGGCAGTGGGACGTCCACTCTCGCTGTCAGATCAGATCGGGTTTTATTATTTTAGACTGGAGTTAACTTTCAGACGCTCCTGCAGCCTTCATCCTCATCGCCTCAGCCACCCTACGGACAGAATGCAGTGAAGTCCCTGGTGCTGCTAACCTTTGTCTTGTTGATTACTGATGCTAATCTGGGCTGGAATGACTGACGCCAGCAGTTGGATCACGTTGCTAAATACCAGAGTTACATTTAAACGGGCAGTGAAGAAGAGCCGGTAAAACACTAATTAACCAAGCTGTGATAGATTTCTCTGTGGAGATGAACTGCTTAGATTCCCAGTGAAGTCCTGGTTCTGTCGGCAGCAGTCTGAGGCGCTGCTGTTCGTCCTGCAGACACCAGCTGCCCTGATGGACGGATTCATGCTCGTTTCCTCCTGCTCTGTGTCCAAAACTCCAGCCTCAAAGGCCCAGAAGAATTTGCAGGAGTGTTGACAAAAAGCAAAGAGCTTTGCTTTGCTCCCATCTGAGAGCGAAGCTGTTTGCTCGGATGCCCCGTGGGACTTCTGTCTGATGGAAACAGCACAGAACCAGGGTGTAGACAGACTGCAGGCACGTATCGCTTCTGCTCCTGTTAAATCGACGCTTCTGGTTTAAATTCACTGGCAGTAAGAACGAGTTTCCAGGCTGCAGAAAGGTTGCTGAGAAGGAAACAGGTTGACTGGAGACTCTGAGAAGATAAAAGGCCAAAAACAGGAGCAACAGGGAGTGGAGTGTCTGGTCCAGGCTGGAAAACTGTGACCGTTTCTGTTTTACTGGAAATAATAGATGAGAAACCGTGGTTTAGGAGGCTGGAGGAAAAATTAAACTCTAAGCTACAGCGAGGACGCTTTTGATCAGGTGAGTCCTGCAGCCGATGCTTCTGAGAGGAGGTTTGGGCAGCAGAGGTCAAAGGAATCACAGGTAAACCTTTTTGATCGCTTTATCTCTGTTTTTAGATCCTTGGGGTCTCCTCAGAGCTCCGACAAAGCCTCTCAGCCACTGAAATCCCTCATTGCAGCAGATAATTCCAGCCGAAGAAGAGAACGTGACGTAGAAGCGAGCCCGGGCTGAAAGTGCTGGGTCACCTGAGCAGGTAGACGAGCTGAGCCGGGTGGACTGCAGTTCTGCTCTCACAGGAAGATGAGAACGGCTTTAATTCCCTGTCAGAGTTGTCATCAAAACAAGCAGACTTCTCTGAAAGTTTCTCTCTGAACAGAGACGCTGGCTGTCGGGATGAACTCCTGCGGGTCAGTGGCAGCATGTAATGACTTCTTTTGGTTCTTTTATTCAGCCTCAGCCCAACAGTTAGTGTCAGGATTTGATGTGATGGGCTGGAAGGTCCTGTCCTGTTTCATCCCTCTCTCTCTGCGCTCCTTCCCAGGAGATTTCGCGACTGGACTCTCAATGTGACACTTGAGGAAAGAACTGCCACTCTTCTCTGGCTCTGCGGCTCCCTTTAAATTGCCTAAAGTGAATCCCTTACTCCATCTTTGTGTCTCTGGCTGTCACGCGGCTTCTCTGGCTGCCTTTGTTCGTGCCGCTCTGCAGAAAGTCTCTGTTCTCCTGAACTTCTCCTGAACTGTCAAATGTTCACTGAATAAAACAAAGAACCACTTCTGGACCTTTCAGGGCGACGAGTCGATGGCCCTGACAAACTGGAATAAATAATCGGACTGACGGCTGGTCTCCCAGTCCGTCCGTCTGTCCGTCCGTCTCGCTGCTATAATCCTGTTTTCTGTCAGTCAGACACAGATTCTGTGAAGGAAACAGAAACAAACACTTCCTCAGTCAG
Source organism: Fundulus diaphanus (assembly GCA_037039145.1). NCBI lineage: Eukaryota > Metazoa > Chordata > Actinopteri > Cyprinodontiformes > Fundulidae > Fundulus > Fundulus diaphanus. The sequence continues at coordinate 1,083,832 of CM073126.1, forward strand.
GCTCAGCTGAACAAACCGTCTGCAGCTGCAGTAGATAATGAGCTTTTGGCTGAGATGGTGCAGCAGTAGTTCATTCCTTCATGTGTGATTTCCTCACAGCTTCTACGTGTCCCCCGGTCTGAAGAGGGAGGACAACTGCTTTAAAGGTCTGCTCCTCACGCCGCAGCGTGATCTTTGCCCTGCTCTCCTGCTGGAGTCAGTTTTTCTTTCACAGCTGATTTAGACAATGATGGAGGGAAGGAACAGCTTCCAGAATAAGTCTGTGAATCACTGATAGATTTCTACCTTAAGCATGATTTATTCATCAAAACATTGTGATCATATTCAGCCAGAAGCTGATCTGCTGGTTTATGCTCTCACTTTTAGATCATTTACCACGTCTGCTGGAGAGTAGGAATAAACCGATGGATGATGGATGGATGATGGATGATGGATGCAGGACGAGCTCCTGAAGCAGAACGTCAGAGAACCAAACGCTGCAGCAGCAGAAGCTCAGAGTGAATCTGTCTGAGGATCTAAGAAGAACCTGATGGTAGTTCACCAGTTTTACCTTAATGTGTAGATTGTGTTCCACAGAGACAGTGAGGACGGACAGGAAGACATCCCTCCATCCATCCTCTATAATCTTTACAGGAAACCTCCTCATGTGTCTGTGAGTAAATCTGCAGGATGACGTTTCGGCTGGGGAACAGCAGACATCATTTCTGGGTCCAGATATTCAGCAGCTCCATCAAAACCTCGGCTTACAGAGACAAACTGTTTTACTGCTGCAGTCCCACAGCAGCACAGCCGGAAAGAATGTGGATAAAAAGGGAAATTTCAAGAGAGATCAGGGCTTGAAATGTTCAGTGGCGTCTGGGTTGGATGAAGTTGTTGGTCGTGTGGAGGCAAACAGAACTACATGGGCCTCATTCAAGCAGAACGCTTTCACCTGCAAGGTGAGTCTGGATACGTTCCCTCGTCAGTAGGAATACATTTCACCTTAGATTCTTCAAACTTTCTCTGTAAGCTGTTTTTTTAAACTAAATCCCACAAAGAGTTTCCCAACCTGCACACAGGAAGGCGAAGCCACGTTTGCAGCCTGTGAATCCCGTTTTGTTGGCTCAGTAAATATTTAAGACATTTCATGGCTGCTTCTGAAGGATTTTCCATCCATCAGTTTGTTTTTTCCACAGTGAAACTTTACACCATGTTTGAGCCGATCTGTTGCTTTCAGCACTTCTCTATGCTGCCACACACTGACAGACAGAATCAGCACATCGGGTTCTGTGGACTGTTTTCACAGCCAGAAGTACACAAGCTAAATTCCACCCTGTTCCTTTCACATAAGGAAACCCTGACATCATTTCCACTGGGCACACGCATGCATGCACAAACACTCAGACCGCCACTTAGCGTCCATCTTTCTCCGTCAGAGCAGACCTCCGGCGAGCAGCTGACGTCTGACTGTCAGCATGCAGGAGAACATAATCATCTCTGACACTAACAGCGAGTGTCGTCCCAGCGTGCAGAACAACAAAATACTCAAGTACTGGCAGGAAAACTTCTCACGCGTCAGAACGCAGAGAAGTCTGAGGAAGTCCCGTTTTATGACACGGACGAAGCATTAGTTATTAGCTTTCTGTAGCAGCCTGGCATTGGGAGGTCCTGGCTGTGAAATGTCACTGAGACAGGTGATCAGGTGGTCTAGCAGGTCTTCTCTGGTCTAACCTGCTGGTTCTGATAGCAAAGTGCATCATTGGTTCTGTTCAGGGTGTCCTGGCTGACCCAGTCGCTGGGTCTGATTGGTCACGTTTCTTTACCAAGGCTTCAGAGAGGAGGCTGTCTGTTTACACACTGTTGTTCAGCCTTGTTCACCGTGGAGATGAGTGGCAGCAAACTGTGTTTCAGGTAAATATACCTGTAAGCCGCCTGGTTTTATCGTCTATTAGATTCCTCTGTTTCCCTTCCCCTGGCTGCTCTGTTCACAGTTCCTTCATTAGTTTTACAGAGTCCTCATGATCATCATACTGTCTGAATTTAGGTCCACCTCAAACCTCGACATGTTGCTCAGTTTGCTCTAATATGTATTACAGTATGTGACAATAACTGATTTACTGAATGTGGGAAGGTATGTCTCAGCTTCCTCAGAGCGGATATTTTATGTGTGATATTAACGTAATGACTGGACTAAGAGAACCCTGTATTCAAACCGGGCAAAATGTTTGAGTTTTAACATGTTTAATGAAAAGCAGGAGCTGGTGACGGGAAAGACAGGCAGGTGATGACAGGCTGACCAGGTAAAGATGGACGAGATCAGGTGAGCAGGCTGGGAGGAACAGTCCAGGGGGCTTGACAGGGTCAGAAGGTCAGAGGCACTCCAGGTACTGACCAGAGCCAAACAGCCCATGAGCTCCCAGCAGAGCGAGCTCCTATCCACACAGGGAACAATGAAGCTGGGGGGGCGACACAAGCATCAGATGATAAACTAGTGGGGGCGGGGCGAGCACAGGAACACACAGAGCAGGGCTCTTAAAAAACAAATATCTCCCCTACATCGTTTTTTTAGAAGTTTCATTCACACCAACTGCAGAAATACGCCACTGAGCGTTTTTTTTTTAAATATGCCTGACGCATAGGGGGCAGTGTACCACAAAACTAAAACTTATGTCAGCCAATCAGAATCCTTCAAAACAACCACGACTTCCTGTTAGGAATGAATCATGGCGCCGCGACGTCCGATCTTGTGGACAGATAAAGAAGTTGAGCTTCTTTTAGACACCATATTAGAATATAAAGTTAATAAAGCTCAACAACAAGCGGCGGCAGCGTTGAACGGCATTCTGGCGCCGTGATGGAGGGATAGCTGGTCCCTGATATCTGAGCGCTCCTTCTCCTCTGACCCTCACTGCACTGCAGCAGATGGGCTTGTAAAAAAACACAGAGTGTAAAAATCAGCACCTCTCTGATGAAATAAATGTTTAACTCCACCATATGAGTTAAAACAAAGTGAATAAACTATTTTTAAAGGGATGTATAACAGCGTTTATGTGTGGCTGAAAGGCATAACCGCATAAAATGTCTCGTTTTTCCCAGAAACCCTGCTGCGTGTGGACAACGTCTAAGTTAATCATCCCTCTCATTTGCTTTTTGTGCAAAACAGACTCCAGCCAGGGTCCAACCACAGTTGGCTTTCGACCAGGGTTAAGAGTCCAGCCAGGTATGTGGGATTCAAACTCCCCCAGTTTGCTCTGTGAGTTTTCTTGGTGCAGAATAAATATGAGGAAACGAAATGTTTGTCCTGACTTCACAGTCCGCGGTCCGATACTCATTAGTGGGTCAGAAGAATCTCTGTGAAGAACAGGCTGAACTTCCCCTGTTACGCTGTTGATCCAGGGACTAATGGGTTGATGTTCCGTTCAGAGGAACCCAGGAGGTCTGTTGGATCAATGGATGTGACCCAGTTCTATCAGTACATTCAAGACCTCTGTGGATTAAACCTTTACATCAAATAAAGAAAGGCGGCATAAAAATTCACAATGTCTAGACAAAGAATGTAAGTAGTTTATAACAAAGGACAGCAACTCATGAAAAATCCACATGGTGAAGGTCTGATGAAGTTCTTGCACCGCTCAGCTTGGTAAGTGCTGGTCAGCTCACTGTAAAACATCTGCTGTTAAAAATTCAACAGTTTTGAGACTCGGTGCAGAAACAGAACTCAGGAGCTGCACATAAAAGCTTTAAATGGACCGTGTAATCTGTAATTTATTTCAAACCTCTGAAATATTTAATCTGCACAACACACAGACTTCATCTAAAAATAAACAGGAGCTTCTATCGTGGTATACATATAAATAAGTCTCAGCGCATCATGAATCTCTTTTTAATTGATTCAGTCAAAGTTCAAACTGGATGGAAACATTTATACGACTTTTTATAAGAGCATGAGAATCACAGTAGAACAGATAAAAAAGAATTCACAATAAAGTATCAAAAATCTTGGTTTTTGCCTTAGAAGCTGCATGTTTGAGGTCACCCTGTGTGTTTCCTGTTGGATTTAGATGCATTGATTGGGTAGCCCTCTCACACATTGACCAAACATCTGGCCTGGATCCACGATGCTCCTTGCTGGTGTGTCTGGGACCAGTCTCCTCTTGAAACACCGATTTCAGAAGATTTATTCTTCAGTAAACAACAACATGACCTCTTCAAGTATTTGCTGTGTTGAAACGTTTCCCATAGGTGATAAATATCACCTATCTCGATGTATCCTTTGTGTAAAGCAACACTGCCTTGGCACATGTAGGCAACCAGCTTCTCTATGGTTTGCCTGATGTGGTAAATGGCTGGTAATGGTGAGGCGCTTCATCAAGTCCTGAAGAGCTCTACACCTCTACACTCATTCATCCATTCGCATAATGGTGAGCTACGTCGTACCCACAGCTGCCTAGGGGGAGAGAAGCAGGACTGGCAGACAACCGGCGCCACCGGGCCCTCTGAGCACCGCCAGCGGGCCGGTGGGTAAAGTGCCTAGGCTGAGGACACAGCGACTAAAACGGTCGATCTGTTACTGGCTACACCGTTACAGGGAGAATACATAGAGAGACACATAGAGGGGGAGAATTTAATGTTTGGGGACCGTCCGACAAACTGTGGTGTCTAGACCCACCTGCTACATTTGCCTTCAGGTGATTCAGTGGGATTTCAGTAAATTTTAACCTCATCAGTGTGCTATTTATTTAACAATTATACTTTAAAGGGATTTCTTCTTGATATTCTAAGAATGAACAATTATAAAATAAGAGGTTTCATGATCGTTAAAGCCCTCAAAGGTGACTATAGGCCAACTTTGATCCCCTTGGAGGTCAACATTGGTTGAGTCTTTGCCACTTTAGCTACTGTTTGATCCACTGGGAGGTCTTTCTGGTTTATCCATTTTATTATTTTTAATCTTTATTTTAGCAGAAAGATCCCATTTAAGTGCCAAGGTAGATCACAGCAGCACAATTAAGTTACAGAGTTACACACAGACCCTTGTTTGTACACAGTGAGGACTGTGCCTTGACTTCCATCCATCTTCAAGCCTTTCTATGGCCAGACCATTAATTGACACCTTAGTCCGAACCCTAACCCCTAGCACCGGAAAAGGTGAGGACAAAAAAGATCCTCACTTCACATCGAAGTCCTCACTTTACTAATTAAATGAGCAAAACATTTTCCCGCTCAGCTGCAAGAACAAGAACACAGACACACAAACAGCAATCATAACATGAAAAACCGTTAAAGACAAAGGTAAGAAAACCATGCAGGAATTAAACTAAAATCTCCTCATTATCAATTTAAAAGCTCTCAGTGACACTAAGTCTTTTAATTTACAGTCATTTTGCACCATATTTCATGCATAAAAGGCCAGAATAAACAGAAACATTTTAACTCAACTCAGAACAGACAGATGGACCTGAAAGCAACAGAATGTGACATAAACAGAAAAAGGAATGAAAAGTACTTTTCTCTGCAGTGTGGTCCCACGCGGTATGTACAGCAATAGCCAAAGTATTGCCCTATACCGTATATAGCTAACACGGCTAATTCTGTCAGAACAAAGTACAGTGGTAAGGGGAGGGGGGGGGTCCTTCTGTATTCGTTAATGACAGATGGTGCAGCTCTGGTCATGTTACTATTAAATAGACACTTTGTACTAAGGATATAGAATTGCTAGCTGCTGGGCTGTGACCTCATCAGCTCCCTGGGGAGTTTTCACAAGTTCTCTCTAAGACAGAACCCTCTTCTCCCCTGAAGCAGCCAGTGACCATCCACACTGTTACTATCAACCTACAAACACATCAGAGACATTTTTCTAATCTCAGGGGGCCTCAGCCAAACAGAATATCCAGGCTGTAGGGGAATAGGCTGAATCAGCACTTTCTGACGTATCACCATGACAACCAGAACTCCTGAAGAACCAGCTGGAGGAGTCAGGAGTGGACCTGGCACCGGTTCTGTTCATCCTCTACACTGCAGACTTCTCCATCAGTTCCCCAGGCTGCCATCTACAGATGTTCTCTGACTCTGCCAGAGTCGGTCTCATCACAGAGGAGGACGACTCAGAGAACAGACAGGGGATCCAGAACTTTGTGGACTGGTACCAGCAGAACCATCGCAGGTTATTTGCGGGAAAAACAAAGGAGCCGGTGGTGGACTTTCTCTGGTCCAGACCCACCTCACTGACCCAGGAGAACATCCAGGGAACTGATGTGGAGATAGTGGACTCTCCTCAGTACCTGGGTGTTCACCAAAACCATGAACTGGATTGGACACATAGCCCTGATGGTCTTTACAGGACGGGTCAGAGCAGAATCTACCTGCTGAGGAGGCTGGCCTGCAGGGGGTGCTCCTGAAGAACTTCTCTGACTCTGTGGAGGCATCAGCCAACTTCTCTGGTCTGATGGAGCAGCAACTGATCTGCAGCTGAGAGGAAGCGGCTGATAAACTCATCAGGAGTAACTAGTTATACTGAAGCTCATAGCAATCTCTGCATTTAATGCTGAACTTTCTGATTGACTCCACCTCCTTTTTAGGGTCCTTCAGTGCGATCGTAGCAAAACTTAACAAAAACGTAACAAAACTGTTCAGTGTTCCCGGATCCTAGCAGGTGTTCATTAGAAAGCTACAGGAAGTGCAGAAGACCAGTTTTCTTTAAAGGGACCGTGTGTAACTAACTTTACTTTTAATTAGCAAAAATCAAATATTGCTTTTATTTATAAATCCATATTCTGGCAAAGTCTAATAACATCACATCAAAAATGAAAGCATTCTCACAACTTAGAATTAGTAGTTTATACTTACATAGGTGGCGGTGCACTACTGGGAGGCGCCTTGTTGTGTCGCTATTTCTGATTACAGCAGCTGAAAGGAGACAAAGTGTTCAGCCAGACAAGTTTCCTTTCTGTCTCCTATATGAAGACCTGCTTTCAGTGGAGGAGGAGTATAAACAAGCAAAGATGACCGTAGATCATCTATTTGCTGTTTTCTGTTGAAATGGAGGACCACCCATGCTCTCTGCCCAGCGAGAGGGAAGAGAAAGTGACCAAGAAAAGAAAAAGTAGTAATAACCAGGAGAAAACGAGAGTCTATATTGGTGCAGCTATTATTACCAGGTGGAGATAAATAATGAGAGAGTGGGGATTTAAAACGGATGCAGAGATTGCAGCTTTCTGCTGCACAGGTAAATTAATTCGATATATCAGAATCAGACATACTTTAATAATCCCAGAGGGAAATTGCTGTTTCAGTGCCATCACCATAACATAACATCACAAACATTTCAGGGGGGAGACGGTTCACTGGGGCCATGCAGCCAAGGACAAAAACTGTCCACAAGGCGCTGCCCTTATCTGTTGAAGGAAAACAACAACAACATGGGAGAAAAAGGGAGGGAGAAAAAAAAGACAGATATTTGACAATTTATGCTCTCACACATAAAGAGTCAAACAACCGACAAAAAAACCCTCATAGCACACGAAAAGCAAAATAACACAAGATACATATATGCAGAAAGGTAAATATCTGAGGCTGGTCGGGTGCCTTTCATCTGTATTTGTGAGCATCAGTATGTGTGTCTGTATGGGTGTTTATGTTCCGTGGGGCTCTCCAGAGGCCATTTCTCCTTGGTCTTATCCGGCAGCCAACAGTTCAGAGAAACATCCACAGATGTGAGCAGGGAAGGTGAGGGGGGGGGGGGGGGGGGGCAGGGGATTTGTGCGATGTCCCCATAACAACTCAGGGAGAATTCGATAGTGGGTAGGGCATAATCCAAATATGTTATTTGTTATGTGGGCAAGCTGCACTGCCTTTCCTGTCAGCTTTAAGTCTTTGCTGGCTCCAAAAGGTAAATCCAATTTTCCGAATTGTTGGGCTTTTCCACGGTTCACTTCCAGATTTTATCCCATCTCCCCTTGAGTTCAACCACCAAAGCCAGTCTGCGTTCCAGCACATCCAGCTTTTCGGCTCTGCTCCTCCACCTTCCAGGTCTGTCCGTTCACCGCCTTAGTGATCGCATCATGCAGCCGGTAGACTGATCAAGGCCAAATGGCTACCGACATACGCTGTATTTGCTGATACATCAAAAATCCACAAAAACCAAAAAGTAGAGATCCAAGTATCCTTAATCCAATGTAAAAGTTTCAAACGTCCAGGAATGACAAAGTAGAAAGACACACCGTTTTCCATCCGGGAATTTAGGGTGTATCCCACAAAATGAGTCAATCAGGACCGGACGGGTCCCCCTTTCTCTGCCTACCCGTCGAAAAAAATGTATCAATAGTATTGAGAGACCAGCTTACCAGATCCATGGTTTTCAGAGTTCGGTTGCTATGAAGAAATGGCACAAAAGACACAAAACGAAGCAAATAGCAGGAGAGAGGGGGGCAGGGTAATAGCAGATAAGGAGCTCTGGAGAGCTGAAGAAAAACTGACCAACCTCGAGGAGACAGAACAGACGAATAAGAGTGAAGTTTATTTTTGCAGTTATGTTAGAAACAGGGCAGTGTGATCCAGCAGCTACTCTGCTGGATCACACTGCCCTGGGTTGTTTTGTTTGCCTCTCTCTCCCTGACGCCGAGGGATATTGGCCGGCCCATTCACTGTCTGTAGTACAGCAGCAAGACCGGGTCTCTGTACTGGTGTTTATAGTCGCTTTTTTAGAGCCCAAATGAGAGACGGGCCCAAAAAACTGCGACACATGGACTTTACAAGCGACTTTAGAAAAAACAAGCGGACTTGGCAACAGTGCTAAAAACCATTTCACATGATGACCGTAGCTATTAGCTATTAGCTCTTAGCTATTAGCTATTAGCTAATACATGGAGGAAATGTTTACAATGCCACATTTTTGACACTCTATGGCTTCCGTAGTAGTTATTACGCGCCTAACGGCGAGGTCGTTTGTGATTCATTTAGCGCACCACTGGATAGTGAGAAAATCTTACACACTGGGGCTTTAAGCCTCTCTGAACACCTCTCTCTTAATCAATGTAAATCCAATAATTATCAAAAAAATACTTTAAACGTCTTTAACTAAATCAGGGTGAGTCTGAGCAGCAAAAACCTGAAATCCTGCTTTATTGTGAATGGGTAGAGGAGCAAGTCATCCAGGATGATGTCAGAAAAAGTCTCCTAATGGAGATTAAAGTCCAACACGTGCTGAACATGTCTGAGGAGACAAAGAAGCTCAGAGAAATGAGTCATTTAAGTCTCATTAGAGGAGGAGCAGGTTTACAGAGTCTTTCAGCAGGCAGGCAGGATCAGGAATAAATGTTCTCTGTAATGATTAATAAAGTCATTTTTTGTCTTTAACTGCATCACTTTGATGCTTTTTAATACTTCGAACATCCAAGCAGGTATTACAGACATCTTGAAGCACAGCATCAGAACTAATTGAGTATAGATTTTATTCATTTAAATCTACCTTCTTATTCACTTCTCATTGTAAACCATGCACCGGCGGTTAGCGTTCATTTGTTCTCTCTGTAGAAATAAAAACGTTGGCAGGAGTGGATCAATACTTCTGCTGTTCTCATTTGCAAACTGACATCCTAAAAGTGTTATCTCCCTAATAAAAACGCTTTGAAATTTGGCTGAAATATACATTGTGATGCCGTTGAATGACAGTAAAGTCTGTCTAAGTCTCTAAGTTTATTTAAATGTGAGCAGAGTCACTGTTGGCTTGGTGAAGCTATTTTAGGGGCAGATCTGCCTCAGCATCTAGTTTCAGAGTTAAAAGCAGACATAAACTCAGGTTTACCCTCATTTAGAGTCTGGAAGCAGCTTAAAGAAAACAACACTAAGAGTTTGCAGAAAATACAACCTGTCCTGAACTCTCAAAGGTTTTTTAGGTATTCATCAGAAGACAACTGCAGTCCTAGGTTCTAAGCCACTGGACCGAGAGCACAAACAGAACCAGTTTTCTTTACATTCACAATTAGATGGTGAGGATCACAGCGTTTAGAGAACTGATGAGATCAGAGTTATGTGAACAGATGTGCTCTTTGAGCTAAATTTACTGTTTGGTTGATCAGATTACATCCTTCATAAGAGCCATGATGACTTTTTGGGTATTTATCCTTCTTCCTTCATTTTTATTCAGATGCTTTTCCTTTTGACCGTTTCTGTCATAATCTGAGCTCTCTGGGTTAGCGATTTTAATGTGAAGATAAAAAAGTGGAGTCTGTCAAAGAAAACCCAATTCCACCTTGTTATAGGTAATCAATCAATCAATCAATCAATCAATCAATCAATCAATCAATCAATCAATCAGAATGTTAATGCATCAGAATGTCTCCATTACTTCCGACATGTCAGAGAATGACAAAAAACTAAATATCTTTATATATATATTTAGTAATAGCTGCAGCTGCAGAACAGCTAATGCATTAAAAAGTAAGAAACTAACTCATCTTCTAATGTAGAACGGCAGAATGCAGCACGGCGCCTTCAGGTGAGGACGTTCCTCCGCTTGGCTCAGTTTTCTGAATCTGTGATGAGAAAATGCTTTAAATTGTCAGAGTGGATTCAGAGGAAATGTCACCATGCTCCTGTCAGAGAGTCCTGTTGGTTACCACACAAACCTTTACTGAATAAAGTAGAGAAAAACTCATTTTACCATCTCTCTGTATGGTGATGGTGGGTTTTTGTGTTAGAGGTGGTCTTAGAAGAGAGTCTAAACGATTAGAAGAGCCCAGCTTCCTAAAGGTTCTTAGTAGGCTGGACTTTAATGTTCTAGTTCTAGATGAGAAGGACTCGTAGTGGACAGCCGACATGGATCCAGCAGCAGGTCTGGAAATGGATGCACACCTGGTCAGGATCCGGCTCAGGAAGGACCCAAAGGCAGAGCGCTGAACTGATCCGGGTAATAAAAATCAACCGAAGCTCAGATCCGTTGGGGACATGAAGTCAACCCATAGCAGAGCTGCAGAACATCCGGCAGAGCAACAGAAGAAGCCAGCGGGGATTAATGGCAACCGAGGAACATGTGGAGAAAGATGAAGCAGGAGCAAGTGAGAGCAATCTGATGAAGATGAGGAGCAGCTGAGACCGATGAAGACAGAGGAGCTCAGGGAAGACATGTAACGACCAGGAACTGAAGGGAAGAGCACATGGAGGAAATATAACAGAAATAACACAAAATGTACAAAGAATGAACTAAGAACCTAATCCACAAACAAATGAACTCAGATACCAACAGAGCACTGGATGATGGGTTTGTAGGCTGATGGTCCTCTTTTACATTGATTGTTGCCGTTAAACTGGTTGATCCACTCTGTGGAGGTTGTGCTGAAAAGGCCCAGTTTACCTGAACCTAACCAGAAGAAAGAAACTGCTTCAACAAAGAAGAACACGTCCAGAGGAGCTCCTCAGTGGTTTGTCTCAACGCTCTCTTATAAACGTGTAAGACAGACAGTAAAAGCATAAAGAACCAATATAAGTGCGGGACCTGGAACCAGACCTGGCAGGTTACACTGTATTTGTTTAAATATTACCAGTTATTGCCAATTTATGGATGACTATGTTTATTTATATAGAAGTGGATAGAATAGAAATGCTGTATTAATGCTGCCATCATGGCTGCAGCTGAATGTGATAATTTATAGCAACGCTGGGAGTTTCTGAGTGAATCAAACTCTGTTTTCTTGTAATCACCCTCAAGACTTTGTCGTGATTTTGCATCAGTCACTCCTCATTGACTTTGTACTAAAAGCCAGAAGGATAATTGGTCCATTACAGGAGAACATCGACATACCTTTAATTGAAGGGAGCCTAAAGGAGCTGGCAGCCTGACGGGCTTTAAAGTGACTCCTTATATTGTCCAGAAATAAAAGTCAGGGAGGAACTTTGCTTACTCATAACAGCCTGTTATGTTTAATAGGTTCAACTCTAACATGATGAATGGTGTCAAAACCAATATTTCATAATGTAGCATTTAAGTGAATATTGTATTATTTGCTCTTTAGCTGCAGTGACATTTTGTACGTTTACAATCAGTCCTCCGGATGAAAACCTTACAACCTTTAAAAATCAATCATAATCTGAGTGACCTGAAAACAGTTTCAGGTCACAAACAGAACGCCAGAAAGCTGAATCAGCGCTTTCTGAGGTCTGAGCAGCCGGCCAGCAAACATAAAGGCATTTCTATTCTATTCTGTTCTAATCTAAACTTTTTCAATTGAATTCAGTTTTATTTCTCTAGCTCCAATCTACACACATGTCATCTCAAGGTTCTTTCCAAAGTCAGACTCCATCAGATCCTCCAGGTTGGTCAGAAAGTTTCCTCTCTAAGGAAACCCAGCAGGTTGCATCAAGTCTCTCCAAGCAGCATTCACTCCTCCTGAAAGAGCGTAGAGCCACAGTGGACAGTCGTCTGCATTGTTGATGGCTTTGCAGCAATCCCTCATACTGAGCATGCATGAAGCGACAGTGGAGAGGAAAACTCCCCTTTAACAGGGAGGAGAACCTCCAGCAGAACCAGAACCAGGCTCAGTGTGAACGCTCATCTGCCTCGACCCACTGGGGCTTAGAGAAGACAGAGCAGAGACACAGAAAGCTCAGAAGCTCACATTGATCCAGGAGTACTTTCTATGTTAGATGGTAATAGAGGATGATCTGCCTCCCCTGATGATGTCACAGCTAACAGAACGCCAGACCAGGTGTACCTAGGAACCACCAGCAGACCTGCAGTCTGAGAGCGAAGTGCTCTGTTAGGAACATACGGGGTAATCAGAGCTCTGATATATGATGGAGCTTGATTATTAAGGGCTTTATACGTTAGAAGAAGAATTTAAAATTCTCCTTACTCCTAAACGTTTAGTAGTTAGATTACTGCAAAGGTGTCTCACTGCTGCTGCCAGAATCCTGACAGGAAAACGGATCAGAACCGGTTCTAACATCCCTGCCTCCTTGTTTAAAGAATAGATTCATAAATTCTGCTGTTGGCCCCTAAAGCTCTAAAGGGTCTTGGCTGGAATACGTTCCTGAGTTGCTTTTGGAGCAGGACCCATGTAGACCCCTCAGGCCTTCAGAGACCTCCTCTTTGGTTCCACCGATCTGCAACACAGGACGTCTTGATTCCTGCGACAGAGCTGGAACCTGAGGTTTGGCACCAGAGATTCAGCTCTCACTGCGAGCATTCCCAGCCCCAGCTGTCATGGCCTCGTTAAATGGAGTAAAATGCGTCGTAACGAGGACACGTTTGGACGTGAGAAAAGAAAACAGGAAGCAGAAACACCAACGCTGACTGCTGGAGGAACAGCGAAAGCAGCTCTTTGTGTCGGCTGTGCGGATGCAGCCAACTCCACATGAAACCTACGCACAGCATCAGGGATTCTGTTTGAAGCGTGACGTCAGCGGCTGGGGAAGAACGAAGGCTGAGGAGCAGAGATGAGAAGAGAAGCTGAATGTCAAACTTTACCCAAACGCACAGAGATGATTTCACCGTTCAGGAGGAATAAAGTATGACGGATGACCTTTGTTTAAAAACACAACTCACTCACAAACCTGTGACAATGTGTGTGAAGGCGAGTCGGCAGCAGGAAGTCTGTCCTCCTCAGAGAGAAGCTTCAGTCGGAGATGAAGCCTCGCCTGCAGCTGCAGGCTTTGGTCACTCAGGGTGTCTGTGATAGACCGCAGCACCCTGGAGGAGGCTGTGCTTTTAGGCAAAGGGAAGAACGTCACGGCCGACTGTTTTCAGCGCCTCTCACACACGCTCCGTCTGAGGGTGAAATCCTACTCAACCCTCTGAACCCACCACCCAGGGCTGAGAAGCTCCATCTGGGATGAAGAGGGACCGCCCCACGCTGCGCCTCTCTGGCTCCACAGAATTAAACCCCATAAAGCTGCTTATGTAAAAGAAAGGACTGTGTTACAGCACATGATTAAATAGTTAATATGTTTGGTGAAAACACTCATGCATTATTCAGAAGGCGAGCATTGGAGCGCGCTCAAACAAACACGCAGCATCCTGCAGCATGCACTCAGCCCACAGAGATTTATCTACCCACAAACATTCACGGTGAACAGCAACGCCACAGATCTTTCTTCCATTAAGATCTTTACAAAGGCCCGGCAGCCTCAAACATGCTCCTAAAGTTCTGTTTCCCCGTGTGGACCAGCAGAGAGACACCAGAAGAAGCGGAGACTCCCTCCTGCGTCCACTTCAGGTTCTCCTTGATAAACGACTCCATCTAAATGTGCCGTTAACAGCCTGGGGAAACACACCATCACAGAGTCCACTGGGACCTCTCCTGGGCTGCTGCTTATCGCTCCTGCTTTCCTCTAATCTTCTTCATCCACAGCGGCAGGGCTCAGATATCTGTTATCTGCCGGTCCGAACGGACCTGCCTACAAGCTGGAAGCCAGGAAAGGAGGGAGGGGACAGGGTGGGATGCCGCAAATTAGATCATGGCAGGTATTATCCATTTCGGAGACGTATGGAGGTCCAAGGACAGCGCCAGCAGGGTAAACAATGGTTACAGGAGGCGGCTGGATAAATAAAGAGCGCTGATGATTGTGGACAGAGTGAGGAATGGCTGCAGCGGCGGGGCGGAAGGCCTGGGGTGGAGTTTGTTTAATGATGGAGGTGCGTTATGAAACAATGCAGGTTTGTTAGTCTGGCTTTGCTGCAGCATTTTCTGACTCTGCTGCTCGTCTCTAGGATCAGGGAGACATTACCTGACCTCTGTGTTTACTAAAGCTTCCCTCCACAGAACCGGTACCTGATCTGAGCTCCTCTTCAGAGGAACAATACTGTCAACATTCCTCACTTTTCATGATTCTTCCGTCTGTTTTCCTCCTTTTAAATGATCCGTGTTTATTTAGACAGCTTCTCAGGATCCCTGATAAAGCTGCTCTCATCTTTACGCTACAGAATAACAAGCTAAGCTGAACTTGTGGCCCATTAGAGCTAATTTTCTGACTGGAGTCAGAGTTTGATGCTCTGCCTGAATAAAATCATAACTTCATCAGCCCAGCATGAGCTGATCTACTTTTACTTTTCATGCCTGTGATTAACGGTCAGATTTAAACTCTCCCTTTGGCTCCATCCGTCTTTTACATTTAAACAAGGAGGCAGGACCCACTGGTAGCAGATCCACACAGAACCGTCTGTGGATTCAGAGCACAGGCCTCCACATATGATGCATCAGTCTCCGGTTTTTACATTCAGGATCAAAATGAGGACCCTGAACGGATCCAGGGAACACAGCGCAGCACATCCAGCACATCTGTGTCCCTGCTCTTATCTTCAGGACTTTGGTTCTGTTTTAGTTTTGGATTTGTCACTCCTGGCTTTCCATATTCAGTTCTTTCCTCAGAGATTCTTTGCAGTGTTTGGTTCTTCTCTACAGATCCCGGTTCCTGTTTTATTTAGAAAACTCTCCCCTTGCGCTCCCTGTTTCTGAATTTTGCATGTTGCTTTGAATCTTGACTAATTTCTAAATTGGGTTCTGAGTGCTGGTTCTGGTTTCTTGGCCTTCCTGGTGTCTGGGTCATTGCATCCATGCTTCCCTTTGTCAGCTTTTTCCTCAGCTTCCTCTGCACCTTCTCCTCCCAGCTGACTAGTTAGACCCGTCTGGTCACTCCAGTAATCATTCTCCTCAGTGTTCTAGCCTCTCAGTTTCTATTTTATTCAATATACAGAAGGAATCAAACTTTCTAAAAGTTTCCTCACCCAGTGCAATGTTTCTGTATCTGTGTTTTAAACCTGCAGGACGTTCCTGCTCTAAAGCCTGAAATCTTCATCATGTGAGAAATAAAGACTAGACGTTAACTGCCCAGAGGCCGAGGCAGATGATTGGCCCGTCACGATGGAGCCGCTTCCTGCAGCTGGGAGTGTGGAGAATAACTAAAGTCAAGAGGGAGAAATGCATAAATCCCTGAGGGTGAAGTCCTCCATGCCAGCCTAGCCGAGGCGGAGGTTTGAAATGCCACGTTACGGACACATCCACTCTCATTTGGAGCCCATCAATGTCTTTTTCAATATCCATTACCAGCCGAGACACGAGGGAACGCAGCAGAGAGGCGGAGGATCAATGGTCTGATTAAAGACTTGGGGAGACCCTCATGTCTGTGAAAAGATCCTTTCAAGCAGTAAATATGCTAAAGAACAGCTGGGTTTAGTGGAGAGGCTGTTAATGACGAGGTTCGGCTGGACTCTCCTCTTTACTGAACAAAATGAGCCAAATTCAAAGGTCCGGTGACACCAAGACCAGTTCACACCCTCTGCATGTGGGGGCTGGCCTTGTTGAGCCGGTTTTTATTATTCAGACCTTTTCTATCATTTTCAGTGTTTCTAACCCATCAAACAATGTTAGAAGCTGCTCCAGATAAACGGAATCAGGTTATAATCAGATTTAATCCCAATCTGTGTAGAAGAGAGTAAAGCCAGTCTGTCATTTTCAGTTTTATTTTGAAAAATGGGTTTGCTTTTGTTTCCAATACGTAATATCTGAGACGTTAAGAGAAAGAGTGAATGCTCTCTGGTAGCTCCAGGCAGAGACGTTGCAGGTGATGATGGGATGGATCAGAGCCAGGACGTTGCTCTGGTCTCTGCTGGTGGAGGAGGAGCTGCACTGGAGCATGAGATGGTGACCGGGCTTTGGCTTAGAGACGCTGAGGAGCTCCTCCAGCTGAGAGGATCTTCTGATCAGGGGGCCTCCTGGAGGCCTCTGCTTGGAGACTGTCTGGACCTGTCCTGCTGGGAGGAGACCCTGAGACAGACCCAAAGGTGCTTGGAGGGACTATATATCCCTTCTGGCCTGGCCAACATCAGGATCATCCAGGAAGAGCTGCAGAGTGCGGCTGGGACAGAAACTTCAGTTTTTTTCCTGCTGTCATCCCTTTACTCAGTGTCAGATATGCAGAAATTAGATGGACAGATTAAAAATTAACTTATTTAAGTCAATCCTTTAGTGATCTAAACCAAAACTTCTAAGATAAAAAATGTTCCCCTCACTATCAGGTGATTTCTTATTCCCAGTCACTGTATGGAGTTATTTTCCTCAGCGAGGAAAACCAGCATCACTAAAACCCTCCAGAAAACAATATTTTTCCTTCATGCAGATTAGGAGTCGTCCCTCGTTAGCCTCCATCCAGACTCCATTGCTGCATTCAGAGATCCTCGGCTTCCTGTTTCTGTCCCCTGACAGTAGCGTTGCTGGCGTTGGTGCTGCAGGTGTGGTGGAGCAGCTTTGTGCAGCGAACAGGTATTTCACTGAAGCAGGGGAAGAAAAGCAGCCATAAAGCTTCACTTTTTACAATTCCTCAATCAAGATCCTCATTTGTGTTTGTGCTGAAAATCAGCGAGAAGAGCGCTGCTCCATCGACAAGCTTTCAGCGCGCTGAAACACTCCGCTGCGGCAGATTGATCGCCTCGCTGCAAATTTAAGTCGTGTCGGATCAATAGGGCAGATTTACAGGAGCAAACGTCCGGCTGAGTGTGATGGAGCGTGTCAGAAGAATAGAAAAACACTGGCAGCGGCAGAAAATATGGCTGCTCTGCGTTAGGAAGAACTGAACACACACAGGTCTCCAGGGATGACCTGGCTGGCCTTCAGCAGGGGTTTGGACCTGAATCTGAGGTCCAAACCCCTTTGTTAAAGCAAAGAAGGCAGAAGATCAGATCCTGGTTCAGGTGAGATGGGGATGTCTCACCTGGCCAATTACAGAACCTCTCCTCAGATCCACGTCTCTCTGGTCTTCTGCCTCACCAGACGCTTCCATCGTGTTTAATAAGATACATTTTCATCCTGAACTTCTGTTCTAAAGTCTGGAAAACGGTTTCTCTATTTGCTTTGTCTCAATCCTCTGAGCAAAGACTTCATGCACATGAAAATATAGATTTACTGTCCATTTTAGTTTTACTTTGTTAAAAAAAACGGAGTTAAATTAAGAGAAGGTGTT
Source organism: Fundulus diaphanus (assembly GCA_037039145.1). Classification (NCBI taxonomy): domain Eukaryota; kingdom Metazoa; phylum Chordata; class Actinopteri; order Cyprinodontiformes; family Fundulidae; genus Fundulus; species Fundulus diaphanus. The sequence continues at coordinate 1,101,760 of CM073126.1, forward strand.
TCAGACTGGCTCAACAAAATGTTCTAATTATTTGAGCTCTCCAGATGAGAAGACTTTGGTGAGATGTTCCTCTCTCCTCTTTATACAGGGCATCTCCTCAGATCTGTTGTAGTTTAGATGCTTTTCTGCTCATGGCTCCTCTCACACCTCCACTCGCTTCATTCGATTTGATGCTCAGAACCTGGAAATCCTCATGAGGAAAAAAACCTCTAAAATCAGCGGTTGGATAAAAGGAAATAAAAATAAAACCCTAAAGGCCAGAGCTAAAACTACCAAAAAATATAAAACTGGGTAAAAAGAAGAAAATGTGGGAATATTCTAATCTTTAGAAAAAAGAGACAGGTTAACTCTGGTGGTTGGTGGGTTTTGGTCTAATCTGGGCCTGGTTTCAGGGTCTGCTCCATGTTCTTCATTATAAAATGGTTTCAGGGCTTTATTGTCAGATTTTGGGGTTTCTAGTCCCTCGTCTGGGACCAGGTCGGTTCTGGACTCGGAGGTCCGGTTTCCCTCTGTGATGGAGATTTATCTCTGCGTTCAGTTCGTTTTGATCCCCGCTGCGTGCGGCGGAATAACTTTAACTGTTCGCTGTGACCTGAACACCAGGACTGCTGCTGCATATTAATCTCCTCTGCTGGGACATCATGAAGGTGATGGAGCAATGTGACGCAATCAAAGAGCCAAAACAGCAGCAGCACTCAGAGAATTTCAATCTTCTCCTAGTGCTCTGATATCAGCTCATCAGGTCGTCTACAGGGACCGTCTCTGTCCTCTGACCTCACGGAGAAGGCTGCTTTAATACGCAGCTCAGCAGCAGATGTTGCTGCCTGGCCACCAGCCAGTAAGACCTGAGCTATTGTCTGCTCTGATCAAAGGAAGCTAAATTATCATTCCTGCGTGTCCGTGGTCCCAGGGACAGATTTAGATGCAGGACGTCAGGCTGGACACCAGCAGAATCTGCTCTGAACCGTCTCTGGTCCGATGCTCATCAAAGCTTTGTTTCAGACATCCAGGGTTAAATGAGAGAAAAACGACGGCCACACAAAGCTGATCTGGGATCTGCATCTGGGCACATTGTCTGGACCTGACTCATCATCTGTCCACACATGTAGACCATCTATGGTCTGATCTGATGGTTTCCTGTAAAACGGCACAATCTAAACAGATGTCCATGATGATGTCTCAGGTAGAATGTCCTCAGGTAGCGTCTCCTCATGTAACGTCTCTTCAGGTAGCGTCTCTTCAGGTAGCATCTCCTCAGGTAACGTCTTCTCAGGTAACATCTCCTCAGGTAACGTCTCCTCAGGTAACGTCTCCTCAGGTAGCGTCTCTTCATGTAACGTCTCTTCAGGTAGCGTCTCATCAGGTAGCATCTCCTCAGGTAACATCTCCTCAGGTAATGTCTCTTCAGGTAGCATCTCTTCAGGTAACGTCTCCTCAGGTAGCGTCTCCTCAGGTAGCGTCTCTTCAGGTAACGTCTCCTCAGGTAGCGTCTCCTCAGGTAACGTCTCTTCAGGTAGCATCTCTTCAGGTAACGTCTCCTCAGGTAACGTCTCCTCAGGTAACGTCTCTTCAGGTAGCGTCTCCTCAGGTAACGTCTCCTCAGGTAACGTCTCCTCAGGTAGCATCTCTTCAGGTGGCGTCTCCTCAGGTAGCTTCTCTTCAGGTAACGTCTCCTCAGGTAGCATCTCTTCAGGTAACGTCTCCTCAGGTAGCGTCTCTTCAGGTAACGTCTCCTCAGGTAGCGTCTCCTCAGGTAACGTCTCTTCAGGTAGCATCTCTTCAGGTAACGTCTCCTCAGGTAACGTCTCCTCAGGTAACGTCTCTTCAGGTAGCGTCTCCTCAGGTAACGTCTCCTCAGGTAGCATCTCTTCACGTGGCGTCTCCTCAGGTAGCTTCTCCTCAGGTAATGTCTCCTCAGGTAACATCTCTTCAGGTAGCTTCTCCTCAGGTAATGTCTCCTCAGGTAGCTTCTCCTCAGGTAGCATCTCTTCAGGTAACGTCTCCTCAGGTAACGTCTCCTCAGGTAACGTCTCTTCAGGTAGCGTCTCCTCAGGTAACGTCTCCTCAGGTAACGTCTCCTCAGGTAGCATCTCTTCAGGTGGCGTCTCCTCAGGTAGCTTCTCTTCAGGTAACGTCTCCTCAGGTAGCATCTCTTCAGGTAACGTCTCCTCAGGTAGCGTCTCTTCAGGTAACGTCTCCTCAGGTAGCGTCTCCTCAGGTAACGTCTCTTCAGGTAGCATCTCTTCAGGTAACGTCTCCTCAGGTAACGTCTCCTCAGGTAACGTCTCTTCAGGTAGCGTCTCCTCAGGTAACGTCTCCTCAGGTAGCATCTCTTCACGTGGCGTCTCCTCAGGTAGCTTCTCCTCAGGTAGCTTCTCCTCAGGTAATGTCTCCTCAGGTAACATCTCTTCAGGTAGCTTCTCCTCAGGTAATGTCTCCTCAGGTAGCTTCTCCTCAGGTAACATCTCTTCAGGTAGCTTCTCCTCAGGTAGCGTCTCCTCAGGTAAAGTCTCCTCAGGTAACGTCTCCTCAGGTAATGTCTCCTCAGGTAACGTCTCTTCAGGTAGCTTTTCCTCCTTCCTGCAGCCATCAACTCCTACCTGGACAGTAGGAGTTGCTACAACAACTCCCTTTGGCGGACTGTCTCTGCTTGATGCTCTGAAGGAAAAGTATAATGTTCACACCCCCCATAGGGTGTCGACTCATTGATGAAACGTGTTTTCCTGCAGCACTGGGACAGAAACTCACTCTTAGGGTTAAAGAGCTCTGAGGAAGGTCAGGTAGAGTTTGATCCAAAGTGAACGGGGTCATGTCCCGGGAAGTCGTCGTAGACGGCAGCTTTCTGAACCACTGGGGGATCTGAGGGAGGGTTCTCCAGTCTGTGATACGTTCATGAGGAGAAGAAGTTTGGATGAGCTGAGAACAGAACACGAAGGCCTGCTTCTCTGACACTGATGAAGAGGAGAGAGAAACTCAATAAGCTCAGAAAGTACGTTTTTAGTCGTTATTCTTAGAAATTCACACCTTTGAGTTTCTGCACCGCTCAGAGCTCCAAGTCTCCAACGGTTATTTTTATTCCCTGGAGCAAAACCAGAACTTCTCTCTATCAGACATGCAGTTTTAATCACGTCTACATGCAGTTATTCACTTCAGCTGGACTCTGATCTCCACTGGCTTCTAAAACCATAAAACTGTCATTTTTACATAAATATGACAAACGTTTTAACCTGACACCAAACAGAGTTTACTGCCAACGTCGTCTTAGATAGATATCTGTCTGACGAGCTTCAAGAACTTCAGGTGTCCAGAAACCTTGTCCCAGCAGTGGAATCATCTGGAACCGACCCGTCCAGCTGACCTCTGACCTCAACAAGGCAGTAACGCCCTACCAGCTGCTGCTTTTGGACTTTAGCGCGTCCTCCTCCCACTTTAAATGCTTATATTTAAAAGTTTTAACCTTTTCTTATTTTAATGTACAGCGCTCTGGTCACCCATGAGGGTTTTAAAATGAGCTTTAGAAATAAAGCAGATCGATTGATTGATTAATTGATTCATTGATTGATTGATAAATCACACTGTGATTGGCTGATATTTACGTTGAAAGCATTTCTATATTTGTACCTAATAAAGAGGCCGGTGAGTGTATATTTTTGATATTGAGACTAGATACGATTTTCTGTTTCACTGCCGATTGTCAGTTTGGACTTGATCCTGCGTTTCTGGACCAAAGAGGTTTCAGTTCTGCTGAGAACTGTTCTGACGTCATCAATGTTCTCCCGTTTCTAATCAAAGTTCAAGTTGAACCCGGGTCCCTGATGGGAGTCCAGAAAGTGTCTCGCTGTCTCCAGGAGGGACTCGTTCTCACCGTTTCTTCATGGCTCTTCAATGCAATTCAATTCAATTCAATTTTATTTATATAGCGCCAATTCATGAAACATGTCATCTCAAGGCCCTTTACAAAGTCAAGTTCAATCATTGGGTCAGATTATACAGATTGGTCAAAATGTCCTATATAAGGAAACCAGTTGATTGCTTCAAAGTCCCGACAAGCAGCATTCACTCCTGGAGAACCGTAGAGCTACAGGGAGAGTCGTCTGCATTGTACATGGCTTTGCAGCAATCCCTCATACTGAGCAAGCATGAAGCGACAGTGGAAAGAAAAACCACCCATTAACGGGAAGGAGAAACCTCCAGCAGAACCAGAACCAGGCTCAGTATGAACGGTCATCTGCCTCGACCGACTGGGGGTTACAGAAGACAGAGCAGAGACACAACAAGAGAGACAAACAAGCACAGAAGCTCACATTGATCCAGTAATCTGTTCTACATTAGATGGTAATAGTGGTGATCTTTCCTCCCTGGATGTCACATTTAACAGAACGTCAGACCAGGTGTACCTACTATTAAGAAAAAGAGAGAGAACAGAAAGTTAAAGCAGAAATGACAACACGTAATGCTTAATTGAAGAACAGTAGAACTCTATAGAGTGAGAAAAATAGACCCTGATGTCCTCCAGTAGCCTAAGCCTATAGCAGCATAACTATAGAGATAGCTCAGAGTAACATGAGCCACTCTGACTAGAAGCTTTGTCAAAAAGGAAAGTTTTAAGATTAGTCTTAAAAGTAGACGGGGTGTCTGCCTCACGGACCAAAACTGGGAGTTGGTTCCACAGGAGAGGAGCCTGATAGCTAAAGGATCTGCCTCCCATTCTACTTTTAGAGACTCTAAGAACCACCAGCAGACCTGCAGTCTGAGAGCGAAGTGCTCTGTTAGGAACATACGGGGTAATCAGAGCTCTGATATATGATGGAGCTTGATTATTAAGGGCTTTATACATTAGAAGAAGAATTTTAAATTCTATTCTTGATTTAACAGGAAGCCAATGAAGGGAAGTTAAAATTGGAGAAATATGATCCCTCTTGTTGATTTTCATCAGAACTCTTGCTGCAGTCTTAAAGTTATTTCCTTGCAATGGAGCTTCTGTCGTCTTCCCACTAATCACCAACTGTCCAGAGGCCTGTAGTGCTCACAGAACAACACCTTCACTATAGTGAGTCCATCATAACAGCCAGTGGTTCTGACCCAGGATTCTCCTCTGAGGGTAACCACATCCACATTTCTTTCTCTGGGAGAGAAAAATACCGATCTGTTTTAACATTCAACCTCCGAGCCTGAATTAAATGCCTGAGGCAAGGTAGGACTAAATTTAAGGTTTTTAAAGTAGTCAAGGTTTGTCTCTGGATTGAAAATATGCAAACTCCTGGTCTATATTTTTATGTGTGCTGCTGATTTGAGAGGATTCCTGAGTGGCAGGGATCAGGGCTGTCAGCAGCAGTGTGACATAGCCTGGCCAAAGTGACCAAAGAAGGCGGTTGGCAGATGATGCCTAGTGTAGCAGGTGGTTTATTTACAACAAAAATAGTGAAAAACATTTACAAAAATGGCTCAACAGATCATAACTGAACTTAAAACAACCAAAATTAACGTCTAGTGCACTCAGCTACACTGACGTGGTTTTGTCCTCCTTCCTGAACGTACCCTGATGTTCAGGAAGACAAAATGGCCTCCAATGGACTCTTCCGTAAACAGGAAGCCTAAACAGTTTCTGCCTGAACTCCATAATGTTGCTTTCAATCCGCTGTACCAACATCTTTTAGAGTATGGCCATAACATTGTAAATTAAATCCACACAGAATGAACGTACGCAAGGCCTAAATCTGACAACATCAATCTTAAACAGTTCTCCTTTCCCCCTCTTCACCTGGTTCCTGTGACATCAGCTCTAAACAGGAAGCTATAATTACAGGAAGTGAGGCAACACTTCCTCCTGAAACACAAGTAAGTAAGGTAAGTTCCGGCGGCCGGCCCCACGGGGGGCGTCGGCATTGCGATGGCTGGGGGATTTCCTCGGGGTCGTCTCTCCTCTTTCCTCGGGGGGGGGGGGGGTGTTGCAGATTTCCTGTGATGGCCCCTCTTGGGCGCCCTGCTTTGGGGGCCCCTTTGGGAGTCCGGGGTTATGGGTGCCCTGACCCCTGCCTCTGTGCTCGGGGAAGGTGGGTCTTCGGTTCTCCACAATCACTATCAATATATTTCCTTCTGGATAATTTTCACCTAAACTAGTGCACTCTCACAAACTCCCACAGGTGCTGGGTTCCAGGTATTAAGTGTTCACTTATATACAGAAAATCATTTATTTATTTATTTTCTTTCACTTTCTTTTTTAGGTATCACATTACACATGTCAGCTTAAATAATAATACATATGATTTAGCAATGGCATCTAGGTGTTACACGATTGTATGTGTTGCTTTATGTCTGTTGGTTGTGCTGTTGTTTTTGCGTCTCTTTCCATGTGATGGAGCAGACAGAGGACGTTTTATCATTCTCTCCCTTTTATCTCTTCTTTCTTTCACCTCTTCTCTTTCTTTTTTTTCTCTTCTTGTTCTTCCTTTACTCTCCTACTTTCCCATTGTAGTGTCCATATAATTTGAAATTCTCTCTGCAGGAATCACAATAAAGCTATTTACACGCACAAATCAAGCGGAGCATTATGGCGAAAGCTGTTTGCTCCACTTGTGAAAGTAAAATCTGTCGAGCTCTATTTGGCATTAAGACATCAATTCTTATGGCCACATTGCTAGACAGGACACTGGGGAAAAAAAAAAAGTTCACCAAATTAAAATGCACAAGTTAAATGAACATTAAATACAATCTGGAACTGTGAATTGATTTAAACCAAGATTTTATAGTAAATAATATGTAAAAATTCAAACCATAAACAAACCTGGGATCGTATATGTTTGCAGACAGAATAAATAAAATATGGTTAAATCAAGCAAACAAGAATGTTACCTGAAAATATATAAACTGAGGCAAATGTTCTAACAAGCAGAAATGAATAAAAATGGTTTTCAGAAATCAGTTTTAAGATTTAAGTCAAGATTATTTGTATGGGATCTAAATGCTGCTTCTCCATGTCTGGTTCTGGTTCTGGTTCTGGTTCTGCAGAGCAGGCTGGAGCCAGAAGACCTGAGTGGTCTGGAGGGTTGATGCCCTGATAACAAGTCTGTGATGTATTTAGGTGCTAATTCAGGGATTTATAGACTAACAGAAGGACTTTAAAGTCTATTGGCTCTATGCACGCTTCACTTCTGCGTCTGAGTAATGGTGCAGATCAGCTTCATGGAGACGACGGCTGAGCGCTCTATTTAAAAGATGATGACTGAGGCTCTTGTGTTTCCCCGTTGTTTGTTGGAGCTTCCTAAACTGTGAACGACGCGCTGTTCGCTTGTCAAGCTCAACCCCACAGAGCTTAATGGAGGAAGCTTCAGATTTTATGTTTGTTCCTACATAACAGGCCATGAAGGCAGGGTGCTAATGCTAACTTATAACTAGCAAACACAACTCCCTGGACAGAAATATAGAAAGCTTTCCTTTTTAAGACATTGCTGCTGCAGGTTAATTCTTTACACGTGTTGTTTGTAATTTCCAGCATCAGGTAAAAGCTGTTAGACAGGGGAGGTGACCTAAGAGCTCGGTGTTTCACTCCATGAAAAAAGCCAAGGCTCCTCATCAACTGAGAGTAGGATAGCAGGTGTTGTTCTGTTGTTCTGTTGTTCCAAGTTCAGTGGAACATGTTCTGGAGTTTAATAACACCATCCTTCATTCTGGAATACAATTATACAGCTTGAAGTTGTAACAATAACGTATATAAACAGAACTAAGCAGGCTGAAAAGGTGGAAAGGAATCTGAATAGGTTAATGAACGCTTTACGCTTAGAGGCCAAGATCCTGTAAAAAGAAATGCTGTCCAAGAACATTTTAAATCTATAACTTTACCTTCCCTACTCTGCACCTTCTTGTATGAGCCGATGTGACGAGTGAATTTCTCCATTGTGAGATCAATAAAGACTATCTTATCTTATCTCTTATCTTATCTTAACTTTAAGAGGACCTGTTCAGCTCACCAAATTCTGCTTTCTAGCACAACGCCTAAACTATTTTGTATTCGATATTATTGTTTAAAAATGTCTGAATTGTTATTCTCTGCTTCAGCTCACAGTGCCTGATGCAGTACCTGTTGTGCTGACAAGGAGTTCCTGTTCTTGTGTAGCTGGGAAAGCAACCGTTTAGTTCCCCAAGCTGCACATCATTCACTGAGGGGGATGCCTGCTGTGCCACCAGTCCTATCCTGCACCGAACAAAAGTGGCACAAACCTCCAACCATGGCCTGTTTGTTTGGTCTGTTGTATTTTTTCTTAAGTAACAATTGTAATGTACTTTTGCAGTGACCAATGAAATGGATTAACCTCATAACTAACTTTAACTTTATTCTCTTTGTGGCGAGTAAAGCCCGGACCAGCGGACGGTGTGGTTGTTGTCAGGGCCAATCAGGGGCTAAGTGGAATAAAGTATTCTGATTTTTTTTCTCTATGCACTCTTTTAGTTTTTTTGCTGTTTATAACATGTTATAGTTTAGCTTTGTAATTTAGATCACAGGGCTGTTTCACAATAACCTGACTCTCGCCAGATTGATATCACTCCGCTTAGCTCCGCCTAGCTTCACTCACATCCATCTGGGACCTCTCCCATAGAGAGTGATTTCTCCAACCAATTTTATGGTCTGGCCAATCAGGACGCAGGGCTGGAGTTTCATAGATGTGACGTAGTGGAGAAGCGACCGTGAGATTCCAACAACAATGGCGGCTCGCATCGAGGAAGCAAGCGTTAGCATTGATGCTGCTATTTCTTCCGTGTTGTCCAATCTACCTAATATTGTTTCATTAAAAGAACATCAGAGAACGGCTCTGAAGGCTTTTGTTGGTGGAAACCATGTTTTCGCCCTTCTCCCGACCGCATTTGGCAAGTTTTGTTTTCCGGGGCGCGCCCGTGGCGGAGCGGTTAGCGGTTAGCGCTAACTATGTTAGGAGGCCTTTAGTCCTCGACGCGGTCGGCCCGGAATCGACTCCGACCCGTGGCGCTTTGCCACCTGTCTTCCCCCCTCTTCCTGTCAGCTCACTGTCAATAAAACGCGTGCCACTAGAGCCGCAAACACATCTCTCTCGCAGCGTCGCTCTCACAGCGTCACGGGTTAGCTTCGGTGTGAGTGGTTGAAATAGCACATTGATAAAGATGACAGACAAGTGGCTTATCCAATCATATGCAAGAATTTTTGATAAGGCCCAGCCTTCTGTAAAGGCAATTCCTATGGAGAGGTCCCAGATGGATGAGTGGAGCTAGGCGGAACGACATACAGCTGGCGAGAGTCAGGTAAGTTTCACAACACCAGGAAAGCAGATTAAGCTGGGATTTTCTGAAAAATCTTGTCTTTCTTAAAGGCATACTATGCAACATTTTTCAGTTAATTAATGTGTTCCATACCGTTTTGGATGATTAAATGAGTCATTTCAGGTTGACCAAAGGTTTTCTCGGCCGCCCTGGTGGTCTGTGGGGGAAATACCGCACTTGCAACTGCAGGAGCCCTCGGCCCGCGCCCACAGGCTCAGAATCTCGTGCAAGATCGCGAGAGTCGGTCTTGCTTTACGGCGAGAACATGTTTGTTACTAGCGCAGTGGCGATATCTGTGCAGTTATCATGGCGGAACCAGCGATAAAACAGCGAAAGCCCATGTTGGAGCAGGCAAGAAAGAGGAAAAGGGCTCTGGACAGAAAGAGGAGTCGTACACGGGTGAATATCAGGAAAGCTTTTTCCGAATGGCGAGAGCTAAAAGAAAGAGAAGGCTGCAAGGCTGACGTGGACCTCGCGTTTCTGCTGATGCGATTGTAAATAACATTGGAATGGTTTCTCTCTCTGTGTGTGCATGTTCATACTTTCACTGTGTTAGTCATTGTTTGTACTGCCGTGTTTTCGACTTTTGTATTCGTTGCGTTCGCCTGTCTGCTAAGCTCAAAACAACCGCGCCTGGCTTGACGGAGAAACCAGGAGAACAGCTGAGCATCTTTACGACAGTGCACTTTTACTTTTGCCCTCTGGGGGGCGCCTCGCTGGAAAATCAATCCCGGTTGCATAGTATACCTTTAAGACAGGAATCGGTCTATATATTTTAATATTTATTCTGTGCAGCTAGCCTGCTGCAGACCAGGCTAACAGCTTTCTGTCCTATCACCATCCTCCGTTGTTTCCTCGTGCAATTACTACCCGTCAGGATGCACCGCCACTGGATGACCACCACATGACACCAACTGACTGCAGTTTTGGACCAACGAGTCAGGAGCAACTTCATCTGCAGCCACTGCCTGTGACGTTGTCCCAGTCCCAGCTCACTGAAGCTTCTACACGAGGTCAAAGTGCATCACCCGAGAAAGAAGAGGGTCAGAGCATCTCACTTCTGGAAAAGGCTAAGGGACCATGAACAAGAATAGTTAATGGCAATAAGAATTGATGTCTTAATGCCAAAAAGAGCTCAACAGATTTTACTTTCACAAGTGGAGCAGTCAGCTTTGGCCATAGTGCTCCGCTTGATTTATGCATGTAAATAGTTTTATTATGATTCATGCAGGGAGTATTTCAAATTATATGGACACTACAATGGGAAAGTAGGAGAGGAAAGGAAGAACAAGAAGTGAAAAAAGAAAGAGGAGAGGTGAAAGAAAGAGGAGATAAAAGGGAGAGAATGAACCCCGAACCCGAGGACCGCCAATGCACCAGCGAGCAAAGTCCTTAGGACCAAACCCGTATTTTATTGACAACCCTGTAGATTCACCTGGAACTGGTCACCCCTCACACTGATGATCTGTTTATCAGCTGATCAACAGATCATCGGTGTGAACACCTGTGGGAGCAGACAGGTGTGTTTAACAACAGCGTGGTGGAAAGACACCAGCAATGAGCCAGAGAAGCAACGACAGCAGGACATCCATCTGGGAAGCTTTTAGGTCATTTCAAGGATTGTTGGTGTTACTGTTCAACGACATCAGGGTTAATGGCTTCAAGCTTCTTTTCAGGAGGACTTTCACCTCATGAGGACAAACAGTAAAGATTCAGTAAACGGGGAACTTCTCCGCTCTGGAAGGAAGCTGGTTGCTGTATCCAGAGAGCGTTGAAGACCTCCGTCCCACCTGCTCTCCGTCTCCCCTCCTCTTCCTCCGCCTCACGGCCTCAGGGAGTCCAAACTTCAGAGACTCGAGTCGATAACGGGACTTCAAAGTCATCCTGGTTCTAAGGGCTTCTTTGAAACATGCAGGAGGCAACAATATCTGATATACTCCAGATCTTGTTGCATCAGCAGGGCTGCTGTGGACAGATGCAGCCTTGGAAGAGAGACAAGCCACCGTGGAGAGGAGGAGGAGGAGGAGGGAGGGAGAGAGAGATGAAGGAGAGGAAGAAGTGGGAAAGAGACAGACTGAGGTGATAAAGATCCAGCTGGATGAGGTCAGAGCTGACATCAGGTCCTCCTGACCCAGTGCTGCTGGGTCGGCCTCTCTCTGCAGCCATCTGGCTGAAACAGATGGCTGCTCCTGGTTCTGGTTCTGGTTCTGTTCACAGTCAGGAGTCAGAAACACGCTTCACCAGAGCAAACTACCACCAACATGACTGAAATATTTTATATTCCAATACTGACGCTATGATGTCATGATTTATTTTCGCTCACAGGGAACGGTGCAGATGTTACGGTTATTTCTGCAGAACCTCTAGTTTGGTCCGTTTCTGGAGGAAGTTCTGTGTGCCGAGAATGGGCCAAAGCAGGGAGGCAGGTTTTCATTCTGACGATCCAAGTTAAGGAGAAAACAGTATTTAAAACGGTGTGGGGGGGGGGGGTGTAGAGAGAGTATAGACCAGCAGCCAGGTTGATGAGGTGTTACTCTTACCAGGCCTGAAGCCTCATATGAACCTTCAGGAGACCCTGTGCTCCTCAGCGGCTCCTCAGCGGCTCCTCAGCGGCTCCTCAGCGGCTCCTCAGCGGCTCCTCAGCGGCTCCTCAGCGGCTCCTCAGCGGCTCCTCAGCGGCTCCTCAGCGGCTCCTCAGCGGCTCCTCAGCGGCTCCTCAGGGTGGAACGACGTGGGGGTCGTTGTCCGGCCGAAGCTCCAGTCCAGAAGCCATCTGGTGACTTCAGAGATTTGAAACTCAGCATCTCAAACAATTTTATTGTTTAGGGGAACAACCAGATGTTGCCTTCATCCTCAGCCTGTTTTAACAACCCGATCCCCAGAACTATGTTCTTAAAGAAGACTTTTAAATACTTAAAGTTTGAAACGTGTGAAGGTTTTGCTCCTCCACAGGTCTGACTAGTAAGACGTGTTTACTTGGTCTCAGCAGGCTGTTAAAACGGGGTTAATCATGTGTGCACACTGAAACTGGCTGACAGCAAATGGTTTATAGATGTAATTCAGGCCTGAGCCTCAACGCCCCGGGTCCCCGGCTCCCCCAGGCCTCTGGCCCCCCAGGCCTCTGGCCCCCCAGGCCTGATGAGGCTCCAGGAGCTACACCCAGAGTCTGGCTGCCTCCGTCTGAACGTCTTACCTCTGGTGGACAGGTGGAGGCGCTCTGCAGCCTGGAGTCTGCAGTTAAAACCTCTTTGGGTTTCTGAACACGGGGAGCCTGTTGTCTGCCATCAAAGAATCACAAAGGTGTTAAATCTGAAAATGTTCTGTCCACAACTGCTTCTTTGATTCTGGCTGAACTTTAACGCAGAGCTTTACTGGAATCAATAAAAGAGGAATGTTGGTTTAACAGAGCTGCTAAAAGTCGTACCCTAGATCCGAGGGTCTGAAGCTCCTTCAACTCTTCCTCCTTCACTCATTCATCCTCGACCGCGGGGAACGTCGCCTCGCTGAAGGTCCGTTCCACCGGTTCTGTTGGAGTAATTGGGTTCTGTTTCTCACTCTTCTCTCCTTCACCTCACTACAAATAACACGTTCATGATTTACTTTGTTTGAGTCTCTGAAGTAATTATCCCAGAATCACGGATGAAAATCAGTCGTGTTTGAATCTTCCTCGTCTAAGAACTCCAGCTTCACTCCCCACGCTGGTTAACTGAGATCTTACTGATTAAAGGGGGGGGGGGGGTTAAATGATGTGTACTCTGTGGCTGTGAGAGGAGAGCTGGGGATACTTTGTCTTGCAGCTGCAGAGCAGGGTCTCCCCCGCGGTCCTCGAGGTCCTGGAACCTGACGTGTTCCTGGTCCAGCTGACCTGGAGCTGATGAACGACCTTCTCAGTCTGCAGTCAAGTCCTCCAGAGTCCTGCTGAGGGCCTCATTGTTGACTCAGGTGTAGAAGAAGAGACGCAGCTCAAGGTAGCAGGACACCGGCCCTGGAGGACCCTCGCTAAAGGGTGTCAAGGGTTCATCCTAACTTTAGGCTCCTCGGTTCTCCTCGGTTCTGCTCGGTTCTGCTTGTTGTGGGTTTTTCTGCGACTGGGATCTCAGCCTCAGGATCAGCTGCCATCATGGAGGCTTGCAGGACTGACCTGTGTTTAACAGATGGGCCGGACTGGGCTCTGTTGATTTAAAGTAGATGTTTTGTATCTTACGGCTTTTATTGCCAGTGACGTCGGGTATCTGGGCGAGCTCAGCCAACGTTCAAACAGTTTCCTGGGAAATGAAGGGAGCCGGACTTCTGTGCAGAGCCGGACCGGTGCGGTATCACCATGTTTGAGTAACTTTGATACATGCAACCAGAAATAATCCACCTGCCGGTCCTCCTCTAGGTAATCTGGACCTCCTTCCAGACGCTGGGAGCTCAAATTGACCATAAAGTGGGTGATAAGAGGAGCAGAGATCATCTCTGAGGGACTCGCTTTAGAAAGGTTTCTGTTAGGTCAACTAATTTAGTGCCACTAATCTTCCTGCCACTTTTACTATTTGTTTAATCAAGCAGAAAATCTGTGTTTTTACCCTAAACATGGAGAAGCCCAGGCTTTTTATGAATATTGGTTCAGTGAAACAACGCAGAAGGACACGTTGCTGTTTAATTATCATTAATGTTTATACTTCATTAACCGATTTATCTTGTTATGATGTAGTAATGTAAGCTTCTGATATAATCATATTACTCACATGATAGCTTCATCATGTCCCTGTGAAGAAACAGAAGAGACTCTGTTTCTTCCCTTCCTGAAACAAGAAGACTCAGCTACAAGATTATGTGCTGACTGAACGTGATTACTCAGCTGTGTATCTTTGTTGACAACTGAGGCTGTAAACTATCTGTTCCCCACCCCTCAGTACAGCCTCAGTCATTGTAACTAGGGACACGCCCAAAACTTAATAAAATCGAGGAGAACGTTGAGACCGGCAGAGTGGGCAGGAGATTGTAACTGTACGGTCTTCTTCCTACTCTCCTCGAGAACGAAACCAAACTAATTGTCTTTGTGTCTTTCTTTCCCTGTTTATATGATGTTCTAGGTGTTTAGACCTGACAAGAGTCTTGAGAAAACTTTAACAGAGTTATGGAGAAACGTCAGATGAACATTTTCAGTCTGTCATAGTTTGAGTTCTGTTTTAGCTTAGGTTCTGTCTTAGTTTTGGTTTCTGATCTGTTCTTGTTTTGGGCCTCGGCACTGATGACTGGTCATCACCTGCCTGACTCCACCCCTCCTGCAATCACCTCTCACCGGTTTCACCTGTTTTCACCTCCATATAAACTGTTCAGTCCAGACATCAGTGCCAGGTCGTCTTGTTGAGTTTACGGGTGAGTCTTCTCCAGCAATATGCTGTGTATGTTTTTCTTTTGAATTTTGGACCCTGTTGTCTCCAGTAACCTGAGCCATCCTGTTCTGCCTGTCTGTTCCTGTTTTTGCCTGCCCTGCTGGACTTTTTGTTTTTATGCCGTTCTTTGGTCACTTTTGGTTTTTGTCCAGTCTTTTTGATTTTTGTGAATAAAAGATCTTCTCTTTTGAACCTCTGCTGGTCCGGTTGAATTCTTGGTCTCCTGCCTCTGATTCATTACACAGTCAGCTCCAGTCCTCAGACCACCTGGCAGGTAGATTCATTCTCCCCCAGAAAGAGCGGAAAGGTGCAGAGAGCTCAGCTCCATCTAGCAGCCTTTGGTGCAATTAAAGAGCCGGCTAAAGATGACATTTAAAAAAGTCAACTCAGGAGACGGCCTCAGGTCTGGACGCTCCAGCATCCAGAGGCCCAGAGCAGCAACTTTACAACAAGTAGTTATTAAATCTGGTTTATTTGATTCACCTGCGCCGGGACTAGAGCCTGTAGAACCGTTCTACTTGCCTTTAAACTCAGAGGCAGTTCCACGCCTATTTTTGGCTCTTTGGGGGCAAAGAACGTAAACGTCTGTGACTTTATTTAAATGTATCAGACACATTTTGAGGCCTGAAGTGACTTTCTCTTTCTGATCTGATGCCATTCCTAACATTTCACTGCACTGTTGGTCCCACAGAGCCAGAAAGAAGCCAGGAATGGCTCAGAAACAGCAAGAGCAACCAAAACACAGAGGAAGCAACGAGACGGGGGCAGCTGCCACAAACGTTACCGACGCATCATGGTGACCTGCTTACAAGCTGAAACATCGCCGCGGCGCTCTTATAGGGACGGTGGCGCTGAGGTTTGCTCCGTCTACTCGGGTCCTGAGAGCTCTTGGTGTGCCGTTTGCATCCACGGACCTCCTCCAGCATTAATTAGACCCTGAAACGGCCCAAAGGTTTTTATCTCTGTGATAATGTGGGGATGCCATCATATTAATGAATAGTTTAGCAGAAATGGAGGATACTCACCTCTGGAGATGATATATTACATCCACCCTCCAGATATTCAGGCTTTTATCTCTAAATGCAGCTTAATTTTATTTCATTTGCTTCATGTCAACCTGGAGTTGTCAGTTTCATACCATTCTGTTGTTTTGGCTGGATGTGAGACAGGAAAGCTTGTTTCTGCTGTATTCCTGTGAACAGGGAGGATGTGGCTGAGAGGAAGCAGGGCTGATCCGCCTCCAATAACAGAAATAACATAAACGCTGCAGCAGCCTGATCTAAGGTGTGGGACGTGAACAGGGCAGTTATTACAGGTACAGGTAACCCTGACTTTAATCTGAACTCAGTCCTACTGCCAGTTGTCCAGCTTCTCTCAACACGACTCAGGAGGAACTAAAATCATCTTCTGTTAACCTCCTGCTGGACAGCAGCGAGCATCTCCACCTGCTGGGGTCCCTGCTTCACCTGAACTCCTGTTCTCACGCTGGATCTATGCCACGCTGCACATAATCAGCCTTTTATTCCTGACAGCCGCTGCAGATTCCAGCTCCAGATGAGCAACGGCTGCTGCTCGCAGCTTCTCCAGTCAGACGCCTCCTGGTTTGGATCTGAGGGATCCCTCTGCAGCAGAGCTGTCGGTGCTGGATTTCAGCATCACACAGGCAATTTTCTGACTTCCTTTCAGGAATCTACTGTCCTGCATGTAAACCCTGCAGCAGAGACTGATTGGGTCTGATTCTGAGAAGCTTTAGATCTGCTAGCAGCGTCTCACAGCAGCAAACATGGAGCTTCCTGCTGTGCATCCTCACCTGTCCTCTCCTTCATCCTGCTGCCTGCTTGGGAATACGATGAGCTCGGACCTCAGAACCACAGGGAATTGACTGATTATGAATCTGAAGTGCTCCAACAAAAAGATCTGAAGCCCATCTCCTCTGACCGCCTGACCTTCATGATGTGCATCAAAGAGGCTGCTGGAGAGGAATCAGGGAGGGCTGCAGCGTGATGCCAGGTTTCATTACACGTCCTCAGACCACGGCCGCTCTGCCAATAAAAATGCACTTTTACTCTCAACAGCAACGCCTCCGGGGGCTTCGGTCTGCCTGCAGACAAAAGTCCGACAGGAATGTCTTCATGTGCTTAAATCGCTCAGTGAAGGGTCATCTTGTTGGTGGCAATCCAAGCTTGTGTTCTTAATAAGTACCATCTGAGCACATCTGACAAGAAAACTGCTCTTTAGACTCACTGGAGGACCTTTTAGCTGTAAATTACTGGGTCAAAACACAGATGCTCCTTTTGGTTTCAGGGATGGTGCTGCTGTGTGAATTTAGAGGTTTCCACAATAAATGATCTGCATGATTTACCGTTTCCTGCTGAATAACCCAAAACTAGCTAACAGGAAAGGTTTTAGTCTTACAAACTGGGACATTTTAAGATCTTCACCAGGTTCTAAAATTAAAAGTAAAATCTAACCTTTGTCCTGGAGAGGTTAGTCCCCCAGACTGCTGCTGTGGCCCCTGAGCAAGGCCCTTAGCCGCAGAATGCTCCCTGGGGGCCAGGTTAGATGCAGAGGATGGATTTCATTAACATTTATGTTACAATGACAAATAAAGATGATTATCATCATTAACCTGAAGTGTATAAAACAACAGAGGATCTCCACTGCCATTAATCAGCAAACAAAAGTCAGAAAAGAGGAAAATTGTGCTGTAAAGCTAACTTAAGATAGAGAGCTGCTGGCTGCTTTCAGCAGTGGGACCCTGGCTACAAACTCAGCCCTGCCGGAGCTTTGCTGGTTTGGTGCGAGTACGATGCCAGGACGGAAAGGCATCAGCAATGACCTTAGACAAACTGCTGCCCATCACCTGGGAAGGTTCTAGGTCCAAACCATCTAGTCCTTCATCCTGCGGAGAGGAAAAACCTTAGGAAGTATCTGAGTGATGTGCCAAAACTAAACTACACATTTTACCCAAAAGGGAATTTAAACATTTTAAAGAGCAAACTTTTTGCATGATTTGTCTAATTTTGAGTGGAAATTAATTCCACTCTTTCCTTGTTGATGTTGAGGTGGCTGTGTAAATTTAAATGTATTGGAATTAAATTCATGTTCACCACAATATAAACCTGGTATATTTTTTGTAGTTTATCTTTAAAGGAAAATGTGCTTGGTGAAGTTTCTGGATGAGCTTTAATATTTTACTCCTCTGAAACGACGGCTGCTGTCACCGTGAGTTCTGGTTCTGGCCCAGATGTTTATCAGAAATGATCATGGCGTGATGAAAATGTTAAATAAATCAAAAACAATAGATTCCAACTCTTCCCGTCAACCTGCAGGAGGCACCAGGCTGGATTAGAAAGGGACTTCGTATCACAAGAAGCTGTTCATGCAAATTGACCCGAGAGTTCTGGACCGTTTATCTGCCAATTAAAAGCATGTTCTGGATCGCTGTCAACATAGTGACTCATTTGGATTTGGGTTGGTTTCAGCTCAGGGTGGTTTTAGTTTCTGCACAGTAAATAAACAGTAAATAAAACATGGATGCGGGTCTGAAGAAGGAGGATCATTCGCCTCCTGATGAAAAAGAGCTCAGCGGAGCCGCCGTGACCTTTGAACCCAGCACTAGGGACCGTCACTAGAACCGTACTTGGTCCTTCTCAGCAGATCGTCAGTGTTGGTCTCTGCAGAAACTCAGCGCTCCTTTCAGGGCAGATTTCCATCGCTGATTCTGATTAAAACCCAAATGAAACATTTACTGTGAGACTCAGTCCAAATGGTGCGGCGGGAGTTCTGGTTGTGCTTAATAACAACAGCATCTCCCCATAGACTTCAGTGGGATCTAGGTGATGGAACCGGTTCTGTTCGGACCTCCGTAGTTCTGCCATCCTTTCCATCAGAACCTTTGATCAAAGTTTAAACGGGTCCCAGAAAGTTGGACTTTACCTGATCCACTTATAATTTTGATAAATTTTTCAGGCGTTTCCACAATTATGGAGCCAACCGGCTAACATCGACATCAAACAAGAGACTTTGCATTGTTAAAAAACTGAAAAATAAAATATAGTTGTGAAAAAAACTATTGAAAATGAAAACCCTCGACACCAGAACAGTACCAGCTTGCATTGAAAGAAGTTAGACTCTGAAACTTCTTTCACTGAGAAAAGATGCAGTGTAAAATAGTTTTTTAATGTCATTATTTCTCTTTTTTTATTTACTTTCTTTTCACCGAAAATGCTTATTTCTGTATTAACAGTGTTTGATTCTTTTTTTCTTCACAGAAGCTATAAGGTATCCCACAATCCTTTGCATGACATGACGTATCAGACCAGCCTCCTCACAGAAACCAACTAAAACCTCCGTAGAGCAGAGAGCGTCTCTCTGTAGCTGATGTCCAGAAGGCTGTAGGATCTGACTCCATCCTCCATGTTTCTGACTCCATCCTCCATGTTTCTGACTCCATCCTCCATGTTTCTGACTCCATGTTTCTGATTCCATCCTCCATGTTTCTGACTCCACCCTCCATGTTTCTGACTCCATCCTCCATGTTTCTGACTCCATCCTCCATGTTTCTGACTCCATCCTCCATGTTTCTGACTCCATGTTTCTGATTCCATCCTCCATGTTTCTGACTCCACCCTCCATGTTTCTGACTCCATCTTCCATGATTCTGACTCCATCTTCCATGTTTCTGACTCCAACCTCCATGTTTCTGACTCCACCCTCCATGTCTCTGACTCCATCCTCCATGTTTCTGACTCCATCTTCCATGATTCTGACTCCATCTTCCATGATTCTGACTCCATCTTCCATGTTTCTGACTCCAACCTCCATGTTTCTGACTCCACCCTCCATGTCTCTGACTCCATCCTCCATGTCTCTGACTCCATCCTCCATGTTTCTGACTCCATCCTCCATGTCTCTGACTCCATCCTCCATGTTTCTGACTCCATCCTCCATGTTTCTGACTCCATCCTCCATGTCTCTGACTCCATCCTCCATGTTTCTGACTCCGTCCTCCATGTTTCCGTCACTAATTACGTCAGAGTTAAAGTCTGGAATCAGCTCAGCAGCTGAAGCTCCTTTCCTCCCTGATAGAGTTCTGCTGACCCAGGAAAGGTCAGGGAGCGGGAGATAGGAGCAGGAGGTAGGAGCTAGGAAGAGCAGCTAGGAGCTGTTATTATGAATGATTCAGATGCAGCCTGTGTGTCTCCCACTGCTAGAGCACTTCCTGTTTTCCGTCCAATCAGAACCAGGATGCAGAGAGACGCCTGCACTCCTATTGGCTCCCAGCAGGTCTCACCTCTGGATGGTAGTTTTTCTTCTTAAATCTGGAACTGCAGCGTTTCTTCATCAGAAAACGTTGCAGAAACAGCTGCTAGGCTCCTGCTAATGGGCCGCAGGTTCAGCCTGTTGACTCTCTGGCTCGTCTGCCACTGCTGGACTTTAATCCAGTTTGGAAAGCACTTGTAGGGGGCTGCGTCTCTGCTAAAGTGCAGGAACACATGTGGGACCCACAAATCACTCTGGAGCTCAGAGTGCCACGCTAACTGCTGCATCCACCCACTCAGCTCCACTCAGAGACCACAGGCACTTAAATATTAACTGAGCTTATTTTCCAAGAACGACTTAGTCAATTATGAGCTCTATTTGCTGCAAATCCCAGTGGAAGGAAAAGAAAACACACAGTCAATCAAGTGAGTGATCACATCTCTGAAGAAGTGTGGAGGCAGACGGCATCAGGAAGCTCAAAGGGAGACGGGAGGAGGGAAGTACTTATCTTAGCAAAGTATCCAGGAAGTCCCTGCTGACCATCACTGAGCAGTAGGCAAGGCAGCGATTAGAGGCAGAACATGCAGTCAGAACATCTAAACGTGGTTCGCTTTGTCTGGAACAGAGATCATCCTGAGAAAATAGTTTAATCCCAATCTGCTCCAAACCCGGATCCATTCTGGGCCTCAGAGGAGCAGCAACTCGCCGGTTCGATGGGAGAAAATCTTTGGAAAGAGATTGACGCGGTTCCTGCTCTACAGAGGAGAACATGAAACCAAGAACTCTGGAGGCTTTTCAGGCAGCTGTAGGCTCCACATCATGGACTCGCATCCTGATGCTAACCTTTTCCAGCACTGCTCTGGTCCCAGACCTATCTAAAATGGACCCGGCACTGGGACTGGGGCCTGGTGGGACGGATCAGTGCTCCTGATGTTTGCTGGAGGAAATGGAGCGACAAGAGAAAGGAGTATCGACAGACGCCGGCAAACCTGCCTGGAAATAAATCCTGTTTTGGTTTCATACGGTTTGATGTGAAAGTGAAGGTGGTGGAAACGAAAGATTCTGAAAACTTTTTAACGTAAAATCTGAGACACAGGAGGACCGACATTTCTGGTGGCTTACACACCTGAGACAGGGAGTCACACCTTAGGTGCCATAAATATCATAACTTGGAGGAGGAGCAGAAGAGCCTGATGGTCCTGCAGTCAGAACCAGACGCTCTGTTGCCGTTTGTCCACCTGGTCCTTGATCACGTCGTGCAGCGCCAGAGAGACGGGGCTCAGCAGGATGGTAAAAACACACACACACACACACACACACACACACACACACACACACACACACACACACACACACACACACACACACACACACACACACACACACACACACACACACCGGTGGCGCTTTATTTATGGTGCAGGACATGAACTCCAAAGCAGCTCTGAGGACGTTTCTCTCAGCGATGGAAGAAGCTCGGGAGGATTATGCAACAAAGGCCCACTGGGCACAAAGATGTGAAAGACTCTTAATCAGCACATCGGATTAAAACATCAAAACTGGAAACTGCATCTGCATTTTATATCATCGTTTCTGGGGAACAGGGAAATGATTTAAACAGAACCCAAAGATAATGACAACACTAAAGATTTAGTGATAATACGTTTTTTATTTTTGGGAATGCTTAAGAACGATTTTTAAAACAGTGCTCGACTTTTCTAAACGCTACACCCAGTTAGCACAACCAGACAAATGCAGATCCTGTGCAAAATGAAACCATATGATGTCACCATATGAAACACTTATTTAAGGTTTAACTCTGCTTGAACCAGACGGCTGACTTTAACAATTCTACCTCAGTGATTAGATCACTGTTAGCGACGTACACAGAGAAAGTGAAAATATGCAACATGGTGAATTCACCAAACACAGCATCAACGCTGCAGACTGTTGATGAAATGATTTATTTCTCTTTATAACCAAAATCTGTCAACAATCCCAACAAAACAACAAAAATACTGGACTACCAGTGCTGGGTTAAGGTTCTGGAAAGTAAAAGAAGACAAAAAGAAATCAGAATAATTACAATAATTATAGTAAATACCATACATGTTGAGGGTAAGGTGTTGATAATTATGTGATTCTTTTGTTTTTAGTGTTTATGTAACCATTAAAAAACTGTAAGAAGCAGAAATCCCCTCAGTACATACAGGTGGTTAAATTACGGCGGGATGCATCTAAAACTGGTTTCAGAGGGAACTTTGTTCTGTTTTCATTATTTCAGACACATCCAGGTGGAGGACAGGAAGGTTATTTCTAAAGAAGCTTGAGGACAGATGTCTTAAATCTCAGCTGGATGTTAAACGGAGGTAAAGGCTGAGGAGACCTTCTGAAGGATTCTCCTCTTCACTGAACCGGACAGGCTGGAGAGAGTTTCTGCTGCTGCTGCTTCCTTTGTTGCTCTGTGTCACCTGGAGCTCAGAGAGGCTCTCAGCCTCCTGTGGAGCAGGTGGAGGTGAGCGGACCGATCATGAACCGTCTGGAAAACAGAGAACTTCTGCAGAATGTGAGGATCCATGTGAGTCAGTGTGGCTTCAGCTGGCGTCAACATGGCAGCTAAAACTAGTTAGAAGTGAAACAACGGGAGGATCCTTGTGTTAATGGATGAGCCGCTCTGTGGTGCAGCAGCATAAATCCTCCTGTGATACTGAGACCTGGGTCTGGATCCTGGTTTCACCAAGAAGGACATCGGCTGTGAAACCTGGCGAGGCTTCGTTCAGGTAGTAACAACCTGCTGTGGCGACGCCTAGGAGCAGCTGAAAGGACGCGCTCCATCATCTGTGTCTTAGCACAAGGAATCATTAAGTCCTTTCTCCAACATGGAGGATTTGACCCGGATCACACGGTTAGGATCTTTTCAGACGTCTCAGTGTTTGCATCGGCTGCAGCAGCTGCCTGATGAGGCTGGAGGGACCATCTTCCTTCCTGCAGCAGCAGCCTTAGGACCATTTTAGCTTTTATTTCTGCTTCTTTCTCCAAATGAAGCTTCGTCTTATCTGCGTCTGGTTGCTGCTGCAGCTCTGATAGCGACATATCCAAGCCTCTGCATCATGAGCTCATTAAACCTGCTTATTTGTGGGTTTGAGACAAGCCAGCAGCTACAATTCCCTCTAATGTTCGAAGGGAATTAAAAACCCATTTTCTCTCAGCCCCCTTCTGATGTTCAGCGTAAAACTTTAAAAATCAAACCCTTTAGATGTGAAACATGGTGAAGACGTTTCAGCTGCACCTTGTAAAAACCACAACACTGTGTGCCCAGAGGTCCATGTTTGCAACATCTTCTTCTGTCCTCAGCTGGTGTTTAGGAGGAAGCAAAACATGAGAAGGATACACAAGAATCCAACAAATGATGGAGAATAACGAATGAAGACTGAAAAGAACTGATTACTGGGACAACAGAGAGTTGTGGAAGGAAAGAGGGGATAAAACTGGGCAGGAATAACTCAGGAAAACAGAGATAAATTAAAAAAAATCACACAAATCGTGGTTAACACAAGGCAGATATGCAGAAAAAAGAGAGCTCACTAAACACAAAATAACACCAAACCAAAAAGGATAAAATCCAGCGGATCACATTGGGTTCATGCAGCCATTATTAGGACTTTATCGCTTATCTCTGCATGCTTTAGCTGCTTAAAGTCTGTCATTTACAGACACCAGGAGGTGCAGGGCGTGATCTCTGATGCCTCCTTCAGCTCCTGCTTCTTCTGGAGGATTGACCTGTGGATGGAAGGTAAGCTTGATTGTTCTGGCTGTTCCAAAGGTTTTCTTCTTTTACTGTGAGAGGCTCTCGTGTTTCCTCAGCAGGATGTTTGGGGTCCTTATCTTGGTGCAGAATGAAACTGATGCTGGAGCTGCTACCAGGACACCTGGTTTTAGAAGAAGAGCTGCTCTGGTCTGGATCTTGGCTCTTTCTTTTCCATCTCCAGACTTTCCTGTGTCCAGGTTCATCTCAGTCTCCTCTTTCCAGAACCTGATGCCTTTTTTTCTGGAGAATTTGCCCCAAATGATCGTGTTTTGTAGCCAACTGGTGTCTTGCAGTGCAGCCTGTGTTTATTTTCTCAGAAAGACCCAGCAGGCTCGTGCAGACTAGTGGAGAGATGCTTCTACTGAAGGGAATGTTCATGCATGTCTTTGCACCACTAAACTCTCTACCTGCACTCATGTAAATGGACTTTCTCCCCCCGTGATCTGCATGCTTTCTGTGCACAGCTGTGGGTAATGGGAAAATAATGGCTGCATCTGGACTCAGGTGTGTTTGCTGTTTGACTGATGCAGCAGAATCTTCGGCTCCATGATTTCCTCCTCATGTGCTTTCGGGGGAAACTAATCTCCACATTCTTCATGCTTTCCCTGCAGATCTGATAGCACAAACGACCCATTTGGGATCAGACTTTCTGAAACATCTCATTTCTTACTCCCTCAATTGTTTTTGCTTTTCCGTGCATTCCAGCCCAGCAGTTTAATCCCGATGCTGAGAGCACACAAGCTAATCTTTTGGGTTCAATTTCCCCCTGGACTCTCGGAGCAGCTACTGCTCTGTGTGCAGCACCACCACATAGTGCCATTGCTGCTCGGCTGGAACTCGTCAAGAAGCAAAAAGCCATCAGAAATAAAAGCTGCGAGCGCAGCTAATGAGAGAGACTGTGATTGGTCGCCTTTGTTCTGCCTTTCACTGGAAAGCAATTAGTTTGGCTGTACCAGTTCATCAGGGCTTCTGGTCCACAGAAGCTTTAATCAGACCCTGACTGATGCAACAAATCTGCTTATTGATTGACGGGCGGAGGCTCCGTGTCCATCGCCAGTCTTCCAGTTGGCTCCAGATTCCCTGATTGCACTGATCAGGAAATAAAAACAGACTTCATGCACTGAAAAACTCAGACAGAAGCTGCTTGTTGAAATGTGCAACAATGTTGGAGCGCAGAGAGGATGTGAAGAGCAGCAGCGCCATCATGTGGTGACCTCCATGATCAGCTTCTTCTGTAGCAGAACAAAACCCATAAGTTCTGTCATATTTATAAAGTATCCAGAGCATTTTCTTATTTTATTTATCTGAATCCCTTCCTGTGATCATGGCTCTCCTGGAGTGATCTTCATCAGAGGTTCTTTAAGGGTTTTTTGGGCTTTTCAGTGATTTTCCAGCCATTGATCAGAGGATTTAGTTTGTTCAGCTCTGACCAATAAAATAATACAGATCAGCGTCCGTAGCCACACTTTAAACATGTGTTACTAAAAAAAAGCAAACACAAATGTGTTCTTGCTGTGCTTTTAAAGTTTCAGGGGGGAATGATCTGCAGGGAAAACCCAGAGTTTTGGTTTAGGATTACACATTTATAACAGAGAATGTGACCCTTAAAATGTTTGAGAACATCGTGTTGCAGATTCATTTGGAGACATCGTTGATTGTTTCATCAAAGACTTACAGGTTGGTCGTACACAGGTAGAGACAAAGGTGTGGGAAGGATAGTGAAAGGTACAGGCTGATGGTGCGTTGCTTTTGCCTCGGAGGTCAGAACTAACTCAGATTACGTCATTTTACCTTCTTCCGTTCCAGTTTCTATTGTTGGACGCTGTTGTTAAATCAATGATAATAACACGGTTCTAGGCGGTATTCTGTGTAGATAAACAGCTGAACGTTTCATAAATAACAGAGAGCTGCTGCACACAGTCAGAGGATGAGGTTTTACTCAATGCTGCTGTGAGTAGCAGCCATCATGAATACAGAAGTCTGGTACCGTCCTGCTGCACCGACTTTCTGACTCCTAATACCGACTTCAGGGGCCGTTCCCGTTAAATTTTCTGACCCGGATGTTGAGAAGTCCGACTACCAAAGACAAATGGAACCACTATAACAGGAGAATCGAGAGGTTAAAATGAGAAAACAGGAGCATAAATACT
This sequence comes from Fundulus diaphanus, assembly GCA_037039145.1. Lineage (NCBI taxonomy): Eukaryota > Metazoa > Chordata > Actinopteri > Cyprinodontiformes > Fundulidae > Fundulus > Fundulus diaphanus. The sequence continues at coordinate 1,127,652 of CM073126.1, forward strand.
GAGAGAGGAGTGGAAGAGGACAAATGAACCAGAGGAGCTGATCAGAGGAAATGTGGAGCAGCTGAGGCAGAAAGAAAGCCAGGAAGCTGAGGGAGGGAGAATAATTAACACGGAGGAATCTGAATTAAGACACACTAAAGGAAAGATATTCTTCTCTGAATAGATTATATTTTGTTTATATAGCACCGTTTGACAGCACGCCATCACAAGTCACTCTAGAAAGTTGAATAACTCTGAACTGAGAGAAATAAATCCAACATCCAAAAGAACTAAACGCAATAAAACAAGAGAAACATGAATTAATGTGACAAAACCTTAAAGGCAGCAGCCTTCTAGCAAAAAGCAAAGAGAGAGAGAAATGCAGCCAGACTCTTAGAAATCAAGAAGGAAACGCTAAAAACATGAACACAAAGCAAAGCAGAACCCAGACGCTGGAAGAACGTGACAGAAGGAGCATTTTCTGGTCTCTGAGGAAACGTTTGGATTAAAAAAACAAAAACTGATGTAAGTGAAACCAGCTTCTTCTGCTCATGGGAACATTTTTAAATAATTTCTCTTACTGTATGAAAATGATGTCAGAACATTCGTCTCTGAGGAAAGAGTCGGTGTCAGCTTTATAACGAGAACTTTTCCCATTTGTAGTCAACTCAGGAGTCCCTGTGTGGCGTGTCCAGAATAAGAGCGGCGCTAATATGCCTTTGATGCTGCGGTATTAGTGGTAGTGATGTTGTCTCCATCCTCCTCTCCATGTGCAGCAACCACGACTCGGTGCCGCTCAGCCGCTTTCTCTGGAAGCTGCAGGGAAGCTCAGCGAATAGATTGTCTTTTCTGTTTTAGGTTGGGAGCTTGTGTTTACTTGTTGCAGAGCCTTGTCATCCCCTCCTGGTAGCAAACATGCAGCAGGATGGTGCTTAATGAGGTTGTCTGCAAATTATCCTCCAGAGACAAACAAACACCCTGCAGCGTCTGCAACACACATGCACATACGTGTCATTAAAGTTTCAGAGGATCTCCTGGATGAGGAGAAGCAAGACAGGAATGCACCAGAAGAACAGAGAAACCAGGAAATACAGCATTTGAGATTTGAACATTTTCCTCCTGGTTGAAGCGACAGGCGAGGTCTGCAGCGAGGCCAGAGCAGCGGCAGAAGCCATTCTTCAGCCGTGGCCTTGGATTCTCTGCAGAAAGCGGATTTGAATGAACGTCCCTGAATAAGATGTGATCCGAAACGAAGCAGATGTTTTCATCTGTGGTCTTCTGCGTGTCTGTCAGCAAACAAACTGTATTTTATTTTCCGTCTCTGACCTGCAGCTTAAAATGAATCAGATGACATTTCGTTTGCCTCTTTATTCATTGCATTTTCTGCTTCAGTTGGATACATTTCTCATTTACATAAATGAGCTCATTTAGTTATGAAATGAATGTTGTTTCAGAATCAATGAGCACATTTACAGTTGGTGGAGCAGCTGCAGATGATACTGCAGATAAATTAAGGAAATGAGAAGAACCATCAGCTCGGTTTCAGACATGAAGCATCAGTTAATGTTTCGTTTTAGGTTGGTTATCAGAACTGACTCGTCTCCTGTGTTCAGATTCCAGCACTGCATGTTTTCCCCACAGAGCAGGGAGATTCCTGCAGAAACAGAGATGTACAAAATTAAACAGGTGAGGCTGGAAGTTTGGGAAGTGGTGTCATGGTTTAGTTTTGACTCGGCTTTTGTTTATTATTAGTTTTCAGTTTTTCCTCTTGGTTTGGGTTCTAGTTGTGATTTGACTTTATTTATTGTTAGTTTTTAGTTTCCCCCTCCCCTTCTCACTCAGCCTTCACTTCACTCCCCTTGCAGTCAGTCACACCTGATGGTAGTTAGTCAATCAATCAGTCAGACTCATTTCACCTGCCAGCTTCCTTATTTAAGCCTCCCTTTGTTTCACTCTAGTTCCATACAGGGAGGATTTCTTGATTGAGAACAGGTGTGTGGGAGACGGACGTTGTTGGTGAGGTCAGAGGAGCTACACCAGTTGGAATTGGGAGTTACGGGTAGATGGTTAAAAAGACAAAGAAAAGGAGTGAAAGAGGAACTGATGAAGATAAAGAAAAAAGACTAAGTTGGACTCAAGGAAGCCGACATCGAGGAAATGATCAAGATCCAGTTGGGAAGACCCGTGGATTGGTGAAAGAATTGTGGACAAAACATAAGGCGGGTAGACACAGCTGTGCTGTGAATGGATCAGAGTGGGGAAATAGTATAGAGAAAGTAGTGAATCATCAAGTAGTGAAAGGATGAGTTTAAAAAGAGGAAATTCTTTAGCGAAAGCAGGTGTAGAGAAGAGAGGTAGAGTGGAAAAAAGATGGGATGAGTCTGAGGAAGAAATGGAAAGGGAGACAAGAGAGTTCAAAGTGATTATTAGGGTTAATGAGGATTGCAGTTAATCAGTCCAGTTAAACTATCTATGATTGTGAAGAATCAAGTGGGAGATATTACAAATGCAAGAGTGTTGAGAGATGGTAACTTAATGATAATCTGTAATACAGAGGAACAAAAAGACAGAGCAAGTAGGATGAAAAAAGTTGGAAAGTATAAAGTGACAAGCGTGAGTTTGGTACAAGAAGGAGGTAAATGGAGGAAGGGAGTGATTTGGGGGATCCCAATTGAGGTTTCAAATGAAGAAATAAAATCAAATATCAGAGGAGGAAGAATTAAAGAGGTAAGAAGGCTTCAGACCTTTAAAAATGGAAAGAAGGAGAACAGTGAAAGTGTTTTGGTAGAATTTGATGAAGAAAGACTACCGGAGAGAGTTTATTTACGATATTTGACCTATAATGTAAGAGAGTATATTCCAAAACCGATCAGATGTTTTAAATGCCAAAGATTTGGACATACGGCACCGGCATGTAAAGGAAAGAGAAGATGTGCACGATGTGGAGAAGATCATGAATATGAACAATGCAATAAGAGCAGGCGGCCAAAATGTTGTAATCGTTGTGGTAGTCACAGTGTGGCATATGGGGGATGTAATGAAGAGAGCAGTGCAGGTTCAACAAGTTAGAGTAAGAAACAAGTTATCCTATGCAGAAGCTGTTAAAGTAGTAAAGGAAAGAACAGAAGTTGAGGTGGAAAATAGAGTGGATACAGAATTGAACCAAACAAAAGAAAATAAAGTATATGTGGACTTAAAAAAGCTAGTGACATTCATTGCAGGGGTTATAAATGCAACTATGGAAATTAAATCAAAAACTGAAAGAATTCAAATTATTGTGAAAGCAGCAGCAAATCACCTTAGCATTAATGAAATAACATGGGAGGAAGTGAGAGATGAGCTTAGTGCTCAGGCCAGTCAGGAAGCAGTATCGATAGGATAGGTATAATATGGTCCTGATTTTACAATGGAATGCAAGAAGTCTAATAGCAAATGGACAGGAATTAAAACATTTTATTAATAAATTAGAAGAAGCTCCAGAAGTTATTTGTATTCAAGAATCTTGGTTAAAACCGCAATTACAATTTAGAATATTAAGTTATGAAGCTGTCAGATTAGATCGGGTTAAAGGTAATGGTGGGGGATGTATTATTTTCATTAGGAAGGGAATACCATTTAGAGTGATTAAGAAAGGGAGAGAAGAAGAGTACGTTATGGTGGAAATTTGGATAAATGCAGAACCATATATTGTAGTAAATTAGTACAATCCGGGGAAAAAATTAGAGTTAGATAAATTAAAAGAAATTCAGGGACAAAATAGGAATAGAATTATTTGGTGTGCAGATTTCAATGCCCATAGTAATTTATGGGGAGTACAAGGAACTGATGCGAATGGAGAAATTATAGAACTTGTTGGAAGCTAATCAATTAGTATGTATGAATGATGGAAGAGGGACAAGAGTAGATGTGCATACTGGAAAATGTTCAGCAATAGATTTAACTTTGGTGTCCAGTGATTTAGCTGGATTATGTGAATGGGAAATAGAACAAGAAACAACAGCAGGGAGTGATCATTTCCCAGTTTATTGTAAAGTCCTTATTCCTAAAAAGAAGAGAGAGGGAGGAAGAAAGGAAAGATGGGTTTTGATAAAGCAAAATGGAACATATTTAAATATATGTGTGAGAAATCCATGGCAGAAGTACATTTAGAGTTAGATATAGAAAGTATAGAGAGTAAGATAAGGGAAGTTATAATAAAAGTAGCAAAAACAACAATTCCGGTGAGCAAAGGTAAAAACATAAAGAAAGGGGTACCTTGGTGGACGCCTGAGTGTAGTGAAGCAATAAGGAAAAGAAATCGAGCTTTTAGAGTGTTGAAGAAAACACATAATTATAAAAATTGAATTGAATATAAAAAAGATCAAACACAAGCTAAGAAAATTATTAAGAAAGCAAAGAAGACAAAGTGGAGAGAATTTTGTGATTCAATAGGTAGATCTACACCTATAGCCAATGTGTGGGGAATGATAAAGAAAATGAGGGGAAATACACAGATGAGAACATATCCAATACTAAAACATGAAGAAATAATAATAATAAAAAATGAAGAGAATGTAGAAATAATGAAAAGAACATTTGTAAAGATTCATAGTTTAGATAATTTAAATGAACAGGGGAAAATGAGGAGAGAAAAAACTAGGATGGCAAATGATTTTATTTTAGGAAATGGAATAACATCAGAAAATATCATGGATGTTTATTTTTCTAGACAAGAACTGAAGAGAGCAATATCTAGAACAGGATTAACAGCTCCAGGAAAGGATCAGATAAGCTACATTATGTTAAAAAATTTAGGGGATCAAGCTGAAGAAAAACTTTTAGGCTTATATAATAAAGTCTGGGAAGAAGGAAGAGTGCCGTCTAATTGGAAGGAAGCAGTCATAGTACCAATCATTAAACCAGGAAAAGATCCAACAAACCCCTCAAGTTACAGACCAATAGCACTTACTTCATGTTTAGGAAAGGTAATGGAAAGAGTTACATACTATGTAGAAAGTAAAGGTTTATTGTACTCATGTCAAAGTGGATTTAGAAAAGGAAGGAGTACAATGGATCCAGTGGTGTGCCTGGAATCAGATATTAGAAAAGCTCAAGTTAATAAAGAAGTAGTGGTAGCAGTATTTTTTGATATAGAGAAAGCATATGACATGGTATGGAAAGATGGATTGCTTATAAAATTATATAAAATGGGGATTACGGGAAGGGCTTATAATTGGATTAAAGATTTTTTGTCAAATAGAGATATACAGGTACAGGTGGGAATAACATTATCTAATAAATATAAAATTGATAATGGAACTCCACAAGGAAGTATTATTAGTCCATTATTATTTTCTATTATGATTAATGATGTCTTTAAAGAAGTAGATCAGGATGTCATGAAATCATTGTTTGCTGATGATGGAGCTTTGTGGAGGAAAGGGAAAAATGTAAAAATAGTATATAAGAAAATACAGAGGGCTGTTGATTCTGTTGAAAATTGGGCGTATAACTGGGGAGTTAAATTCTCAGTAGATAAAACAAAGACAGTTGTATTTAGTAGGAAGAAAATCGAGGAAATTGAATTAAAAATGTATGGAAAAATAGAAAAAGTAAGTAAATTTTGTTTTTTAGGAATTATGTTTGATTCCAAACTTTTATGGGGAGATCATGTAAAGTATATTGAAGGGAAATGTAAAAAGGTTATAAATATAATGAGATGTTTAGTAGGTATAGATTGGGGAGCAGATAAAATTAATTTAAAAAAGATATATATAGCCTTGATAAGATCAGTGTTAGATTATGGATGTGTAGTTTATAGGCAAGCTGCGAAAACAATAATTAATAAATTAGAAGTTATTCAAAATCAGGCTCTGAGATTATGCTGTGGAGCTTTGATAACGTCTTCTTCCTTGGCAGTACAGGTTGAAATGGGAGAAAGGCCTTTATATTTAAGACAAAAGCAAATAATGCTTAATTACTGGGTGAGTTTGCAGGGACAGGAGGAGGGAAAAATCCAGCAGTAGGAATACTGAGAACATGTTGGGAGAGTGGAAAAGCAAAAAGAGAATGTTTTGCATGGGCAGCAGATAAATCCGCTAGGGAAATGGAAATACAAGGAATGACGTACTGTGCTGCGGTGCCTTACTCAATTACTCTCTTTTGGCTGTTTCCAAATATGAATGTTGACCTAGAGGTTAGTAAAAAAATGCAGGTTAATAAGGATAATAACTGGGTAAATTTCGTAAGTAAATTTCGTAAGTTAATAAAGTATATAATAACTATACAATTGTATATACAGATGGTTCAAAAGATCTAGTTACAAATAAAACAGGATTTGCTTATGTTATTCCTGAATTAGATATATGTATGAAACAAAGAACACCTGATTATTTAGCGGTTTACACGGTGGAAATGATAGCGATAAAAATGGCCTTGCAGTGGGTAGAGGAAAATAAAACTAAAAAAGTTCTTATATGTTCAGACTCATTATCAGTACTAATGTCTATATTAAATATCTCATCTGAAAGTCGCATGGACTTGGTATACGAAATTTATGAAGCTGTATTCAGAATGAGACAAATGCAAACAGAGATTAGATTTATGTGGATACCATCTCATAAGGGAAGGAAATGAAATGGCAGATCAATTAGCTAAGATGTCTTTAAAACAAATTAGAATTATGGAAATAGAGTACTGTAAATAAGAAATTAAATCAATTATTAAAAATAAAATCAATTCTGAATGGCAAAAATTATGGGAAGAAGGAACTAAAGGTCGTCATTTATTTCATATACAAAAGAAAGTAGGGAATACGGAGGTAATTGGAGAGAATCGAAAAGAACAAGTAGTAATGACAAGACTACGACTAGGACATACTGGGTTAAATAAAACTTTAAATATGATTGGTAAACACCCAACAGGTAGTTGTGAATGTGGAAGGGGGATGGAAACAGTGGAAATGTAATAATTCATTGTGAGAAGTATAAGATAAGTAGAGAGAAGCTAAAACAAGAAATTATGAAATAGGATATAGGGAGAATAGATCTTAATAAAATATTAATTAAACATAAAATAAATAAAGCAGTTATACATTTTTTAAAGGAAACAGGGTTGTATGTAAGGATTTAGTTTAAAGGGAGACACTCTGGTCCACACTCCAGCATAGTAGATGGCGATAATACATCTAAACGTTAGATGTCACCCGCCAGTAAAAATCAGAAGAAGAAGAAGAACTCTAGTTCCGGTCTGTCATCATACAACACCTACTCCTGGCCTGTCTACCCGTGTGTTACCTGTTTGCTGCTGGAACCCTGCCACCTCTGCATCTCTTAAACCTTAGCCTGCCATTGTTTATTCCAGCCTCATCGGTGCTACTATCCTGTCAAGAACTCTGACCTGCAAGTATTCATCCTGCCAAGCCAGTATTGGTCTCTGCCGTGCCGCGGGTCTGTTACAAGTCTTCCGTCATTCACATCATGCCTGTCTGCCCCTGTCCTCCCGTCTTGGTCTCCGCTCGTCCTGTTCCTGGTTGCTGCGCTGCTGGACTCTGAACCTCCACTCCCGTATTAATGGACTCTGGCTTCACCTCCGTTGTGTAGCAGCGCAGCTTTCCCGTCACCCGGTCAGACTCTCCGCTCTGAACCTGCCAGCCAGCTCCTGCATCCTTCATCTCCGCCTGGTAACAGACTCTGGTTCTACATGTCATCACCATCCATCCCTGGCAATAAACTCTCTTAAAATTTACTCTGTGTGCATGCTGTGTCCGGGTTCATCCAAAAACAAATCATGACAAATGGATCTTCAGAACTTTGTTTGTCAGTTTAATTAATGTTTTTAGATATTATTGGAAGGTGTTTTTGATTCTCTATTATACATGTTTTGCTATTTCCTTCCTTGTTCATTTTTATTGTGACTATAGAAAGTGTCACGATCCCTGTATGTTGGAGTTTTTGGGATGATTTTGTGTCTGTTCTCACCGTTTCCTTGTTCACCCTGAATCTTTAGTTTTCTGTCATACTCAGTGATGAAGGTTGGGGTTATTTATTAGATGTTGCTTTATCAGTTAATTCCTTCAAGCTTTTAAGTTTATTTCACTGCATTCTGCTCCGTTCATGACAGTCTCCTCCCCTCAGCTTCTCTGCCTCAGTCATTTTCTCCTGATTGCTCTCGCCTGCCCTTTCTCCACTCTTCCCTCAGTATATAAGCTCTCTGGCTCTCATTACTCACTGCTGGATCCTCATGCTCTGCACATGGATCCTACAAACGACCCACAGAACCTGAAACAAATCTCTGCTGTAGTTCAATCTGGCTTGTATCATCCACGCCTTCTAACTAAGGCTACGTTCACACTGCAGCCTGAAGTGACCCAATTCCGATTTTTTTTTTTTTTTTTGCCCATATGCGACCTGTATCTGATCTTTTCATGACAGTCTGAACAACACAGATCGGATTTTTTCAAATGCGACCCAGGCCACTTGGATATGTGGTCCTGAATCCGATACGTATCTAATCTTTTCAAATGCGACCTGTGTCTGTACGGCCAGGTCACATTCATCGGACCTACACGTCATTGATACTTGACAAACGTCACTAACGGTGGACCTGGAGGTTGGCTATTAAAAAAAAAAGAGGTTGGCTATTGTGCGGTAACAACTACCTGTTGCAAGTCCATACAGCCCCACGGCAACGCGTTTACTCGCTGCTATGGCCGCCCAAGATGTGTGTTTTTTCGTGAGAGCGCTAAAGAGATCCGTTCAGACGCACATAAAGGTTGCCTTTGTCATTCAAAAATTATGAATGAAGTCCGTATCAGTAAAGCCGCTCACATCACTAAAATTTGGCTCTCTTCCTTTTCGATCTTAAAAAGATTGCGTTGGTAATGTGCTGCTGCGGTTGGAGAATAACGTAAAGAACACAAGATACGCTGCAGCATTACGATCCATGTTTACTTCCGCAAACACTGAGCACGCTTTCTACGTATGACGTCATCGCGTCCTCTACTGCGCATGCGGGACACTTAGGTGTATGAATGCAGTTCACACAGGAGATCACATACAAGTCGCATATATTTGGAAATGTGAACGGACACGCAAAAAAAATCAGAATTGAGCATCAAGACCTGCAGTGTGAACGTAGCCTAAGAGTTTTAAGCCATGGTGACCTGGAGAAGGCCGTTTTTATCAGTTCCTGATCAACTATTGCATCGGCCTCTATGTCGATGTCCCCCAGTCGCCTCCAACTTGTTCAGCAGCAGCTTCTCCTCTAACGACAGAAATGCTTTACGCCTGGTTTAGTTTCACTACATTAGCTAACTGTCTCTGTGAGGACCTAAACTTTTACTGTTTGTTTTAACTCTTCAAGACTAAACCTGCCTATAGCTCAGTGAACATTAGGTGGTAATTTTGTCGGTAAGGTGGGTGGGGCTTCACAGTTGTCAAAGGTGGGTCTTTGGTTTGAATCCCAGCCAGTGTTTTTCTGTGCAGGTTCTCCCTGTGCGTGCATGGATGTTCTCCTAGAGAACAAAAACCAAGCCTGTTAGGTTAGCTGGAAACTTAACCAGTGAACTTTGGTGGCAGTGATTTAAAAAGACCAAATTCAGGTATGGATGGAAGATCTGCAGGAAGCTGACTCCAGAGTTGAGCTTCGGCCACAGAAAAAGCTCAGTCACTCCAACGTTTGGACTCTTTCTGTGGAGCCGTGAGTAAAAGTTGACTGCCTGACCTCCTGGTGTGAATAGAGACCTCAGACCTCAGTAACTTGGATAAATGTAGGAGGGAAGGCCTTGAAGAGCTGCAGGTGACACAAACTATGGACTCCTGCTTATTACTGCCATATTTTCATCATTTCCTGCATTATTCTGTCTTGATTCACACAATGAAAGTGAAATGCATGTTTATTTGAACCTTGTGAACCCAGAAGTCTTTACTCTGATTTTATTTTCCTCTTACAGCCTCCATCATTCATCATTTTTTTATATTGATAATAAAGGGGTTTATAAACAGGCAAAATTAACAATACAAATGAGTAATAAAACAGACAAGACAGTAATGCCAGGGTGTTACATATCAAGCACAAACAAATCGAAAAGCCAATAAATAAATGAAAAATTAACTCAGAAAGATATTAAAGTAAGAGCACAAATCCATTGTCTTACTGGCTTTTTTATTTTTTGAATATTCGAGAGATCTAATATATTGTTTGAATTCCTCTCTAAAGGCTGCAAAGCGAGGTTTCTGATTTGAAAATTTAGATTTATGTATATGATATTTGGCAACGAATAAAATTAGATTGATAATATAACAATTTTTAGTTTTATTAGTGGGATAAGAGAAGAATCCAAACAACACATTTATATAGTTAAGAGAAAAGTCATCAAGAATTGTTTGGGAAATAAATGTACAAATATCTTGCCAGAAAATTATGAGAAATTACATGACCAGAATAAATGACAGAGATCTTCTTCATGGAGTTGGCAGAATGAACAGTTTGTGTCAATGTCTTTTTTGTATCGTTGCAGGAAAAATTTACAGGGATAAAAACGATGGATCATCTTAAAAGATACTTCTTTGATCTTATTAATAATCAAATATTTAGATGAAGGACACCAGATTTTTCCCCAGTCCAGGTTGGAGGCAAAGTTATTCCAATATGAAATAGCATTTGGAGCAGAGACAATGTCCTTCTGGAATAAGGCACGTATATCACGGTTGTTCTTTCGTTTTATAGTAGAAAAACAGACTTGACCAACATTAGTGTTAGCAGGGTCCAGATCCGGTGGAGTCAGAACAGAAGTTCTAGAAGATTTAAAAAGCATTATGACACCAGACGGGATGGCGTCAAAAACAAGTGCATATTCTTTAGGAGGTATGGGGAGACCAAACTTTTCTAGAAGTTCAGAATATGACATTAAGACTCCATCAGGACTGAAAAGCTGCTGAACTAAAATGATTCCACGTTCAAACCAATTTTCTAAGAACAAAGATTTATGTTTGTACAGAATGTCTCCATTGTTCCAAATATGATATCGATGGGGCGAAAAATTGTGTTTGTAAATTAGAGACCAGGAAAGAAGCATTTGTTTGTGGAAATTAGATTACTTTATAGGGAGTTTTTCAATGTTGTAGTTGCAAAGAAGAATAAATTTAAGGCCACCAAGTTTTGAGAATAAATAGTTTGGTATAAAATTCCAGATTGAGGATGAATTTTTAAGAAACTGTTTAATCCAATTTATTTTGAATGTGTTGTTTAAGGTCGAAAAATCAAGAAAATTGAGGCCACCAAGTTCCATCATTCATCTTTACTGCAGCGCAGGAAATCAGAGCAGCATCATTTCTGAGACCATTAGAACTGATTTGTTTCCCATTAAGGGTTTGTTTTTCACTCACATGGGTTTGCATATTAATCTGAAAGCTGTTTACAGTGCTTCTTAAAAAAATATACTGTGGTTTTCTGATTCCCATCATGCTGCATCAAAATCCCAGCCTTCTCTGTTGCAGCTAGGAGAATAAATGATGTGCTGCGTGTGTTCAGGTGTGAGGAGGAACGCTCCCCGTTATGTTTACATCAGTTAATCTCAGCAGGGATCTCAAACAAGCCTGCCGCTGATATGATCTAAATGCACGGAGGCTTCTGACTTCATTATCAGCCCACCATCTTGCAAATGTCAGCCTGAGTTTCTTTCCTTCTCAGAATAAATTCCGATCATTGCATTTCTCCTTTGACATGTCTCCTTAAAGCCTGTCATCATGATTATGAGTCATTTCAGCTCCATGTTTCTGTTTCTCACTGCAGTGGAGCAGGAGACACGCCCCCTGCTGGTGGTTTTCAGAACAGCACACTCCTGTTGCAGAGGTGCTGATGATGGTGTATTTATGAAACACTTCCTAACTGAAGGAACTGTTTGTCTAAAACAAGCTGTGATTGGCTGGGATCTGTTTGACTTCCTGAAGAGACCTGCAGGTTTTATTCTCGGTGACCGTGGCATGAAAATAAAGATGTGTGAACAGTTTGGAGAGGATGGGAACCCATCCCATCCACAAAGTTGACAAAAAGTCCCTGCATTAAGGCAATTTATAAAGCACTTTTCAGTAACAAGATGATTCAAAGTGCTGTGATTCAATTGTTATTAAATTATTCTGATCACATCATTTATTTTAGTCATTTTTTTGTTCAACTCAAATCCATTCAATTTTATTTATATAGCGCCAATTCATGAAACATGTCATCTCAAGAGATAAGATAAGATAGTCTTTATTGATCTCACAATGGAGAAATTCACTCGTCACATCGGCTCATACAAGAAGGTGCAGAGTAGGGAAGGTGCATTCAGTTATATACAGTGAATCTTCATATCTACAATGGATCAAAAGAATACCAAAAACAAAAAATACAAAAAAGGAAATAGGAATGTAAATGTCTCATTTACATTCTTAGTGGTCTATATATATATATATATATACATATATATATATATATATATATATATATATATATATATAAACATATCTATATACTTAAATATATACATATATCTATGCGCCTACTTACATACGCACCTACGCGTATGTAAGTGCATATACATTGTATACATTTGTACATACATACATACATGTGTACTGACTTATGTTCAAGTGTTGATAGCAGCAGAAGTCACTACATCAGGATTATTGCACGGGTTGTAGGACAGTGTATTAAATAGATTATTGCACCCTGGTTATTGCACATTAAATATTACAGTTATGGTCACAGTTGCAGTTACAGTGCAGCATTGTAAAATCTGATAGCAGCAGGAATGAATGACCTGCGGTAGCGCTCCTTTTTACAGACAGGATGTCTAAGTCTTGCACTGAAGGAGCTGCTCAGCTCCTCTACAGTCTGGTGCAGGGGGTGGAAGGTGTTGTCCATGATGGATGTGAACTTGGACAACACCCTCCTCTCAGCTACTTCCTCCACTGAGTCCAGAGTGCAGCCCAGGACAGAAGTGGCCTTCCTCACCAGCTTATTCAGCCTCTTTCTGTCCCTCTCTGTGCTGCCAGGAGCCCAGCAGACGACAGCGTAGAGAAGGGCTGAAGGCACTTTACACAGTCAAATTCAATCAGATTATACAGATTGGTGAGAGCCTTGAGATGACATGAGTTGTAAATTGGTGTGATGGGTAAAAAATGGATTGGATTATGTAATTAATCCTAATCAGTGTAACATCAGTTCCTTCAGGTCATTTAACTCCTTTAGATGCTGTATTTTTATTAACTGCAGTTTTACAGTCAAGCAGCAGTTTTCACTGTTAGGTAAGTTTACTGGGAAAAAACTTCAAGTTACCCTTCGAACACTTAAATGATTCAATTTTCAATTCAATTTTATTTATATAGCGCCAAATCATGAAACATGTCATCTCAAGGCACTTTACAAAATCAAGTTCAATCATATTATACAGATTGGGTCAGATTATACAGATTGGTCAAAATGTCCTATATAAGGAAACCAGTTGATTGCATCAAAGTCCCGACAAGCAGCATTCACTCCTGGGGAACCGTAGAGCCACAGGGAGAGTCGTCTGCATTGTACATGGCTTTGCTGCAATCCCTCATACTGAGCAAGCATGAAGCGACAGTGGGAAGAAAAACCACCCATTAACGGGAAAAAAAAACCTCCGGCAGAACCGGGCTCAGTATGAACGGTCATCTGCCTCGACCGACTGGGGTTACAGAAGACAGAGCAGAGACACAACAAGAGAGACAAACAAGCACAGAAGCACACATTGATCTAGTAATCTGTTCTACATTAGATGGTAGTAACGGGTGAGCCGTCTTCTCTGGATGATGTCAAAGTTAACAGAACATCAGACCAGGTGTACCTACTATGAAGAAAAAGAGAGAGAGCAAAAAGTTAAAAGCTGAAATGACAACAGTCATTTCAATGTAATACAATGCAAAACTGGAGAACCGTAGAATGAAGAACAGTAGAAATCAGTAGAGTGAGAAAATTAGACCCTGATGTCCTCCAGCAGCCTAGGCCTATCACAGCACAACTATAGAGATAGCTCAGGGTAACATGAGCCACTCTAACTATAAGCTTTGTCAAAAAGGAAGGTTTTAAGATTAGTCTTAAAAATAGATAGGGTGTCTGCCTCACGGACCAAAACTGGGAGTTGGTTCCACAGGAGAGGAGCCTGATAGCTAAAGGATCTGCCTCCCATTCTACTTTTAGAGACTCTAGGAACCACCAGCAGACCTGCAGTCTGAGAGCGAAGTGCTCTGTTAGGAACATACGGGGTAATCAGAGCTCTGATATATGATGGAGCTTGATTATTAAGGGCTTTATACGTTAGAAGAAGAATTTTAAATTCTATTCTTGATTTAACAGGAAGCCAATGAAGGGAAGCTAAAATTGGAGAAATATGATCCCTCTTGTTGATTTTCATCAGAACTCTTGCTGCAGCATTTTGGATCAGCTGAAGACTTTGAACTGCATTTTGTGGACTTCCTGATAGTAAAGAATTACAATAGTCCAGCCTTGAAGTAACAAATGCATGCACTAGTTTTTCAGCATCACTCCTGGACAGAATGTTTCTAATTTTGGCGATATTCCGGAGGTGAAAAAAGGAAACTCTGGAAACCTGTTTAATATGGGATTTAAATGACATGTCTTGGTCAAAAATAACACCAAGGTTTTTTACTTTATTACCAGAGGCCAAGTTAATGCCATCCAGATTAAGTGATTGATTAAGAAGTTTATTTTTTGAGGACTCTGGCCCAAAGATTACAACTTCTGTCTTGTCAGAATTTAAATGCAGGAAATTTAAAGTCATCCAGCTTTTGATGTCATCAAGACATGACTGCAGTCGAAGTAATTGATTGGATTCATCAGGATTTATGGATAAATATATCTGAGTGTCATCAGCATAACAGTGGAAATTAATCCCATGCTGTCTGATAATTTTGCCAACCGGAAGCATATATATAGTAAAGAGAATTGGTCCAAGGACTGAACCCTGTGGTACTCCACAGGTGACCCTAGAGTTTGAAGAAGATTTATTATTAACATGAACAAACTGGAATCTGTCCGACAGATAAGATTTAAACCAGCCTAATGCTTTTCCCTTAATCCCTACAGTATGCTCAAGTCTTTGTAGGAGAATATTGTGATCAACTGTATCAAATGCAGCACTGAGATCTAACAGGACAAGTATAGACACAAGTCCATTATCTGAGGCCATGAGAATATCATTGGTGACCTTCACCAGAGCTGTTTCAGTGCTATGATGAGCTCTAAAGCCTGACTGAAACTCCTCAAGTAGGTCATTACTTTGTAAATGTTCACAAAGTTGATTAGCAACTACTTTCTCAAGAATTTTAGATAAGAAAAGAAGATTAGATATAGGTCTGTAGTTTACTAGCTCATCTTGATCAAGAGAAGGTTTCTTAAGTAAAGGTTTAATAACAGCTACTTTAAAAGCCTGTGGTACATATCCATTTACTAAGGATAGATTAATCATGTCTAAAATAGGACCACTGATCAGAGGGAATACCTCCTTAAACAACTTGGTTGGGATTGGGTCTAACAAACAGGTAGAAGGTTTAGATGAAGCTAAAATTTTAGATAGCTCAGAAAGCTCTACTGCTTCTAAACAGTTCAGACACTGCGCAGGTTCTAAGGATTCCTCCAATGCTGCCTCACTTACTGAGGACGAGGTAATCATGTTTGCGAGGATGCCAATTATTTTATTTTTAATGGAATCAATTTTATTTATGAAGAATCCCATAAAATCATTACTGCTAAGAGCTAAGGGGATGGCTGGATCAACAGAGCTGTGGCTCTGATCATTCAATTCACTTCTTAATTTATTTTTTTGAGCACCTCTGAATTTTCCTCCTACTGTTGCTCAAAGTTTCTAGCTTCTGTGAATCAGCGTCTCAACCCTGGAGCACTTTGTGTCTGTAGGTCAAAATGTAGCTGATCACAACACAACGAAAGCAAAAGCTTTCTGATGTATGACAGGAAATCAAATAATACCCACAGAGATCTTCTAGAATGCTCAGCTGGTTTCTAGCTGTAGAGCTACGATTCAAACGCTCGAGATCTGACAGACGTTTTGCAAAGTTTTCTTGTTTTTCAGTCCTGTGTTTATCTGGGTATCTTTCAATGTCAGTGCTAGATGCATCTGCTTTCACTCTTGGTCTGTGGTTTGTGGGACAATGATCAAGGCTGGACTATTGTAATTCTTTACTATCAGGAAGTCCACAAAATGCAGTTCAAAGCCTTCAGCTGATCCAAAATGCTGCAGCAAGAGTCCTGATGAAAATCAACAAGAGGGATCATATTTCTCCAATTTTAGCTTCCCTTCATTGGCTTCCTGTTAAATCAAGAATAGAATTTAAAATTCTTCTTCTAACGTATAAAGCCCTTAATAATCAAGCTCCATCATATATCAGAGCTCTGATTACCCCGTATGTTCCTAACAGAGCACTTCGCTCTCAGACTGCAGGTCTGCTGGTGGTTCCTAGAGTCTCTAAAAGTAGAATGGGAGGCAGATCCTTTAGCTATCAGGCTCCTCTCCTGTGGAACCAACTACCAGTTTTGGTCCGTGAGGCAGACACCCAGTCTACTTTTAAGACTAATCTTAAAACTTTCCTTTTTGACAAAGCTTATAACTAGAGTGGCTCATGTTACCCTGAGCTACCTTTATAGTTATGCTGCTATAGGCTTAGGCTACTGGAGGACATCAGGGTCTATTTCTCTCACTCTGCTGAGTTCTCCTAACCTGACCCTAGCCAGATTGATATCGCTCCGCTTAGCTCCGCCTAGCTTCACTCACATACATCTGGGACCTCTCCCATAGAGAGTGATTTCTCCAACCAATTTTATTGTCTAGCCAATCAGGACGCAGGGCTGGAGTTTCATAGATGTGACGTAGTGGAGAAGCGACCGTGAGACTCCAACAACAATGGCGGCTCGCATCGAGGAAGCAAGCGTTAGCATTGATGCTGCTATTTCTACCGTGTTGTCCAATCTACCTAATATTGTTTCATTAAAAGAACATCAGAGAACGGCTCTGAAGGCTTTTGTTGGTGGAAACCATGTTTTCGCCCTTCTCCCGACCGGATTTGGCAAGTTTTGTTTACCGGGGCGCGCCCGTGGCGGAGCGGTTAGCGGTTAGCGCTAACTATGTTAGGAGGCCTTTAGTCCTCAACGCGGTCGGCCCGGGATCGACTCTGACCCGCGGCGCTTTGCCACCTGTCTTCCCCCCTCTTCCTGTCAGCTCACTGTCAATAAAACGCGTGCCACTAGACCCACAAACACATAAAAAAAAATAAAAGTTTTGTTTTTTCCTGTGTCGCTCTCACAGCATCACGGGTTAGCTTCGGTGTGAGTGGTTGAAATAGCACGTCGATAAAGATGACAGACAAGTGGCTTATCCAATCATATGCAAGGATTTTTGATAAGGCCCAGCCTTCAATAAAGGCCATTTCTATGGATCAGTCCCAGATGTATGTGAGTGGAGCTAGGCGGAGCGAAATCTATCTGGCTAGGGTCAGGTTAGAGTTCTCCTACTGCTCTCCAATCTGCATTGTTTGTTGTTATTTCATCTTCTAACTTTTTGTTCTCTGTCATTTTTCTCTTCATAGAAGGTACACATGGTCTGGCGTTCTGTTAGCTGTGACATCATCAGGGGAGGCAGATCATCCTCTATTACCATCTAACATAGAAAGTACTCCTGGATCAATGTGAGCTTCTGAGCTTTCTGTGTCTCTGCTCTGTCTTCTCTAAGCCCCAGTGGGTCGAGGCAGATGAGCGTTCACACTGAGCCTGGTTCTGGTTCTGCTGGAGGTTCTCCTCCCTGTTAAAGGGGAGTTTTCCTCTCCACTGTCGCTTCATGCATGCTCAGTATGAGGGATTGCTGCAAAGCCATCAACAATGCAGACGACTGTCCACTGTGGCTCTACGCTCTTTCAGGAGGAGTGAATGCTGCTTGGAGAGACTTGATGCAACCTGCTGGGTTTCCTTAGAGAGGAAACTTTCTGACCAACCTGGAGGATCTGATGGAAGCTGACTTTGTAGAGAGCCTTGAGATGACGTGATGTGTTAATAAATAAATAAAATTAAATAAAATTGAATTAAACCTCACCTATAATTTCTTTAGATATTTTCTGAAAACTTCAGATTCCACTCAGTTTCCACTTTCTGTGGTTACATATTCAGACCAGCTGACTAGGATATAGTAGCAGCTTGAATCCGTCTCTCCATCACGGTTCATATCTCATGTTTTGCACCTCATTAGTTGAGGGCTAGAACATGGAGCCCCGATTACTCTTATAACTGAACAGAAACTCAAAACCAGAGATCTCGGTGAACGGAGAGAGGTTTTGATATTTCCAGGAGCTTCTGTGTGGAAGAGCTTCTCCTGTTTTCTGTACTTAACAGAAGCTGCTTCCTGCCGGATATGTAGGCTAGTAATTGTTCACGTTATTTCATGCTGGTGCTGACATCAACGACCAGTAAATAACAGCCCGAAACATGATCCAGAAGACAAGAATACCAAAGAGAACCTGGAAGGCTTCCACCATCGGCCCAGTCGTCTGATCCAAAGGGAACTGCAGAGTAATTTATTCCCCTCACAGCACGGCGTTCATTTTTTCTGTTTCTGGAGTATTAGAGGAGGCCAATGACATGTCTGTCACACACTCATCTGAATAAATGATTCATGACTTTGAGGTGAGGAGCTGCGGAGGCATCGCTCAGAGTGATGAGACGTTAGAGAGATCAAATCAAACTCTGAACGAGGAGGACAGAAGGAGAAGGAAGGTGGAGATGGACTGGACTTAATGAGAAAGAGACCAGGTTCATTCCATGAAAACCACATTAGGTTCAGTCTCACATAAATCCGCTGTTCTGTCATCCGTTTAACTAACTAACTTTAGATTAGCTTGTTACTGATTTAGTGTTTCTGTCTGTTTTTGCCACTTTCACACCCAGATTTCCCCCCCGTGGGGCAATAATGGTGTTTCTCAACTTATCTTAGAACAAGTCGCGTTCCTGACCCGTCTTCTGTTGTCTAAACTGCTGATGTGTTTCTCATTTAATTAGAACATCTTCATCAACAACGACTTAACAGAACAAGTCCAGACTAAACAGATCTAAAGGTCTGACGTGTGAAATCCAACAATCCTAACATTTTTAGACTCCGTCAGCAGATCTAAACACATCCATGAGACACACTGTGACAAAATGTCTTTAAAACGATCAGATTTAACCAAAAGAATCAAACCCAGAGTAACTGGTGGCACTTGAGCAAAAGCAGATCTGTGGTGCAAAACTTGTTCAGGAAAAAGTAAGCGTGCAAATGTTCTCTGCTGCAAACCGGACCAACGTCAATCAGAAACCTGAACAAAACCACAGAGCTTCCTGCAGAAGCTGAGTGAGCGTGCCAACCAGCGATGCTGAAAGATGCATCGCTCCATGTGAGCGCCAGTAAACGGTACAGGAAGAAACAGCCTGCGTCTTTGTCTAGGTCTTAAATATCAAACAGAAAAACTGCTTTATGCAGCGGGTCTGAAGAGTCCCGTTGTCCCAGCAGCCAAATTCTGACCTTTTAAAGTGAGGTTCTGCCAAGTCAGTGTTGGGTAATGGTTCCCTTACCAGCTCACCCAACGCCTGCTGGAAAACTAAAAACATCCTCAAAGCGTCTCCAGACGTTCCTTCAAACCTCAACAAGCAAATCCGCCGGTGAAACAATGGAAACATATCGTCTCACATGCTGCTATGATCCCAGCACTGGATCACCATCAACCTGCCTGCGTTATGAAACCATCGTCCTCTTATCTACAGACCTGCTGGAGAACAAACTCTTATTTTTTGTGATGTTTAGATACCAGAGACTGCAGCTAGATGCGTTCCAGGTATTAGGTCACTTTCTACTGCTGGCTGAGGACAATCAAGGGAAAACGTCCATACCAGATGCAAAAACGCCCAGTCTTGCAGATCTGAGGTCATTAAAATGAATGTTCCTGTAAAGTAAAATATTGACGAGTTCTGGATCCGTCCCGGGTCTCCTCCAAAAGGACGGCGCCTTGGACGCATCAAGAAAAGGGACCCGAATCCACCTGTGACTCAGTTTAAATGGTTGGTGAATCTAGAAGATTTGAAACCACACAACCATGCATCTTTGCCAGAAACTGACCAAGACATGAAATCCACGTATGCTCAGTGAAAAGCCACCTCTGAGGTCCTGCGGTGCGTGAACACCTCTGCTAAGGAGGGAGCAGGCAGCCCTGAGCGGGACAGGAAGAGACCGGAGACGCTGGTCAGGAGAAGCGCTGTCATGGCCGCCCGCTGGACCCTGGAGGATGTTGGCTGTGGAGCCCGAGCAGCTCCCATTATCAGTAGAACCAAACGCTAGTGCAGATTATCACCCCTGTAGACTCGTATCGAGCTTGTGATGTAGTTATAGTCTTAGTTCTAGTTCAGTTATTTTTAATGGCCCATTTTATGTTTGGTTCCATTGTATCCCCTATTCCCCTAAAAGCCCCTATCTGTAGTTTTCAGTAGAGATGACTTCATGGGATTCTTTATCAATTAAATCACTTATTTCTGAAAGCAAATTCATGGTTGCTTTCCAAAGCTTTTAAGTAGATCAACACTAACTGTAGAACCTGATATATGATGGTTTTTGACCAATTTGGGTTTGTGAGTTATCAGAATTATTCATGTGAAGCTTCAACTTGTATGCCAGACGCCATCCCAGCAAAATGACAGCAGTATGAGCTACGCTCTGAGAACGAACACAGAGCTCATGATGTTAAGATTCCTGGGAGGAAAACCTTACTGCATCCTCAGACTTCCCATGTGGGGAAAACGTCACAAAAAAGATAAAGAATCAGTCAACCTGTGTGTGTTTGCCATTAAATTCAGCCTCAGTAAGGTCAGCCCACTGCTTTTTCTACCATTCCTGGATAAAAGTGAAATCTAAAGAGTGTAAAATGTTCTTCAGTTATCTCAGTATCTGAGAAAACAAACGCTAGCAGGTGAAGCTGGTGATGAGGATTCTCTTCTTTTCTTCATTGTTGCAGTTTTACCTGTTGCACATTTCTCCACCTGTTCTGAATGAAAATGTTGCTTACGTATGATGTGGGCGGAGCCTGAAACATCTGCTCAAGCTCCGCCCACATTATGAAACAGTTGAGGAAATGGTTAGTCCTTCATCAGATTCAGAGAGAAGACACATCTACAGGTAGGTTACACCTTCGTTAGAGAGCCAACCACAGCAGAGACACAAAAAGATCAAACACGGCCAAAAAGTGATGAGACACTAAAACTGATGTTGATTGAAGAAACTCCATAAGCTAAACAGAGTTAAACCTTCTACAAGTCTGAAACTGACTTCCTGCTTTCACGATCTGTCTGCTGTGTTTGCAGCTTCACTCAGAGACTAAATGGCTTCCAGATTAGAGGAGGATCTCTGCTGTCCGGTCTGTCAGGACGTCTTTAAGGATCCGGTTCTTCTGTCATGTAGCCACAGCTTCTGTAAGGAGTGTCTGAAGACCTGGTGGAGAGAGAAAGCAGCACAAGAGTGTCCAGTTTGTAAAACAATGTCATTCACCAAAGATCCACCCTGTAACCGGGTTCTGAAGAACCTGTGTGAGACCTTCCTACAGCAGAGAGACCAGAGAGCTTCAGAGGAACTCTGCAGTCTGCACTCTGAGAAACTCAAACTCTTCTGTCTGGACCATCAGCAGCCAGTGTGTCTCGTCTGCAGAGATTCAGAGAAACACACCAAGCACAGATTCAGACCCATGGATGAAGCTGCTCAGCAACACAAGAAGAACCTTCAGGAAACTCTGGAACCTTTAAAGAAGAACCTGGAGCTGAGGAAGAAAGTTCTAGAGGAGTTTGATCAGACAGCAGAACACATGAAGGTCCAGGCCCGACACACAGAGAGGCTGATTAAGGAGCAGTTTAAGAAGCTTCATCAGTTTCTAGCAGAGGAAGAGGAGGCCAGGCTGGCTGCACTGAGGGAGGAAGAGGAGCAGAAGAGTGGGATGATGAAGGAGAAGATGGAGGCTCTGAGCAGAGAGATAGCAGCTCTTTCAGACACAGTCAGAGCCACAGAGGAGGAGCTGAGAGCTGAAGACGTCTCATTCCTGCACAACTACAAGGCTGCAGTGGAAAGAGTCCAGCGCTGCCCCCTGCTGGAGGATCCACAGCTGCCCTCAGGAGCTCTGATAGACCAGGCCAAACATCTGGGCAACCTGGCCTTCAACATCTGGAGCAACATGGAGAACATGGTCTCCTACACTCCTCTCATCCTGGACCCAAACACCGCTCATCCATACCTCATCCTGTCTGAAGATCTGACCAGTGTGAGAGCAGGAGACAAACAGCAGCTTCCAGATAATCCAAAGCGATTTACCAAAATGTCTTCTGTCCTGAGTTCTGAGGGCTTTAAAACAGGAACCCACCGCTGGGACGTTGATGTTGGAGACAGCGAACACTGGATGCTGGGTGTTTTAGCAGATTCTGTCAAGAGAAAGGGGGACATCTGGTCCAAGTTATGGGTCATATGGTTCATCCAAGGTAAATACAAAACATGGTCACCACCAGCTGCTCCCAATAACCTCCCGGTCCAGAAGAAGCTCCAGAAGATCAGAGTCAGACTAGACATGGAAAAAGGAAAGCTTTCATTCTCTGATCTGGACACCGACGCACAGATTCACAGCTTCAGACAGACTTTCACTGAGAAGATGTTTCCATACTTTTACACCGACGGTGAAGTAAACCTCCTACCAATGCAAATCTCTGTAACAAAGCAGTAGATTATTCCTTATGAAGGATTAATCACATCTAATCCTCCCCAGAGACTCAAAAGAAAGCGGTTGATCCGTTTTCTCCCCAGGAATCTTTCAAACAGGAAGCTGAAGACGTTTTACTCAGATCACGATGCTCACTGGTTCTCTGTGCTAATGCTACAAATTAAGAAGGCCATACAGTCAGTTTTCTTTTGTTAGCAAATGAGTTTATTTCATCTTTAACTTTTTCTAGAAACTATTGTTTTAAATATCCTGTTTCTGTCTGTTGCTTACAACTTTAAACCAGAAAATGTGCAGCACCTGTTGTCTGTAACGGCCTGCAGAGTTTAAAATAAATAATATTTTATTATTTTACTGTCTGAAGACACAGCAGGTGGCAGATAAATTAAACTACTATTGATAAATTATTGTTTAAGCTCAGAGGAGAATTATGTGCTGAGGTCGTGTTGTGTACAGCGTGGCCAGGAAGGTGCTAGCTTGGTGTGCTAGCTGGATGTGCTAGCTGGGTGTTTATCACCACTTCCTGTTTGCCGGTTGGAGCTTCATGTATTTGCTGCGGTTGATCCTCACAGCTTCATGTAATTTCTCATTACTGTGACATTGGCACATTAAAAAATATGTCTGCTGTTGCAAGAATTTTGTGTTTTTTTCTTGTTTTTTATGTATGTTCTATTAGCTAATCCTAGCTAATGCTAGGCTAGTGTTGGTGCAGAATCCTTTCGTGTCGACGTTGGCATTGTAACCAGAAGTAATTTATGAAACAATTGTTTATATACTAATATATCTATTTTTCAGTAAAATTAATAATTTTACTCTACACTCCTCCAGATGTTTTGTGGCTGTATTATTTTTGAAAAATTAATCAGAATTTTGACGAAAATAAATTGTAGTTATGACCTTTAAGGCAGAAGAGGGAAGATCGTAACAAACCATGCTAGTGCTAGCCTAGAGCTAATGCTAAGCTAATAGGAATAATAGGTTTAAGTCACGTGAGACGGTGCTCAGTCGTTGGCAGATCCTAGAAGCTCCCTGACAGCGCTGAGAAATGGCTTCTCCTTGGTGTTACGCTTCTCAGATTCAAGCGGACAAAACAGAAGCAAAGCGAAAGTGAACATCGGTCAAGCTTTGAATGTTGGTGCCGATTTAAAGAAGCATGGCATAAGTTCCAGGATTTTTGCAGACGTCTGCCCCCTCTGGTGACAAGTTGTAATGACAGCAGTGTTGTGCACGTGCACAGCTGTGACCGCTCAGGTCTGTCGTTTAGAGGTGTAATGTCTTCTGAGGTAAGAAAGCTATAAATATTTAAGCTATCCTATCTTTTCTCGCTAATGCGTCGATTACAGCAGAGACTCAACGAAGCAGCAGGTGAGCAGGAGCGTGCAGCTTGTTACACCCAGAGGATATGACCCGAGTCACTGATCCAGCCTTTAGAGGCAACTGCTCTAAATAGAGGATAAATAATTTTACACGTCGGGCGATTGTGAGGGCAGGTATGGGAAAGAAAATAAATAATATTTAACTTCAAAACTTGCATTATGCACCTTTAAGGAAGCAAATGGGCTTAAAAGCCACATGGAGGTTGCTGCTTTCCTTCTGGACAGGTAAGTTAGATGTTTGCTAATGCTAACCAAAGGGCAACAGGCTGGCGATCAGTAAAACTGAAGGTTGGAACGAGAGCGGGCGACTGCACCACGTTCTGGCCAAGAGGGGTTACATTTGTAGCAAAAAACAAAGGAACAAGAGATTTGATACTTTTAATAACAGCTGCATCCTGTGTGCACTGAGGAGCGTTATCACAGATCTCTCCCAACAAACTCAGAAAGTTGCTCTCATCCCTGGAGTTAATTGCATAGCTTTTCCCATTTAAATAGTCTGCTGCTGTTTTTTATACCCAGCTATTGAATACACATGATATACTTTGGCTCACCACTGTCGTATTCCACTGACACCACAAAGGAAGAAAGTGCTGCCCAGAATACGGATTAAGAATAAGTTGCCCTCGAGAGCCTGGATGGCCCAGGCCAAACATCTGGGCAACCTTGCCTTCAACATCTGGAGCAACATGGAGAACATGGTCTCCTACACTCCTCTCATCCTGGACCCAAACACTGCTGGTTCAGAACTCATCCTGTCTGAGGATCTTTGCTTCGTAAAGGTTTTAACTCAGGGAACCACAGCTGGGATGTTGATGTTGGAGACGGTTTATACTGGATGCTTTGTGTGTCAGCAGAGTCTTGATTTTAGGGTCAAAATGCTGGTTTACCCATAATTCTACCAGCAAAGAGGCTTTTCCAGGAGTTCAGAGTGAATCTGGATCAAGACAGAGTGCAGCTGATCTCTGATCTGGATACTAACACGCATACACGCCTTCAAAGACAGGATGTTTCCTTACTTTGACATAAAAATGAATAATTTAACAGCAAAGAGAGAGCTGCACAGAGTAGAGATGACCTGTGAACCATACAAACGGTTTTATAACAGAACATTTAAGATGAGTTACTCCAGGAGAGCTGGACCTCATGTACCTCCACATCTGAGTCCAAGAGACGGTTTTCATGCTGCACACCTGCTACAGATGAAGGGCCAATTAACACAAATCCTCTCATTTTAGTTTAGTAAATCTGTTTATTAATGTTTTAACACCCTTGTTCTCCACAGCGATCAAACTTCTGTATTTTCTGTCATTTTAAACCAAAACAAATAGTCGATATTTCACAGCAGACATTTCTTGTCACTTATTTTATTTTCACACCTTCAGTATTATGGCGCACTGTGTCTTTAAATTCTCGCAGGCTGTTAAACTGGTACAAATTCATTTATAAAGCTATAATTGGCAAACCTCCTCAATACCTGCAGACTCTCATCAATATTTCCAGTAGCAAACTCACCGTTACCGTCCCAAAGTCATTTAGTCAAACTTCATTTCAATTAGCTGCAACCAATAACTGGAACAATTTACAAAAAACATTAAATATATTACCACCCCATCTACCTTCATCACCACAATAAGGACGGTTGTTTCTGATAAATGTAACTGTTTCTGATTATCGTTTAGTCCATGTTACGCATATATAATGTAAATAGTGATTAAGTGTGTATGTTTTTCTGCTGTATGATGACCTCTTGACCAGGTCGTCGTTGAAAATAAGAACTGGTTCTCAATCGACCTACCTGGTAAAATAAGGTTACATAAAATAAATTAAAAATCTGAGGTAACAGAACAAACGGCAGAAAAATAAAAGCCTAAAACTAGCTGTGCTGTAGGGAGGCGGTGACGATCAGACGGACTTCCTGTTAAAGACAGCAGCGTCTAAACAGAACCTCTGGAAATGATTTATCCTGGTTCTGATGTTAGATTACGACTCAGTCAGCATCAAACCCAGCAGCTTCTGTCAGAAACTCAGGTGTCAGAAGAGAAAACCCGGCATTTCTGATATGGATTCACAGCTTTGAAAGAAAGCAGCACCTCTAACTTTACTTTAAACGGTCAAATTTAGGATTCTAAATGTTAATACTGTAAAAAATACTTTGTTCAGTTTAACTGTAACATACTTTATATGGTTTCCTTTGTCTTTTGCAGTCTGAATTATTAGTATTTACACCAAAAACACAAGTTCCAGTTGAAATCCAGTGTTTGGTGTGAGATGTGGTAAAGGTGATGAAGAAAGGATCTTTTACATTTAATGGAGGATATTAGAGCAACATCTAAACAAAACAATAACTGAATAAAACCAGAATCACAGAGTGAAACTGGTTAGTTAAAGTCTGGTGTGCTTTTCTTATTTTGAAGCTTGGTTACCGTATTTTCCAGACTATAAGACACACTTAAAATCCTTAAATCTTGTCAAATATTCATGACACGCCTTACATATAATCACCGATGTGTTTACTGACTGATTTTATGTGGTACAATGCGCTCATAAATCTGTTAAAATGTGTAAGTATGACTTTGGTTAACAACGAAGCTGCTCCGCTCAATGGATATTAGGAGCATTACGGTACACTGTGTCACTACGTCTAGCTACTCTGTCCTCCAGCAGAGACGGTTAGCTCTGCCTCTCAGGAGGAAACACACTGGATGCGTTGCAAAGGGCAGCAGCATAGGCGCGTCCTACACTTAGCTTAGCTTTTAATTTTAGTCAGTTAATACATGTACAACAGAAGCATAACGCTACGAGACGCCTAAATTAGGCTGAAGTTCTAGTTCCAGACGCGTATAAGTTCCTGTTTGGCCGGGAATAAACGGGAAAACATCCTGTTCACTTCCAGAAGTTTCCCAAAATAAGAGTCGTTGAAAATAAAGCACCATGGATGATGTAGATGTGACAAGCTAACCAGCTAACAAACACAAATATGCAATTTCTAATAAGATACGGTCAAGACACGAACTTTTAGGTGATCAAAACATAGGATATATTACTGATAATTTGTCTTTCTTTAAAAGTTTTGAAAGTTCTTCTCTCCACAGAATCACGCAGCAGCGTACTTTGCAGCGTCTGGTGTAAATTTACACTTTTAAAACAAAGTCCGTAAGCTGCTTACGTTATGCAGCCAGAGTGTTTCCTCCTTAATGTGACCAGTTCTGATTCCTCTAATGAAAACTGGGGACGTCTCTGATTTTGTTAAGCTAGAACCTCTGTTGGTTTGTTTTGTCTGAACTGCAACGCCGACAGGGAGTGGGGAAGGTGCTTTCAGCAAAGCTCTACTACGTCGGGACAGCAGCAGGACTGGATAAATACCTCATGTAGCGCTAAACTTCATGATTCACCTAAATCGGGGACATTTCAGGGGACAGCTTTAGTCGGGGACAGGTCATCCAAAACAGGGGGCTGTCCCCAGAAACCGGGGACGTCTGGTCACCCTAGAGGAGGGACGGAGTGATATTACACACTTGGGAAGAAATGTAATGCGCCTTATAATCCGGTGCGTCTTACTTACGTGTCTACGTGTGACAAAGACACACGTAGACACGTAAATTCACGGTGCGCCTTGTAGTCCGGAAAATACGGTACATTTCTGCATACTGTTACATGATCATATAATGTGAATGTGAGGCCAGTGGAGCTCAGTGGACGGCGATAAATCAAGTTAACATCCTGATATCGTCTGTCTTCACTCTGTTCTTCAGACACTGGAAGCCACGTTATGTCAAGGACAGCAGGCTGATGTCGTAGCATCCGTCCACCTGCAGGAGCACAACCAGCAATCAGGCCTTTCTCCTAGAGTCCTTGGAAATCAAACCACTTTATGTGATTTTAACTTTCTGCCAACCCTTAAAACAACAAAGCAAGTGAGCAACAGCTTTGAATAATAACTGTTGATGAATCATTGTTTGTCATCGTTAAAAAATAGTACCATAAATCTCTGTTCATCATTAAAAAAAGCTAAAACCAAACATGTATATACAAATTATTCAAAACTTTGTTGGACGTAATGGCAGCAGAGGCACCAAAGTGATTTCCAGGTCAGTGAAGTAATGGAGGTCGCAGCTTTCGCGCTTCACCTCCGTCCATCTCCTGTTTTTATGCAAAGCCGTGAGGAGCTTCTTTTTACAGCGATCCAGAAGAGTATAAACTCTGAGGTGCTTCTAGAATCGTAACAGAAAGTCCTCTCAAAAACAAAATTGTGTCTAAAAGGCTGTTCTTGGTCTGCTGAGCCACAGCCTGACCGTTGTAAATGAAGGTTTCCACATTGTAAACCAAAATGTCAGAGTTTTATCTTTGTACATCCACACATAAGAATTTGTGTGTGTGAAAAAGAGTTGTATTTTTTAATAAGAATTAATAAAAAGAATCTGATTACAGATGTGAAGCAAAAATCTACGTTTAAAACTCTAATTCTCTGCAGTGAGCTCTGGTTGAAAAGCTGATTTCCTACAACGTATAACTGCAGAATGATTTTGTTTCTGTTCTACTAAATAATAAAGTTATGCCTCCTTGAGCAGCAGAAGTGCTAGCGCCGTCCTCCATCTTTAAGCTGCACTTCTCATCCAGGACTTACAGCTCAGTAGAGCAAACCCACCTGTTTTCTGATTGGATCGTTATATTAGTTATTGACGTGATGTCGACCAATCAGCAGAGAGGAAGAAAATGTGTACTCAGCTGTTTTACACGTAGATTTTTGCTTTATATCTGTAAATGTGCAGCTCGTGTGTAAATGTTTCTTGTCTAAGGATGAAGAAGATGAACCCCTCAGACATTTTGGTTTGCCATGTGGAAAACATCCTGATTCACAAGCAGAGGAAACATGATGAATGTGAGCGGGGCGAGGAGAACTCACGTCAAAGCGTCCGATGGAGGCCGTAGTTTGGTTGGTCTGCATGACCTCAGTCAGAGCCCACATCTGCTGGATACTGGATGAAACGGTCTGGGGGTCTGGGAGGCCCTGCAGGTCGGCCAGCAGAAAACAGATCACAACGTCTCCCTGCATGTCATCAATCCTTCTCTTTACAGAAAAGAAACGCTTTTCAGCAGCTTTTCATGTTTTATTGAAGGAATCTGCAGATTTATTTAATCTGAGCTGTAGGAGAATGTGTACGAGATTCTCTGTACATCACCACATATCAGGATGTAGAAAAAGACTATATTTAAAGAGCAGTCCCTCCCCTATAATATTGTTCCAAACTTTTAAATTTGAAAATACTGAGCGTAAGAAGACTGAAATGAGGAGCAGGCTGTAAACTCCCATCAGATCTGTAAAAAAACATTAAAAACGTTTTTATTCCCAAACACTTTTGGACAGAATGTGTACCTCCACGTCAGGATGCTGGTCGACCAGAATCAGATCAGACAGCCAATCAGAGACCTCCTTCTCTGGCTCCTGCAGGACACAAAAGAAACAAGCAGAGATTCTGGTTGTTTTTAATCACGCTTTACTTTAGCGCCATCTAGTGGTTATGGTGAAAAACAACCCTGGATCCCACAGGATCACATCCTTTGTTTCTCTGAAGCCAAAGATAGAGAGGAACAACAAGGAAGACTGACCGGCTCCATGTGGGGGAATATTTTGATCTCTTCCAGGCTGAAGGCCAGCCAGGCGGAGGACGGCTGTTTCAGGATCAGCCTCACTGCCACCACATGATCTGCCTCCACCAGCATCTGCCAGAGAAAACAGACATCCAGAGCAAATGACACGAAGCAGACGTGTTGGTGCCTCTTCCTTCTCTCTGCAGCCCGATCATGAAGAGAAACTATGGAGAGGCCAAATGAAGATGCTTGCATGTTTCTGATTGCAGGGTTTCAGGGACATGTCTGTAAATCCAGTCCACTGGTTTATTTTAGTCGTTTATTAGTCGTTGTTTATTAGAAATTTAAAGGGCAGGAACCTGGTTCACAAAATTCCTTTTTTGCAGGTTTTTGTACTTACGTTTGGGACTCTATGAAGGTCATCAGATCTAAAAATAACAAAGTGGGATAAGGGCGCTAATGAGGGACAATTAGCACATCACCAACACTATGATGACATCATACGTTTTAATTTAACGCAGAGCACACACTTCACCTGGTAGTGCACAGAAGTTAATTAGCATAAGTTTATAAAAAGCATGATTTACTTATTTTGAAGTTTATTAAAACTGTACCAAGTTTATCAGAAAAAATTTAACTAGTTTTTAACCCTTTTTTAAAATCTTAGCAGAAAAACGTTAAACCTTGGAATAGTTAAATATTATTTAAGTTAATCTTGGCCACACGGATCAGTGGAGAGGCTCCAGGTGAGCAGCCAGGTGTTCAGTCTGGTGGCTGCATGTGTAGCGGGAGTTTTTCCTGCCCAGGCGGGGAGCTCAGGGTTGTCGGTTCCAGGTCCTGCAGGGATTCAGTGGTCAGGACGCAGCTGAGAAGGTAACTGGTGGTGATGGTGAGACGAGGCCTCGTGACGCATTGAACCACTGCAGCCAATTGGTTCAGGAAAGGGTTCAGTTCACGAAGCTTCATTTGCACATGAACCCACCTAGTGGCCGAATGCATAATTACAGTCAATAGAATCAGAATCAAGTTTATTGCCAAGTAGGTTTGCACTTACAAGGAATTTGACTTGGTGTTGATGGTTCAGACAAAATAGATATAAATACAGAATCTATAGCTATATACACGGTAGACTGTGCGTTAATGTAACGCAGAAGGTCTGGAGATGCTACGTTGGTGTAGCTTGTAGGTCCTGAACAGGGGAGAGAGAGGCAGTGTCAAAGGTCATATATAATATAATATAATGAAGCTTGCCTCTATTTTATCCTTTAGGGCCCTTGGGAATTATCATTAAGTAATACTCAATAATGTATTGTATGATTAGCACATCTATGTATATTTTTCAAATGTTCTGTGTGTATGTTTTCTAAGTACAATATTATATAGTTGGCTCTGTATGTTTTTCTGTCACTTTAATGAAATGGAATGGGCTTAAACAGACACATGTGGAACTTGGACAATGATGTGAAAACAGGAGATTTTATTCTGAAATAAGAGTTTTTCAACAGATTTTGTTTTTTATAGATTATTTTTAGCACCAGTTTTGTTTGTTTTAACAAAGAAGATAGAATAAAACTAAACCAGCTGCTACTATAAGGAACTGTTTGCTTGGTAAGGCTGTCAACAAGTCTCCCAAACAGATCTGGCATTTTATCTACATGTGTATAGGTCTTTTTACTCACAAAACTAAAATATGTTGTTTTATGTCTTGTATACTTGGCATATTTTCCTCTTTTTGCTCAAAACGTCACATGCAGCAATGAATTGTGGGCAATACACTTCAACAAAGCCCGCATCAATGCATTCTATACCTGGGAGCTGAACCCCATCATCTCTCTGATGGAGTTTCACATGTTCTTGCACCTCCAGCTGTTTGTAAGAAGGCTGCTGACTCTTTCATGCATGAGGCCCCTGGTGAAGACCCACAGAACGATACTTTTCATTTCATAATTTCATTCCAGTTCGCATAGTAGTATAAAAAATTTACAGTAACATAAAAGTAGCACCCTTAGGCCCAGTTTATACAGTTTATCTGCAAAAAAAAGTTGATATTGGGGTGAGTTACACTTACAGGAGGCACAGTTTTAGCCACATTATACACTTTAAAAGGATATATGCCTCTACTTTATGAGATGATATGCCTTTCTTTTTGGCTCTTGAGGGCCGGATAATTTACCTTGACGGGCCTTGAGTTTGACACCTGTGATTTAGACGGTGCCGGTGTACAACGCATGTCCTCTCTGGGCTCTACAAAAACAAGTCACTTTAACTGAATCATCCAAGTCAATTGATCCGAGTCCTCAAACTATGCAGTCAAGTTCAGTCACACTGATTCCTTTTGTCAAAGCCCCTGATTGGGGATTAATAAATGTTACGGCTTCCCTTCCAACAGCTGTTTCTCCTACAAAAGACGACAACACTTCATCTGCCAGAACAACACATGCACATTTTTTGCTGCATAAGGGTTGAGGTATTCTGAACTTTGCAGATGAAACTTTCTGACAGACTTGGAAAGTCTGAAATGAAACACCTCAGTTACAGGTTAAACAGAAATGGTGAGAGCAGGCCTAACAGGTTTTAGCTCCTCCCCATGTCTGCCTCACCTGAGGCGAGACAGGAAGCAGCTTGTAATTCTTCAAGACACACAGACGATCGGATTCACTTCAGACTAAACTGTCTGCTTCATCTGGAGACGTCAGCTGGAGGAGACAAAGCCCCTCAGAGTCCCTTTGAGGGACGTTAGTAGAGGACCTTCAGTGTCCCTCAGAGACTAAATGGCTTCCAGATCAGAGGAGGATCTCTGCTGTCCGGTCTGTCAGGACGTCTTTAAGGATCCGGTTCTACTGTCATGTAGCCACAGCTTCTGTAAGGAGTGTCTGAAGAACTGGTGGAGAGAGAAACCAGCACAAGAGTGTCCAGTTTGTAAGAGAAGATCTTCAAGGGAACATCCACCCTGTAACCTGGTTCTGAAGAACCTGTGTGAGACCTTCCTGCAGCAGAGAGAGCAGAGAGCTTCAGAGGATCTCTGCAGTCTGCACTCTGAGAAACTCAAACTCTTCTGTCTGGACCATCAGCAGCCAGTGTGTCTCGTCTGCAGAGATTCAGAGAAACACACCAAGCACAGATTCAGACCCATGGATGAAGCTGCTCAGCAACGCAAGGAGAACCTTCAGGAAACTCTGGAACCTTTAAAGGAGAACCTGGAGCTGAGGAAGAAAGTTCTAGAGGAGTTTGATCAGACAGCAGAACACATGAAGGTCCAGGCCCGACACACAGAGAGGCTGATTAAGGAGCAGTTTAAGAAGCTTCATCAGTTTCTAGCAGAGGAAGAGGAGGCCAGGCTGGCTGCACTGAGGGAGGAAGAGGAGCAGAAGAGTGGGATGATGAAGGAGAAGATGGAGGCTCTGAGCAGAGAGATAGCAGCTCTTTCAGACACAGTCAGAGCCACAGAGGAGGAGCTGAGAGCTGAAGACGTCTCATTCCTGCACAACTACAAGGCTGCAGTGGAAAGAGTCCAGCGCTGCCCCCTGCTGGAGGATCCACAGCTGCCCTCAGGAGCTCTGATAGACCAGGCCAAACATCTGGGCAACCTGGCCTTCAACATCTGGAGCAACATGGAGAACATGGTCTCCTACACTCCTCTCATCCTGGACCCAAACACCGCTCATCCTAAACTCCTCCTGTCTGAAGATCTGACCCATGTGAGAGCAGGAGTGAGACAGCAGCTTCCAGATAACCCAGAGAGGATGGATATATGGTGGTCCGTCCTGAGTTCTCAGGGCTTTACGTCAGGGAACCACCGCTGGAGTGTCGACGTTAGAGACAGCAAAGTTTGGACGCTTGGTTTGTTAGCAGAGTCTGTCCAGAGAAAGCGAAACATAAAGTGTGGGTTATGGGGGCTGATGCTGACAGAAGATCAATTATCAGCATGTCTACCAGGTTCATCCACAGACCTCTCAGTCCAGAAGAAGCTCCAGAGGATCAGAGTGAATCTGGACTGGGACAGAGGAAAGCTGTCCTTCTTTAATCTGGACACTAACTCACACATACACACCTTCACACACACCTTCACTGACAAGATGTTTCCATACTTCTACACTCTGGATAAAGTAAAAATCCTACCAATGAAGATCTCAGTGAGAAAACAGCAGCTCTGATTGGTTGTTGCTGAAAAGAAGCACCCTAATCTGTTCCCACTGCTCATCTGCAGGTTATCAGATCCGTTTCTGATCGAGATGAAACCCGTTCTAGTTTTAATGGTCAACATTGATACACTTCCTGACAGAAAGTAGCATTTTAAAATGATTATTAGGCTGTCAGAAGTTTCCGCTTTATTAAAAACTCTTTCTGACTCTCCATTGAACAGAGCATCTGGGATGCAGAGAAAGTAAAGCAGGAATAGTAACAGAGCTACTCCGTTTAAATGTAGATTTATTTACAGCTTTAAACTTCAACAAGCAGCAATTTGGTCCAAAGTTTCACTGCAGCAACTGAAACACAACTTCCTGCAAACCTTCACAGTAAGAGCCTTAGGCATTAAGGGTGTCCAGATAAAATATAAGAAGAGTGTGAATGCTTGGGCTGCATTTATAATCATTTCGTAGAAGGCCGTTATTTCTGTAAGTTTGTCAAACCGATTTATAAAAGTGGTGTAAAAAGAATTTGTGCATATTTTCAAACCATTTCAATAAAACCCTGATGATGTTCATAAGAGATGGTGTGCGTTTTAGAAAATGTTCTTTTCCTTGAATCCCTGGTTTGTGTTCTGCAGCAGATTTACGGCTTCTAAACAACCTGCTCCTTAATCTGGTTAACATGTCCAGTAGGTCCTCAGCAGGGAAGCATTCTGGATGTTTAATGGGTCCCCAGCCTCTCAGCGTTGATTCAACAAATGACAGGAAATCTGGAGTCTTTCAGGCCGTAACAACCTGCTGGGGATCATTCTCTGAAACGCTCCCATTCCTCGGGAAGCAACTGTCAGATAAATGCAGTTTAGCTAATTTATGAACGCATAAAATGTTTCATGATGGGCAGCGTATTAAAGCGTCTCTGCAGCATCTCAGGCCTGCATGTAGAACAGATCCTGGTGAACATTTCACCATAAAACAGCAAATGTTTTAACATCTAAAACTAGAATCAGATGCTTCACACCAGTCGCTCAAAGGATTTCCTGAGCACAGACGTCAGGGTGACGGGCCTGTAGCCATTAGAACCTGTGATGGTGCGTCTCTTGGGTACCGGGATGATGGTGGAGCGTCGGAAGCAGGAGGGACCCTGACACGGCTCCAGAGACATGATATAGGTGGTCAGTGCAGGCGTTCAGGCAGAACGGGGGATTAGCATCGGGTCGTGGAGTCTTCCTGGGACTGAAAAGGTTCTTTGGGGCAGGTAGTCCTATTTATGTGGGAATTTAAACCTACAGAAGAATCTGTCAGCCAGTCGGGGGTTATCCCAGCGTGGGGGGAGGACTAAGGTGCTTCAGCACGTTGCCAAACATGTAAGCTTCACCAATAGAGGAAGCTCCCTCCATCCTGGCTCTGACCTGAGCGACGTGGCCAGTGAAAAATACAAGAATCTGATCAAAATCAACAGTAAGAGCCAGAAATGATCGCTGCTACAGTCACATCCTTTCTTTAGGTGTTTGTGGTGCTGGTGGCCTTTATTCACAGTAACCCAGCAGTGAAGATGTC
Source organism: Fundulus diaphanus (assembly GCA_037039145.1). NCBI lineage: Eukaryota > Metazoa > Chordata > Actinopteri > Cyprinodontiformes > Fundulidae > Fundulus > Fundulus diaphanus. The sequence goes on from CM073126.1 coordinate 1,163,067, forward strand.
AGTGAGAGAAGGGGAAGACATGCAGGAGAGGATCCAGGCAGCCTCCAAACACGCCCATCTGGTCTATCACTAACCTTAGACCCTCCCTGTTGGGGAGTGTTGGCCTAGTGGTTAGAGCAGCGCACTTGCACTCAGAGAAGGATGCAAGTACCCGGTTCGATCCCCAGCGCCTGCACTCTGGGTCCCTGAGCAAGACCCTTAACCCCAGATTGCTCCCCGGGCGCCACACATGGCAGCCCACTGCTCCCCAAGGGTGATGGGTTAAAAGCAGAGAACAAATTTCATTGTAATGTATGTTTCAATGACAATAAAGATGATATTACTATTACTATTACTATTACTATTACTATCCAGGGTGGACCCTGCCTCCCACCCAATGACTGCTGGATAGACACCAACCCCCCATAGGCCCTGCATGGGTAGATGGGTTTAGAAGATGGATGGACAGATGAAAAACTGCAACTCACTTGGTCCCTGTGGATGGAGTAGTAGTCCTGGGACCCCCTCTCCGTGTGGGGGTTGTCCATGAGGAGCAGGTCTCTCAGGGCGGTGCACCACTTGGTCGGGCCATCGCGGGCAGAGGTCCTCCTCAGCAGACGCACAGTAATGTAGGCAGTGTAGTAGTTCTTAAACGTGATTTCCTCAATCTGGAACACAGGCAGCGATGGCGGATGAGAAACAGCGACGGCTTTGATGCAGCAGCAGAGCTGCCTGCAGGCTGAGGTCTGACCCGGCTGCTAAAGAAAGACTGAATCAGCCCGACTCTGGCATTAAAATTAAAATGCTGCTGGAAATGATTCTTTTATGCAAAAATGTATTCCCGGCAGGATCCTTTGAAGCTCGAAGCTTTGAGTTAATGAGGAGTCACTCTGCATTAAAATTGGTCTGTAATCACAACAAAATACTGAAAACTAGGCCAGAGCCCCAAATATGCCAAACTCCTCTGAGTGCAGAAGAAACATCAGGATCAGGTTCTCTATATTAGTCTGATTCACAGGCAAACTCACTTAAACCACGTGTTGTGTTTCTGTCTCCAGAAACAGGCTTCAGACCCGTCCAGTCAGAGCGCAGATTAAAACGGAGAGGAAGATGTGAAGATGTGGTTCCTACACTGGACCAGTCTGTCATGCATCATCCAGGTGAACCCTGGTCAGGTGTTACTGATGCTGTCTACAGCTTTTACACCCACCAAGTCTGCTGACCTTCATCCACCGCTCTCACCTCCTCCCAACTGTCCCCTGACACCACTTACTTCCTCTGATGGCTGTTCCTTTACTCTGAATGTGGACCAAATTACATCCAAACTGAGCCGTTTCTCCAGGATTGTAACTAACGTGTCCATGACCTCATACCGTTTAAATGATGATTCATTTATTGCTCCATGGCAAAAAATGACAAAACAGCCACTTTCTGTCATATATTCCAATGAGCAGAAAGAAGATAAAATCTTATTTTGTCTGCCCCTAGTAAAAAAAAACAAAGGAAAAAAAATCAACATTCATGTATTATTATATATAAACCCAATACATATACAGAAAAAACTAAGATGAACCTCTACATATTAATACTAACTAAATATACTTTGTTTACACATATATTTAAATTGACAAATATTATTACAACTTTTGAGATCTTCATGAAGGGAATTCCACAGTTTTACCCCAATAACTGAAGGACACGTCTTTTTAAGTGTTGGACGTGCAAATTGGATCATATATCATATTTTATCATATTTTCTCCTAATAAGCCCATTTTCTAAATGGAAAAGGTGTATTTTTTCTGGTAAATTACTACATCTTGCTTTCAACATAATTAATAGTCCTTATAAACCGTGTGAAACATTGAAAAGACTAACGTTCCTGTATTTAAAGGTGCAGCAGCGCCTTGACGTTAATACTCTGGTAATCATGTGTAATAATTTATAATAAATGTTAAATACCATCAACTTTGTCTCTACATTTACACAACAGCTGACCAAACTGAAGGACGTCCAAGTTACCGTCAGATATAGAAATATCTTCAATAATTCATGTGTGGGTGAGGTAGTTGAGCTCGTCGTTGATGCTCTGATGTCTGGACAACATCAGTGAGACCATTTCATGTTTTCTATCCTATAGACGTGTCAGAGAACCTAAACTATCTTAGACCACCATCTCACATGTAGCAGCATGAGTCTGTGCAGGTTCTTTAGCTTGGCATGTTCTTTGCAACAGACACACATGGACATATCAGAAGGTATGGACCAGTCAGACGTTAGCTCAGGAACACTTGTTTCTGCAGACCTGACTGTGCAACTTGAACCTTTGAGCTTGAGGAAAGACTTCACATGATGTCTGGCCCTACTGGCCGGTGAGCTTCTGCTGGTCTCATGAGAAAGAGAACTAACCTTAGCTGGCTGTAGCTTCTGCAGCTCTCAGATCCAGTCCAAAGCTCAGGGGAAATAAAGAGACTGGTATTATCTGATGGAAATACACAAGAGGGATCATATTTCTCCAATTTTAGCTTCCCTTCATTGGCTTCCTGTTAAATCAAGAATAGAATTTAAAATTCTTCTTCTAACGTATAAAGCCCTTAATAATCAAGCTCCATCATATATCAGAGCTCTGATTACCCCGTATGTTCCTAACAGAGCACTTCGCTCTCAGACTGCAGGTCTGCTGGTGGTTCCTAGAGTCTCTAAAAGTAGAATGGGAGGCAGATCCTTTAGCTATCAGGCTCCTCTCCTGTGGAACCAACTCCCAGTTTTGGTCCGTGAGGCAGACACCCTGTCTACTTTTAAGACTAATCTTAAAACTTTCCTTTTTGACAAAGCTTCTAGTTAGAGTGGCTCATGTTACCCTGAGCTACCTCTATAGTTATGCTGCTATAGGCTTAGGCTGCTGGAGGACATCAGGGCCTATTTCTCTCACTCTGCTGAGTTCTCCTACTGCTCTCCAGATTTGCATTGCATTACATTGAAATGACTGTCGTCATTTCAGCTTTTAACTTTCTGTTCTCTCTCTTTTTCTTCATAGTAGGTACACCTGGTCTGACGTTCTGTTAACTGTGACATCATCCAAGGAAGCCCGATCACCTGCTATTACCATCTAATGTAGAACAGATTACTGGATCAATGTGTGCTTCTGTGCTTTTTTGTCTCTCTTGTTGTGTCTCTGCTCTGTCTTCTGTAACCCCCAGTGGGTCGAGGCAGATGACCGTTCATACTGAGCCTGGTTCTGGTTCTGCTGGAGGTTTTTCCTTCCTGCTAATGGGTGGTTTTTCTTTCCACTGTCGCTTCATGCTTGCTCAGTATGAGGGATTGCTGCAAAGCCATGTACAATGCAGACGACTCTCCCTGTAGCTCTACGCTTCTCCAGGAGTGAATGCTGCTTGTCGGGACTTTGATGCAATCAACTGGTTCCCTTATATAGGAACATTTTGACCAATCTGTATAATATGATTGATTTGACTTTGTAAAGTGCCTTGAGATTACATGTTTCATGAATTGGCGCTATATAAATAAAATTTAATTGAATTGAATATTAGCAACAACCTTTTCAGCATGCTAATCTTTGATTTTTGGCAATGCCTTGCTCCACAGACACGGCAGAAGCATAAGCTGTGGAATATTGTGGCACAAACACATAACCCCCCTTCCATCTTAAGACACCTTATAATTTCCCTACGTTATTTTACCTGCTGGTTTTGGGAGCTCCAGGTCAACAGTGGACATTAACATCCATCAGCCACCAGCTCACTTCTCTGTCGGAGTCCCAGTAGACCAACAACCTACGTTTGAGTGAGCTGTCTGTCAGAATGAGAGATCTGTGCTCATGACAGCAGACGTGTATCACTGCCGTTCCCTGTGTCTGACTTACACTGACAGCTTTTCCAAAGGGGAGGGCGACGTCAACCACGCAGACACCGGACTGAGCCGTTTCTGCTCTGGACTCTCCGATCTGCAAATAGACCGGGGCTTTGACTGTGCAGGATACAGGCTTTCTGCCGTCACTGAACTTGCTCATCTTCTGAAAAGAAACATCACATTTATAACATGACAGCCACACATTGTAATAATCTGTTCTTTACTGCGATTAGGCGTGAAATTCTGCACACCGAGGAGAAAATATGTTCCATATGAAAGTGGCAGCAGGAGAATTTAAGCAACATCTGAAATGTACTACAGTGGTTACTGGTCTCCAGGGTTCAGGCCCTGAAAAAAGTGGTCCAAGGAATAACAGATGAACAGGTGAAATGAAGGTTTCAGGACAAACAAAGCAAACAAGTTTTTTTTTGTTTTTTTATGCGCCAACAGCTGCGACACTCCAGGGTGAAAATCCTGACCGCTACTTAAAAAAACCTCCTGCACTGAATCAAAGCTGGCCTGTGGAGAAGTGGATGAAGATGTCTGCCTAATGGACCTTCCTTTTCTTTGCATTAGTCCGTATATGACTGCATCCCACCTTCATGTGGTGTTCCTCTGTTCCTCCTTTTCTAAACCTGTTTTTTGACCAACCTGGAGGATTTGATTGAATTTGACCTTGTAAAGAGCCTTGAGATGACATGTGTTGTGAGTTGGTGCTACATTATCAAAGCTGAATAAAACTGAACTGAATTGTTGCTGATAGAGCCACCCCCTATCATGGAGACTGCATCCCCGAATGAGCAATCTAGTCTAACAGGACATTGTTTTCAGACTCCAGATAAATCTGAGATGTTCTGGAGAAATGTGTCTGATCCATCAAGTGTTGCCTACAAACTAATAGTGCTTACATGCTCGGTTGGCGATGGCTTGGCCTCAGATACCAAAGAGGAGGAGACCATGAAGAATACATCAGTGCATCCATCCATCGTCTACACCTGATTATCAATGTAGGCTGGTGCCTACCTCCTGTTGGATGAGAGGGGGGGGGGGGGGGGTCCATCCTGGAGAGGTCTCCACTCCATCACAGAGACACAGAACACACAGCCAGACACACACTCACACTGTCTGGGCAATTTAGAGAAATCAGTTAAGCTGGACTGCAGGAGGAAGACGGAGTACCCGGCGATGCACAGAGAGAACATACAAACTCCGTGAAGAAGCCAGGATTCAAACCCAGGAACGTCTTGCTGCAAAGAAACAGCGCTACAAACTGTGCCACGCTCACTAAGAAAGAAATACAAGAAGGCACAATATAAATTACATTTACAGGATTCTAAAGTGAAACATTGTGACCAATCTAAGCCAGTCTGGCATCAACCATTTGGCTTGATTAGTTGTTTGTCTGGCAGTTTTACAGATATATCTCCCAGGAATCATAGCAGTAACGGTCAAAGCGACCTAAATGAAGGCATAATATCTACAAGCTTTGGGCTGCTGTAACCGAACATTAATTAACTTTATAAGCTTTTACAATAACATCACTCTTATTCACCTAAAAACTCCTCTACCTGCTCACCACTATTACTATTCACCACAATGACGTCAGTAAACACCACAGTCCACAGAGACGGACTAACTTCATGTCTCAACCAATCCATCCTGCTGCCGTGAAACAGACACTTATAAATGTTCCTCAACTGGGCCGAATTTCTGGAGCTGAAACCTCCAGAGAAAAACTGCTAATTCAATTCAATTCAATTTTATTTATATAGCGCCAATTCATGAAACATGTCATCTCAAGGCACTTTACAAAGTCACGTTTAATCATATTATACAATATATATAATTCTTCTCAGAAACACAAAGTCTGGGACTTTAAGCTGCGTCCAGGTTTAAAAATGGCTTTTCTGCATGGAGTTTGGTCGCTGCTGCAGCTGCGGCGTCTGTCAGCACCACGGTCAGCGACCAGTGAACTAAAACAGCAGCAGCCGAACGGACCGAACCGATTCAGTCCGGTGCGTCTGAACCGATTCAGTCCGGTGCGTCACCTTTACCTTTGTGTTACCCAGGTAGACCCAGTCCTGAACTGCAGCTCATACCAACGCACCTGGACAGGTAGCACGGCGGCTAACCGCTGCTACGGAAGCCGGCAGGCCGCAGTAAACCCGCAGAGGATCGCGGAGCTGCTCCTCTGCTCGCTGTACGTCGCCGGACGAGTCAAAGCTCAGAGTTGACGGCAAAACCTGAGCAGTCAGAGTGAAACAAGGAGGCTGAGCCGCCTGTGTTTACATGCTAAAGGTGTGTGGCTCTACTTCCTGACCGGAACCGGAACCAAGGCGTCAGTGAGCGTCTTAAAGGGCCAGCCGCCCTGAAATATGCAAGCCAGCTGCAGAGAAAAGGGTCAAGGCATCAGCTTCGGAGAATGATGTGAGCTGTAGGAGCAACTCTGATTTTACTATATTAAGGTACATCGACTTATTTAAGTCTGTTTTTACAGTAAAACATTAAAATATCCCACTGGTATGATTTATTTCTTTTGATGTACATTAACCTCAGGAGACAATGTTAGATTTGACCATTGAAAGAGTGTCTCACTGGATTAAGTTACAAACATTTTACCACTACCCTCCAAATAGATAATGTGATTTATATGGTGCTTTTAGGAAGGTCAGGTGACCAATTTGTTAGTCCATATAAATAGTTTGAAATGTACCTAAAAACATATTCCTTCCAAATGTATCCTTAGTCCAGACATTTAAATGGGAAATAGTTTGTCCTTTTGATCAACCAATAACTCCCTCTGAATGTTCACCCTCATTTAAAATGCTATATGGAAGCAGCAGATGGCAGCAGATGGCAGCATTGCTGCATACATCAGACCTGTGTCGGACAGAGAAATTGTTCTCCTTTCCACATTCAGAACTTTGCTCTGGACTTTAAGTATCCCATAAAAGTGGGACACAGAGGAAGCCTCAACGGGTGAGATCTTCTGCAGCAATAATTTTCACTGTTTGATACGGTACATGGCTTGTCCCTTACAGTGAAAATTAATCTCACCCTCTGGGTGTCATTAATTCAATACAATTCAATTTTATTTATATAGCTCCAATTCACAACACGTCATCTCAAGGCTCTTTCCAAAGTCAGACTCCATCAGATCCTCCAGGTTGGTCAGAAAGTTTCCTCTCTAAGGAAACCCAGCAGGTTGCATCAAGTCTCTCCAAGCAGCATTCACTCCTCCTGAAAGAGCGTAGAGCCACAGTGGACAGTCGTCTGCATTGTTGATGGCTTTGCAGCAATCCCTCATACTGAGCATGCATGAAGCAACAGTGGGGAGGAAAACTCCCCTTTAACAGGGAGGAGAACCTCCAGCAGAACCAGAACCAGGCTCAGTGTGAACGCTCATCTGCCTCGACCCACTGGGGCTTAGAGAAGACAGAGCAGAGACACAGAAAGCTCAGAAGCTCACATTGATCCAGGAGTACTTTCTATGTTAGATGGTAATAGAGGATGATCTGCCTCCCCTGATGATGTCACAGCTAACAGAACGCCAGACCAGGTGTACCTTCTATGAAGAGAAAATGACAGAGAACAAAAAGGTAAAAGATGAAATAACAACAAACAATGCAGAGTGGAGAGCAGTAGGAGAACTCAGCAGAGTGAGAAAAATAGGCCCTGATGTCCTCCAGTAGCCTAAGCCTATAGCAGCATAACTATAGAGGTAGCTCAGGGTAACATGAGCCACTCTAGTTATAAGCTTTGTCACAAAGGAAAGTTTTAAGATTAGTCTTAAAAGTAGACGGGGTGTCTGCCTCACGGACCAAAACTGGGAGTTGGTTCCACAGGAGAGGAGCCTGATAGCTAAAGGATCTGCCTCCCATTCTACTTTTAGAGACTCTAGGAACCACCAGCAGACCTGCAGTCTGAGAGCGAAGTGCTCTGTTAGGAACATACGAGGTAATCAGAGCTCTGATATATGATGGAGCTTGATTATTAAGGGCTTTATACGTTAGAAGAAGAATTTTAAATTCTATTCTTGATTTAACAGGAAGCCAATGAAGGGAAGCTAAAATTGGAGAAATATGATCCCTCTTTGAAACAAATTACAGGTGAAAACATTTTTTACCTGGACTTTTATGTTGAACATAAAGGAAATGTGTCTGTGTTGATCCCTTCATGAACGATGTCACTGACCCCATAGAAAAAGCTGCTCCCTCTCTATTATTAACTACCCCCCCCCACACACACCCCCTGATTGTCTATGAAGCAGGAGGGTGATCAGCATCCAGATCAGTGAGCACAGGAAGCTGGCACTGTTGGCTCCACAACAGAAACAATCCCAGTTTATCCCAGATGGTGAGTGAAGGCGAATGTGCTGAGAGGAAGACAAGGAGGAAGAGGAGCCAGAGAGGAAGCAGAGGCCAGTTTATGTCCAATCTGCAATGTCCAGCTTTCTCTGCTTGTCTATAATTTCTGTTTGCGAAAGCTCTGCTACTGACCACTTCTGTCTGGCTTCCTCATGTCCACTCGTCTTGCTTCCCTTTCTCATGTAAAACAGTTTCCTTCCAAGCAGCTAATCTTTGTGTAAAGCTTCAATGTGATCTTTGGCAACGCTGTCCAAGACATGTGAGCATCTGTTGTCTGTCTGGATGGGAAATCTGATCAGAAACTGGTAAAGATGAGAAGCAAACGTACTGGAACTCTGTCGCTATCATTTGATTTCAAGTTTCTGAGAAAATAAAACAGCAGGAAAACATTGGAAAGAGTTTGAAACTTGGACTTAGACATCATCTGCTAAATGAATTATAAGATCAAAGCTCTTTGCTCAGATTATAATCCAATTTTCTGCTATTCTATCAGATAGCCAGCTAAAGATATGGAAATAAATTGTTTCATTGTAAAAACCTGCTGTTAAGAAAGAGCCTAAACATTTAAAATTATTTATGTTCTATGCTATCAGTGAGATAACACTGGGTTCTCCTTTTAAGTTTAATAACCTTTTAATATATGAATCATTCATAAAGTTACATAAGTGATAGATTATTATACAAAAATACAATTTGGTTCAGAGTCACAAAACGGTTTATCTGATCAACATTGATAATCTGCAATATTTAATAATCAGGAATCTGCTTAAACATCAGAAACCAGTTTAGATTATGGTACCGAGCCCAGCGTCAGTTGAGGCCCCATTGAAAGGATGAGCGGTACCAGTCCAACGGGAGGCTGCTTTGTTTTTAACGTGAATCTCACAGATCAACCCAAAGTTCTTCAGCTGAGGGTGGGATCTGACGTAGACAGCAGTGTAGAAAGGTGACTGAGCTGCAGACAGCAAAGGACGGGCCTGAAACGGAGTAACAGGAGCACAAAGAAAAACTCTTCAGAGAGTCGACAGAACTATTGATCAAAACCACTTTCAAAGATTACAGCAGAGAAACAGAAATCACGGCTGAATTTAGGGCTTCTACGCAGGACCGCGTCTCTGGTCATCCATACGTGTGTCTGTAGCTTATCGGCTGATGAATTTCTCTTCTGCTTGCTTAGCAAGAAACAAAGTTTCTTCATAAAAAGCTACGTGGAGGTAACATTTATACGTCAGGAACATACAGCTGAGCTTTGATGCTGCTGCACGTTATCGGCAGAGGAGAAGCTGACAGAGAGCAGGAGGAGGAGGAGAGCAGCAGAGAGTATTTGTCACGGTGAAATTAGAAGAAGCTTCTTTTTAAAAACGGCAAAACAATTTTAAATAAGTGCAAAATGAAGCCTGAAGCCAGCCGGGGATCCAATTACCGTACGGGTAGCTTGGAGTTTGATAGTGCTACTATTTTAAGGCTGTTTTTAAGAAACACAAACTCAATTCCAAAGTTTAGAGTTTTTATGTAATTAAAAATTCCAACCAGCAGTACATAAAAAAGATGCAAAAATGAGAAAAGATAAAAGCAAGTATTTGAAAGTTATAGAAAATGCATAAATTAGTTTTCCTTTTTATTTTTTTGTTGAGGAAGCAGGTTTCCAACCAGGTTTGGGACTTAAAAACAGCCCCTGTGTGTATCTGTAACAAGCAAAAAAGGCCTGATTAACAACATGTCCTGTTTCCTGGATTAGGAGGCCCAAAAGGCAGACGAGGTATCAGCTGGTGCATGGAGATGAGGAACAAATGAGGAATTACTGAATTGCCCAGAGAAAACCCCGAACCAGCAGGAGAACAACAGCAGAATCCAGCAAAGACGGAAAAAACCAGAGAGCTTAAATACTCCGGAGGTTTGATTAAAGAGAGGAGAGAAGGACTGAGATGTTTGATAAACGTAGAATGACTCTTACGTTCCCCAAAGTCAGTATTTATGGAGGGTGTAACAATAATAAACCAGGGAAATAAGACTCAGCAGTAAGGTTGATAACTTAAATGCTCTTCCATTTACAAAGATAAAGTAACTTAAAAAAACATAAGGAGAACCTGGAAGAAAAGAGGGGGTTAACTGCAAACTAAAGAACCAGGTTTAAGCTAACTGGACAACCAAAACTAAATGACCAGGACCAAAACCTAAAACTCACTCCTCCACATGAGCCACATGCTCAGCAAGCTCAGGGCAGCAAGGAGCCAGACATGCAGGCACTGCAGCACGTAACGATGACACTGAAGTCACTGAAGGCTCTTCTGACCAAAGGGAACAAAAAGATTAAGACTAAAATGAAGCAAAATGCACCAGGAAGAATTTAGAAACCCTAAAGAAGAAGTGAATCATTACTGGAACCACCCAGCGGACCATCATACAGATCATGACAACTAAAGGTTTGAAGGATCTCCAGGAATGACCGTCTGGCTTTAACTTTCCTCACGTCTCAGTGTTCGTGTGGCATTACCTCCTTAAAACAAAAATTTTAGCATTGTGATCAAATAATGTTGGCTCAGTGGAAGTGGGGATCCTGTGTTTTCCTGCTCTAAATCAGGAACTACTCACAGCTCTTTAAACGAGCTGCTAAAATGACAGCTAATTACAGATTATTGATGCATTAATGGTCCAAAGCACCTGAAAGTCTAAGTTCTACAGCTTTAATAGATAACTTGCTTGAATCTTTTTCTTTCTACTCTGGTGTCCAGTTGGGAATTCGTCGTATCAGGATGTGGGTTCAGTAACCTCCTGAAAGATGACCAAATGCTCCCTGGGTAATAAAACCGATCTGGTACACAACCAGGTAACCTGAAATAAACACATGACTTCAAAAGTTATGCAGTATCCAATTATTATATTAATATATTGTAAAATTATCATAGATTATTATTAGAAATTACAATTTCCTTCAGTTTTCACAAATCCAATGAGTTAATTTTCTATATATTTTTCTTTTTTATTGATTGACTGTAATGTTTCAGGGAAGAATCCAGACCTGGATGCAGGTTTCAATCAATCAATCAATCAATCAATCAATCAATCAATCAATCAATCAATCAATCAATCAATCAATCAATCAATCAATCAATCAATCAATCAATCAATCAATCAATCACTTTATTTTAGTAAATTGTCCACATTAATCACAGGAAACAACAAAAGAACAGCAATAAACAAACCCCCAATTTACCAAAAATGGAATAGGCTGAAGCAAAGCCTATTCTTGCCTACCCTGTTTCAAAGGGAACCAGACAGTTTATTCTAGGAAAATCAGAGACTAGTTTCTTCTGACCAGAACATCTGGATAAAAACTACTTGGTGAGTCGGACTGCAGTTCTAATGTCAGGAACCTCCATGTCCTTTAAATCCTATAATGATCAGATTCCTGGACGTCCTGCCTTGACCTGGACGGCATCGCTGGATGTTGGAATATCCTCTGATCTGATCTTTCTACAGCTTTAGCTTCTCTCCATTTTTGCCCATAACTTTCAGTTTCTTTCTATTTTTTAAATGGTCCGGTTCTGGCCCAGTGCTCCAGTGTTTCTCTGTGTCCGTCATGCTGTGTCAGGTTACCGGTCACCAGAACCACCAGGTCCAGGCTCTGTTCTGGATCCGGTTTTGCTGTTAGTTCTTCCTGTTACAACAGAAGCATTTCTCTCTACACCCTCCATGTGCTTGCTCAGGATGAGTCGGACAGACTGGGACCGGGGAAACGTTTGCAGCCACAGCAGATTTATCTGAACATGGGAAAATCAGCTGAACTTCAGAGTCGCTTCAGATGAGCGTGCTGCTGCGCTCCAACCAGCATGTGTCAAAGCGTGAGGGAGAGAAAAGCGGCGTGATGACTCTCTGGAGGAGGAGACCCAGCTTCACGGTGAAGGTCAGTAAGCTTTGGCTTGCAGACTAAAAAATGTTGTTAGTCTGAACCTCGGTGAGTAAAGCTGGTCAGAGTCGTCTCCTCGGTTATTGATCCGTGGCCTCAGAGCGTTGCTGCTCCGCGCTCTGGACTCAACACAAGCTCTCATTATAGCTTTACCTCTAACTTTTCTTGTCCCTTCAACAGGGAGACATTTGCTGGGCCTTTTTCCTCCTGACCCTTTATCTCTGCAGCCCAGCATCTCAGTGCCTGTTTGACTCATGTTCCTGTTTCTGCATCACCACTCTTTATCCATTATGTGGCTTTTCCTTCAGGTCTCTGTGGCTCTGTTAGACATTTCTTTGGACCAAAATCTTTGAATAACCAATGATTTTATTTTTGATAAACTTTTTATTGAACTGCCAGCTGTTTGTAATATAATTTCCCGCTGCTTAAAATCTTAACTGAGGCCTTGATATGTGTAGTCTGAGCATGCTCAGTGCATGCGTTGGATTTCTACAGGTTTTCTGGCTTCCCACCACAATTTAAAGACATGCATGTCTTGGTTTACCCTCCCAAACTAAATTCACCTCAGGTCAGAGTGCCACACATGTTGTACAATAATAATCATCTTTATTAGTCCTTGCAACCTTTTTACATCCCAATGAAATTCGTCCTCTGGTAGGGACCATCCGGTAGGGAGCAGTGGGCTGTCAACGGGTGGCACCAGGGGAGCATTCTGGGGCTAAGGGTCTTGCTCAAGGACCCAGAGTGAGATTTGTGGGATTTGAACCCGGAAACTTGCAGCTCTCTACAGGATGTAAGCACCGCAGGTCAACACTTCTTCTCAAAACCCATCGGACATCCCCTGGGGTCGAACCCGAAGCTGCAGGTTTAAAGTGACCAGAGCCAGCTCAGCGTTGGTTAGCTCATTTTGGCTCCTGGTGACAGATGGATGGATGGGAGCTAAACAAAACTTAAACAAAATCAAGGTTTGAGTTAACATGACTAGATTTCCCCAAAATGAAGGCAAAACGTAACAAAAAGAAACTCATATATATATATATATATATATATATATATATATATATATATATATATATATATATATATATATATATATATATATATATATATAAAATTAAATTTAATTAATTTAGTTTTCATATAGATTCCTAGAAGAAAACTGACTCTGGTAAACAACACAACTCTTTAATCTGGTGAATCTAAATGGATTTTAGGATGTTTGATTGTAAAGGTTTATTATCTAACTCAACTTCGTAGTTTTAAAATTTCTGTCCATATATGTTGAAATACTGACATAGATTTTGCATGAAATACAAATAGGGTGTAATAAATATAATTGGCATAATTTTGTCTGTCATACATGGATCTAAAGTAATAAAGATTTACTAAAGTGCAGCCCAGTTTTACAGTGAATATTTTATTGCCCTCTTTTTTAAGCTATTTATTCCATTTAACAGGAACTGAATTCTGTTAATTTACAAAAAGTTCTTTAAAAGCTACCGGGTCCAGGTTTTCTTCCACCTGTACAGGTGAAGGTAGAAGGATTTCCTTCTTCTCATCCCCGGCTTACTGATCCAGTTTTTCATTCATTTTTTTGTTCATATGAGAAAATGTCATTTGAACACGTCAGTGGATTGAAAACACCACACCAGCAGCATGTCTACTCTGGGATTTTATTCCCTATTAACATTTCTTTATGCCCTGATGATCTGCGGTCCGCTTCTCTGCAGCCATGCAGATTTAAGGCTTTTATTGATTTTCATGAAATGCACCTAAAAATGAAAGTTAGTCAATGACAGCAAGCTGTGGGTCTCTGACATGATGTGGTGAATTAGTTCACGTTGGTAAAATACTGTCAAAAAGTTCATTTCACCTCACTTTGAGTAATGCTGACCAAAACGTTTAAACGCCATAAATATTTATCATAAACTTTTAGGTTAGATGTGTTCAACAACGTCCTGTGTATCTTGATTAAAGCAGCAAGGTTTACGAAGGTTAAAGGTTTAGGTTAAATCATGCTAAAAGTTACTAAGTGTGGTAGCTGTGGCTCACCAGCATGAACAGCGACACTCCGCTCCAGCAGGGGGCGCCAGCTCAGTTGGCAGTTTCAAAATGCCAAGATGGCAGCTGGAGTCAGAGGCTGAGTGAAGAATCGAGGGAATGAATGTTTGTGATATTTTGATTCCACTCTTCTTCCTCCGTTCCCGGTTTTCCATCAAAAGGCAGATGAATGCCCCCCCCCCCCCCCCGCCTCAGATGTAAATGTGGACACATCTAAAGGTCACCGATTGCATCAGTCTCTGCAGGGATCTGGACGCCTGTCTGTCCTCCTCCTGGGAGTTTGTGTCGGCTTGTTCTGGACTCATCATTTCAGCGTCTGCGTGACTATCTGCCCTCACCAGGCCACAGGAAGGTGCGCTCTCATCCAGCTTCAGTCAGCGTCCTGCAATTATGTTTGAAAAATGTAAATTATTTCCAGAGGACTCAGTTTGGTTGGCTCGTCTCTGCTGGTCGCCCCGGGTGCAGTGGAGCTGCAGTCTTGGAAAAGTTTGGAAACTGTCATCCTGATCCAGATTTGAAGTCTTTATCCGTCCCTGCAGTGTCAGGTTTCCACTAACTTTCAGCAACTTTAATTAGACTGTATGTGTATATGAGGACACATTGACCAAAAAGTACAGATTTCTGGATGTATTCTGGGTTAAAACGGGTCAACCTTAGCCTGGGCTGAGAGGACCCACGGATGTGGAGTGTTTGGAGGGTTTAAAGTTCAAATAGAAAGGAGTGCGTCTAGAGCAGAGAGTGTTATCGTGTATGATGGTAGATTATCGTTTTTTTCTCTGTGGCTGGTCGAAATCGCGCTAAAAATGCTCCAAGTAATAAAAATCGAGAGAATTTTACAGTTTGCTGGGCGCCTCCAGAGATCCCCGAGTCCAGCGAGAGCAGTCACGTGACGAAAACAGCTGTGACGTCACACTGGTCAAGCATCCTTGAGCGGCTGTCAAGAAACACTACTTCACGCATCAATTACTCTGAAAGGATCGGTAAAAAGTCATTACAATGGTCTATTGTACTGCTGCCAATTGTAGGAATGGCTTTGGATCGGGAAACGGAATGTTTAATTATCCAAAGGACCCGGTTTTGCGTCAAATTTGGTTCCGGAAAGTAAACAGATTAGGCCTAAGGTGCAGAAACAACTGCATTTAATTTACAGTAACAATAACTACATCACAGGTGCATACAATGCAAGACTAGAATTTAGCACTAGTACATGTATTTTCAATAAACAATTTTTCAACTACTTACTCGTTTACTGGTTCATCATTGCCAAGAGGACCGTGTCCCTCCAACAACTCAACAAAGATGCCTTGAGGACATACTGGTTGAGGCAGTTTCCCTGAAAGCCTTCATGTAAGGTTATACATGACAGCCCAGCTGACTCGACTTCCTGATCAACAAGGTGTGTTTCTGTGCAGCACTTGCATTCATCCACTGTGGGCATAATCACACAGTTTCCACATTTGCACCTGTAAAATATAAACGATCCCATAATCACCCACCTAAAAATCTGAATTAGTAACGGTCAAATGGCTAATGTTATATTTTGTCTACTATGCCTACAGTACGAGGTTGCTTAAAAATGAACATCAAAAACACGAAAGAAGCAGTTTAGCGTTAGTTTGAATTTGAATTTAATTTGACATAAAAGCAATTTAATCGACATCACTCTCAGAGGGGTGACAACTCGCAAGTCAAAAAAATCGTATAATCAAAAAACCTAGCAGTCAGTATTTGTCAGTCGTTGGGAACGGTCGTCAACATCCTCTTCACCGGCAGATTCTGAGTCGGAAGACGACGATGTCGGCCTACTAGCGTGGTCATCATCGCTACTCTCTCCACTTCCCTCGGTGTTGTCCCGGAATTCACGCCTAACTATCGGCTCAAAAGAATACGGCTGGACACGGCACTCTTCGTTCTAAACATCCAATTGGCTAGCTTCGTATTCATCCTCCTTTAAGGATAAAAACTCCATCACAAAGGTGAATAAATGTTTACTCGCTGTGTAAAATGACTACTTCTTCACTACCTCCTGACTACTCTGACGTCACGGCATCCCACAGCGCCTCCTTGTGACTAAGACAGTGGGTCACGTGACTGAATGAGGAAATTTGCTTCGTCTGCAATTTTAGTGAACTATTTTGTGCTATAAACAACAAAATGCTGGAATTTTTTGTTCACTTGTGATGTATTTAATTTTGTACATACTATCAAATGAGAAACTATAAGTATGTGGTTTTCTATTTGAACTTTAAGCTCAATAACCTGGGACAGCATAATGCCCCGATCACCTCAGATCTAATAATTCCCAAACTGCTCTTTTCTGATGCGTTTAAAATGTGAAAAGTAGTTTTTATTCCAACTCCCTGCAGGTGGGTCAGTCTATACCAGGGGTCAAGAACCTTTTAGAAGTTGAGAGCTACTTCATTGGTACTGTATCATATGAAGGGCTACCTGTACTGACCTGTGAACTAGAAGACTCATCGCTCACCTTAACTTTATGTAATATAAACATGTTGCCCGCGGGCACCATGTTGGTGACCCCTGGTCTATACTTTTCTCTTGCAGCTGAAACATGATGTGATTGATCCTGACGCCCAGAATAAAAGACCCAGTGAATAAACCGTAGGTAAAAGTCAGGAACTGGGTCGTCGCCCTCCAATGTGATCAAACCTGATGCTCCATGAAAGCCACGTTTCATTGAAGGTTTCCAGCCTTTATCTCGTCTTGCTGCGTGCTCCCACTAAGATGTCACACATTTAAGATTTCACACATCCTCAGACTGGCTTGTAAAGAGGAGATTTAGGCCTGGAACAGATCCGGGCTGAGATCCGCCGCCTCGGCTGTATTTCCAACATGTCGGTCTGTCTGTGCAGAAATGGCCTCAAGGCAGAGAGACATTTTGAGGTGAGATACATCAGTTTTGACTGTCAGTCTTGACATGCGCTGCTAAGCTCACAGCTGACACTCTGTCTCAGTGTTTCTCTGTCTCTCCTCTTTTCTCGGCTCCTCTTCGTTCCCCGGAGAGTTGCCTTTCATTTCCGGTTGTTCCCTCATATCTCTCACCTTTTATCTCCCCTCACTTCGTCCCTTTTGCGTCCCGCGTCTCTCCGTGTCCTCTCCTGCTTCGCCGTCCTCCCGTCTGGCTCTGAGTGGCGTCTTGGCGTGAAGAGATGTTCCTCAGTGAGCTCTGCTGTCAAACCTGACACGGTGACGGTCCCTTCCCAGAACCCCATAGGAGGAGGAGATGTAAGAGGACGGCTGAATGAGGAAGTTAACGCATACGTGAAGGGATGTGCACCGCCCCAGTGAAGGCAAGGCCTAATGGCTGCACCTCTGTAGATCAGGACAAATCACATTTGTTCCATCTGCTCATAAATCAGGAACTACACAATTATCTTTACATCAGATGTCAACCTGCATGGACAGATGTCCAAGTTGTCTTCAGATTCTTCCGTCTGCTGTGAAAAACAGGATGTAGTTGGATTTGTAATTGTTTTTTCTTAAACTTCAAACTTTGCAAAGACATTTTTTTTGAAGGGACAAACTGTCGATTAGAAGATATTATTGCAGGAAACAAAGTGTAGAATATTAACAAATGTCCTGCACCCAACATGACCCAGGTAAAGCTTTTTAAAAGGAAATTATACCAAGTAACAAGGAGCAGTATGGAGGCTAGTTATAAAAGGAATCATCAATCCAACAAAGGTTAAAAATAAAACAACTGGACTTCTGTTCTGAAGCTGAAGACGTTTCTCTTCCATCCAGGAAGCTTCTCAGTCCAAAATGTCTGCAGTAGTGAGGAGTTCCTGCTTTATAGACCTGCAGGCCTCCTTAGAGCTTAGACTCACCTGTAGAATTCATACGCTGCATATCGGTGTATGAATGTGTGCGTTAGTGAGAGCGATTGGGTGAATGTGGCTCTAGTGTACAGCGCTTTGGGTGGTCAGCATGACTGGAAAAGCGCTAAATAAGTTCAGTCCATTTAGATTCACCTGGAACTGGTCACCCCAACCATGGAGAGTGGTTAAGCTCCTCAGAACATCAGAACATTCCTCACTGACTGAACCTCAGACAGGTTCCACTCTGCTCATCTTAGGGTTGTAGGTTCTGTCCTCAGGATGGACCAGCCTCTGTCTGAGGGTCCTGTGGGGTTTGAGCTGTACTGGGATCTGCTGTTTAGAGAAAATCCTCCTAAGTTTTTCAGACTCCAGCAACATCTGGGATGGGACCGCTGCCCGTGTGGTGATGTCGCAGAGACATCCTCCATGCTCTTCTTTATGCATGCCGACACAGATTCAACCTCCTTCTCTTGGTGTTTTCAGCTGCAGCCTCCCTGAACATGCCCAGGCGGTGCACGCTAAACATTCCTGTAATGCTGGCACAGATCCTGCAGGACACACCCTCTCTGATAGCAGGGCCTGCATGCAGGAATCAGCAACACAGAGACTGATGCTCTGAATGTTTGTGTGGGCTCTGTCTAGTTGTTTGAGCCCCTGGTTGCAAAGTTCTCCTGCTGGTGGAAATGTGGGAGAGCTGTCTTCATGTTGGCCTGATTAAGATCCCCAGCAGCAACAATGAGAACAGCCTCTGGATCTGTGGTTTGCAAGTCATCTGAAGCGTTGCTTGTTAGAAAATGTTTCACTTAGGAATTAAAATGTCCCTTTTGGATGTTTTCCTGTATTTCTCATTAGCATTTATTAACGCGTTGTTCAGGGCTGTTTATCTAAGTAAATCTAACTAAATGCTGTCAGTTGAGGCTCTGATTTAAAACTCTGGTTGGGGGAGCGGTCAGGATTCAGACCCTGCAGAAAAAGACCTTGGAGTCCAGCTCTGAAAGTCACCTGTGCTGCTGTGTGTGAGACCTGCGCGTCTTTCACACTCGTCCAGCTCTGTTTGCTGCTGCTGAAGCATTGGAAGCTGGTGATTACCGGCCTCATTTTCTCTGCAGTGTATAAACCGCTTTTACTGCTGAGGCGCTGGGACATTTGGTGTTATTAACTTTTTTAACCCCTTTAAAATGAGCCAAGATGGGGGAGAACATATTTTTACTGCTGAGACATTCAGGCAGAGGCTGCAGGGGGCTCAGGATGGGCTGCCAGCTGTGATTGGGCCACCTGGAGTATTTTTAGCCCAGTATCTCTCTTTATGTCCATATCTGGAGATTCTTGGAACGCTAAGGTCAGCGCTGAGGCTGGAAATGAATTATAGCTTATTTTCAGGCAGGAGTTTCTGTTCTGCATGACCTGTGGGGATCTGCAACAAATTACTGAAATATGTCTGATTCTTCAAAGATGTTCAGCTAATAATCTCCTCTCCAAACGTTGTTCAAAGATCAAATACATATTAGCTGCTCCTTTGTGGGGATCAGGCGTTTTTTTATGAATCAGTGGAAGCATTTGTCTATCCAACTCTGCAAATGATGTTATGGGTGAAGAACTGGAATGCCAAAGGCAATAAATAATTAAACTGCTTACTGGTCACATTGTTTAGGTTCTGGCAAGACCTCTAACCCACATACAAGACGAGCTCAGGAGGGTTTAACACATTTATTAATCCAGATGGTGAATAGTATAGCGGTCTTGGTCCGGGAAGCTTTTCGGGGTTTTGGGAGAACAGGGACGACTTGGAGAAGAGAGTCGTGGGGATTGGTTGAAATAATGAAGAAATAACAGAAGTAAGCTTAGAGTAGTTGAGGATGTGAAAGCCGGGGAGAACCAGCAGGATCACAGGGCGTTGGCTTGTGTGCTGGCTGAGTGGGGCGATGGAGGGGAGATGGAGGAACCACCAGCCATCAAGGTTCTGACCTGGAAGTCCTATTTGGTCTAAGTCATGGAACAAGAGCTTCAGGAGGATAATAATCTTTTTCCTGCAAGCTCCTAAACAGGAGCACAAGAAAACCGGAAGGCATGGAGTTAGAGATATGGGAAAAATTCACAGGAGGCTAGAGGTGCAGCCAGCAGCACCTCTAGCCTCTAGCAAGGTCCTGTCCTCCAGCCTCCTGGACAGGACATTGTTGAACACCTCTAGACGGGCAGCCTGCTCCTCTGAAACACCTGCTGATGATGGGCTGCAGCTCGTCTTCCTCCTCCTGTGGCCAGATGCAGCTCAACAAGAAAAAAAACACCACAACAGCCCAAAACCATGACACCTTCCCATGGTCTCTGATCTTCAGCTGTTTCCATTAGATCCAAGTCAGGTTACAGATCAATCTACAGGTTTTACTTTCTTTGCAAAGTCAGTGCAGACGACTGTCCTCTGTAGCTACTCATTCTTTCAGGAGGAGTCAAAGACTGGATTCAACCTGCTGGGTTTCCCTACATAGGAAACCTTTTAACCAATCAGTGTGGAGGATTTGATCGAACTGACTTTTTAAAGTGTCTTGAGATGACGCGTTGTGAATTGGAGCTATAGAAATAAAACTGAATAGACTCAATTCTCTGAAACCAATGAAGAGTTTCCTTGGCTTGGATCTAATTTTTGCTCCTGCTTTGCCTCCCAAACAGCCAGCTCCTCTGCAGAGAGAGTCTCCCAGTTGTTGTGGACACTCGGTGACCCCAATGTGCCACTCTTTGCTGTACTAGTATAATGTGAACTCTGGAGGTGTTTTTACCCCCCGTTCTGTCCTCGATGCGATTGGAGGAAGATAAACTTGAGTCCTCATTCAGCCTTGTTTGTCACAGTTCCAGATGACTGTAGATATGAGATTAGATAAGACTTTATTCATCGCCCGAGGGAAAACCGAAGCGTCAGAGCAGCAGAAAGACCAAAACGTTCACATCAAGGAAGAGAATTTAAAGGGTATCATTAATAAAAACAAGTAGTGCAAGCAAACCGAAAAACTGTTAACCAAACTAAGGTTATATATATATATAAAATGTGTGTGTGTTTGTAAACAAGTAGTTTTTTGCAAGCTATTTTTTGTCTTATCAAGATCAACGCATAGGTGTTTTTCTATTGCATGTGAAGAGCTCAGTGCGCATTTCGATAAAAATTTTCCCGGGACATTTCCGATTCACGGTGCCTTAGTTTCATGGACAAAAGGTCCTGGTCTGAAGTGGGACCTTTCAACAAACCCTGGGTTGGTGCTGTGTGCAGCCAGGGAAACACTCAGGAACAAGGAGCAGTCAGGTGAGGATACAAATGTAAGGTAAGGTCAGTGTATTTCTATAGCACTTTTCATATATTATACTTTTAACAAGGCATTCAAAGTGCTGTACACGAACAGAAAAAACATTACACACATACATAGCAGAAACAAAGGAATAAGTTAAATAAGTCCTTGACTAGAATTCTTTGATACATTACAAAAATACATAAAGAGCAAGAATCATCACTAAGAATTCTAAGAAAGCTACAGTTTGAGGTCTCTGATCTGAACTTTCTGACCCTACAGCTAAAACAGAAAGCAGCGGAGTAAGGCATGAAAGCACAGTAGAGGCGGTGTGTGTGTGTGTGTGTGTGTGTGTGTTTTACTGCAGTGGTTTTCAATAGGTGATGTGCGCCTCCCCTGGGGGGGCGCCAAAGAGTCACAGGGGAGGCGCAAAGAATATTCGTGCCTTCTGTTTGAGCGCGCAGGAACCAATCCGAGTGCGCAGTGAGACAACTCTCAACGCTCAAAACCGGTCTGGTGCGTGCTCAACTCTGATAAACTCTTCTCAACCCACTGTCCTCGCGCTCAGTTCAACACGCTCAACACCAGCTGTGCGCTCGCTCGACTCTGTCTGTGCGCTCACGACTTCAGAAACTGTCCACCTCACCAGCCAATCACAGACAGTTTTTTTTTTCCATCCAATCAGAGTATGGCTTGCAAATACTGCATTCAGATGGATTAAATCAAAATGCTGCAGCTTTTGGCAAATATTACTAACAACGGTGCACTGTAAATGCAAACAATGTCCTGACTAAAGATAAAATAGTGTATTTGACTTAATTTATACTAGTTTTTAAAGTTTACTTTCTTATACCAAGTTTTCTGAACTTTTCACCTGCATACTTTTTTCCATTAAGTTATATGTACTTGATTTTTCTGAGTAAGTAGCACGATTTGTTGTATGAGACTTAACTAACACTGCTGCGCACCCTAGTGCGCATGTCCATTTACGGTCTGCGCGCATTTTTTTTTTCTTCGGTTTGAACTCATTTATCACTCGAAGTACAGTCAAGTATAGGTCCTGTATGGTCCCGCTGCTCTCACGGAACGTTGACTCTAATGGTCCCGCTGCTCTCACGGAACGTTGGCTCGAACGTTGGTTTCGGTAAGTGAAAAGCTTTTGTTTTTAATCTTATCAATATAATTTACTGTTTGAAAGAACGTACACTCTTCGACTTTTTGTTAGCATGTTAGCCATTGTATGTCTGACCGCGGGTTCACAGAGGATACGTTAGAAGCAGCTAAACATAAGTGATTTAAATAAAAGTGGTTTGACTTGGCCTGGAGCCATTGTAGTGCTAATTGGTAACATTTCTCCGCCGCTATAGTTCTGTTGTATATGAGTTAACTTGTTAGCTTAGTTTTAGGAGGCGGGGGCGCTTTGTGTCGGCCTCGCGCCTTGGTGTCCGTTATAACTGACCCAGTAAGGTAGCTTTATCAGCTTCTTGTAGCTGACACCCCATCCAGGTCAAAAACTTAAAACTTAAAACGGTAAATAGCCTGAATGGTAAGTGCCTCGTTTGTGCAGGTTTGTGCTGTTAAAATTATAGTTTGTGCTGCTGTCGTTTCGGAGATATTATAAGTTTTAACTTCAGCCGATGACGTCACCGTCCTTCGCAGGTGCAAAAAATAAAATAGAGTGCTTTTTTTTTTTTTTTTTTAATGGCGCGTTTTTTTAAATGGCGCGCTTGATCCCAAATAAACCAAAATGGTCTGTTTTATTTAGTGCTTCATTTGTGCAGGTATGTGCGGTTAAAATGATTGTTTGTGCTGCCTTCATTTCGGGGATATTAAAGGAAAAGTCCGGTCAAAATCAGAATTCAAACTGCTGAAAGTACTTTAAATTATTACTAAATTAAATTAAATTATTACATACTGTTCATTAAATGATAAGTTTTTTTTAATTAAGAGTAATTTTCATTTGAATGTTTGTGGAGGTTTCCATGTTTGTCGAACGACAGTACTGCACCTCCCAGTTTGAGAGGTCTCACTGCGCGGTCGGCTGTTGAGCAAGTCAATATGGCAAGCCGAAATACACATTTCAAATATCTAATATTAAATCACAACTAGTCATAAAGTAAATTCAAGATATCTCGATTTTAGTTTTGACTAATCATAATTGTAATTATCTCAAATGCCACCATAATTCAAGATATCTTAAATGTATTTTTGGATAGAAGATATGCACTTTTGACTAGTGAAAACTAATATATATATATATATTAAAAGCAAATAATTTTTGTCTCTCTTGTTGTGTCTCTGCTCTGTCTTCTGTAACCCCAGTCGGTCGAGGCAGATGACCGTTCATACTGAGCCCGGTTCTGCCGGAGGTTTTTCTTCCCACTGTCGCTTCATGCTTGCTCAGTATGAGGGATTGCAGCAAAGCCATGGACAATGCAGACGACTCTCCCTGTGGCTCTACGCTTCCCCAGGAGTGAACGCTGCTTGTCGGGAATTTGATGCAATCAACTGGTTCCCTTATATAGGACATTTTTGACCAATCTGTATAATCTGATTGAATTTGACTTTGTAAAGTGCCTTGAGATGACATGTTTCATGATTTGGCGCTATATAAATAAAATTGAATTGAATAATGACTAGAAAAAACTAAATTAAAGATATCTTGAATTGTAATTTTGACTAGTCAAAATTCCCTTTAAGATATATCTATATGAATTAGAGATATCTTGAATTATTCAACGTTTCCATTAAAGATATCTTAAATTGACATTCTGACTAGTCAAAATGAAGTTACTGATATCTTGAGTTACGAAACGGCTTGCCATATATCATGACACATGAACCGGAGGTGCGCTTTTTTTTGTCAGAGGAGCTAAAGGACGGTGCTGTAATGCCTTGTGCCCTTTGGCATGTCAAAATCAAGAGCTAGCTGGCTTTACCATAATTCCGAAGAGGCAGATAGCTTTACCACAGTAGAAAAAGTGCATCTGTTGATTAACTGAACTGGCCCGGGCTGCAGAATATTCCTTATTTTCAGCTTGGACACGAGTCGATACCGCTTTCAGCTTGCCTAAACCGTTTATCAGTGCATTGTGTGTGTCAGCAGAAAGTAAATCCGAAATTCTTTGCAAATTTCTTAAGCATTCTTCAAGTATTGAAAGTTAAATTTTTTGACTTGAATGGGGTGTCCGCTTCACGCATCTTAGTTAATCCAGGTTTGTTTTTTTTCATGTTTAGTAAAACATTTTGTCTAAAGAACTTTTGCATAGTAACCGTCACTTGTTTTAATGTATGGAATCATTGAAATAATGTTAATAATTTCATCACCTAATCTTACTTATGAAAGACATGAGAACACACATGACTGTTAAAAATCATAACCATTTTTTCCCCCCTCTCCATATAGCTTATTTGAGGTGGTGTTTCTGGCAAAAGGTCCACTCGGTCACCAAGACTGTGTTGGCCACCAGGGTACAAGAACCATACTACCCAGTCAGACCAGCTATCAGTCCCTCTCCTCCCTCACTGCTGCTTGACAAGAAGCTTTCTCAGTAGACTGGACCACAATCCTTTCTAGACGGTATTGTCCCTTTTATTAATTTTTACTTCATGTTTATTATTTTCTTATGCACCATTGCAAAATTATTACATACAAATGTAAGAAAATTATGATAAATGTGACAAGTGTTTTAATATTGACAACTGTTTACCATAATACATTTAGTACCTTTTTATAGATGGAATTATATCTAAAATATAATGACAAAAAATAATAATAATAATAAATAATTAGCAACATCTCTAAGAGCAGGTTTGTAATTCCAAATACTTACAGCAACTAACAACATTAGACATTCCGATAGGTGGTCACTGTGTCTTTTAGTCTAAATTATTGTTTTCCTGTATTTTTTCCAGTGTGTACTAGAAGAGGGATGCAGTGGACTTGTAAGTTCTGTACTTTTGTCACTCTAAAAAGAGGCCAGCTATTAAAGCATTATAGATTAAAGCATGGTGGCTTCACAAGAACCTCCCCTATACCATGTCTTTATCAGCAGTGCATTTGCACATTCAAATCCTTGAATGCCCTAAAGGTTCATTTATCCAGATTTCACTCACAGTTGACCAGGGAAAAAGATTATATGCAAACCTTTAATTGTCAAGTGTGTGAGTTTAACGAACCTTGCAGTGAAATTGAATATTTAACTCATTTACGGAAGCATCTGAAGTTGATGCAAACAGTGCAGTGTCCCTATCTGGACTGTGACTTTGAGACAAATGTCTACTCCACTTTTAACACACACAAAAATAGGAATCATGACCAGAAGTATTGCACATCTAGTCTTCAGTTTAAACCAGGAATAGTTGTGCAGCTCTATGGCACAGAGGAGATCACCCCTGTCCCAGCTGTAGATGTCACTGGTTTAGAAGAAGAGGATTGGACAGATGTTGGTGTTGATGTCAATGACCTAGACTCTCAGCTTGAGCATAACTTGGCCTCACTTTTCCTGAAAATGCAGACAATATTGAACATATCTGAGCATGCTCTCCAAGAAATCATCCAGCAAATAGGACAAGTGTTTAAACTTTCAGAACCCCTGATGTTGTCTGTGGTTCAGGAGGTACTCAGACGTCATTATCCTGACATTGATAATGCTGTTGTTAAGGAGGTATGCTGTGCAGTAACTGACACAAATGTATTTTTGAAACACACAACTATTGGAGGCTCGCTTTCAACTTCCAATAGGAGAGCAAGTTACATTGCAAAAGAATTTCCTGTCGTGGAACCGGTGGAGTATGTCACTGAGAAACATGGTCAAAATATAGTTTACATTCCACTGATTAAAATGCTTCAGGCACTGTTGAGCAAAGATGATGTTTTAGATAAGGCTCTTACCATCAGCAGCTCTAAAGGAAGTGGATACAGTAACTATAGGGATGGTTCTCACTTTAGGAATAATGCCCTTTTATCAGAAGACGAATTCAGAATTACCCTGGGGTTGTACATTGATGACTTTGAAGTTGCGAACCCACTCGGAACATCTAAGAAGAAGCATAAGCTGTGTGCAGTATATTGGGTTCTTGCCAATTTACAACCAAAATACCGCTCATCCCTTCATACCATACAGTTGGCCATTTTATGCAAGGTAAACACTGTTAGAGAGAAGGGATATCGTGAAGTCCTACGCCCACTTATTGAAGACCTAGCAATGCTTGAGGAGAATGGAGTTTATCTTGAAAAGTTGGGAGCAAGCATTAAGGGGACTGTGCTGTATGTTGCAGCAGATAACTTGGCTGCCCATGCGTTGGCAGGATTTCAAGAGAGCTTTATTGTGGCGAGAATGTGCAGGTTTTGTATGGCCACACGAGAAGAAATCCAGACAAAAAGTGTCAGCTCAGGTTGTTGCATGCTGAGAACCAAGGATGCCCATGACAGACAGGTTCAGGAAGTCAAGCAGGACACATCTAAAGTAGCACATTGGGGAGTCAAAGATGGATGTGTGCTTGGAGAAAACTTGAAATATTTTCATGCTGTAGATGGATTTCCTCCAGATATTCTTCATGATTTTTTGGAGGGAGTGGTCCCATTTGAATTGCATCTGTGCATTCAAGATCTGATAAAAAAGAAATACATCTCTATTGAGACACTAAATAAGGCCATCAAAGAATTCCCATATTCCTTTTCTGACAAAACAGACAAACCTCAACCGATTCCAAAGACATTTGCCTCAAAGAAGACAATAGGAGGAAATGGTCATGAAAACTGGTGTCTTATCAGATTGCTCCCCTTAATGATTGGGCATCTTGTTCCTGAGGGAGATGAGACATGGGAGGTGATCATGGTTTTAAAAGATGTGCTTGAATTGGTTGTATCTCTGAGATTCACAGATGAATCTTTGTTTTATTTAGAGTCTAAAATATCAGAGCACAGGGAGTTACTACTGAATGCTTTTCCAGCTTGCAGACTCCGTCCAAAGCATCACTATATCGAGCATTATCCCCACTTGACAAAAGTGTTTGGACCTCTCATAGACATGTGGACAATGAGATTCGAAGGGAAGCACAAGTTCTTCAAAAGAGTAATTCATGAAACTCAGAACTTCAAAAATGTTCCCCTAACTTTGGCAAGGCGACATCAAAAGATGATGGCGTACCATTTGGACTGTGCTTCATTTTTCAAACCAGCCCTCCAAACAAACAAAGTAAAGAGCATAATGATTTCTTCCCTCCCAGGGAACATTCAAAAAATTTTGCACCAAAGATGTGGTCTCCAAAATACAGTCCTGTCAGCTGTGTCTATAAATATTGATGGAATCAACTATGCTGCAGATATGGTGGTTTCTGTAGGTTCATGTGGAGGGCTTCCAGAATTCAGACAGATTAAGCAAATGCTATTAATCAATACGGACATTGTTTTCTTGTGCAAACCAATGATTGCATGGTATCATGAACATCTTCGTGCTTATGAATTGACACAAAGCAGCACAGGCTTGGTTGTCTCTCATTTGACTGACTTTAATGATGTTTTCCCATTGTCGGCATACAGAGTCAGAGGTGCTTTGTTTGTTTCTTTGAAACATTATATATTATGCTAGCCTCACTCACTTTATGGTTATCTTCTTTTAGGACTATGGAACAGAAGTGGCCAATCAGAGTCTTTGTCACTGATTGTGACATTAGAAAAATCAGCCTTGATCAGAAACCAGGCAACCTTGAGTCCCTTTTGGAAAACTTAAAAGTTAAACTGGCTCTACCATATGATTTCAAACTACAGTTTGAAGACCCACTTTTTAACAATGCACTCTGCAATCTGACAGATGTCTCAGAACTGCCAGATCGAGCCACGCTGAAAATTATAAGTCTTGAAACTCTCTCTTCAGTCTCTGGCATACTGTCCTCACCAAGCACATCTGATACAGGGATACCTTGTACAAGTGAAGAAAAATCTCAGTTGATGAGGCGGGATCCTTGGCCGTCTGCATTTGATGTTCCAGAATTCTCTGTGGATGTAAATTTCCGACTGAGACAGGGAGACCTAATCTATATGAAGGCTGGAACTCGGATGGATGTTTCTCGGGACATGAAACATGTGATCTTAGAAAGACTCGCAGAGACAATGTACAAGTACACAGCATACCCCACAGAGGAACACTGTAGAGACGTGGCCTCTGCACTGATTGCAAAACATCCCTGTCTGAAAGAAGCTGGATCACCCACTGGATATTGTGGATGGAAGAATAGCATTAAATTTAAGATGGGGAATTTCCGTACGAAAATGAGGAGATCTGGAATGGCTGATGTCCAGGTGAATGGCAACAGGAGGACTAGGGATTTTCCTGAAGGAGCGCCATCATGTAGTAACATAAAAAGGCCAAAAAGAAGTGAGACGAATTTCTTGCCAAATTTTCCTGATGGTGAAAATGCAGATACTCTTGAGTCTGTTAGAAGACGGCTTGAAAGTGAAGCAAAGAAAAGGATTCCAGACTCAGCCGATTTGAAGAAAATGATGGACCAGACATTTTCTTTGCGACGTAAAGAAATTGTGGAAGAACAGCCCTCAGTTAAAGGAATGATGGAACGCTGGCCTGCACTGTTCACAGAAAGTCAGGTATGGCCCATTGACACTGCACTATACTGATTCACGACACAAGTAATTATTTGTATCTCTGTTGTGTTAGATTGTTTGAATGATTTATCAGTGAACAAATCTGGTCAATACTTATGGTCCCTTGGATGTGTTTCTTTTGTTTCTTTAAGGTGTTTGCCGAGTTCTACAGAGTCGCCAGTAAGAACCTCAAGAAAGACTTCTATGAAGCTCTCGACCACCATACCACTCGTCTCATGGACCTCTTCAAATCCAAAAAAGGAGTTGTTGGCCAATCACTTAATCACCTCCTCCAGCCAATCAATTCACAAGTAAGTTTAATTTTAATTCCTTCATCATTAGCACCGTATGGTAGTGTGCGTGAAAGCTTCAACAAACTTGCAGCTGCTACTACAATACAAGTAATTGTTTTGTAATTTAACGGTGGAGCACACATACATCCACAGACATTTTTTCCCCCAAATAAGTGTGCTTTCATATGGCCTTTTGCTTACTGTTTTTTTTTTTTTGTTTGTTTGTTTTTTGGTCATTTTTTCCCCTATTAGACCAATGACATCACCACAACACGTACTGCCATCCTTCAATGCCTGCCCTTGTATCTTGGAGAGAATTCTGGCGAATTCTTCATCAGCTGCCCAGTAAGTACATTTATAATAATTATAAAAATTCATTATATTCACAAGAATTTGGACTCACAGATTTCAGTTTTACACTCACATAACAATATTAACCCACAAAATGTTTTACACACATATGTAACGGCAGAATTTTGCATATGAATTTTGGCAAATAAATTTATTACTATACAAATATGAATAATAATGTTTTTAATCATACAAACATCTTTTTGACAGCTCCCTTATTCCATAGTCGACCAGGTCATTGATGCGTTATTGCTACCTACTGTTCCGGAGTATGAGTCAAACCACTACACCACAGCTAATCCATGCGTTTATCTTTAGAGGGACTGATCACTGAACCGAGCCAGACACAACCGGACCGCGCTAAATGCAGACCAGTTCCATGTGTGGGCTCGGCTCGGTTTTTCAGTAGCCCGGTTCTCAGATAACTAAAGAGCGCATGAACAGACCGCGTCATCTACTTACAGCCACCTGACATTTCAGACATTCATAATAATACTAGCTTCCCTACCGTGCCACACGGTTTCCAGGGATGATTCTGCTTAGCAGTGTGATTAACCTCAGCGTCTGTTGTTGTTTCCTGCGTCTGTAAAGCCTTATTAGACGTTCGTTTGTCTTATTCACTTCCCAAAAGCCGACTCTGTCAACTAAATCCACCAAAAGTTGCCGTCTTCGCCTGACTCTCCGCAAACAACGAAAAATAACCAAACATAACTTCCTGAATGATACAGGCACCGGCATTTTGATTTTCTTGGTCCCGTCTTCATCACTAGGAGGCGAGGAAACCAAGGAACCGAGATAGCGTGGTGTTTAAATGGTCGTCAGAACTAAGCTCGGTTAACTGATCCAAGCTCGGGCCAAACTCGCCATGGATCGGTTTAACAAGGGTAGTGTTAATGAGGCTTAAGACTAAGAACGTAGAGAACATGGACCCGGTTCTGAAGTCCTTCCTCTGGCTCCCTGTATCTCAGAGAATAGACTTTATAATCCTTCAGTTAGTCTATAAATCCCTGAATGGCTTAGCACCTAAATACTAAAGCACTAAATACAGTTAATGCATACGTTTATATGTAGTCCCCTATGGCAGACTGTTTTGACACTTATTAAAAGCGCTATCTCTGTTTTTCCTTTTGTAGATCAATTAAATAGGATTCTTCCTGGTCAGAATCACATTCCTAGTTGTAACTGTAATAATTCCCTAAGTTACAATTGTTG
Source organism: Fundulus diaphanus (assembly GCA_037039145.1). NCBI lineage: Eukaryota > Metazoa > Chordata > Actinopteri > Cyprinodontiformes > Fundulidae > Fundulus > Fundulus diaphanus. The sequence goes on from CM073126.1 coordinate 1,193,813, forward strand.
TTTTTTTTTTGTTTGTTTGTTTGTTTGTTTTTTGTCATGTTTTGCCAGTATAACTCTGGGAATCGATGTCCCAGAGCTAGATGATAGCCCAACAGATTTGCTTTCACAAGCAGACCATTATAGTTGTTAAGATTCTGCTTGGTACTTAATATGAAACTTTATTGTTGAATTGTAAATGATTTAGGGAGTAAAATTGTTTGCCATAGCCTTCTACCTGAATTTATTTGTGTTCTTTTACTCTAAATGCAGGATTTGGACACAGACTATGACTTCACGCACGTGCCTGTTGGCATTCTAACAGTCATGACTGAAGACACACCACCAGAGATTAACACCATTGCAATCATCCTTGAAGGAACTATCGTCATGGATGAAATTCCCACAACCTGTCAAGCACTTTGTCTTATGTTCGGCTTGATATATGCACTCCACCTGGATTACCCAAAAGGTATGAAGAACACATTTGAGTTCATCCAGAAGATATTGTTGAACCTTGGACCACAAAAGCTCAGCCCAAAACTGCAAACATTAAAAAATGCCCTTTTGGGCTAGATGTTGTGGCTAGTGATGACTGTAATGGTTATCTGTGTAAGTGTGCTGTGTGAATGAGTATGCGTTTGATTGGGCTGAACAGTAACATAACATTATTGAATATTTCATGGAGTTATTTTTATTGTATTGAATATGTTTTACTTTTTATGTTTTGATAAAGAAACTGTTGACAAGAGGGAAAGGTTTTTGATACACAACACAGTGATGATCCTTCTAACACAAATTTATAGTTGGCACAATAACTGTCAAAATAATCGCTGTGTTTTTATTTTTTGATGTATTTTTTTTTGGTTCAGTTTCATTTCATTTCATGCTCATCTGATTCAGTAGTATGGGTGTTATGTTACTGCTACCTCATAACTCCTGAAAGAGAGGAGGTACTTGGAGAGCCTACAGATTAAAAAAGTTTAATGGAGACCAAAAGTAAACCTGTAAATATCTATTGAGATACCTGCTTGCTTCTTGGCTGTTTTTTGCATTTGTGATTTGAAAGCCTAAAAATAGTTTAAAGGCGTTTAAAGGAGAAGATCACATGACACTGCCATCACCACAGGTGTTGTAAATTTCCTGTAAGTAAAAACTGTTGGAAAAGAGCATATAGTATGTTGGGTTTAGTATTAAAATGTAGTGAGCCCCTGTAACACAGGTTGTTGAAGTGTTCACTTAAGACTTTAAAGATGCGTGTACAAATACAGTTCTATGTAATAATACCGTTTTAACTGTCAGGTTTCAAACAAGTTTTATTACAGTTTTAAAATTTTACAGACTAAATGTTGCCAAGTCTGTTTGTTGCTGTAAAACATTCAGGAAAGTGTCTTTTGTGAGTCAAGATCCTTCTGTTAGATTACATCTAGACCAATCAGTGCACCTCACTCAAACTCATTCTATTAAATCTCACTCATTCTGTCATACATTATATAATGATTTCCACTCATACCGATTTACGCTTTTTCTCTCTCACAAACACACAAAATTAAAGAAAAAAATATAGAAAAAGGCATCATTCAGCAGGAATTTGAACAAGTCAGGATACTACAAGGAAGGATTAGGTTCTAACTGGTTAAAATAATTTCTCTCCCCTGAATTGATTGGTTTGTTTTTCTGCTAACAAAGGGTTTGGACTCAACAATTAATCGCACATTTTGTTTGTCTGTCACCTGGAAATTCTTCAGGTTAACTTGATCTTTGATGGTCTCTGTCAAGAGAAATTGCTAAATGAACAGCATGTTGATTGTTGTTGTTTACAAATATTGAAATAAAAAAAACATTTTCATAATGCCATTTTGTGAATTCTTATTTTAAAGTTAGCTAAACAAAGGTTGGTTAAGTGCATTTTTTTTATTTAAGTACTGCCCACTTACTTTGACACAGTATATTAACTTAACGTGACTTATTGTTATTGAGTTCCTGTGAACTTTTTTAAAGTGGATTACACTAAGGTACCGCAAGTGAAGTGTAAGAAAAATTTCAAGTGGTGCCTACTTGTTTTGGCAGAATATATTAAGTTGATATAACTCAAAGTATTTGAGTTGTAACTGCTTGTTTTGAATTAAACTATACTGGGACACTTTAAGTTCTAACAACTTAAAAAAAAAAAGTACAACTCGCTTAAACGTAATAATTGTGTAGTACTTAAAACTGTTAAGTTTGTTTACTTACTTTTCCCAAGGTAATCGGTTTCCTAAATTTTTTTAAGTAAACTCAACTTGTTAGAATTTACAGTGTGGGATTAAAGAAAAAAAAAGAAAAACAAATAAAAAGTTTTATATTTTAGCCTAAAATATTTAGTCTAAAATATTTAGACTACAATATTTTCAATTCAATTTTCAATTCAATTTTATTTATATAGCGCCAAATCATGAAACATGTCATCTCAAGGCACTTTACAAAATCAAGTTCAATCATATTATACAGATTGGGTCAGATTATACAGATTGGTCAAAATGTCCTATATAAGGAAACCAGTTGATTGCATCAAAGTCCCGACAAGCAGCATTCACTCCTGGGGAAGCGTAGAGCCACAGGGAGAGTCGTCTGCATTGTACATGGTTTTGCTGCAATCCCTCATACTGAGCAAGCATGAAGCGACAGTGGGAAGAAAAACCACCCATTAACGGGAAAAAAAAACCTCCGGCAGAACCGGGCTCAGTATGAACGGTCATCTGCCTCGACCGACTGGGGTTACAGAAGACAGAGCAGAGACACAACAAGAGAGACAAAAAGCACAGAAGCACACATTGATCTAGTAATCTGTTCTACATTAGATGGTAGTAACGGGTGAGCCGTCTTCTCTGGATGATGTCAAAGTTAACAGAACGCCAGACCAGGTGTACCTACTATGAAGAAAAAGAGAGAGAGCAAAAAGTTAAAAGCTGAAATGACGACAGTCATTTCAATGTAATACAATGCAAAACTGGAGAACCGTAGAATGAAGAACAGTAGAAATCAGTAGAGTGAGAAAATTAGACCCTGATGTCCTCCAGCAGCCTAGGCCTATCACAGCACAACTATAGAGATAGCTCAGGGTAACATGAGCCACTCTAACTATAAGCTTTGTCAAAAAGAAAAGTTTTAAGATTAGTCTTAAAAATAGATAGGGTGTCTGCCTCACGGACCAAAACTGGGAGTTGGTTCCACAGGAGAGGAGCCTGATAGCTAAAGGATCTGCCTCCCATTCTACTTTTAGAGACTCTAGGAACCACCAGCAGACCGGCAGTCTGAGAGCGAAGTGCTCTGTTAGGAACATACGGGGTAATCAGAGCTCTGATATATGATGGAGCTTGATTATTAAGGGCTTTATACGTTAGAAGAAGAATTTTAAATTCTATTCTTGATTTAACAGGAAGCCAATGAAGGGAAGCTAAAATTGGAGAAATATGATCCCTCTTGTTGATTTTCATCAGGACTCTTGCCGCAGCATTTTGGATCAGCTGAAGACTTCGAACTGCATTTTGTGGACTTCCTGATAGTAAAGAATTACAATAGTCCAGCCTTGAAGTAACAAATGCATGGACTAGTTTTTCAGCATCACTCCTGGACAGAATGTTTCTAATTTTGGCGATATTCCGGAGGTGAAAAAAGGAAACTCTGGAAACCTGTTTAATATGGGATTTAAATGACATGTCTTGGTCGAAAACAACACCAAGGTTTTTAACTTTATTACCAGAGGCCAAGTTAATGCCATCCAGATTAAGTGATTGATTAAGAAGTTTATTTTTTGAGGACTCTGGCCCAAAGATTACAACTTCTGTCTTGTCAGAATTTAAATGCAGGAAATTTAAAGTCATCCAGCTTTTGATGTCATCAAGACATGACTGCAGTCGAAGTAACTGATTGGATTCATCAGGATTTATGGATAAATATAGCTGAGTGTCATCAGCATAACAGTGGAAATTAATCCCATGCTGTCTGATAATTTTGCCAACCGGAAGCATATATATAGTAAATAGAATTGGTCCAAGGACTGAACCCTGTGGTACTCCACAGGTGACCCTAGAGTTTGAAGAAGATTTATTATTAACATGAACAAACTGGAATCTGTCTGACAGATAAGATTTAAACCAGCCTAATGCTTTTCCCTTAATCCTACAGTATGCTCAAGTCTTTGTAGGAGAATATTGTGATCAACTGTATCAAATGCAGCACTGAGATCTAACAGGACAAGTATAGACACAAGTCCATTATCTGAGGCCATGAGAATATCATTGGTGACCTTCACCAGAGCTGTTTCAGTGCTATGATGAGCTCTAAAGCCTGACTGAAACTCCTCAAGTAGGTCATTACTTTGTAAATGTTCACAAAGTTGATTAGCAACTACTTTCTCAAGAATTTTAGATAAGAAAAGAAGATTAGATATAGGTCTGTAGTTTACTAGCTCATCTTGATCAAGAGAAGGTTTCTTAAGTAAAGGTTTAATAACAGCTACTTTAAAAGCCTGTGGTACATATCCATTTACTAATGATAGATTAATCATGTCTAAAATAGGACCACTGATCAGAGGGAATACCTCCTTAAACAACTTGGTTGGGATTGGGTCTAACATACAGGTAGAAGGTTTAGATGAAGCTAATATTCTAGATAGCTCAGAAAGCTCTACTGCTTTTAAACAGTTCAGACACTGCGCAGGTTCTAAGGATTCCTCCAATGCTGCCTCACTTACTGAGGACGAGGTAATCATGTTTGGGAGGATGCCAATTATTTTATTTTTAATGGAATCAATTTTATTTATGAAGAATCCCATAAAATCATTACTGCTAAGAGCTAAGGGGATGGCTGGATCAACAGAGCTGTGGCTCTGGGTAAGTTTGGCAACTGTATTGAAGAGAAATCTAGGATTATTCTTATTCTCCTCAATTAATGATGAAAAATATGCTGCTCTAACTCTGCGAATGGTGTTGTTATACAACAATAGACTGTCCCTCCAGATTAGGTAGGATTCCTCTTGGTGTGTAGAGCGCCATTTTCTCTCCAATTTCCTAACATTGTGCTTCAAGGAATGCAGCTCTGAATTAAACCAAGGAGCCAGCTTCCTGTGAATAATCACCTTCTTTTTCAAGGGAGCTATATTGTCTAATGCAGAACGCAATGACAAAGTCATACCGTTTACAAAGACATCTATTTGTGAATTGGAAGAAACAACATTGCTGCCATCTACTGGGCATTTCTGCAATACGGAGGATATTAAAAAGGGGACAGACTCTTTAAGTTTTGATACAGCATTATCCGATAAAGATCTACTATAATGGAACCCTCTTTTGGGGGTGGAGAACTCAGTTAGATTAAACTCAAATGTTATTAAAAAATGATCAGATAGGACAGGGTTGTGAGGAAATACTGTTAATTCTTCACAATCAATGCCATATGTCAGCACAAGGTCTAAAGTATGGAGCCAAGAGTGCGTCGGTTTATGCACATTTTGAGCAAAACCAATTGAATCTAGGATAGTTTTAAAGGCTACACTAAGGTTATCACATTCTGTGTCAACATGGATGTTAAAATCACCCACTATAATAACCTTATCAGTATTTAACACCAAATCAGATAAGAAATCTGACAACTCATCCAAAAACTGAGTATAAGGGCCTGGTGGACGATACAAAACAACAAACAGAAGAGGTTTTATTGCTTTGCAGTTTGGATGAGGGAAACTGAGGGTTAAATGTTCAAAAGAACTGTAGTTATTAATTGGCCTGGGACTAATTAATAAATCAGACTGAAAGATGGCTGCCACTCCTCCTCCTCTTCCCACAGATCTGGGAATGTGGAAATTTGAATAATTGGAGGGAGTTGACTCATTTATACTAACGTAGTCCTCTTGTAGCCAGGTTTCTGTGAGACAAAACAAATCAATCTGTTTATCAGAAATCAATTTGTTAACTAACAAAGTCTTTGGAGGGAGAGACCTTATATTTAATAGACCACATTTAATTGTTTTATTTTTAGGTTCAAAGTGATCCATATGGATTTTTATTAGATTTTTATGATTTGTTCCCTTTAGACCAGTTTTTGATCTGTTAAGTTTTGGCCGTGGGAAAGACACCGTCTCAATAGGATAATGGGTGGGTAACAGTACAGAAGCTGCAGAGAGGTGTGTTAAACTACGGCTCTGCTTCCTGGTCTGGACCCTGGGTTGTCAGCATTTAGGAGAACTAATAAATCCGGCCAGATTTCTAGAAAGAAGAGCTGCACCATCCAAAGTGGGATGGATGCCGTCTCTCCGGATCAGACCAGGTTTTCCCCAGAAAGTTCGCCAGTTATCAATGTAGCCCACGTCGTTTTCAGGACACCACCTAGACAACCAGCGGTTGAATGATGACATGCGGCTAAACATGTCATCACTGGTCAGATCAGGCAGGGGACCAGAGAAAATTACGGAGTCCGACATTGTTTTAGCAAACTCACACACCGAAGCAACACCAACTTTAGTGACCTCCGATCGGCGTGACCGGGTGTCATTACCGCCAGCGTGAATAAAAATCTTACTGTATTTACGCTTATCCTTAGCCAGCAGTTTTAGGTAAGATTCTATGTCGCCCGTTCTGGCCCCTGGCAGGCATTTAACTATGGTCCCTGGTGTCTCTAGTGCCACGTTTCTGACTATTGAGCTCCCAATTATCAGGGTCGGCTTCTCAGCGGGTGTGTCGCTGAGTGGGGAAAATTTGTTAGAAACGCAGACGGGTTGGTGGTGAACTGGGGGCTGAAATCTAGAGCTATGCTTCCTACGAACTGTCACCCAGCCGGCCTGCTTACCCGGCTGCTCGGGTGCTTCTGGAGGACCACTAAGTGAAGTAACGCTAGGTCTATGTGGCTCCGCGCTAGCAAAGGGGCGGCTATCAGCTGGTTTTTCCATAGCACGGAGCCGGGTCTCTAATTCTGACACCCTCGCCTCCAAAGCTACAAAAACACTACATTTATTACAAGTACCATTATCACTAAAGGAGGCAGAGGAATAGCTAAACATCTGACACAGAGAGCAGGAGATAAGGGGAGACTTAGTAAGAGACGGAGAAGCTGAAGTAATAGTAGGAGAGGAAGCCATTGTGGAGCTAAAGCTAGGCTAGGCTAAAGCTAGGCTAGCGCCCTTCTACCACGCCAAGAGAGCAAACCGTGAAACACGAGGAGTTCCCAAGCGTGATGTGCAGCAACAGAAAATGTTTTAAAAGTGCTTATGTGTTAGAAACAGATGTTACAGCAAAGAGATTAAAGATAAAAGCGAGAGAATCTGGAGCAACAAACCGTTGCTCACGCAGTGAAAACAGGAATTCGCCTTACCACAAACAGGAAGTGACGTCAGCCTGGGCAGACACACACACACCAGTGAAAGTATTTGAGTTACTAAGTGAGGTGTGAAAATGTTTTTTGTCTCTTTTATTTCCAGCTTCTGGAAGGTGATGCAAAAGTTTCTTCTGATCATAATCATCATCATTGTCATTATTATTTAAAGAGCACTTTAACATGAGGTAAAACAAAGTGCCACACATCAGTAAAAGTAGCCTGTAAGATGGAAATATTTGGATGGATATTTTATTAATAGGCCTTTTTTATGAATGTACTTTGTTAAAAGAAATACAATAAAAAACATGTCTTAGGCTATTAGTTGTTTTTGAAACACAGCATTTCAGGAACACAAAAGAGAGATGCATTTACTGCAGGGACCTGTGTGGGGTAGGTTTGTGGTTGGGGGGGGGTGCTTGGCTATCTTTACCTATTCCAAGGGGAGGCTCACATTCAATAAATTTGAAAACCCCTGTTTTAGTGTAATCACGTGTGTGTGTGTGTGTGAACTGTGATAGCCCTTGCAGCCATTAGTCTTTGGTAGTGATGGAACGTTGTCACACAGTTCAGTACAGTGCGCTCAAGGTCAAAGATGTCACAGGGCATCCAGTTTATATGAAATCAAGGATAAATTAAGATTGCAGGGGAGCCAGTTTGGATAACAGCATTTGTTTTGGGCAGGTAGACTCTTGTTTTTCTGTCTGCCGTAAAGTCTCACTGATTCGTCTCCATGGTGATTCCATAAAGCCAAATTTGTGGTCATTCTGCCGACTTCCAGCTTCCTCCCAGATCGCTCATGTCCTGCCAGCAAGTTTAAGAACCGCAGCTGGCCTGCAGTTCTGCTGACACAGCATTTCAGTCTGAGTGCTACTAGCGTACGTCCCTCACATAGTTCAGGCAGCTTTGACATGGGCTGAAACAGTTGCCGACCTTTTCAGAATTTCTCGATACTCCAGGTAAATGCCAGTATCAATTTTATAGCAATTTTATGCACTTAAAGGAACAATGCGTGATATTTCACCACTAGGTGGAGCTTGAGGACCGTCTGTAGACCAAAACAAGATATGTATCAAGCCACGCCTCTCTAACTTGCTCCAGCACCAATTTTCCTTCTCACCCATCGGCTCCTATGAGCCTGTTAGCAAAGGATAAATCCACAGCAGAACAGCCTCACCTTTCAGAGGAACATGTGTAGTGAAGAAGTGAATAACTCATAACGTTATGATGCTGTTAGCTGGAGGACGTTTTGATACGATGGGCATGCTCGCTGCTAGTGAAGGCCAAATGAAGCTTCATGAAGCAATGAAGCGTTCCAGCCAATTTCATTACTCAACGCTACACTCAGTGCTCTCTAGTGACATCTGTTGGAGTTAAACTATGACGGCCTGAACGCTTTAAATAAACCACTTCAAAAATTATGGAACATCACAGGGTGCAATGCTGTACAAAGTTTTTGTCCAACCCATGTCTAGTTACCTCAGATCTGTGGAGTTTTATGTACCTCTGCCATCTGTGTCCAGCTCCTGCAATGAGCTGCACCCAAAGTAATCCTGCTCTGATGTTAGCTCTCACTGGTTGTCTTTTATTTCATGACATGAACTAAATTGTCAGCTACCATAATTGGTGTAATTGTGTCTTAGGAGTACATGCTTGTGGAGGAGACACAGTATTGTGCTTGTCACCTTTTTTTTTTCAAGGTTAACACTTCTGTGATGGGTAAAACATAAATATAGATATCCACAACATTTTAAATTATAATAATTATTGTTTTCTTCACAGGTGTTAATTTAAAACCAGCCTTTTGAGGATAATTCTGATGTCCGCTTTGGAGGCTAGGTATTATACTTGTTTTTTATTCCTCTGTTATAAGAGCACACATCAAAACTTATATTGAGTGGTTTTCAAAAAGTATTCGGTAACACTTTATTTGAAGGGGTGTACATAAGACTGACATTACACTGTCATAAACATGACATAACACCTGTTATGAACATAAATGACTCTTTATGAATGTTAAGGACTGTTGTCATTAATTGTCATTCGGTAAATTATGACACTATTAAAGGAAAGTTGACATTGTTTAAAATGTCTTTGTTATGACAACTTGACATTAACAGAGACAAAAATGTCTTTGTTATGACAACTTGACATTAACAGAGACAAAAATGTCTTTGTTATGACAACTTGACATTAACAGAGACAAAAATGTCTTTGTTATGACAACTTTACATAAACCCAAAGCTCATAACCCATCATAAATATGTCATGACAGATCTAATTATAAACCTTTAAAAAGTTATTGTTATGCATGTTTTTACATTAAATTACACTGTCATATGTGTTTGTTCTTAACTTTGGCTATCATGAGACCATTTAAATTGTTTTATAAAAATGTCTCCTTATAGGACTAGTTATACAGATGTCATTAAGCATTTATATCCTGTCAAATGCCTTAATAAAATAGTCAAGAAAATGTTCCCTTACCTCAAGTAAAGTGAAAACATATAGGACTAGTTATAAAGATGTCATTAAGTGTTTATATCCTGTCAAATGCCTTAATAAAATAGTCATGAAAATGCCTCCTTACCTCAAGTAAAGTGAAACATATAGGACTAGTTATAAAGATGTCATTAAGTGTTTATATCCTGTCAAATGCCTTAATAAAATAGTCAAGAAAATGTTCCCTTACCTCAAGTAAAGTGAAACATATAGGACTAGTTATAAAGATGTCATTAAGTGTTTATATCCTGTCAAATGCCTTAATAAAATAGTCATGAAAATGCCTCCTTACCTCAAGTAAAGTGAAACATATAGGACTAGTTATAAAGATGTCATTAAGCGTTATTATGCTGTCAAAAAGTTTAATAAAATTGTTAGTGTAATCTCTTCCTCTTCCTAACCTTTAAAACTACTTACACTTGAAAAAAGGATGTCCTGAGTTATTACACTCATAAATGCTTTTAATATTATACCATAATAAATTATACCATAATAAAACCAATCCACAAGTAAACACAAACACTTTCTTTTATTTGCTTTGAACAATTTTTTTCTTCCTCCAACAGAGGGTTCAATTTCTGGCCGTGTTTGAGCACAAACCTTCAGTACTTTTAACAAAAAAGAAAAAGTTGTTCTTCCCCAAACAGAGTGTGCAACTTCTTGTTCAGCAGATTTTACTTCTGAAATACAAATAAAAAAAACTAAACACACAACTCAACAAAAAAAAACAAAAAAAAAAAACAAGTTGTTTAAAAGTAAAAGTCTAAGTGTACTTGTACATTATTGGGAGGAGTTTTCCACTTCTTTTTTTTGCTGTGATGGTTTCAGCCATCTCTTTTGTTATAGCATTCCTACAACGCTCTGCAAACTGGGAGATCTTCTCATTATTGTGGTTTCCTGGGAGCAGCTCCTTGAAGGTGTCAGGAAAGGTTATTGCAAGCTCAGCAATAACAGCTGTCCTCGCAATGGTGTTGCGGTCAACTTTAATCTTGTTGAAGGCCTTTTTCATAGATCCAAACTTAGTGAATCTCTTCAGGGCACTCTCATAGCGGTTGATAACTCCATCCACTGTGGTCACTTAAAAAAAAAAAACATGAATAAATAAACAAAAAAAAACAATAACAGCATCCACTTTAGGCATGGTTTGTTGGAGTTTTTTTTTTTTTGGAGCAGTTGGTTGGGGGTAATTGGGAAATTATCCAATTTTTGCAAAAATGGTTTTAGGCCATATCACTCAGCCCGGCCAGTAACCTTTACTCAATACCACTGACGGCAATATTACTGAGCACCATTGTTTAAAAAGTTGCTCTGTATCATCAGTTTTAGACAGTGAAAAAAGCTATAAGTAAGTATTTACTATAAAATCAACCTAAATCATTCTCATTTGTGACCTAGGATGGAAGTAATAAAAACACTGGTCCTCTCCATTCACAATGTTTTTGTCAAGTTTGCTCCTTTTCTCCTAGCCATTGTTTACTTCATGGTTCCTGAGCCTATCAGATGACAGTTCCCAGGGTTCCCAAAACTGAGCACAGAATTTTGTATTTTATCTTGACAAAAGAGCAGCATCGCAAACATTGAAGCCAGTAAGAGACCAGAACAGACAATGCATTATACACATGTCCTGTGGAAGGAAAATTAAAAAAAAATTTAAAGTGGCATATTAGGCTACGTTCACACTGTAGGTCTTGATGCTTGATTTTGTTTTTGCTCAAATCAATAATTTTTTAGTTGGCCATTCATACTACCAATAAATTAATTCATCATACTGCTGTATGAACAGTATTTTATGAAGCACTAACTTCTACTACTGTGTGTGGATGTGTAGTTGGAGCCATGAGATTGTTGTGAAAGATGGATAAAATGCAACATGACCAGTCAGAGTGTGGATTGTATAAATATCGGATATGTAAACATATTGAAGCTACACAAATTGGCTGTGCTTACTTCTTGAACGGCTGTACGAATCAGAGTGTTTCTTGGACTTTTTGGTCTTCTTTTTCTTCTTCTTTTTTTCCTCTTCCTCTGAAGATGATGAGGAGCTTAAGTCTGTGGAAGAAGAGGAGGGGGTAGTAGATGTTGAAGATAGAGGAACCTGAGCAATCTCTCTAGAGCCTGGAGGTGGAGAAGAGAGAGGTCTATTAGTAAAGGTTTAAGAGAAGGTGCTCACACTGTAGTATTCTGTAAGTCCTTGGTTACTTTTGAAATCAAACCAGAATACCACTGGAACCTCATGCCATTGGAAACATTGGTTACACAATAGACAAAGCCGTACTTACATATTTCGACAGAATTTTGAGTGCATTGTACCACACGATATCAGTAAGTAAGCACAAGAACTATGGTAATCATAAGGTGCACAAGATTAAAAATGTGTACCATAATTTTTGGAGAAAATGTAATGATTTTAAGTGTGCCTGACAATCCAGAAAATTCCGTAAACTGCGAGCCGCCTTTGCCTGAATCCAAAAGGTTGCTACTCAGACATATGTCACAAATCCCAAGCGGCAAATATGATTGGTCCATCCATTTCATGGGTTATGGAAATCCATCACAATAGCAGCAAGTCCTGATGGATGTGTGGAGCCATGTGAAGGTCGGCGGAACTACATCCATCTGGCCAGAGCCAGGTTACTTAAAGGGGTATTATTAAAATTACATGTGAGTCATCTTGGTTTGAGGTGGACGTCTGCACCTTAAATGCTTGGTTTCCTATGACTATAAAATAATAGCTTTTTGGTGCACTATGTACAACGTCTCACAGTGAGCATAACCATGTCACTCTACACTTCAAAATCCATACTATTTTTCTATTGATTTTATGACCGTTGTACCTGACTTGCTGCTAGATGCAGGTGCCACAGTGGCTTCCTTAATTTGTGTAAGAAGGAAGTCTTTGTCCTTTTTCAGCTCCCTGTTGGCCTCCTCCAGGTATTTAATGCGGTCCTCAAGGTGATCAATCTTCTGTCTATCCATCTTTGCTTGTTGTTTCAGTTTGGTCAACTCCACTGCCCCCGTTGGTGACCCTGGAAATATGTATTGGGTAAATACATTTGATTTTAATATTAATTAAAACTTTTTATTTAAATTCCATCTAAAAAATGCCCCTTGCTGTTTACTGTACATGCAAATAAATGGGCAGTAAGAACTTAAATGGTTGTCATAAAAAAACAATATAAGTATCAAAATTAAATCTGTCTTTGTTAGCACAAGTATCATGATTACTGGAGCTGAATTAAACTATTCTGATCAAAGATTTGTTGAAGTTAATATAGACTACTAATGCTTCTATTTAGAAGATAACATTTATTGTTTAGATCGAAGGCACGTGAGGTTATAAGAAAGTAGGGCTGGGTGATATATTTATTTTATGAAAAATGAAATTTTCTGTTTAAGATTTGCTTTTAGGAAAATCTGTCTTTTTTGATCATCGTACTTATTGGGCTTTCATAGTTCACAGTAAGATCAGGTCATGATTTTTTGTTCTTAGATGTACACTAATAACTAAAAAAACTAGCTTAATGTATAATAACACTATCTGTACACATTAAGTGTGTTATGTTTAATCCTTTTCAGTGGCAGGGCCTACAAATTATTGTTTTTCCACAATGTTTCACAGGTTGGATTTAGTTGCACTTAGAATTCAAATAAAAGTCAGCTTTTGAAGGTAATTCATGGCCTTCTCAATTTTTATTAAGAAATTTAAGGGAGAATAAAAATCAATCTTATTTTTGAGCCATATCTTCCAGCCCTACAAGATGTGTATTTTTGTCACTTAATATGCCCTCATAAAATATTTAAAAACAAATACAATGGCTTATGTATGTTTGCAAGAGGCTTATTAAACCTTCAAGGGCTACTGTACATTTTTGGGTGTATCTCTTAATCCATAATAGCTACTAATTTCCTTTTTTTTAATCCAAAACGTGAGATCTTAGATTTTCCACTGATACCATTAACATAGTGGTTTGCCCTCCAAAACCGTATAGAAAACGGATAAAAATCAGTGACCGATGCGTCCTGGTAATGTGACGCAAAGTTCCCCAATCAGAGTACAGAATGCGGATTAAAAAAACTGTTAGACGACAAGATATTAGCTTGGTTTAACTTGATACGCTAGCATGAATCTGTAAGAAAAAGGCTATAAATAAGATAAAAATCAGCAAAGCAACAGTCCTTTATGAAGGTTTATTGTGCGTAATTGCACAGATAGTGATACATTTACACAATAAGATTTAACTTATTTAATTTCACAAAAGTATTCGCTGAACCAGAAATGACTTTGTATGTACATTTCTACATACTGACAAATAAGCTTATCAATGAAAAATGGATGTATAATGCTTAACTGAAACATTTTAGATGGTGTTATAACACCACTATGAAATAAAAAAAATCTTCAGGCAAAAATATGCTCTCAAAAGGCCTTAAGACATTGAAGCGTTACTAAATAAACAGATTGAACATCAGATGACATAGTTTACAGACAAATTAAAAACCTTTAGCAGCCTAAAATGTAACTTTTGTATTAACTGGGCTGGTGGGATGAGTAAATTTCACACCCTTCCAGAGAAAATAGTACACCAAAAGTAACTTACACAATTTCCTTGGGGAATATTTCATTTGCTTCTTTGGCTTTCGACCAACGGAGGCAAGTTCTAAATCTTGTGGCTTGTCCACGAAAGCCTCCTCCACAACCTCTTGCACTTCTTCGACAGAGTCCTGTACCCCCCCATCGCGTGTCTTTTTGCCAAAACGAGTCTCCATCTCGCTAAAATTGGCACAAAAAAAGAACACAAGCAGCATGTGACATCAGTTAAGTTGCTTTAGTAAAACACACAAAACGTAACTTTGACCTGTTAGTTTATTGTTTGCTAGATTTAAATTTGAGAAAAAATATAAATGCCAGAATTTCTAGAATGTGTACAATATTAAGGACTAATGTTCCAGATAAAGAGTTAGTTGAATTTAGCTAACGTTAACTGAAAGCTAGCTGAAATCAACTTTACATAGAACGAAAACTGTTTTTTCTTAAAAGATGTAATTAAATATTAAGCATAAGCCTACCTTTTATATTTATCTGGGGAGTTACCTCTATTCCCTTTTACACCGCAAGTAAAATATGGTCTGGTCCAGTCGTTTCTTCTAGCTTACATTAGGCAGGCACACAAGACGAAGGTGGTGTTCTTCTTCGTGGAGTTTTTTTTTTGGCGGTTTGCAAAAAAAACACCATGTGCGCACTACCGCCATCTACCGACATGGTGTGGGGCACAGAATGATTATCAGTGAATTCTATTTAATTTCTTGCTATCCTCAAATTTCATTACCCACCTTTGTGGCTTTAAAAAATGTAATCAAATTATGATACTTTTACTGTCTTAATCTTTCAGCAATATAATTATTACATTATTTTTTTCTTGAATCTTTCCAAGGTCTTCTATCATCCATCTTCTTTCTTTTTCATATCTCCCACATGCTAATATAACAATATCTGCACAATGTTGACATCTTCCCATAATGTTTCTTTTTTAAAATGAATATATGCAATATATAATTAAGTCCTGTGTGACCAAACGTTAATTATGTTATTAATTTATCCTCCCTCCTGTTTCTCTGTCCTGTACTAATTTCTCTTGATTGTATCATATTGAATCATATAATACAATCTACTCTTTTTTGCTTCTTTTCATTCATTTTGTCACTTTTTATTTATTTATTTGTTTGACTACACTTCTTGCCTCTGATTTTCTTGTAATTACACTAAAATTATTTTTCCTTTGTTGTTGCCATTTTGGCCTTCAATGGCTGCTGGTACCCATTAAAAAAAAATAATTCCATCATCTGAATTCTGAACAACGAATGCTGTATTTAAACTAAAATGTCTTGTCTGCTTTCTGAGTGACTTTGCTTTAAACGTATAAGTGCTGAACTTGAATCCAAACTTAC
Organism: Fundulus diaphanus; assembly: GCA_037039145.1. Taxonomy (NCBI): domain Eukaryota; kingdom Metazoa; phylum Chordata; class Actinopteri; order Cyprinodontiformes; family Fundulidae; genus Fundulus; species Fundulus diaphanus. The sequence goes on from CM073126.1 coordinate 1,209,584, forward strand.
CAATGCTTTTAATGGTTTTAGGACTCTATCCACTGCAATGCTAATAGAATGGATAAAAAATCTCCCGTGTATACTGATAGTCCCTTATTGATTTGATTTCTTTGCACTTTTGGTACAACACTTGCTTTTCCTATGTTGCCAGCAGAGTTTTCTGATGTATCTGTCAATATCTTTACAACAATTTACTGTATGTATTCCTGCAGTATATATGAATTGAATATGACTTCTTTTTCCTTTTTATCTTTATTAATTTATTTTTGGTCCATAAATGCTAAATCTACTTTTGCATCTGTTAAAATCCATAGTGGAATCTGTGTTAATGTTACCATTGAATTTATGGTTTCGTTACTTATTTATTCTTTTAACTTCTTATTGATTATCCAACCTCGCTTTATTTATTTTTCCCAGCATGGTTTTATAGTCTCTAATGTTGTTTGATCTGGATCACTGCTAAGTATATACTATAATGTATTACCATTTGAGTTGTTCTTAATTGTAAATGCATTTTTCCTATAAATACTTTAAAAAGTTTTGTTGGTGTTGTTTTAAATTTTTTTTACATAATCGTAACGGTAAATGTTGAATATTGTCTAATGTGTTGTTTGTCTGTAATGTTAACATAAACAGATGGGGTCGCTTTACTGTCTGGCAACGTAAAAGAGCGCCCAGAAGAAGTTTATTCGGGTCCTAACCCAAAATACCGGGCTGACAAAAAAAAAAAAAAAAAAAAAAAATACCGGGCTGAATGATCGCAGGCTGTAGAAATGACACGATTGTTACGCGGACTTCTTAAAAATATTAGGCGTCCTGATACAAAGAAAAACAAAAGACGAATAGTGAAATGGATGCAGCGATGTGGTATTCTGAAGAGGAAGATGAATTGTGCAAAATGCAATCGAAGAATGAAACTTATGAAATGCGATCGCAACGATGGGCTGCGTTGGTAAGCAGAAGCTTTGATCTAACGTTATATACGTAACTGTAAACTTAGCAATTAGCTAGTTGGTACAAATTTTGTAATACAGCTTAAAAGGAATAGCGCAAAACAAACTGTATGATCAGTGCTCTAGCAAAGTTAACTTGGCTTTCTTGTACAGCAAAACGTTAGCTGTTATGTAACCTTGATCCGGGTTTTTCCTTTTTTCTCCCATTAGGGTATGTAAGCATCACAAAAGCAACCCATTATCAGTGCGTAATGGGTCCATATTCACAAAGTCTCACACCCCTTTGGCAAAATGGCTTGAGTTCATGTTAAGGTACAGTTTACATTTTATTGATAATAAAATACATAAAACAATGAAAAAAAATGTACATTCGTTTTTGTAAGTCTTAAGTCAATAGCAGGCCATGTCTTTATCATTAAGATAGTACATTTCCATTTCACTTATGTTACTTAATGTCTTTTTCTTCAGGTTTTCACAAGGTTTGCAACTGAAACAACTAACCATGATCTCAGAGGGAATAGCAGCAAGTTCCAAGACACTCACAAGAATGACAACAATTCTAAGAAAGGTTTTTGCATTAATTATTATTCATCTGTTACTGTTATTCATTTGATGTTAAAAAAAATCTAATTTAATTGATTGAAGTCAAAATGTATAGTTGAATTCAATAGTACTACACATGTATTTAGTTCACTTAGTGCTGAGTGATATGGCTTAAAAATAAAATCTGTGATACATAATTTTAATAGATTTTTTTCCTTAAAAAGTAGATAAAACTAAGAAATCAGTCACATAATTTATCTGACAAAAAACCCCATTAACAAACCAAAATGGATTTCCCTATTGGGCTTGAAGAGTAAACCTTAAAATAAGGCTAAAATAAATAGAAGGTTCTGCTTGAACAAAGATAAGTGCCTGCATTGTGACTAATAGTGCAATATTTTTTCTTTTCACAAAACTTACACCATATGATATAGTTATGCTATATCTTATGCTTTACATTATTTTAACATTTTTGAATTGATTCTGAAGGTGAAGCAGCTTTTATTTTTGTGTGGCAGCGCCATGATCAATTACATACAGCAGAAACCCTTAGGTTTGCTAATGTTTAGGGTAAAAAAAGTTTCATCTTTTGAGTATTTTCAATTCAATTCGATTTTATTTATATAGCGCCAATTCACTTTACAAAATCAAAATCAATCATATTATACAGATTGGTCAAAAATTTCCTATATAAGGAAACCAGTTGATTGCTTCAAAGTCCCGACAAGCAGCATTCACTCCTGGAGAAGCGTAGAGCTACAGGGAGAGTCGTCTACATTGTCCATGGCTTTGCAGCAATCCCTCATACTGAGCAAGCATGAAGCAACAGCGGAAAGAAAAACTCCCCATTAACGGGAAGGAAAACCTCCAGCAGAACCGGGCTCAGTATGAACGGTCATCTGCCTCGACCGACTGGAGGTTACAGAAGACAGAGCAGAGACACAACAAGAGAGACAAAAAAGCACAGAAGCACACATTGATCCAGTAATCTGTTCTACATTAGATGGTAGTAGCGGGTGATCTGTCTTCCCTGGATGATGTCACAGTTTAACAGAACGTCAGACCAATATGGGAGTTGGTTCCACAGGAGAGGAGCCTGATAGCTAAAGGATCTGCCTCCCATTCTATTTTTAGAGACTCTAGGAACCACCAGCAGACCTGCAGTCTGAGAGCGAAGTGCTCTGTTAGGAACATACGGAGTAATCAGAGCTCTGATATATGATGGAGCTTGATTATTAAGGGCTTTAGAAGAAGAATTTTAAAATCTGTTCTTGATTTAACTGGAAGCCAATGAAGGGAAGCTTAAATTGGAGAAATATGATCCCTCTTGTTGATTTTTATCAGAACTCTTGCTGCAGCATTTTGGATTAGCTGAAGACTTTTGCCGCATTTTGTGGACTTCCTGATGGCTTATTTCCACAGTATACTTTCCTAAACATATATTCAACAATGCAAGCTTTTACCAAAACAATTTACACTTTCTATCTATCGGTAGATGGAGGGAGGGAGGGCCATGGAGTGGATTGGCAAAAAAAAAAAAAAAAAAAAGACTCTTGATTTTCAAAAAATTAAACCTTCATAAATGGCAAATTTGCAAATTTGAATTAAGCGTTAAAATCAATTTATATCCCAGTTCTAGGTTCACTCAGTGACACTTGTATTGGGCATACATTGATAGTTAGTATGTAGAAATGCACATACAAAGACACTTTTTCCCTAAACCTGTGAATACATTATATTTATCAAATATCATTGTTAGGCAATATTACAAGTCAACTTGTTGATGTATTTTTTTTACATTTGAAGGTGTGCATGGCTGCTGTTGTGCGCCTGAGGAAGAGAGGAATGAAAATTGGTGGTCGTCATCGCTTCGTTGTTATTGATGAGAGCAAATTTGCTCACAAACGAAAGGTAAATTTTAATTCTTTATGCAGGTCTAATTTAACCTTTTACATAACCAGATATACATTTTGTGAAAATAAATTTAAACACTCCGATTTCCTAATGCTTATTTTTACCCTTCAGGAATGGTTCATGGTTTTCATGATAAAAAAAAAACATATTTGGATTTGCCCCACTCTGTTCATAGTGGTCCATATTATTATATGTTGGTCTTCAATTCTTCTGGACTTCCGTGGAGAAAACCTAATTTCTCCACTTCCTGCAGCCAATCTCTGAAAAAAAGGGCATTCACTCAAAACTTCTCTCAGGCCAGGACACACTGACCCCACTCTCGAGCAAGGCAGAAAGGCCTGGAAAAAAAACACTCCTGAGATACTTGGGAGTGAGCGGACTCCTGCTGTGCACGGCCAGTTCGAGCCAGTGGAACCATGCCTATAGAGGCGTTTAGTTGTTGACAATGTCCTGTATTGAGCATTAATGTTGATAATAATCGAGTCATACTTATATTAAATATTCTCAGTTTATTGAGTTAACCGGGGAACGACATAAAATACACAAATGTGTCATTTTCTGTTGTAGATAAGCACACATTTATCCTTTTGGATCCTGCGCTCCCAGCCCAAGTGATAAAACATTTTTGGAACTCAGTGTGTTGTCTCCAATGGCGATAGTGTGACTTTACCTGCGTGCAAACCCAGGTGACTGAGCTGAAAGTATGAGGGACATCTTAGCTTAGGAGAAACACAAAGCTTCCTTACACCTGGATGTTCTGAACCCAAACACAAGACGTTTTACCCTTGATAGTTTTACGCAACTCAATTTTTTTGTGACAAATTCCTAAATTTTCTACAGCAGGTAACCACCGTGCCTGGCACTGGGTATACACTTGTAAAATTAAGCTCTCCTTGTACCTGTTGGCGGATTAATGTCTACCTTGTGTGAGCCTAGAGATAGAAATTGCTCCGGATGCGATCTGGCACAATTTAGAACAGCTAATTATGATTAAATTAACCATGTTCCTCTACAGACCTATATTAATTTACAATATTCCCTGACCTTCTTGGGGGTGGCCATCGATTTTTTTGGCAGGGTGCCCCCTTATAAAATGGTAGGATAAACACTGGATTGGGAGATGTTCCCTCTTTTTATGTAATTTTAAGTATTTGTCTCCTTTGCATTACCTTTCAGTACCATCGTGGCAGATGTGGCAAAACATGGCATCGCAAACGCCAGTGGGTCTTCGGGATGCTGGAGGTTGATGAAAATTCTAGAAAACCCATTCTGAAACTGGTCAAGGACCGCTCAAGGCAAACCCTTACACGCCAAATACGACGACATATCAGACCTAGGACATCTATCCTCACAGATGAATGGCGTGCCTACAGGGGTCAGCTTTCCCAGTATGGATATCACCAGTACTCTGTCTGCCATAAAAAAAACTTTGTCGACCCAGTCACTGGTGCTCATACTCAACACATTGAGCGTGCATGGCAGAATTACAAGTTGGAAATATGGCGTCATAGAGGCAATCGAACTCCTGAGACACTACAGAGTCACCTCAAAATGATAGAGTGGCACCACTGGTTAGGTGTCTGTCATTATAATGGTGTCTTGGGCAGAATTTTCCATGATGTTAAACAATATCTCAAGTAAATATAGACTATGACTTTTGAAACAACTTTGTTAAAGAAGTAATTGTTTTTTCAGTTGTTTTAATTAGTATTTCAGAAATAAAGTTTACTGAACAAGAAGTTGATCCTTCTGTTTGAAGAACAACTTTTTCTTTTTTGTACTGAAGTTTGTGCTGAAACATTGCTAAAAATTGAACTCTCTGTTGGAGGAAGAAAAAATAATAGTATTGTTCAAAGCAAATAAAAGAAAGTGTTTGTGTTTACTTGTGGATTGGTTTTATTACAGTATTTAAAAGCATTTATCAGTGTAATAAATAGTTTTAAAGGTCTAGGAAGATATTGCACTATGTTATTAAACTTTTTGACAGCATAATAACGCTTAATGCCATCTTTATAACTAGTCCTATATGTTTCACTTTACTTGAGGTAAGGAGGCATTTTCATGACTATTTTATTAAGGCATTTGACAGGATATAAACACTTAATGACATCTTTATAACTAGTCCTATATGTTTCACTTTACTTGAGGTAAGGGAACATTTTCTTGACTATTTTATTAAGGCATTTGACAGGATATAAACACTTAATGACATCTTTATAACTAGTCCTATATGTTTCACTTTACTTGAGGTAAGGAGGCATTTTCATGACTATTTTATTAAGGCATTTGACAGGATATAAACACTTAATGACATCTTTATAACTAGTCCTATATGTTTTCACTTTACTTGAGGTAAGGGAACATTTTCTTGACTATTTTATTAAGGCATTTGACAGGATATAAATGCTTAATGACATCTGTATAACTAGTCCTATAAGGAGACATTTTTATAAAACAATTTAAATGGTCTCATGATAGCCAAAGTTAAGAACAAACACATATGACAGTGTAATTTAATGTAAAAACATGCATAACAATAACTTTTTAAAGGTTTATAATTAGATCTGTCATGACATATTTATGATGGGTTATGAGCTTTGGGTTTATGTAAAGTTGTCATAACAAAGACATTTTTGTCTCTGTTAATGTCAAGTTGTCATAACAAAGACATTTTTGTCTCTGTTAATGTCAAGTTGTCATAACAAAGACATTTTAAACAATGTCAACTTTCCTTTAATAGTGTCATAATTTACCGAATGACAATTAATGACAACAGTCCTTAACATTCATAAAGAGTCATTTATGTTCATAACAGGTGTTATGTCATGTTTATGACAGTGTAATGTTCATAACAGGTGTTATGTCATGTTTATGACAGTGTAATGTCAGTCTTATGTACACCCCTTCAAATAAAGTGTTACCAAGTATTCTCAGATAGGGTAAGTTTTCTCTTTTTTACTGGTTGTATTTCATCCACTGTTGCTGAAAAATCCTGTTCTCAGGTGATAAAATCTGTCACTGCTGACGTTGTGACCAAATACGACTACCCACGACTACCCACAAAGCAACATGTTTTATCGTGCTTTTATTTTGAAAACTGACATGCAAAATGACACAGTCACATGTCCAATGTAATGTGTGTAATTATTTGTGATCGGTCACGTGGTTTTCAGCATGACACACACATCGGGCAAACACTCTTCTTACCCGATCAAAGCCTGGCTTCAGATGTCCCATCACTCCTCTCCTCCATTTTGTTCCTGGCGGTGGCATTTTATGGGCAGGGAGTAATGGCAGCCGTTCACGTGCGCGGCCGGTGTAAACAAGAGATTGGAGAACAACACAGAGAGATAGTGACATTTAACCACAGTCCATCTAAAAAGTTACCTTTAGTTCTTCACAAAACTATTTTTAGTTCTTTCCATCTATAATAATGAAATTTTGCTTATTGCTCCTATAATTTGTCACAAAAAGTAGTTTTAAGGTGTGTGAGAAAGCAAGAAAGTACACCTCAAAACCTTCTCCACGGTCAATTCATCAAGATTATGAGCCTATGTTGAATCTGCTTTTGGAGTTTTCGGAGCAACAGAGCTCCATTTACAGGTCTCTCTCCTCCCAGAACTGGAGGGGGAACCCGGTTACCCCCTCCAGCTCTAGGAGCCACTCTGGGATTTCCCCCAGCTCCTGCTGCTTGCCACGGCTGAAAGTGGACATAAAGCATTGAGTGGTTTGTGGTGAATAACTGCCAGTACCAGAATATGAAATGTATTTTTTTGCATTTTAAATTAATGTTGGTTTTAACTCTAAACAGCTTCACCACAGTTCTCTGGGAAACATCTTAAAAAAAGCACTTTCTCTTTCCTTGTACATAAAAAATACACATTTCTCTAAGACTGGCTTTCCATGTAATTCTAACATGGTGGAAGGTGAACTCTTATTTGCTGTTTTTCATGGTTTTGTGCTAACAGCTCAGCAGGAAGAGAGACATTGATTGAATGGAGGTTGCCAAAAGCTCCCAGGGTTCCTCTCTGTGTCCTGACTACATACTCCACTGTTCTTATACTTTACATAAATATTTGCTTGTAATTAGACAGTCATGGTACTGATTCCTTGTACCTGCAGAATGGTCTGATTTTTTTTGTCATTCTAATACATATATTTTTTACTAAAAACATTTAATTTCATTTAATTTCATTCTTCAATGGTAGGGAAACCAAAGCCTGGGGCTTTAAATCCCAGGGCCTTCAGTGGGAAAGGGGCTGTGGTTGGAAGTGATCTTGACCGTCTCATGGACTTCAAACTTTGCATGACAAACAATGCAGGTCAGATGAAAACATATATATTATAGGACGATGTCAAACACACGGCAGACAAGAAGCAGGCGTTCAAACGAGGAGCAGAGGACCACGAAGAGGTCCCAGTAGATGGCACACTTGGTTGAACAAGAACACGTTGAACTTCTAAGTGGTGTACATTAGATCAGACTTCAGTCTTTAAAGAAATATGACAAAATACGATGAGTTTGGAGGGATTCCATGAGGACACGTGGCTTTTTGAACCATTTGAAGGTCTGGGATCTGTTTCCTCTTTTCCTCTGCAGCACATCTCCACTGTAATTAGATGAGTAACACAGGATCCTTTCTCCCTGAAGTGCCTCAACTCTCCCAGGGGAGACCAGATGTATCTTCTTCAGTACTGAAGGCCTCACATCTGCAGTCCAATCTCACAAGTCTGGAGTCACGTTGAGTAAAATCATTCCCACTGGAGCAGTTTGCTGCTCCTCTTCAGGGTTTTTAGATAATTTACAGAAATGTTAGAAGAAGTCCTGCAAAGTTTTTGATACATGTGATCCAGGCGTTGTCTTAATCAGCACTGAGCCACAAGGAGAAACAGATCACAGAGTACGACTCCATCTTCTCTGTCCTAATGATATTCTCATGGCCTCTGACTGTGTCTGTACTTGTCCTGTTAGATCTCAGTGCTGCATTAGATTATCACAATATTCTCCTTGAAAGACTTGAGCATACTGTAGGGATTACGAGAACATAACTAGTTTTTTTTTAAAATCTGATTTCCCCACCAGACTCCCGTTTGTTTGAGTTAATAATAAATCTTCTTACTCCAGGGTTACATGAGGAGTACCACAGGGTTCAGTGCTTGGGGCCAATTCTTTTTATTTGCTTTTAATTGGTAAAATGATCAGACAGCATGGGATTAATTTCCACTGTTATGCAGATGACACTCAACTATATTTATCCATAAATCCTGATGAATCCAATCAGTTACTTTGACTGCAGGCATGTCTTGATGACATCAAAAGCTGGATGACTTTAAATTTCCTACCATTCAGAAATGAAGCTTCTGAGCTTTCTGTGTCTCTGCTCTGTCTTCTCTAAGCCCCAGTGGGTCGAGGCAGATGAGCGTTCACACTGAGCCTGGTTCTGGTTCTGCTGGAGGTTCTCCTCCCTGTTAAAGGGGAGTTTTCCTCTCCACTGTCGCTTCATGCATGCTCAGTATGAGGGATTGCTGCCATGGCAACGACACAATGCAAGCAACTTCATGCTCATCCAGGAGGAGTGAATGTTACAAGTCAATAGCTATGTTTGCATGTACAAAATTTCTTTATCGGATTGAAATGTATTAGAATTAAAAAGAAATTCAATTGTACTGTTTATATGGGCTCACAATCAATTAATCCAATCATAATGTGCGTTTCTATCCAGCTGGCTTTATTCAGAATAGAACCACTCTGACATGCGCAGTCATCAAATTAACCTAAAACACCACAGAAGAAGAAGTATTTTGGTCTTTGCTGAGCAACAAAAAATAGTAAACACAGCAGTTTTATACGAGTTTGTTTGTCTTCCCAGGGTGGACTTGATCCAGGTTCTAATTATAGTTGAAATGTTACTGAACAAGCAACAATTTTGAGCTCTTTTAATTTTTGAATAGAAAGGTTGTGTCTGCTGCACCGGCAGTTTTGCTTCCCGACGTATTTCCGTCACTCAACAACAGGGAAATACGTCACGTTTACATCGGGTCAGTTTGCCACATTCAGAATAAGTTGATCCTGAGCAGCGTTTAGATGCATGTTGATCAGATTATCAATCACATAAACCACCCCTCTCATTCGGACTACAATTTCATTCTGATTGAGCTTAATCTGATCAGTTTAGGGATGTAACCACATCTGTTTGGTGTGTGCTAACCTGAGCCTTCAGCTAAATGATGCTCTCATATTTTATCATAAGCCTTTTCAAATGCTATGTGTGTGTAATCTGTCTAAAATGAAAGTTTAATAAAGTCTCATCTAGTTAATTCAGTCAGTTTACTTCCCAGGTACCGCTGAGTTCATTGTGATCATCCAGACTTCTGCTTTGCATTATAGATACAATCTAGACGCATGTGCAGCAGCTTTTATCTGCACATTGGTACAGCAACAATGGCGTCTGACACGCCGCCTCGCAAACACTGAAACACGAAGAAACGGGAAATATAACACAAAGATGGAAAAAAGAGAATAAAGAAGTAAAATCTGGACCCTGTGCAGCTCTGACATCCACTGCGATGGTTAATACATCTGAACTGCTGACGGGGCCACTTCAAGCCAGCGGGGTTAAGCTCCCTTTTGGCCCGGCCTTGTTAAGATTGAGGCTGAACTCGTAAATTATTGAGTGAGATGTTGCGTGCTGAAACGTAAGTGCAGTGTCAGCGTGTTTCAGGTGTGCCGTGATGAGACCTGAATGGTGAAAGAAGGATCGGAGGCTATTTACTTACCTGATTGATGGAGGAGATTGTTGAGTGCAGAAACGGAAGATAAACCTGCTGGAATCTAACTTCCACACAAAGGTTCAGCCGAGTCCAACACCGGGACAGCCGCAGCACATCCTGCAGCATCGGTACACTACATCAGAGGAAGAGGCTCATGATTGGATATGTGCTTTCAACTTTGCCGTGAACTTCATTCCCTTGATGTGTGCTGATGTGTGGCGCATCAGCGAGCCTCACATCTGGTGGAGTGAAAAATGTTCTGCAGAGATAACCTCCGACGCGCTCATCTCCTCCACTCGGAGCGACTTTCTATTAGTCCTCATCAAAACCAAATCCATTAACATCCGCTGGGCTTGTTTCTGTCATTACTGTAAAAGTGACGCTACATTAGAGCTCGCTGAGCTTTTCCCTCTCCTTCGTCATTAACAACACAGAAACCAATTAATATGCTTGTAAGGTTGTAATCCTCCAGACTCTGGCCGGCTCTTAGGGGAGCTCTGCAGAAAAACAAATTAAAGCTGCAGGTCTGACTGTGCGCAGACAAAACATTACGAGAAAATTCCAGTTTTTCCTCTTTTTTATCTATTTTTGCGTTTAAACATTTCTGTTTTAACTTCAGTCCAATCAGTGATTTTGTCCTTTTATTTAGCTGATTCTATAATAAATCTATTTATTAGCATTAGGGGCAGTGGGGTAGTGGTTAGAGTGGGGGTGCTTGCATCCTGAGAAGACTGCAAGATCCCAGGTTCAAATCCCACAGACTGCCACTCTGGGTCCCTGAGCAAGACCCTCAGCCCCAGAATGACGGGTTAGATGCAGAGGACACGTTTCATTGGGATGTACAGAGATGTAAGGACAGATAAAGATTATCATTATCAGGTTTCATCTTTTCTCCTCAGACCAACTCATTGTATCTAAAGACTGAATCTGTTTTCTTCTCTCACACTCCGTCCACTTGGCACATTTCCCCTTCTCTCATTTGGAGTCAGACAGGAGATGCAAACCTCTGTGGGAAAGAGCTTTCTATATTTCCTACATGTGCTTTTGTCAGACTAGATTCAGTAAATCTGTGGACAGATATGCACACTTACTGTTCTCTTAGAGGGGACGGACTTTATTCTGCAGGAGAACACATGGACGAGCTCGTCGGGTTCAGTCTCCTGCAGAAAGCTTTGTTAATATGAGTCTATTCTTTTTTATCTCCAGCATTTTTACTGTTTGGACCACCAAGTCACTAAGGTTGCTTCTGTTTTTAAGAGGTTTGGGTTCTGTGCTGAATAAAGCTATAAACCCAAACAACATGTAGCTGTCTTCAGACAGAAGAGATAATGGAGCTTTTATTAGATACTAAGTCCTTTTCACAGCTTTTATCCTCACTGCTGGAAATAAAGACAGATTCTATTTTCTCATCAGTCACTGAAAAAAACAACATTTGATTTGAGTGATTTTGATCTGACTTCAGTCTTTGATGAGTTACTTTGGTCATCTTCTGCTCTTCCTTAATTGCTTTCACAAACTTTGAACTTCTTAGCTGTTCAGAACAGGAAGAGACTCCGGCAACTATATTAATAAACCTTACAGCTGATGTGAAATAAAAACCAACTTACGGAGTTAAAAACACCATAAAACTGTGTGAAACTTCAGCTTCAGGTGAAATGTTTTAACATGAAGACAGCTGGACTCCTTACAGTCTGTATTTAAGCAGAAACCACGTCTGGCTCGCTGTTTTTCTTCACGTGTGAACATAAACGTTTACGCCTTGAGTAAAAGTGTCGCTGTGCGTCTTCGCCTGTCTGCTGACCTCATTCTGACCCTGTGTGTGCCATCCTCACAGCCGGCTCCACCGAGCGCGTCAAACCGCGGTAAGTAGGCCACCTGATACCCTGCTGAATAATTGATGTCCAGTCAGGGAGAAGGAGAAAATGCTGAGGGTGGAGGGACGATAAAATGAAAAAAACATCATCCTCACTGGCAGCAGAGCTTTACGGAGGCCTTTTAAAAGCATTTGAACATTTTCTGTCAGTATGATGCCTGTGAAGCAGGAATATTATCAGAGGAAAAGAGATGAAGGAGGAGGGGATGATAGCAGCGTGTCGACGGAGTGCATCAGTGTGAAATCAAGAACCAGTTAAACATTTACAACTTATGCATTCATAAAATATCGATTAATGCCATTATTCTTCCATTTTTCCTGTTCAGTTGTTAGTTTTTAACACCAAACAACCAACGCATCCCTGATAGTTTAACCGAGCCCCAGACTGTAGATAAATATTAAACTGGAACTAAAGAGGATGAGGCATCTGTCCGCTGAACCATTAAGCTGAACCCAGTCAAACGTTTATGTGTGTCGACTCTTTGGTATCGCTGTAAAGCTGTAGTGATTTCACTGAAGGGGAAAGTACTAAACAAAGGAAATATGAATAGAAGAATATTTTAATGCAGCTTTTATCGTTTTTTGCCGTCTATCTAATATCGGGCCCCAGAGGCCCCGGTTAAAGCCAGATCATCAAGAATTTACGATCTGATGTGGTTATCAAGGTTTTATGGTCCAATTAGCTTCAGAACCATCTCCTCCTGAGGAGGCTGCTGCCAGCAGGGGTTGCCACCATTGCAGAGCTTCCTCATCACCGGCAGCAGGTGGATTCAGCTGCATCTGAGACAAAGAGTCAAGAGATTTAAGGGAAATAAGGGCAGCAAAGAAGCTGCTTGACCAACAGAGGGTCTGCAGGAAGTGGAAGGAGGGGCAGCAGAAGACTGCAGCTAAGATTTTATCTCTGCACAATCCTAAGTCTGGTTATTTAAAGGTGCCGTGACATCTCTGTATAAACAGTTCTTTTAGCTGATATTGCTGCATGTGTAAATTCTCCAAAGAATTTCCTGCAAAAATAACCTTAGCTTGTTTTCAGGCCAGATGTCGCTCCTCAGTAAAAAGGCTGGTTGTGGTAACGATGTGCAGCTCTACCAAGTTGACTTCACTCTGATTGGCTACAACCATATCTGGACAACTGGTCTAACCTCTCCTCTCAGCGCAACCCTCCGTTACAAATCATTATTATGGTTTTATGGCTGGTGAAGTGTTTGTGCTGCAGGATGTCGGATAGGTGAGGCCAAGCTGGAGAAGACTTTAACCTGGCGGTGCAATACAAGAAAACTTTATTAATTGAATTAATTAATGGGAATATGGGAACATGCAGCTGCTGCCAGCTCCCCACTGCGCTGGCGAGCGAACTCTTCCTTCCATTTGTCAGCGTTTAAATTGAATAAACTTCCAGGTAATGGCAGCGTTGTGGTCGCCTCCTTACGTGTTGGTGCAGTTTTTTTTAAATCCGTTTGTTTGAAAACCAAGACTTGAATCCCGCTCCAGGAAGCAGTCTCCAGCAAAGTCCCCATAAATGAACTTCAGCCGCTCTTCTCTGATTCTCTCGTCCTCCAGGAGTGGAAACTTCATGCATTTTAGAGCAAGCTCAGACATTTCAGCCACTTCACCCAGTAGTAGTGGGTGAAAGCCATTTCACCCACTACTACATCCTGTAGTAGTGAGTGGAGCTTCATTTCCATCAGGTTTATTTAAATGGAGCAGAGGCAGCAGAGAAACATCTAAACCAAGCAGGCATCGGGCCCAGAGACCAGAGCTGGGGCCTGGCGGCAGACGCACAGGCTGCCGACACCTTTTCATGCTCCAAACTAAACCACCATCTGTAAAGTTTGTCATTTTAATCCTCCAACCCATCTCCAGATGGACCTCTGAACTTTGGAGATTCTCCTTTTATCTGATTGAGGAACATTTTCTTTACTTCTTGTCACCAGTTTAACTTCTCTGACTCTCTCTGCTTCATGTTTTTCAGTTTTCAGCATCCAGACAAGTTTCCTCTCACTCGCATGTCCTCCTCACTTCATGTCCTTCATCGTCCTTCCTCACGCTGTTCTTGCTTTTTCCGCCGTCTCATCTGACACGTCTCTTCTCCCTCTCCCTGATTTTCCACCACTGATCTTCCCACGTCTGCTTTACCCTTCACCGCCTTTTTGTCTGCATCTTTGGTTGGGCTTACCAAATGATCATCATGCCTCTCTCCCTCATCATCCTGCCTACTTTGCTTCACAGTCTTTGCTTTATTCTAGAAGTTCCAGCTTTAAACGTTGCTTTGACAGTCTGCTCACTTTCAGCGTCATCCTGCTTTTTAAGCTTTATTTGCCTTTCCGTATGCTCCGTCATGTCTTTCCTTTCTCCTTTACATTCGTGCAGTTTCCACTTCCTTGTCACTTTTTGTAATCTCTTTTATTCACTCCACCTTCTCTTCTGTCACCCTCCCTGTCTCTGTTTTCTTTGAATTCTTTTTGTTCTCCCCGACTGGCTTTCTCCAAGCCTCTCCTCATCTTCCACCGCTTTTCATTTCCGGTATCCTATGAGACTCCACCAAGACACAACCCAGAGCGTTCAGATCCAGCACATGAATATTAACGAGTATTTCCACCTAACGACCTCCGCATGTGGGACACGGCTAAATCAAAGCCTGGTGAACCTCCTTCAGCAAACACAATGAAATGTTTGCTGACTAAGAAACAGAGATGGAGCTGAGGCCAAAACTTTCCCTGCGGAGCACAAAAACAGTGCAGAAAAGCAGCGTGGCTTAGATGATGCATGAAATTCAGTTCATGAAATCAAAAACAAGAATGCTCTTTCTGGATCAAGTTATTTTAGTTTTGTCAGACCTCCAAACTTATAAAGCGAAGGAGCTCATTGTTACTAGATTTATTTATCACATACCAGGTTTTATGGAAGTAATGATGGCTTACGCTGAAGATAAAACGTCTTAAAATGGATATTTGAAAGAACCCAAAACACACCAGTAACAAACAGCCTCGTGGTTCCCGACCAACAAGATCAACGTGAAGGAGTGGCCGGCCTAATTACCCGACCTTAATGCCAATCTGCCAACATTAACGCAAAGAACACAGGGGATAATATTGTTAAACGAGTCCTACATCAGGTCAATGAAGTTACTTTAAGGTAACAAATCAATGTTAAAGCCCAAGTTTAAATACCCAACTTATATATTAGTAACATAAAACATGTGCTGCAGACAGCAGATGTTTTCCTGCTGCCATCCAGCATTCCATGGCAATAATTGACAGAGAAATTCTGTATTAGGAGTGAAAAGTTAACGCTGTGCTACCTATTAAATGCTTTGTGCAAAATCAGAGTCCTGTTAACTGATCACAGCTCAGTTTATGCAACCAGAAGTTACAACATAGATATTTCCAGAACACATAAAACACAGCAGAGCTAGCAGTAACCATTACTCTTTGATCACAATGTTGATGAGCAAAAATTCAGTTACTGTCGTAGGGACGAACATGAAGTGGTTCCCTGTTGATGAATGTTGTGCTCAGCTGCTTATTAAGGGGCGGCTGCATGCCTTTATTAATCTTTTACATTTTTTAGACTCCTTTTAGATTTTGGAAAAGGAATAAACTGTATTCCACCCTCTAAATGTGCTGAAAAACGATCACCGCCAGTGGCGTCTCTGGCATGATAAGTTCAAAGAGACACAAAAACTCAACAACTATTAGCAGAAACATTTTTTTTTTGTGTGATGCATACAACCTGACTTTGATCAATGTTAAATGAAACTGATAAATTAGCATAAACCAACACACTAGAATGCCATTTCATAAAGGAAATGTAATTAGATTTTTATGCATAAAACAAATAAAGGCTCACTCATAATGTTCATTTATTGAACAGAAAATGGCACAGTTTGCCACAATTTTTGAAATTTGGAATTTTTTCTTCAAATTGAAAATGTGGGATGCTATTATATATTTGGTAGATACTTTTTTAGAGTCTCAGAAGAAGATCTGGACAAGTATGTGTCAGTCTCAGTCAGCTACAAGCGCGTTTCTGTTGCTAAAGAGCTCAAGAACCCTTGGAAGGGGGTGTGAGGGCTTAACAGGTTGATCCCTGCAGTATATTCAAGTCTTTGTAGGAGAATGTTGTGATCAACTGTATCAAATGCAGCACTGAGATCTAACAGGACAAGTATAGACACAAGTCCATTATCTGAGGCCATGAGAATATCATTAGTGACCTTCACCAGAGCCGTTTCAGTGCTATGATGAGCTCTGAAGCCTGACTGAAACTCCTCAAGTAGGTCATTGCTTTGTAAATGTTCACAAAGTTGATTAGCAACTACTTTCTCAAGAATGTTAGATAAGAAAAGAAGATTAGATATAGGTCTGTAATTTACTAACTCATCTTGATCAAGAGATGGTTTCTTAAGTAAAGGTTTAATAACAGCTACTTTAAAAACCTGTGGTACATATCCATTTACTAAGGATAGATTAATCATGTCTAAAATAGGACCACTGATCAAAGGGAATACCTCCTTAAACAACTTGGTTGGGATTGGGTCTAACATACAGGTAGAAGGTTTAGATGAAGCTAAGATTTTAGATAGCTCAGAAAGCTCTACTGCTTCTAAACAGTTCAGACACAGCACAGGTTCTAAAGATTCCTCCAATGCTGCCTCACTTACTGGGGATGAGGTAATCATGTTTGGGAGGATGCCAATTATTTTATTTTTAATGGCATCAATTTTATTTATGAAGAATCCCATAAAATCATTACTGCTAAGAGCTAAGGGAATGGATGGATCAACAGAGCTATAGCTCTGAGTAAGTTTGGCAACTGTACTAAAGAGAAATCTAGGATTATTTTTATTCTCTTCAATTAATGATGAAAGATATGCTGCTCTAACTCTGCGAAGGGTCTTGTTATACAACAATAGACTGTCCCTCCAGATTAAGTAGGATTCCTCTTGGTGTGTAGAGCGCCATTTTCTCTCCAATTTCCTAACATTGTGCTTCAAGGAACGCAGCTCTGAATTAAACCAGGGGGCCAGCTTCCTGTGAATTATCACCTTCTTTTTCAAGGGAGCTACATTGTCTAATGCAGAACGCAATGAGGAAGTCACACTGTTAGCAAATGTATCTATTTGTGAATGGGAAGAAACAGCATTGCTGCCATCTACAGGGCATTTCTGCAATACTGAGGATATTAAAAAGGGGACAGACTCTTTAAGTTTTGATACAGCATTATCCGATAAAGATCTACTATAATGGATCCCTCTTTTGGGGGTGGAGAACTCAGTTAGATTAAACTCAAATGTTATTAAAAAATGATCAGATAGGACAGGGTTGTGAGGGAATACTGTTAATTCTTCACAATCAATGCCATATGTCAGCACAAGGTCTAAAGTATGTAACCAAGAGTGCGTCGGTTTATGCACATTTTGAGCAAAACCAATTGAATCTAGGATAGTTTTAAAGGCTACACTAAGGTTATCACATTCAGTGTCAACATGAATGTTAAAATCCCCCACTATAATAACTTTGTCAGTGTTTTACCCTGGGTTGTTAGCATTTTGGAGAACTAAGGCAGGGACCAGCATCACCGTAGTGGAAGCTGACTTCAGTGTTTTAGGCCCAGATGTTTCATGACCACAGCTGGGGGTCATCATCCGCTATCAATAAGGAGTTTCAAAGAGAAAACCAATGAAAATGGCTGTAACCATGCATGCATGTCTGTGCTGTTCCTTTTATCCCTGATTTTATTTCCCTTAAATGTTTCTAGTTATTTTTAATGTCTGTGCGATGTGAGCGCTTGAAGCCAAAGAGCAGAAAATCTGGGCCAATAAAGCTAGTTGTGATTCTGATAATAGAAACTTGAGAAGGAGGTCAGTTGTCACTGGTGTCATGCGACAAGTTGGTCATGCCAACGAACTGCTGAGCAACCTGCTAAGTGGGTTTGGACCAACTACTCCACTGGCATACAGAATAAAGGTCTTCTTGTCAGAACTTTGAGTGTTTATTGCTCCTCGTTTTGCAGCCAGCTGGTTTTGTCTGTAATCTCTTTCACCTCCACAACCACATCAGCCTCCCCCGCTCTCTTGCTGGGACATCTATTTAGAAATCAACTATTTCTCCACGTTTACAATGAGACACTCAGGAATACAAAAATCCAGGTGAAGGCGCAGAGGGAGGTGAGGACAGTAAAGCTATCTCTCTTCATTGACTGAGGGGGATCTACTGTACAAGGAGGAGGGATTAGCTGCTCGTCTCGATCTGTCTCCGCTACTGTTTGTCTTCCAGCCTGTCTCATCTGTATCTCCGCAGCCAATGGAGGGTTTCAGTAGGGGATTGCTGTGATTCCCTGCATGATACCCTCGTTGTCTTTGGCTCCCACAGGTAAAAAGATTCACGCTAGAACAGATAGCAAGGGAGCACAGAGGGTGAGGAGCTAGGAGAGCAGTGGGAAAATGGAAAGAGATAAGATGTACAAGAAGCCAAAAAAGATCGGAGAATTTAATTCTATCTCATTTCATGGATGTTATATGATGTAGTATAAACAACAATTATGTCAGTGAATTTATAGATATGCCTACTGGTGCATATGGACCTGTCCTGGCACATATGTGCTGTTCAGTTCTAACCTCATCACTGTGGTCAGATTCTTCCAAAGCTATTTTGTATTTGAGTCACAATGACATGTGTAACAAACTCCTTTTGAGAAAGTCAGAGGAGAAGGAAGGTGTCGAATCAAACGATAATCGATAAACTGGATTTAACCACTCAGAGGGCTTTGACACAGCATTCAGCCCCACAGACGTTGGATGCAGTCTAATTCAGTTCTACAACTGGTTGAACACCATCTTCATGGTAAAGAAGGTTAGTAATTGTTAATTAATAAACCAATTGCTAGTTAGGATCATTAAAGGCAGGTAGCTCTGATTCACAACCATTTGAAATATTTTTTGTGTTTTCTCAGCTTTTGATTTGAATACCCTATTATTAATTATAATATCCAATTATAATTGTTTACAATCTTACTAATCCAACAGGTAAATTTGCACATCGGATTCTGATCAAATGATAAGCATAACGGAAGTTGAGCTTTGAAAAGACTGAAGCTCTATGGACAGAGTCAGAGGCAGGAGTGGCAGATAATACTTACTTTTGACAGTGATGAAGTTGAGACCACGGTAGTCAATGCAAGGCCTAAGAGTCTTTTCTTTCTTTTCAGCACAATGAAATCCTGCGCCAACAGGGGATGAGCAAGGTTCTTATACCTGCTTTTAGAGAATCATGGATATATTTTTCCATAGACTCGCGTTAAGAGTTGGATAGGCGATATAGGCGACCTGAAGGCAGGGAAGCACCAGGAAGAAGGTCAATATTGAACCACTAAGAGATTTAAAACTAAATAAAAGATCTTTAAAACAGATCCTAAAACATACAACAACCAATGAAGGGAATTGAGAATAGGTGCAATGTGCTCAGACCTTGTTCCAGTTACACTGTTTATTGAAATGTTTCATTGATTAGTTACTGAGCTGCGTTTTCCTCGACAAACCTACATGGGGACGCACCTGGCTGGAGACTGCATACAGTTTACCATGCGGTCCAGAAATTTTATTTTGTAATGTCCCCAAACTGGATGTGTTTAACTGTCTCTTCCTGTCTGACCGATAAGAATCTGGAGACCCGATTTTTCAACCGACACAAGAAGTGAAGGTTTTAAAAGAGTTTATTTTAAACAAACTGGTGTTACTGGAACTGGAACTGACTGGGACACGTACAGGGATCACCGCAGAGAGGAGAGCAAAGTGAGTGGCCAGGAATAACTCAGTGGTGATGAAAGTGCACTGAATAAAAGCCACTAACCTCCTCAGATGCCGGGAGGTTGCACTGGCTCTGATGATTGATCCCAACGGCTCAGTCTGGATGATTCGGATCACTGACTGATCCAAATCCCGGCATGGCTTAGCAGGGCTAATGCTAGCGGGGAAGTTGTTGTCAGTTTGGGGGTCATGCCCAGGGAGACAGTCCACAGCCCAGAGGTTTCCAGAAGGGCTAGGCTAGAGGGGAATCCAGGATCCAGACGAGAGAATTGGTAACAGGAGGCACACGCACCATGCAGAGGTATCCAAGCAGGGCAGAGACTGGAGACAGGTCCGAGGTTCAGGCTTGGGTCGTACACGGCAGGCAGGAGATCCAGAAAGAGGCAGAAACAGACAGGCTTGATAGACAAGCAAGGCAGGAGGTGGATGTCCAGAGATCAGAAGCCAAGAGGAGAATCCAACAGGGGCAAGGCAGACAGGAGAAATTAGGAATGAACCAGGTCGATAACAGGAGATCAGAACAAGTAACACTGGAGGGTCTATTTTCAAGAATCTGGCGGTTACCTACTGGGAGAGCCAGGAATATTTAGCCCTCCCAGGTGCAGCAGCTCCCAGTGATTAGAGCTGCTGCAGGTGTTACCGCTCAGCCCTGATTACTGGTGCAGCACAGGCAGCAGGGGATGACGTCACACAGCCGCTTCTCAGGCAGGAACAGGAATCATTACAGTAACGCATGACTTTGCCATCAAATTGCTGCGTTGCTCCAACCAGATAGACCAGTAGTCTACCTTGTAGAAAAATGCATCCGTGAGGAATCAGTGTCTGCCAGATTAATGTGTCGACAATGTTCCTATTTCTTTATTTTCAG
Source organism: Fundulus diaphanus (assembly GCA_037039145.1). Lineage (NCBI taxonomy): Eukaryota > Metazoa > Chordata > Actinopteri > Cyprinodontiformes > Fundulidae > Fundulus > Fundulus diaphanus. The sequence continues at coordinate 1,230,304 of CM073126.1, forward strand.
ATGGTTACATGATTTTTAGATCAAGAGCATCCCAATAGGTTTAATAAATCTAAGCTAATAAATCCTAAATGTGCTGTTTTCTTTTTCCAAAATCCACTGATTGAGCGGGAAATTCTGTGATGTCTACTGACTATCAGAGGCCACAGAAAGATCTGATGGGGTTGCTGTGGCAAAGTTTGATCCTCCTTCAGAACTGTTACACGTCACATCCAGTTTAGACTCAACACTGAGGGGAGAGAGGAAGAAATAGAAAATAAAAACATGAGTCAGAAACCAGAGAAGTTTGTGTGCAAACTGAAGGAGATGGGATTCACAACCAGAAAATGTAGATTAAAAGCATCATTAGCAGCTCGACAGAAGAAGACAAGGCTCCAGTGTCCAGAGCGTTCTTATGGCGGCTTCCTGCTGGAGGATCTGCAGATCTACACCCAGTGATGATACGGACCTGAATACGAACAAGAAGCAACAGAGCGGACAGCTGTGAGAGCTCTGACAGTTAAACATTAATTGTAGGGACATAACAGTAAGTTAAATTTGCTGCTTCCCTTGTGGTGACTGGATACAAGAAAAATCGTTTTTTTTGGGGGTCTCATTCAGAAATGATCAGAAGATCATGAAAAAGGAGCTGAGCAGGCAAGCAAAGCTTTGAGAACAGCATTTATTCTGATTAGTGTCACCTATCAGGAGCTCATGACCCAGCCTCAGATAACTGTTAGAAAAGGAATAATGATGCATCTGTCTGAAGAGCAGCTCTCCTACTCAGTTCATCTCCGCATTGCTCCGTCCTGCAGTCTGAGGCGTGGAGCAAGACTGATGAAGACATTTGTGTCCTGAAAAGATCCAACCTGTTGGAAAGCAAAGGAGTTCTTGCAGACAGTGGGTTTAGAAACTCGATGATTTCTGGTGTTTTTCCAAACCCACAGAGTCCAGACATGAGAAGACAGTTAAAAACGTAACGTAACCTGAACCATTCTGGTTGACGTCTGCCAACAGACCCAACAGATGCCCTGATAGGTCCCCTGGAACCAGGTGCATGGAGGGAAACGGGTTGATGAAAGCTTGAATCAGTGTAAACCATGAAATGTGCAGCGAGGGCCGTGTGGGATGAAAAGGAGGAACATCTCAGGGTTGCTTCCATTAATGTCTTGTTAAATTTTAAGAGCCGCCGCGACGAAGACGACTTCTATCAAGCTGTCTCCATTGTGGACTTTATCAGCCTGTTTACTCACAGGAGGGAGGGACAATAAGTCAAGCGCGAGCTGTTTGCATGCTGTTACTGCAGAGCGGAGCAACCTTCCATCATTTCTATGTGCAGGTAGATTTCAGAGAGAGTGTCCGACTTTCACACCTTGCTCTCAGTGACGTGTGTGCTTCAAGGTAACGGGCTGGAGCTGCAGTATATAAGGTTTATGTGGAGGTTTATGTGGCGGTGCTGCGCCTGCATATATTTCAGCAGGACATGAGGTCATTATGGCCTTCCCTGCTTCCAGGCACTCACACAAACACCTCGGAGCGAGACGTGAGGCTGCATGCTTATTCAGATCACATCTGAACACATGCCTACAATTTCTGTGGATCATCATCTATCCTCCAACAAACAGAAGTCCACCAGGAACCATCCAACTCACTCCTCAGGCCGCAGTTTGATCTGAATGTGTGTCAAATCATTCAGTTCCAGCTATATTTTAAACACCCTGTTCACTTTCTAACGCTTCCCATAATGCAGAGAGAAATGTGTTTTAAAGACGCAACAAAAAAACATCTCAGCAAGAGACTTCTGGAATAATGAAAACATCTTTAAATAAACAGGATTTGCAATAAAAAACACTGGATTAAAATGGGGAAAATGATCTGGAGTTTAGCTGGGGAGTGTTGGCCTAGTGGTTAGAGCAGCGCGCTTGCACTCAGAGAAGGCAAGGCAAGGCAAGGCAAGGCAAATTTATTTGTATAGCACATTTCAGTACAGAGACAATGCAAAGTGCTTTACATGATTAAAATACAGGAAAAATAAAACAGAATATAAGCAAGTAGGAATAAAATGTAGAAACAAAATAGAACATCAATAAACAGTTGGACTAAAAAAGTTGAACTAATGCTGTTTCAGTAGAACAGTTTAACTAGAACAGTCCTAAACAAATGTGTTTTGATCTTGATTTAAAAGAACTCAGGCTTTCAGCACTTTTACAGTTTTCTGGAAGTTTGTTCCAGATCAGTGGAGCATAGGAACTAAATTAAATGCTGCTTCTCCATGTCTGGTTCTGGTTCTGGTTCTGCAGAGCAGGCTGGAGCCAGAAGACCTGAGTGGTCTGGAGGGTTGATGCTCTGATAACAAGTCTGTGATGTATTTAGGTGCTAATTCAGGGATTTATAGACTAACAGAAGGATTTTAAAGTCTATTTAAAGAAGGATGCAAGTACCCGGTTCGATCCCCAGCGCCTGCACTCTGGGTCCCTGAGCAAGACCCTTAACCCCAGATTGCTCCCCGGGCGCCGCACATGGCAGCCCACTGCTCCCCAAGGGGATGAGTTAAAAGCAGAGAACAAATTTCATTGTAATCTATGTTTTAATGACAATAAAGATGATATTACTACTATTATTACTTAGCTAATATGAAAATATTTTCAGAGCAGACTGTTCTTCTTTCCTCAATCTAACAGTAGATTTCATGGTCAGGTTCTGAATTTTAATTTAATTTAGGAGCAAACGGAGAGCAGAAGCTTTAGTTCTTGTCACTTCATTCATGAACAACCCAAAGGATTTACAGCTGAAGTCTTTAAATCCTGTTAAAGTCAGAAATAATAATGTAGCCACAAAGTCCATGCAAACGTGGCTGGGTTGTTGAGTTTAATGTTTGGTAAAATTATTCTTCTTCTTATTATTAATAACAATAATAATAATAATAATAATAATAATAATAATATATTAATACTATAATTAATGCACAGACACATTTAACCACCAGATCAAGTGTGAAAAATAAACTACGTTTATAGAAAACATCAAATATGGAAATGATGAAACAGCATAGGAAAATGTTTACATGCTTGAAGAATTGGCTATTATTTAATTTAATTTAAGAAAACAGGACTGAAGAAGAGCTTTTTGTTGTTCATAGCTGCGGACTTAAAGCCAAGGCTTGTGGCGATAGAGCTCACCTGGGGTGTATAAAACACACAACAGATCTTTTACCTAACAAAGCTGAAGCCGACATGAGAAGCAGAAAGGTAAGTGCACCCTTCCTGCTTCAAAAAGACTAACGAGGGAAACAGGAGCCCGGTGCTGTTTAAGCACAAGATTCACTGATCATCACCAGTTTGAGCGTCTCTATAAAAGCAGGAGTTTGATCACTTTGCTGCTCTGGAGCATCCATCAGGATGGGAAGACATCAGCAATGACAGTAGAGGAACACCTGTTGCTGATCAACCTGGGAAGGGTCAGAGGTCAACTCCAGACCATTTGAGTCCATCATCCTGCAGAGAGGAGAACATCTCAGCAGGATGGACGTCCAGCAGGTTCAGCCCAATGTCAGAGCGGGAAGCTCAGAGAAATGAAACCCAGGAGCTCCACGTCAGACTCTACAGGCCTCAGTTAGCAGGTTAAAGGTCAAAGGTCATGACCCTGAACCAGTCTGGCTGCTTGGAAGGGCTGAAGGAGAAAGCCTCTTCTCTCCAGAACCAAGATGGTAGCAGGACTGAGGTTAGCAGAGCTGCACCTGGAGGAAGGACCAGACTTCTGGACCGAGGACACCAGAGATGATGGACCATGAAGGATAGAGCCATGATGGACAGAACCATGATGGACAGAACCATGAAGGATAGAGCCATGATGAACAGAACCATGATGGACAGAACCATGAAGGATAGAGCCATGATGAACAGAACCATGATGAACAGAACCATGATGAACAGAACCATGATGGAGGAACCATGATGAACAGAACCATGATGGAGGAACTATGATGGACAGAACCATGATGGACAGAACCATGAAGGATAGAGCCATAATGGACAGAACCATGATGAACAGAACCATGATGAACAGAACCATGATGGAGGAACCATGATGAACAGAACCATGAAGGATAGAGCCATGATGGAGGAACCATGATGAACAGAACCATGAAGGATAGAGCCATGATGAACAGAACCATGATGAACAGAACCATGATGAACAGAACCATGATGGAGGAACTATGATGGACAGAACCATGATGGACAGAACCATGAAGGATAGAGCCATAATGGACAGAACCACGATGAACAGAACCATGATGAACAGAACCATGATGGAGGAACCATGATGAACAGAACCATGAAGGATAGAGCCATGATGAACAGAACCATGATGAACAGAACCATGATGGAGGAACTATGATGGACAGAACCATGATGGACAGAACCATGATGAACAGAACCATGATGGAGGAACCGGACACAGCAGATCTGGAAAAAGACCTGGTAGAAACTGTCAGGGATGGTGTTGGGGGATCATGATTTGGGCTCATTAGGGAGCCACAGGGAACTTTGAAGCTACTGTTTTATATGTTTTGTCAACCTGTTGAAGATCAGATCTTCTCACATCCCCTCAAAACCTAAAACTCTAAGTTGCTCCTTTTATTTTTTACTATGAATTTAGATCTTAACATCTAGGAATTAAATGAATCCTCAGTGTTCTAGTATGATCATTTGGTGCCTGATGATGGTTGTGGGTAAAGACACCGTGGCCGGATCCAGCTACTCTGAGTCCTGAGATCCATCAGAACCCTGAAGATCTAAAGAGAGACCCAAAGGAGAAAGGTTTAGACTGACATGGACACCAACCAGCTGTCTGTGCCTTTAATACATCATCTTTTAATATGTCATTCAGTGTGACCATTTCAAGAAACTAAATCTTTTAAATGTGGGTCCTTCTTTGATAAGAGATTTATCTCTTTTTCTAACTTTAACACGAATCATTGGAGGGACTAAAACTTCTGTGCTTTTGTGGCCCAACTCAACATCTTTTCATTAATGCACATTTAGTTCTTGTTCAGTTGTCAGCCATCAACTTATCTACAGTTAAATTGGGTTAAAAGTAAACATGAAAACATCATTGTCTTGGAAGAAAAGCTTGTTATTTGCACAAACACTTGACCAGGCATCAATCAGGATCCTGTTGTGGCCCCTTGGCGTCTGTATTTCAGCCTGCTGGAAGTGCCACTGGAAACGTGAACAATGGCGTGTTGTTGCCGTGCCCTTTCTCAAACACAAGGCCTTTGTCGCCTCTGCCCAGGCTGGAATGCTCTCCGTTATTAGAACGAGAACGGAGAATAACGGAGGCATGAGACGCTGGCAGAGCACAGCGGAGATATGAGAGGGAGTCGGAAAGAATCTGGCTAGGAGAGGAAAAAGTGAGGGTGGAAAACACAGATGCAGGACTGGAGTAGAGCTGAAACTGACAATAGTGTACGGTGTTGCTGCGGAAAATCACCTTCTCTCTCATAAAGCGGTGGTTTCCAAACATTAGACGCTGTTTGTGGATCTGAAAGTCAGCTTGTGTTTGACTGTGAAGCCGCAAGAGGAGTTCACAGCAAACATAAAACAGGAGGAGGAAGAATAAAATCACCTGAGATGGAGAAATCTTTGAACTTTCAGATGAGGTCAGCTGCTTATTTCACTGTTGTGCCTTGAAGACATAAAGTCCATTATGACTTACGAGTGACGGAGAGTAAGGAAGGATGGAGAAAGAGTGCAGAAAGAGGGAGTCAGATCGATGAGTGGGGCGATGCACCCGCTGGACCATTAAACTGGCTGTCAGAGGCCGAGGTTCTGCCCGCCAAAGTTCCACAGGATCTGGATTTACAGCTGTCGGCACCGCCAGGCTTTCCCATAAAACACCAGCGATCTGTTGTTGAACAAGCAGACCCTCGACTGCGACTGAAGACCGCCAAGATTACAGCGAAGCCTTCCAGAGAGGACGCAGGAACCAAAAGCTCTGGGAACAATGACTGAAAAGGTGGAGGTCCTAAATGTCCTGGTTTTGCATGAAAACCCGATAGCTGACGGTCGTTAATGTTTATACTATACCACTACATCATTAGATCCTTTTCCAGCTTGTCCAGCAAACCTGTTTGTGTTGAAAAGCTGAAAAACAAGTTTACGCTCACCGGCCATTTTATCAGAAACGTCTCACCTGGCATGGGAGGAGTTCGGAGAGGCCATGGAGAAAGACTTCCGTACGGCTTCGAAGCGATTCTGGTCCACTATCCGGCGTCCCAGGAGGGGGAAGCAGTGCAGTACCAACACTGTTTATAGTGGGGGCTGTGTGCTGCTGACCTCGACTCGGGACGTCGTGCATCGGTGGGCGGAATACTTCAAAGACCTCCTTAATCCCACCAACACGTTTTCCATTGTGGAAGCAGAGCCTGAGGACTCTGGGTCGGGTTCTCCCATCTCTGGTGCTGAGGTTGCCGAGGTTGTTAAAAAGCTCCTCGGTGGCAAGGCCCCGGGGGTGGATGAGATTCCCCTGAGTACCTTAAGGCTCTGGATGTTGTGGGGCTGCGTTGGTTAACGCGGCTCTGCAGCATCGCGTGGACATCGGGGGCAGTTCCCCTGGATTGGCAGACTGGGGTGGTGGTCCCCCTATGTAAAAAGGGGGACCGGAGAGTGTGTTCCAACTACAGAGGAATCACACTCTTAAGCCTCCCTGGTAAGGTCTATTCAGGGGTTCTGGAAAGGAGGGTCCGTCGGATAGTCGAATCTCGGATTCAGGAAGAGCAGTGTGGTTTTCGTCCTGGCTGTGGAACACTGGACCAGCTCTACACCCTCAGCAGGATTCTTGAGGGGGCATGGGAGTTTGCCCAACCAGTCTACATGTGCTTTGTGGATCTGGAGAAGGCATTCGACCGTGTCCCCCGAGGGATCCTGTGGGGGTACTCCGGGAGTATGGAGTACCGGACCCTTTAATAAGGGCTGTCAGGTCTCTGTACGACCGGTGTCAGAGTCTGGTCCGCATTGCCGGCAGTAAGTCGGACTCGTTTCCAGTGAGAGTTGGACTCCGCCAAGGTTGCCCTTTGTCACCGATTCTGTTCATAACTTTTATGGAAAGAATTTCTAGGCACAGCCAAGGTGTTAAGGGGATCCGTTTTGGTGGCCTTAGGATTGCGTCTCTGCTATTCGCAGATGACGTGGTCCTATTGGCTTCATCAGGGCGTGATCTACAGCTCTCACTGGAGCGGTTCGCAGCCGAGTGCGAAGCGGCCAGGATGAAAATCAGTGCCTCCAAATCCGAGACCATGGTCTTGAACTGGAAAAGGGTAGAGTGCCTCCTCCGGGTTGGGGAGGATGTGCTGCCCCTAGTGGAGGAGTTCAAGTATCTTGGGGTCTTGTTCACGAATGAGGGGAAGATGGAGCGGGAGATCGACAGGCGGATTGGTGCAGCGTCTGCTGTGAAGCGGGCGCTGTACCGATCCGTTGTGGTGAAGAGAGAGCTGAGCCAAAAGGCGAAGCTCTCGATTTACCAGTCGATCTACGTTGGAACCGTGGAACCGGTGCTGGAATCAGAGGATCCACCGTGTCTTATAAAGAGCACTGCCTAAGCTCTTGAGTATTAAAAGGTTTAAGTCGCAGCTTCTGAATCGGTAGAATAAATGGAGATGAGGACTTGGAACAACAAGCAGGAGAACAGCAACCAGGGTGGTGACAGGCAGACGGCCTGAACAATGGTCATCAGGGACGTGGCCTCAGATCTTCCTGCACTGTTCAGATGCATTTATTTTGTTATGTTCAGCAACATTCAGTCACGCCTCGGTCCGATCAGTCCGACTCTGTTCCACCATCGGGATCTCGATGGAGCATCCGGCTGTCACCGCACTCATTACCAGCGACGCCGCACACACAGCTCTGTTTAAAAATTCACCGCTCAGCTTGTTTACTAAAGCCGATAAATAAATGATGCAACTCAGGAAACAACATGATGCAACCCAAACAGTTCCTGCAACCTGCTGAGGCAGCCGATGCACATCCACAGCAGCTTTTTAGTCTCATGTGTTACGCTCCGATTCTCCTGGAATTACACACAGCAGCCAAAACCCTCCAGCCACCCAACGTGTCAGCAAGGGATGCTCTCAGTTATGAGAAAATATATGATTACAATAAAGTAAAAGACCTGCAGCTATTTTATCAGGCAGAGCAGAAAGGTGGACAAAACCAACGAGAGCAGAGCTTTTGTTAGTTTTTTGCTGCCTCCAGCCTGAAATGTTGATGTTTGCTGCCTGGGAGGGATCATCAACCTCTGTTCACTGCCATAAAAACTACTGTCTTCTAAAAACAGGTCAACTAAGAACTTTCTACAACTTGTTCATAATGTAAACCACCAAATGACAACAGCAGAGTTAGGGTGACCAGAAACCTTCTTATAACCGACAGGACCTCTTCTTAGGGCTTCAATTTCTTTTGAACTGAGAAAGCTTTTCATGGACCTGATAAGCTGTTGGCAATGCGGACGAGGTCTCCTCCTAACCCTAACCCTAACTGACGGTGGTTTTTCCAGATGTTCTGCAGTCCAGCCTTAAACAGGTTGAGTAATTTGTGGAAAGTGCACCAGGATCCTCATCCACCTGAATGTGGGAACAAAAGTGATGGTGGAAGACGCCCTGCTGGGAAACGTTTAGAAACATTAGAAAAGAGGTTAAATTAACAGGTTGAATGAAATATTTGGAAGAAGCAGGATTTATCTGAGCTCTAAAGGTTCCATTTTACTCAATCAGACCTGCTGGAGGACGTGCATCACGCACTGAGGAGCTCTCAGACATTGCCGTCTGCAAGCTCTTCTGTCCATGTATGCAGATGATACTGCTGCATTCACTAGTTTGTGTATTTGTCTTTTTTTATTCTCTTTCTGCCAACAACTGCGATTCTCAGATGAATTAAATTCAAACCAACTCTGATAAAGGGGAGGAGCTTCAGCTCAAAAGCAATAAAATGGATTAGCAGGCAACAAATTCCCATCTCCCCATAATAAGTTCAAATCAACCCATTTTAAACATTTTAAATCTGTTGTGTTGTAACTTTTCTCTCTGTGTCTGTTATATTAAACATTATTTTGCTCAGTTTGAATTTCTCTGATGCTTAAATCTCATTTAACATCAAAGCAGAGAGAAAATGACCCCAGATGGGATGTTCTCTGCTGCACACATCACAGATCTGTAATAATTAAGGCCTCTCCAAAGCAAACGCTGTTCAGCTTCATGTGTGAAAGTAGGTTCCACGTGTCAGGAGGTTCTGTTCGGCTGGGAGGAACGACAGCGTCTTCAAGCACTTTGAGTCAACGGCTCATAATTAATGTGCAGATTTCTAGAAACAAACAAGTTAGAATAACATCTTAGAAGAAGCACACAATGATCAGAAAAACAGAGATTTTGAGTTTATGTGATGCAACAAATAAATCACCTCAAGACAAACAATTAAGCCCAATTAAAATCCAGTTACATTAAATTAATATCCAGCACAAACACTCCTGTTTCCCTCCAATCCAGTAACAGTTTCCAGTTTAATCCAGTCAAAGTCTATCTGATGTGAATCTTTCTTCCAATCCTCCGTCCAGAATAAGTTGGGATGTGCTTCCTTTGACAGGATGGAAAATCCTCCTTCATGACACTGAAACCTCAGCCCTGCCTGACCAGCTCCAACTAATCGCTCAGACTAATAATCCCCCAGTCAGGAGCAGTAGGGCTGAATGAGCGTCAGGTTAAATGATGCAGCTGCAGAGAACAAACGGCCCTTCTTTCAAACATGGTGCTCCAGTCGTTCATACAGAGCAGGCTTTAAAGGCAGCATTGATGCTCCGTTCATCAGCAGCTCCGACTGACATGTTTCATCTCACTGTCTGTAGCAAAAAGACCCTGAAGAACTGCTCTGTGCATTTATGCCACGCAGCTTCCTGCATTCTGGGCCGTAAACAGATAAATTCACATCCATCCTGGGATTAGGAGACCCTTTCCTCAGCAGGTAGTCTGAGTGAGCAGCAGAAATCCTCCATGTGTGTCTGCAGGACCCAGACTGGAGATCTGGCAGCATCCTGATGCATGTCAGTGGTGTGTGTGTCAGCACGGCCTCAGCTAAACTCAGGCTAAAGGATTCACATCAAATTCAACAAATTCCTCCTTCAGCTGCTGCCTTTTGTTCTCCTCATGCAAACATTTTTTCACATCCCTATCAGAATATCTTAAACTGTTTTTCTAATGTCTTTTTAGAGCTGTAACATTTTCTCTTTAATGTTTCAGATTTCAGACAAAACTTACAGGGGGAGAAAAAGAGGCTGTTGGCAGAATGCAGATTCTATATAACATGGAGAAATTAGAACAAACGTTCCTCTAGTTTTTGACTAAAGCAGCATTTTTATAACAAAAACTCACAGGCAGAAGCTTCACTCATCACAGACAAGGATCTTACATCAATTTGGGGACTTTAATTATGTATTTTAACTTTTCTTTTTCCAGGGTGGGTGGATTTTAAAATGTAATACCTTAAAGAATTGTGTGAAGACGTTTATCTGATTTATTATTAATCTTCTCCAAGATGAAAACCTCTAGCTGGACCAGGTAAAGTGCCTCAGCTCACAGGGTGAGTGTAGCGCTCAAAGGATGGATGTGAGTCAATTTATTCCCTTGTCTCCTTGAATGGGCTTTACCTAGACACGAGACGCATGAATGAGACACGACCCAGCAGCACAGAGAACTACAGCCAACAAGAACAACTTTAATAACAATTTCACAACTTCGGTCTAATTTCAGACGCATTATAATCAAAAGACTTCTGCTGCTGCTTCCACGCTTCACGCTCAGGGAAATGGCAATTAAAACCCCGTTTCTCACACAGTCATGGATGTGTCTGCAGCAAAGAGGCTGATGTCGGCAGGACTTTTACAAAATGTGCCATCAAAGCAAGAAGAAGAGCAGCAGAGCATCGCTGGCCTGGTCCAGGCCTTCGCTGCTGTTTCCTGAGTTGCATCATTTCCTCGGTGTGTTGAAGAGGCTGCCGAGGTGAAGGCGAGACACTGATGGATGGAAGGATGTGTTTGTGAAGGAGGCAGATCTGCAGGGATGACAAATGAGATGGAGATGAAAGGTCAGAACAAGAGTAAGAAAAGAAGAACATTTACTTTTATCCCTGGATATTCTGTTCCTGCTGCTTTTAACTGCTTCCTAACATTGATCAGCTGGAGGAAAATCCAGGGATTTCTGCTCCTCCTCATCCACTCGATAACTGTGAACATCTCTGCTTTGTAAAACAGCCGAGCAATCAGACATGAACAACTCACGATGTAGCTGAAGAAACGGTGGAAGTTACTGGAGTTCAACGTGAAGATCCGACTGGGAGTGAAAGAGGATTTAAGTGAAACGAGCGCGGTTGATGGTATCAGGCAGGGTTCTGCTCCATCCAGACAGGGTTCTGCTCCATCCAGGCAGGGTTCTGCTGCATCCAGGCATGGTTCTGCTCCATCCAGACAGGGTTCTGCTCCATCCAGACAGGGTTCTGCTGCATCCAGGCAGGGTTCTGCTCCATCCAGGCAGGGTTCTGCTCCATCCAGACAGGGTTCTGCTGCATCCAGGCAGGGTTCTGCTCCATCCAGGCATGGTTCTGCTCCATCCAGGCAGGGTTCTGCTCCATCCCCTGCCTGTGGAACATGTGTTTCTCCCTGTTAACGTCCCTCTGGATACCCAGCCTCACTGAAAAACGCTTAATATCCACGCTGGTCCACAGGGGAAATTAATATTCTCACCATTTGGCTCCTTGATACATTTCAGTCCTGTTTCATTTGGCTGATTCACTCACATTGGAACCAGGTCACGTTTGTTGTGCAATTATACACTGTTTAAAGTTACTTAATGTTTCATAAATAACTCTCTGTCTGTTAAGTATTGTCTGGTGATGATCAGCTCTTAAGCTGATATCAAGACAACGGTTGAAAGGGATGAATTCGAGCACTAGCGATCTTTTAACAGCAAAACCTGCACACACATAGAATAAAGAGTGACAACTTCTTTTCAAGTCCAAGAATTTAATAACAGAAATAAAATGAACATCCAGAGAACATCACTATGTAATGCTGTTTACCTGAATTAACACAATATTTCGATTAATAAATCCTCTCTACTAGGCTAGTGAAACTTAACTAAACTATTAAGCAAAATGAAGATAAAAAAGAAGCTAAGCTAAGGAACTATTTACAAAAACAAACAAAAGACAAAAGTGGTTGATCATAATCAGATTAATTCAGTGAATCCCTGTTCACTACAGATCTGATTTCAAAAGCATGGAGTGGAGTTAAAACATCTGCCATGTATTTCAATCCATTCACAATGCAAAGCCCAAGTTGAACAAAAATAATATTCTGAGGACTGTTTGTCCTGTAAGATCATTTAAACCCTTACGACCGAGTTTGTTAAAGCGATTCTCCCTCCGGGCGTCTGGGGTCGCTGTGGCAACTCGGTGGCTAAGAGGTTACAACATAAAGTTGCCAAAATTGCCTTGGAAAACGGCATTAATATACCATATTGATGCGGGAATAAGGCAGATAACACCATCGGAGGATGGCGGAGCAGAACAGTTACGCTTTATGCTTTAAAACGAACTCCCTTTTCAAATGTCCGAAACCGGATGTTAGCAAGGCTAATAGCATGTTTGGCTAGCGCGACCTACCGGTTAGCCCTTGGTTCTAAACACCACGGTTTACAAACATTTCCCAATAAACCTTTTCTTCACCCTCAAACCGCTGCCCAACCTGTTGATGCCTCATGTGTGATTTCTGTCCACTTTGGCCGTTCCAGGAAGAAGCGTTGAAGGAGGAAATGGTTGGCTAGCGCTAGCAGCAGCATGTGGCTAACGGCGTGGTCTGGATAGCTCTGAGGCCACGTTCTTTGACCGGGATGCAGTCCGATGAGCAGGGGTTTTCCTCAGCATCCAGCCTTCAGCTCCATGGGGTTCACTTCCCTGTACAGGCTGAGGAAAAATACACAGAGCTGTTTCGCATGCAGGGATCTTTGCTCCTGCATCTGATTGTGGGTTAAGACAGCAACTTAGCTCTGTATTTGCCCGGACATGTTCGTCCGGATTCAGTCAGGTCCTCTTCTGAAGCAGGCAGCCGGGTCTAGCAGACCCTGGACCAAGCGTGGCTGCTCCGGGAATCTCCCTCAGCTGCTGGCTGGTGTGTCGGTGAGGCCTGACCAGGCCTCATGGTCCCGGCATTCTTTCAGGCCTGTATATGGCTCCTGCGGGGCCTTCCGTCACATGGCTGCGAAGAAAGAAGACTAGGGTGACCACCTGTCCCGCGTAGCGCGTGCGCGCACAGCGTTTGAAGCCCAATTCATGCGTCCCGCAAATTGAGACCGTGTCACGCATAATCAATGCTTTCTCAAAAAAAAGTTGGTCGCTCTATCCACCTTATTTTCGAACGACGAAGTAACTATGGCCACAGCTTCAAACTATTCATGACTGAGAAGATGACATGAAGAAGTGCCTCATATAACGTACGAGGACATTTTAACCTGTTTTGTGTCGTCACTTGGCGCGGACGGCTCAGCAGTGCGACTTTACCGAGGCGAACCTCCGCAGTGAAAGAGTTGGATCGGTGTTAATAAATATCAACAAGGATAACCTGGTATTCATGGAGGCTGATGGCCGTTCAAGCAAAAACTAGTCCGACGTTCACGCTGCTGGATCCTGACTGCATCAACCGGCTCTACCGAGACGACCGAAGCGCTCTGGTGCTGCGGCTCCAAGGGAAGCCTTCAGTGATGCAGCGGCGACCTTATGGAAGGTAGGCTGATGAATGGTCTGATTCAGAAACATCCTGGCTGTTGGCTCGTTGTGATTAGATTGCTGGTCAGTTAATTTTGTAATGTTTTGGATTAAACTGATGTTATAAGTGGACATCTAAACATTCTGCCCACTTCATGTTTTGGCTTGAAAAGGTTTGAGTCCTAAAGGTGACCCCAAAGTCCTAAAAGTGTCCCCAGAACACTGAACAGTTTTGTTTTTTTTCTGCGCCTGCCTTTACCAACATCCAAGTTCACCATCCTTCCTCCCCCTTCTCGTTCTGTGAACCTCTGGAGTCGTGAGTTAAGACTTTTTTACAGTTCCTTTGGTGTAGAGCAACTACAATTCCTGTTAATCCTTTAATTTTAAATTATAATTTATTTAAAGTGAATAAATTGTAATGAAAAATAAATAAAATTAAATAGCTAAAGTAAATCGGAATTGGAAGTGCATCTGTTCATTGAATGTTCAACGTATTATGAATCTTTATTTAGGAAGAAATACACATTGGTTGGCCTATTCATGAGCATACATCAGCAATTACACATGTTTATGGGAATAGGGCATTATTAATATACCATGTAAGTTGGTATGTGCTAGAAATGTGTAAACCCCTATCAGTGAGTCTGCCCGTGAGGTGGGGGCACCGCCGCGCCAAGCAGTGTCCATCTTTGTCCCTCAGAAACATACCCCTTGTCCCCCCTTGGGCTTATTAGCAGGTGGTCACCCTAAAGAAGACCCCCCTCCTTGGGAGCTGGTCATCTCTTGAGGAGCGTGTGGAGAAGTGGGAGAAGTGAGCAGAGGTGTGCTGTGGCTTTTGTCTGTAGGGAGGTGGTCACAGCTGACCTCCTGCTGGGAAAAAGGGCCGTCTACGCCTTGAGAGTCTCGTGTTACGGCCAGAGTGGAATTCCTTTGTTAAACTCTTCCACTGTTCAGAATCCAATCTGAGATCCATTATTTTGATGATCTTGGCGGTAATATCACAACACATTACTATCAGGTTTCCTCCAGCAAGGCTGCCGTTGCCCGGCAGTTTGTGTGGAAAACTCGACATTTAAAGCTATGGTTGGTAATACTGTTCAGAAACACTTTTTATTATATTGGGTAAAGTATTATACTGAAACTAGTCAATGCATCATGTATTCAGAAAAAGGAGGTTAGAAAATGAGATCTCAGTAGCTATGTTTACATGTGCAAAAGTTTACGATTGGATTAAATAATCGGATTGTACCGTTTATATAGGCAGACAATCAATTCATCCGATCATAATGTGTGTTTCCAGCACCTGGTTTTATTCAGAATAGAATGACTCTTTTTGAAACTGCAGTTATCAAATTTTCTTTGCTAAACAACAAAAATAATAAACAAAGCAGTTTTATACGAGTTTGTTTATCTTCCGAGCGATCAGGCTGGACTTGCATGATGTCCTAATTACGGTTGAAAAGTTACTGAGTAAAACAATTTTGAGCTGTTTTATTTTTCAAACATAAAGGTGGCATCTGGAGCCCCGACAGTTTTGCTTGCCGACGTACTGTATTTCCACCACTCACCAACGTGGAAATACGTCACGTTTACGTCGGCCGCACTGAGGTCAGTATTCGGAATAACTTGATCCTGACAGGCGTTTAAACGCACGCTGATCGGATTATCAATCGGTGTAAACCACCTCTCTCATCCAATTTCTATCAGATTGAGCTTAATCCAGTCATCATATTCCCATCACCTACATGATGCAATTTTATTCTAATCAGTCGTTTATTCCGATTACTTTTGTCAGTGTAAATGTAATTTGTGGGAGTTGCAGGCCTGTAAAAACTCTGACCAATCCCTGCTGTTCGGTCCTAATGGCAGTGATTGGCAGTTTTGTTCCTGCTCTCCCCCCTTTGTCCCTCAGGTTCTGGGGAAATCTCCTTATCTACTGGTTTTCCCACGTGCCATCATTCTGATGCGCTCCATAACACCAGTATGTGGCTCCTTCCTTCATAGTTTCCTCTCGCTGGCTGCGCATGTGCTTAGTGTCTATTCATCCGGTTAGCCTAGCGGTTAGGTTAGCGGTTAGCTTCGGTGTTAGCCGTTCATTGTAACTCTGCTGCTCTCACCATATACTTTGAACATGGCTGAGAGTCGCAAGAAGCAAACCGTGTTCATGTTTATGAGGAGAAGAGGAAGGCCTCTTTTCATGGGTTAGGGTGACCAGGCGTCTGGCTTTAGGCCGGACAGTCCGGATTTTCAATGCCCCGTCCGGCGTCTGCTGCAGCATCATGATGTGTATTTGTCCTCCTTTTTGAGGCACTAGGCTGGAAGAACGGATTTTTTTCATCTTTGCTGGGCTGCAGCACAATATCCAATCATAGACTGTAAAAAGTGCTTCTAACACAGTGACATCTGGTATGACAAATGATTGGCTAAGAGCGGTGCTGGTGTCAGATGAATATCTGCTTGTCATTGGTTAAAAAAAGGAAACAAGGGTCCATGGGCTGCTACGTCATCCATTTTATTCTGAATGGACAAAAGAGCATAAATTTATAACAAAACGTAGTCAAGACTCCTTCCATGGCTTCTGCACACTGTTGATGCAATATTGACGTAAGCAGTCGGGGTAAAGCAGCAACCGAAAAGCATGCGGGTACGGATAAATATAAAAGTTATAAAGGTGCAGCAGGTAAAGGGATGTAGCCGCTACAGAAGGTGAACGTGGCGTTAAAGACACACTGAAGACAAGTCCCCAAAAGACTGAGGCACTTCGGACATGCTAAACTTTTTGAGCAGTTAGGCGTATGTGTTTTTTCTTTCACAATCTCTTGTTGTTTACATGTCAGGTTATTTATGCTTTTAAAAGCATTTTCTATTACGTATGTTACCTGTTAATTGTTTTTCCACATTTAAGTCCACACATGTTTTGTGGCACTCTGCAGTTAAAAGATTCATCTCAGAGGTCACTTTTTGAACACCACAATGTATTGAATAAATACAAATACCGTGTACCAACACTTTTCATACTTTTCCTATTCAGCTACTCAAACATATTTAAACCACTCAAAATTGTACTGTAAAGACAGTATACCAGATTCCTATGTACACCGTAGTAATTTATTGATATGTCACATGTCCTCCTTTTTAGTTTAATGGAAATGGTCACCCTAGCGATCCCCTGAGGAGCGGAAGAGCAGGTAAGACAGTCTTGTGCAGTTATAGAAAAGGGGACTTGTGGAAACTTCCAGAAAACTTAGCAACTCTACCTTTGAAGAAAGCATCAGCATTTATGTGCATTTTGATGACATTTCTAGTGAGAAGTATGCATAAAATCTAGACATTTTCATAATCATTCAGGGAAGGTGTACAATATTGGGGCTTTTTTAAGGAGGTGCATCTTCTTTCTTGCTCTATTATACAACCTGCTGCATGTAAATCAGAGGTTCTGATAAACAGAAATTTAATCTGCTGTATCGCCCTGCAGGTGAGTATCTGAGTGACAAATCTTGGTCAGAGATATTTACAGCCACGGGGTGACCAAGAGTTATTGTTCATGTATAATATTATCATTTCCTGTGAACCAAACATCTTCTATCACTCATGCTGTCCTTGATGGGACAATTTTACCATCACACTTTCCCTGACATAAAGCAGTTTAAAGGTCATTTAAATATAGTGTCTACAAGAAGGGACAGAGCAGACATCTTGAAGAAGCTTATAGGTCCTTCAGTGTTTGTAGCAAGAAGCTGCAGATCTTTCTGTTATCTCTTCTGCTATTAACTATAGGGGCAGCATCAGATTGGCTTGAAGCATAAAAGTAACTGACTTGAAGAAAACTTCTTGAGCTTCTTCAAAAAAGAAATCCAGCTCTGTTCTGAGGACTCTTCTAGAACCTCTGGAGAGAATTTTAAATGGAAGTATTTTTCCAAAATGAAGAACATTGTGGACAAACCTGAGCCTCCTCTTCATCAGATTGTCACACAACAACAGAGTCTTCAGTGAGAAGCTTCTCCACTGATGGACAGACGGCTACTGGAGATCCTTCCAGCAGGCAGCCAGCACAGCTCACTGAAGACACTCCAACAACATGAGTTATACCAACATTTAATTTCCCTTTGGGATTAAGAATGTATTTTTAAATTGAATATTAAATAAGTAAATACACAATACAATAACACTATTTTATTATTTATTAAAATGACTCCTATATTCAAAATGTCTCTGCAAAAGTGTTTAGCACAGATTTATCTGGTTAAGAAGCTATGGGGGTGACTGCACTTTCACACCTTAAAGTTTCTGCAAAGGGAAAAGTTTTCACAAAGATTTTAAAGTGAGGCTGTATCCTGTTTTGAAATTACCATTAAAGTATAATTATCCATGTAAAAAAATAATAATCAAGAATCAACATTCTTTATTGTCATTATGTAACTATACGGAAAGTTTGGTGAAACTCTGCTTCAGAATTCCCATTTAACACCAGACACAAATCAGGACATAATATTCAAGTTGAATGCACCAACAACACCTCTTCAGAAGCTAAAGAGCGCACAAATAGTCCTCAGCATCTAATTTAAATGTTTGAGTTAAAAATAATAACAACCAAATTACAGTTTAAAATAACAGTTTCCAGTCCCTTTACAGAACAATTTAAAATACTCTGCAATTGGACAAATGTATTGGAGAAGGTGGGGGGGGGGGGATCAGTGGAGATGCATCTGGCCCTTCTTTGGACTTGTTGTTAGGCTCAGAACAGGTGGACCCAGTATTCGAGGCAGACAAACAGTTTAGGTTTAACAGTTTATTAAGATTGGCAACGGAGCGGGAGGCGTCAGCGTCTACAGCGGGAGCCTCTGCAGGAGGAGACAACAGGTTAGTGACCACGCTCATCTGAAAATGTTTGCACACAAACGTGTCAGTCACTAACCTGGTCTTAATGTCCAGTTCGGATCCAGTAGCAGACATAGATCCCAGCTGGCGGGTCGCCAATCCGGCGCGGCGGTTGCCGCTCAGAGAGCCCCAAAGGCAGGTGTATCGGAAGTCGGAGGACAGGCAGGAGATCAGAACCGTGAGGGCAAATGTGAGCAGGATGAGCCGTAGAGCGAAGCCAAAGACGAAGTCGGGGACGTGGTCGATGGTCGGAGCCAGGAGATCAGAGAGCCAGTGAGGTGCCGAAGGACAATCCAGGACGGAGTCGGGTCACAGTTCCAGGTTCGATACACAGATCAGCAGACAGACTGAACGAGGGCAGGCAAGCTCGGTAGTCAGGAAACTAATCCGGTCGGTACACAGTGGGCAGAGATCAAGCAGGTAGTCAGGTCAGGCAGAAGTCAGGAATCAGATCAGGCAAACAGGATCAGACGGGAACAGGCAGGCTCAGAGGTCGAAAGGCAAACAGGTCAGGATCAGAAGTCAGAACAAATAACGCTGGAATAAGTCTCACAAAAGCTCGGAATAATCTGGCACTGTTGTCTGGTCTTAGAGCTGGTTATATACTAGTGAGAGCAGGTGGAACAGATCTGAAGTGATGAGGACTGGGCGGAGCTAAACAGGTGTGTGACATGAGAGATTAGACCAGACAACAGTGCCGAAATCATGACACTTGTGCTGCATTAATTGAGTCCAGATCCTGCAGACGGTATCCCACAATCCCCTGCTCTGTTCTCACCACCCGTGCTAGGTCCTTCCTCTGCTGGACTGTGCAGCTCCCAGACCACACAGTTACGCTAAGGCATAGAACACTTTCTATTGTAGCTCTGTAGAAGTTATTTAGCAGTTTAGTGGGAAGTCCAGACCTTTTCAGGTTCCTGAGGAAAAAGAGTCATTGTTGGGCCTTCTTCACCAGGTGGGAGGTGTTCACAGTCCAGGAGAGGTCAGAGGAGATGTGGATGTCCAGGAACCTGAGGCTGTCCACACCTCCACCACCTCCCCCTGTAGAGAGGAGGTGTTCAGTCCTCCTGGACCTCCTCTAGTCTATCATTACCTCCTTGGTGTGACTGGTGTTCAGGATCAGGTTGTTCCTGGAGCTCCACTGTGACAGATTGCTGACCTCCTCCCTGTAGTGGGACCCATCATTGGTGGAGATGAGACTATCAAGGTTGTAACCAAGGAATCGGCCAAATAAAGCGTAGGACTGAAACGTATTGAGAAGCCAAATAGTGACGATACTATGTTTCACCTTGTGGACCAACGTAGATATTACATGGATATTTTTTGGGCTGCTTTTTCTGGTGTTAATAAATAGCTCTATCAAGCTCCCTCGGTATCTCCTGGAAGTCTTTCTGGGAACAAACACATACAAACAATGACCCAAAAGATTCCTGCTTCCAGCAGATTAAGATTTAAAATCATTTCATGCAACCTTCATGCAACCCAGCAAAAACACAAGTGTACATCTTAGTTCTTCCGTTTATGTCACCTTTCAGGAACTGGAAATTATATAAATGATTGAGGAGAACTTACTAGCATTTGAGACACCCAGGAAACTGGTATCTACGTAATTCATTAAATGCCCAAAGCAGTTTTGTTTGTAAATTTACAAATGTTTTATGTATAGAAAATTGGAGTTCACTGTGTTTTATGTGTTACAAGGGTGCACTTTGGTTATCGACACAAACTTGCAATAAAGAGAGCAGAAAAGACAGGGACTCCTCTGATCAAAGAGTTAAAAACCCTGATCAGGGGCTACTGCCTTCATGAAACATGGCTGCCTGTGGGATGTGACCCACATGTGGTGCTGCAAACAGCTCCAGCCACTATCAGATCGCTTTTGGACATTCTTAAGCTTACTATTATTGCTCTGTTTCTGATTTGTGTGTTTTTTCCACATTTCCACATTTTATTTTTCTACTTTCTTTGTGAATGCCCACCTAACAGAAAGGCCTGGTCTTTTCTACAAGTTCCTAAAAAGGCTGGTTGTACTGCTATGTGGGGGACGTATCTCATTGCCGTGTTACCTCTGATTTTAAAATGGAAGTATCGTGTTTTTTCCCCGGCATAGTGACATTTTATGTAACTGTTACCTTCAGTTATGAAAACGCTCATCTGCCTCGACCCACTGGGGCTTAGAGAAGACAGAGCAGAGACACAGAAAGCTCAGAAGCTCACATTGATCCAGAAGTACTTTCTATGTTAGATGGTAATAGAGGATGATCTGCCTCCCCTGATGATGTCACAGCTAACAGAACGCCAGACCAGGGGTACCTTCTATGAAGAGAACAATGACAGAGAACAAAAAGTTAAAAGCTGAAATAACAACAAACAATGCAGATTGGAGAGCAGTAGGAGAACTCAGCAGAGTGAGAGAAATAGACCCTGATGTCCTCCAGCAGCCTAAGCCTATAGCAGTAAAACTATAGAGGTAGCTCAGAGTAACATGAGCCACTCTAGTTATAAGCTTTGTCAAAAAGGAAGGTTTTAAGATTAGTCTTAAAAGTAGACGGGGTGTCTGCCTCACGGACCAAAACTGGGAGTTGGTTCCACAGGAGAGGAGCCTGATAACGTGTTTTTTCGCTTATTGTCCAAATAAAAATAGTTTCTTTAAGTGGAGAGATCATATTCTGTATATTTGTTTACTTATTTTCTTTATAATTTTCCATATTGAAAGGCTGAAAAACTACATTCCTTTCTGTGTTGTACTGTATTTTTTACAGTAAAATTCTGGCAACCACAGCTTCTGGTAACGTATCATAAAGTTGATCTTCTTCACAATAAAATCCTGGATTGTATCATACACTTCTTCAATGCTTTTTACTGATGTGAGCTAATTATGTTATCATATCTGTGGTTTTTATAGTAATGTTCCATAAACAGTTAAACATTGAGCTGTTCAAGTGATGGTTGGAAAAATATTATACCGTAATATCTTGTACACTACGGCTGTGTTTACTACAGTAAAATTCTGTCAACCTCAGCTGCCGGTATTTAACCGTAAATTATGCATTTCTTGTTGTTTCTCTTGGTGTAAAAGTATTTCCTCCCACGCAGGACTATATCCTGGGGAACATTTCTTGCTGGGGTGGATATTGGTGGGGTAAAGAAACAAAAACTACAATGACTTTCTTTAACAGGTTCCTGCAGCAGAAACACAGCTACACTGCAAAAAGGGAACTGAAAATAAGAAATATTTTCTTGAAATTAGCGTATTTGTCCTTCATTTGAACATGTAAATAAGATTAGCTGCCAATGGAATGAGTATTTTTACCCCTAAAATAAGATAATTAGATTTATTGCACTTGAAATAAGATGCTGGAAATGAATTGTTCCTATTTTAAGAGCAAAAATCTTATTCCACTGGCAGATCATTTAAACTTGCTGCTGAAATTAAGGACAAATACAGTCATTTCAAGAAAGTTTTACTTACTTTTGGCTCCTTTTTTGCAGTGTAAATGTTTGAAGTAAGAGAAAAAGAGTAGAAATTACAGAATAAATCAGTAAAATAAGCGAGTCTAGAGAACAATGATGAGAGGGGCTGATTGGACCGGACAGCTGAGCTATAACTTCATCCTCGGCTTGTTCCAAACAACAGCGGCGCCACGAAGAGGAGGCGAGCTGATGACTGATGATTGGTAAAATGAAGGCGTGCAGGGAGGACAGACAGATGCAGAAATGACAGAAAGACTAATGGGCGTCAGAAAGTGTGATAGATTAATGGATACAGGGAGCAGAGGGAGGACAGGTAGACAAGGACGCCCCAGAAGACGAGCTGGAGACGAGTGCTGCGGAGCCCGTCCACACAAACATCCAAACGCACCCACTTCCACTCTGAAAACAAAAGGACGCCTTACAATTGTTGACCTTTTAACTTGATTTCCAGAGAGATCCAAACGCTGGCTGAGCCCCCGGCAGAAAGAGCGCCTTTTCAGAGAAGCAGCTTGAGACATCGGTGGGATGTCTGTGTTCGATATGTGGCTGCGCCGCTGACCTTTCTCTAATGGCCCGAGCCGCGGACGCAGCCACAGCTCATTGTTGAACAGCAGTGTGATGTTAGGAGGGAGGGCGAGATCAAGAGAATATCCGCCTGTTCACACCTCCTGTCCTGCTATCAGGACATTTCTGGGCTTTTTTCTGCTCCTGTGTCTCATTTTGTCCTGAAATCATTTAAAAACTCATTTCCTTCATCTGTGTGCATTTCTCAGGCCGTGTCAGCTGAAACCTGCAGCCAGATTGCACATGAAGACTGTAGACTGGATCAGCTTGTGTTGATCGGCTGACCCTGGAGCTGCTTTTATGGTTTTATGTCCAAACCCGACCGGGTTCTAACTTCCGCCTGAACTTTGTGTCTTAATCCGGCTTTCAGAAGGAGCTCAGCAGGAGGGATTTCCTTATCTGCGGTGCCTCCTCAGGACATTTCTAATCTTCCCTGGATGTGTGTGTGTGTGTGTTGTTACATTACAGCAATCTGACAATCACCATTTTCATTGTAAACTGGTGACTCGTGTACCTTTTAAATCTGATTAAAACCAGGAAGACGTTGTTGGTAGACGCAGCAAAAGTGCAATAAATTCTGCCTGAATCGGTCCTCACAGTAAAATATTTATCCTGATGTGTCCTATTTAAAAGAAAAATAGACTTGCATCTAGCCTGCGCCTGTGACCTCCTCCAGAGGCAGATGAGCAGGTGGAAATTGAAATGGCCAGAGGAGCAAGATTGAAATTATGTGTGAAAATCCCCCCATCAGTGCACCTGACAGGGATGTCAGGAAACAACGTGAGAATCTAAAAATATAAGGCAATCCATGGTGTTAAACCACATGTTGACCTTTCCCCCTATTTAAAACATTTTTTGGACTGTCACTGAATCTAAAAATAAAAATATTTGATTTTCACAACAAAAGTGCAAAAATCCATTTTGTTAGACTTTAGCAGTTAGTTGGACTTTACTTGTGTTTATCCAGCCTACATGTCCGCCTACCTTCAGCTGTACGAGGTGCTGCAGCGTGTTTCAATACATCAACAATAAAACATGGAAAAGTCTACATGCTGCTTCTCTCCAGAACCACTGTCACTGACTTTTTATTCTTTAAAATCTTCTTTTAATTCTTTTAAATTCCTGCTCTCTTCTGGTTCTAGTTATTTTGCTTTTTCTTGTTCAAAAACGTCTTTTAGTCCGTATATTCCGATCTGCTCCCTCTAATCATTGACTCTTCTGGTTTATTTCATCCCCCTGTTCTGAAAAAGCTGAAGCTATATATCCTTCTCTGTTTTACTGCCTTGCTCATCCAGGATCTAACCCTCATCCTTTGAAGCAGTCATCCATTGCAACATCCTCGTTAGCCTGAGGTTTTGGTGCATCTGCCTCTGCCTTAAATTAGCTTTCTTATTAGACTATTCATTTTCCATAACTTCTTAAAAATACACATCGTCTTTGAGTTACCTCCCATATGGAGCTCCTCAGGCTTCTGCTCTGGGATGCTGGCTATTTCTCCCTCCTCAGTACAATTTGTGGATTGTCAAGTTGTTTCTTAGGACTGCTAGACAGATTATATTAGTATATAAATCATTATCACGCCTCATCAGGTTTCAGAGTTGCGTCCCCGACATTACAGCTCAGACTTATATAAAGTTGAATGGCTGAAACATAATTTTGCCGTATGAGGAACAAACTGAAATTCCAGAAGAAACTGTACCTCCAAGCCTCTACTACAGGAAACTATCAGTCCCAGTTAGGGTCAAAATTATTCACATAGCACTTTTATCTGGACCAAGTTGTTTCACCTGCTGCACCTTATCCTGTAATTTGCTGTAATTTTCAAGCTGTATGCAAACGAAAATTTGTTCTGTACGCACACTGTTCATACAAAATGACAAATACAGTTGTCTAAGTCTAAGCCAACGTACTGAACTCTCCCCCATTAAGCTTAGCTATCAGGAACATTTGGTTACTCATGGTCAGAAAATGGAAATAGTTATTCATGCGTTCATTTTCTTTGACTTGATGATTATGACTCGGGATCCACCAGCCAGAAGAAAACCGTGGTGGACTGTGTCCAGGTGGCCTTTTGACCTTGAAACAAACCTCTTCTAGTCGGGCTAAACTGGCTCCCAAATCACTTCAGAATTCGTTGTAACATTTTGGTGTTTAGTTATAGAGCGCTAAATGGACCAACGTGGGCTTAAACCTCAGAACCATTACATCTACCAATCCCTGGCAGGTTGTTGAGGTCTTCTGACCACGGCCTCCAGGTAACAAACAAGGCTGAAGGTCATAGAGCTGGACCAGCAATGGAAACCACTGAGTCTCCTAAAAATCAACCAGAAACTGATCTCATTAACTGATGTTTAATGTTTCTAGATTGGCCTTTGCTGCATCACTTTCTGAAATATGTACAAATCAGATTTTACTCCCTTGTTTCTTTAAGTCACCTTTGCTTCTCAAGTGGAACAATGATCCTGCCAGCCTGCTCTCCATCGAGGCGATGCTGAATCAGACAATATGTCAAATTACCTGTGGGGATCAATAAGTCCCATCTTCTCTTCCATGGAGGTTCGGCTTGATGAAGAAGCATCTACTGACACTCGTGGGTTTAACAATGTCAGCGGGTGAAAAATTAAAACAAACCATGTAGAATAAACCTCAGTAGATTAGAATATGAATAAAAAAGGTAAGTCAGTATTTGTATAAATATGTGTACTTTTAATCCAAACAGAGATAAATTGGCAACAAGTATTTGTTATTTTGATGATTGTGACTCACAGCTTTAAGTTTCTCAGAAAATGTTTCTCTCACAGGGTGTTTTTATTTGTTTTGTATTAAAAGGTTTTTATATTTTTTTTATTGAATTATTGAGATAAATTAACTTGTCAATGTTGACATTTATTGAGATGCACCTGTGTTTACGATTAACCCTAAAACTGTAATGATCAGAGGCAGGGGACCCAGAATTCAGCCAGACCAGCAGAGGTTCAGTTAGATCTTTTATTAACAAAAAGCAAAACAGGGAAAAAACCAAAAAGGACCATCAATCCAAAAAACGGCACAAAAATGAACAGACTAACGGGGCAGGACAAGAACAGACAGGAACAGGATGGCTCAGATCACTGGAGACAAGGGGTCAAAAATCCAAAAGCAAACCACTAAACAGAAACTTGCAGGAGGAGACTCACCCATACTCAAACAGACGAGCTGGCACTGATGTCTGGTCTCAACTGTTTATATGGAGGAGGAAGCAGGTGAAACCGGTCAGAGATGATTGCAGCAGGGGTGGAGTTAGGCAGGTGTGCAGAGTAAGTAATTAGACCAGACATCAGTGCAGAGGCTCAAAACAAGAAATAAATCAGGAACCAAAGCTAAACTAAGAAGCTGACAGGACAAGACAAAACTCAAAGTAGCCAGAAAACCTAAGACAGGGGAGTAAAATAAACAACATAACTCAGAATATTACATAAAACGGTTAAAAAGAGACTTTCAGAAATCTCAGATGAAAGCATTCTGACACTCAGCAATGAAAAATAAATCAAATTTGCAATAACTTAGACTTTAAAATAGGAAACAATGGTCAAATATTCCTTTCAGTATTTTTTTTTTTCATATTTCCTTCAAACTACAATGGAAATACGTTTTTGGGTTTCTTCTGTTTTTCTCCCATGTGATGCTTAACTGATGCTGATGTTAATATAAAATACATTAAATTCAGCTGGATTTGGTTCATAAGAAGAATTGCTTACCTTTATCTTAAAGGAGACGTAAAAAAAGTGGACCTGACATTAAAATGTTTTACTTTAGACACGGTTTAATGGGCAGGAGTCCAGAACAAGGCCAGACGTATCACCACTGATCCCTCCCACCGGGTAAAGCTCAGTTTGACCCACTTCCACCAGTGAAACCATTCAGGAACATTAAATCAAAAACTAAAAATCGTAATAACAGCTTCTCTCCCAAAGCTGTGAGGGCTATCGCCCCCTGCTGGGGATGAGCCCAGTTTATAATCTGTTACATGTAACAAACACGCTGCTGTTTCCACAGGTTCTGATCCGATGGAGAATTATTTATTCTGACATGCTGGTGACTATTTGCACATTTCTCATCCTCTGTGGGAGTGCCTTCATGCACGCTTCTCTGTGAATCGACTGCTGCTTCTCTACTTTTTAACTTAAAGCTTATTCTCTGAATATGACAGACATATTAATATTTGCACAGTATTTTTTTACCTTCTCACAGGTCTTTTCACAGCTTAACTTTATCTTTATTCATACTGTGATTTTACATTCCTGAGGGTCTTATGTGTGCATTCAGAGTCGACATCTCACTTAAATTTCAATATGGCTGCCTAAAGATTCTTGATTCTTTGAGACGGGTTACTTATTACAGTATAAAAGCTTTTTCACTTCATTCAGGACCTGATTCCTAATCTGTTCATCCGCTTTAAGTAAACATGGATGATATGGGCAGCTTTCTCTACATGGATTTCCTGCTCCATCTCTGATGGAAACTCAGACACGGCTAACCTACATTTCTCCTCTGCAGGTCTTTGTTGTTCCTGCAGTTTGTCGTACAGAACAGGTTCTGTTCCCGGACATTTACAATCAGCCTGCTAGCTTGTTAGAACTTCGGATCGATGTTCTTTCATTTCTGACCTTTTTACTGTTGTCTCTGTCTCCCCTCGCCGCGTTGTCTCCCACTGTACCGTATAAAAGCGTCATAAGTCGTCTGGATCACCTCAGCGCGGCTTTTATGTGGGTCCAATTAGAATGCCAGCGTACATCCAGGCTGCTGAGCCTCTTCAGGGCAGCTTAACGTTGACCGTTTCTCTCCAGCACCTCTGTGAGGTCCACTCTGGCCACTCAGGCCCACTCTGTCTGTGGACTAATGGTCTGTAATTTCTGACTTCCACAGAGGTGCTTTTTGGTCATCAGTGCTCCATCAAGAGTGCTTCTCCAAGTTAAAGAACATTTCATTTTAATCAGCGCGAGGCCTCTTTAGCTGCAGATATGTTCTGGCTTTTCAGGGTTCAAGTGGTTCTTCAGGACTAAATTATATCCACTGCTCTGAGTAGTGACAGAGGTGTGAAGCCCTCCTAACACCAGGAAATGACAGTTTATTAAATACTGTCACATTCAGTTAGTTGCTGCTGCCGCTATTGATCAAACCTTCCCCACTGGTGTTTGATGAAATATGAAGCTTGAGTGAAACACAACACAATTATCTAGGGGGAAATAATTACGCATAATGGTGTAAAGATGAAAGCAGACATAAAGATGTATGTGTGGATAAGAATGGAAAGGTATTTCAACATAAATGTTTAATAATACTAAATTTAACTTTACTAAAATTAAACACAGAGACAGAGTTGTAGGTTGCGCCTTAATATATGATCTGATTAATGTGAACGCCTGTTAATTGATGGTTAAGTTTATGTCTTTGTGTCAGTTTTTGACAATATTAGCAACGAAAAAGCAATACATGAAAACAGAGAATTAAAAGAAAGCATGAAAAGCAAGCTGGAAACAAGAAACATCTTTTAAAATACCTTTTTTCCCCACAGTGTGCTAAGTCAGTCATACCAGCAAATTTAAATACTGTACAATTAGTGAAACTAGCAAACTCAAAAAATGAAGCAGTGTAGAACTGAGGAGAGTTTTAGGAAGTCTGCAAAGCGTGTATGTATATTTATGCATAAAAACAGCAACAGACTAGTAACAAGAATGGAAAACTGGAGAAACAGCAGGAAGGTGAACACCTATTAAGTTTGTTGGGATCAATGATGGATCTAAAGTCTAAGAGCTGCTGGGAGGAAGGATCTGTGATCACGCTCCTTTGTCCCCTATAGTCACATGGTCACATGACCGGGGACCCCAACCCAGAGCACGCTGCAGACTAATAAAGCATGAGCAGCCTTCTCTAGGTCACAGCGGTTTAAAGGTGCCATGACATCACTGCATAAACCATTACAGGTAGTTAATATTGCTGCATATGTAACTTCTCCAAAAATAACATCATGTTGTTATTTTGTCAGGCTAAATGTGCCTCCTCAGTAAAAGGGGTGGTAGTGGTCATGATAAGCAGCGCTTTCTGCTTTGCTTTGCAACACGTCCGGTTTGTTTCCTCCTCAGCACCATTTCCTCCTGAGAGGGAGAGCCATCCGTCTCTGCTGGAGGACGGAGCAGCTGGACGTAGTGACACACTTTACCGTAATGCTCCTAATATCCACTGAGTGGAGCGGCTTCATTGCTAACCAAAGTCCTACTTACACAGTTTAACAGATTTTTGAGCGCATTGTGCCACATAAAATCGGTCAGTAAACACAACGGTAATCGTAGATAAGGCGCAGCATCAATTTCTGAGAATATTTAGGTATTTTTAAGTGCGCCTTATAGTCCGAAAAATACAGTAAATACGTTGAGGTGCAAAGGAGAGAAAGTGGTTGGAGGTCAGATGTTTTACACCTTTTCAACGTCGCTTTTATTTTGAAGGCTTATGACTGGCTGTCGTAGGTTATAGCTTTGTGCTTCACTGCCCCCTGTGCATCTGGAACGTTTAAGTCTGGCCCTTCTCTGGACTCGTGTTCAGATCCTGCAGACGGCATCAATCCTCTGCTATCCTGACCACCGGTGCTAGGTCCGTCCTCTCCTGATAATAATGATTGTATTTGCTCTTAAATCATGATCGTGTGCGATCTGATGTGCTGTCGTTCCCATGAGGTTAAATTTAAGCCATTTCAAAACCCAGAAAAGACCAGATTATTATTTATTATTATTATGTTCTGATTTGGCAAATCTTGCAATTATTGAGGGTGCTTATTTTTTCCTCACTACTTTTTAGGTAGATTTCTACACATACCTACAATTTAGCATTGTTTCTGTTATGTAATGCACTTGGTGCTTTGCAGCTTGTTATCCAGTTCACCTTGTATTAAATAGAAAGCACATTGTGTTTCTCTCTGCATGAAATGAGCCATAACAACACAAATGCATCCTGACATGCGCAGCAGCACTAGAACATGAAGAAAAAAGTGTGTTTGCATAGAATGGTGGGAATATTCAGGTGCTGAGGGATTTTGAAGGAAGCAGAGTGAGATATCTCCACAAACTGTAGAGTTTCACATCATAATTACATCAGGCCCCGCTCCAGCCTCACCTTCCCAACTTTAAACCCTCCTGGAAATGAATGTCACAGAGTTTAATAGCTGCGTCATCTACCTGAATATAACTCCACACACGTGTCCGATCAGACAGCGCAGGTAATCTGTGTCCTTTATCAGGCGCAGCAGCTGGATCAGCAGCAGGTATCTGTGTGTCCTCAGACTGTGTCACAGCTCAGCTTCCTCTCACTCCTCCTGTCTGTTTGAGTTAAGAGGAGGTCAGACAGCAGCAGATTAAATGTGTCACATTTACAAAGATCCATCACTCTGTCCTTTGTCCCAGTGGGATGTGAAACAGAGGTGTTTGGTTTCAGGAGATGGGGGAGGAAAGGTAGCTGAGCTCCACGATGCTTCCGACATTATATTGAGGGAAATAATTCAGCAATAAGCTGCTCTATGTTCCAGCTGCTAACAAAATCTCTCTATTCAGGCATCTGAGGACACTTAGAGGGGTCTCCATGTCAAGGCAATTAGCCAATCATATGCTATGTTATGCACGTGCTCTGTCTGCACTGATGAAGATGAACTCACCTCAGTATGCAAGATGCTTGGAGTGGCTCAGACGGACGGTACATTTTACACCCTTCATCCCATTAAACACAGCGTATCCAAAAGAGGGACTGCGTCATAAGCAACACACATACGTGTCTAATGTGATTAAACTTTACGCTTAAAGATGCTTCATTTCTTCATGTTTCCATTTAGAACAGAATCCCCAGGGATGTGATTACTAATGCTAGCTCCCTGCAGTCTGTTATTCCTGCATTCTGCTCACCCCTAAATCCTTGTGTTTGTCACCTGTTTAGCTTCCTGTTAGCAGGTCTAATATAAGTTTATTAGTTCTGTTAGATCCTTAGTTATGCTTGCCTTTCTTTACCTCAGTGTATATCGTTAGATTTAATTAGCTTAGGGTCCTTTATTTCTGTAGTTCTGTTATATATGTGTTTCTTCTTAGCTTAATTAGATTTCCATTATCGTGGTCCCTGCTAGGTTCTGTTATGCCCTGCACCTGCCAGTGCATTGCCCCTCCTTACAGCCTCATTACACCACTCAGTTCACCTGTGCTGTATTGTCCACCATTGTTTCCCTCCGTGTCTCCCCCCTTTAGGCTCAGCCCATCCGTCATTCTGCCCTGTTCTGGTTTCACCCCTGCTGGATTCCTGTGTCTAGAACGCCTTGTTTTACTCATTAAATCATCTTCACATCAACATGTGACTCCTGAGCTCTCGTTTGCATTAGAACAGAACAGAATAGAGTAAAAAATAATGGAAACGTCCTTTATTGAAAGCTCAGGGCTACCAGTAGCAAAGTAAAAGATAGATGGACTGATAATAAAATGTTTTTCATGATCTGAAACATTGACATTTAACAAAGAAGCAAAAATAAAATAAATCTTAGTGGGCAAATAGTTTCTTACTTGACTTCAGACATGAAGGATCAAAAGCTCCAGAGGTGGATCACTCTGAACAGCCATCTATTTCCTCCCCCTGCTCAGTCCTTTTAGGGTTCCAGGCGACCGGTGCCCATCTCCAGCGGTCAAAGGTCAACGGCAGACAGCAGCCTGGGCCAGGCCGTTAGAGAGATGCTCAGAACCGACAGGTACCAGGATGCAGCCATGGGGAGAACATGGTAGTGTCTTGCAGAAAGAACCTGACCAGGATTCATCCCTGGGACCTTTAATGGACCACCCTGCAGCCCCAGCAAGAACATCCTGCTGTAAAACTGGGCTGTGTCATTTTAAATTGACTTGGAGTCCTTTGCTGTGACATAATTTGAAGTCTTAATTTACAAACCAGTTACCCACACTGAAGCATCCCTCCTGTGTTTGTTGAGAAAAGGGTCGATGCTCCATCTCCATCCGCTGCCTCTTCCTGAATCATTAACCTCTCTGGAGTCTTTGAGGAGCAGCAGAGCGAGGGAGAACGCAGAGGAAGCCTCAGAGCCTGAAAACCAACCTCTTACCCAGCAGATCCTCAACCAGAGGAGGAGCCTGCAGACCTCCATCACACGCCTGCGGTTACCACACATCTGTCTGATCTCATCACCAGCAGGAAGACAGAACGCTTCGCTGACGGCTTCACATCCAGACCTGCAGCCGCTCGGCTCGCTCTAAGTGAACAGCTGACAGGCGGCCCAACAGCAGCCAGCAGCGGGAACCGACAGCGGGGAAATTGCTTCTGTAACACGAGCGCCTCGTGCCTCTTATGGTTTAGAGGCGGTCGTATCAAACTGACTCTGGATGATGTGCTGGGCTGCAGATTGATGAAACTCCTGGACCTGCGTTGGTTTGCCTTTCCCATGAATCTTTTTACCTCGCATCACACCATGAATCCTGCCTGCTTCACTGTGTGCTAAAGCTGCCATGCATGGCTGTTTGTGCAGATTATGACAGCAGGACAGGAAGATACAGAGAATATTCCTGGATATCGTCAGACAGCAGGCAGCATGAGACAATAAATCACACACACACACACACACACACACACACACACACACACACACACACACACACACACACACACACACACACACACACACACACACACACACACACACACACACACACACAGATATATCTTGTATGTTTGCTGTCATCTTTCCTTTCTCACAGCTACAGTATGATGTACGCTCAAAGCTTCAGGTTATCCAGAAAGTCGTAGCTAAGGTGAATTTTAGGTCTGAATTAGGATTCAGACTAAATTTACTGAATTATAAGAACCTTGTAATGGCAGCATGGAGAAGGAGGTGGAGCATGGGTTTGTCTGCAGTGATGAGAAAGTGTCTCCAGGATGCTGCAGTGAAGAAAGAGCTCAGATGAAAGTTGAAAATCTGAATTTTCTGAGATGAGATGTAGATCATGACGACTAGATCCTGGATAGTTTCCTTATTTCTGAGAAAGAAGGACAGCACCGGGTGGAGCTGCTGCCCCTCCACATCTAAAGCAGACAGCTGAGATGGTGAGGATTCCTCCTGGGAACGCATGGATGGCCGGAGTTTCAAGAAAGGAACTCAGACGGATGAAAACAGCAATCAGAATCCAATAGAGAAGCAGAAGAACAGATCAAAGCTCACCAACACCTCCACAAGAACACAACCCTTCCCAAAGTCTTCCCACCCAGAAGAAGCTCTCTCTCCATCTGACCCCACCCCCCTTCCCCCCGGAGCAGATAAATGCAGCTGAACTCCGTCACTTCACCTTCCATCAGAGCTGGAATCCCTACAGAGTGAAGTGTGAGGAGAAGAGGAAGAGTCTGTGGGGAAATGAACCTGACATGATGAGAATCACGCACAGTTTTCCATTCTGTGGCGATGAGAAGAAAATCATGAAGAAGTGATGGAGAGAGAGAGATTTGTGACTGCTTAAGTGTGTTTTCTGTCTAGAGAGTTTCCTCTGCAGCTGTCCATTCTGTAATTAAATCAAAGCAGAGATGACACAAAGAAATCTCTCTCAAGTACTGCAATCAAAGTTTCACTACAGCTGTTATTACTCTATTATTTTAGAGAGCGGACCCCTTCAGGCTCTCCATTTTCTTATTTAAAAAGAAAAGGTGCCTCCTGTGTTCCAGGAAGTTGCTGGAAACAGTTTGGTCTGACTTCCTGTGTTCGTAGGACGCCCAGTAATTACCTGTTTGTCATTCGTCAGAAACACTGTAATTTTCATTCAAACCTGTAAGATTAGACGTCAAGTTACAGCGACACTGTGCTAAGAATAAACCAGATTAGCATGAATACCACAGTCGGTTGCATGGGAGCTTCTCCTGATGCCTGCGTGGAATCCAGTACAGAACATTAATGCTGATGAAAATCGGCCAGGAATAAGGAGCCGAATCACAAATTTTTCTCAAACATTCATCTGATTACATTTTTTAGTAGCTCAGAGTAAATGTTAAGAACCCAGGCAACTCTTTAGGGCAGATTTATTTTCTCTTTATTAATGATGTTTTAATATAATGTAATGGTTGTGCCATACATTATATGGCACTATATATCATGAAAATAGTAGAAAGGAATGATTTGAGCTCTGGCGATCTTTTAACAGTAAACTCTGCACACATGTAGAATAAAGGAGTGACAACTTCTCTTCAAGTTCAAGAATTTATTAACAGAAATGTCCATGGTGCAGCTTTGCCTGCTGCACCATGGACATTCATGGCAGTCTCCACCTCCCATACAGCTCCTGTTCCACACCTCAGCAATCACCTGCACCTGTCAGCCTTAATCAAGCCCGGACTAAGCACACCTGCCGAACCTCTTTCTTAAACCTCCCTCAGTTAGCTCTTCCTTGTCGGATCGTCTGCTCATTCCTGCACATTATTGCTTACCTCTGCTCTCGTCACTCAGACCTCGCCCTGCCAGTGTTTCTTTCACCTGCCTTCCTGCCTGCCTACCTGCCTACCTGCCTATCTGTCTACCTACCTGCCTATCTGTCTACCTACCTGCCTATCTGTCTACCTACCTGCCTATCTGTCTACCTACCTGCCTACCTGCCTACCTGCCTGCCTACCTACCTACCTGCCTACCTGCCTACCTGTCTACCTACCTGCCTAACTATCTGCCTACCTGCCTGCCTACCTGCCTACCTGCCTGCCTACCTACCTACCTGCCTACCTGCCTACCTGCCTACCTGTCTACCTACCTACCTGCCTACCTGCCTACCTGTCTACCTACCTACCTGCCTACCTGCCTACCTGCCTACCTGCCTGCCTACCTACCTACCTGCCTACCTGCCTACCTGTCTACCTACCTACCTGCCTACCTGCCTACCTGCCTGCCTACCTGCCTACCTGCCTGCCGGTAACTCTCTCTGCTGTGCTGCTGTTTCTGTTGCAACCCCGGCACTCCAAGAACTCTCCCTCTGCTGTGCTGCTGGCTGTTCCTCTACCCCAGCGCTCTGAGGACTCACTCCGCTGGGCTACCGGCTCCTTCTGGACCTCAGCACTCCCTCGTCTGTTCTGCATGTTTCCTGGCTCCCAGTGTCTGCCTTGCTCAACAGCACAGCACCTGCAGCTCTCCAGCTCTTACCCGTCCACCTGCTCCTGCCATCACCACTCACCTGCTCCAGCCTTGTATGACCTGTTGGTCACATCCTCCACAACCCTCAACCTTCAATAAAAACTCTTTAACTAAGCTCTGTGTGTGGCTGTGTTCGGGTCCGTCAAACAAATCATGACAAGAAATAAATGAACATCCAGAGAACATCACTATATAATGCTGTTTATGTGAATTAACTCTATATTTCAATCAACAAATCCTCTCTACTAGGCTAGTGAAGCTTAACTAAAACTACTAAGCAAAATGAAGATAAAAGAAGCTAAACTAAGGAACTATGTACACATAAAAGAAACAAGACAAAATAAATGGTTGATCATCATCAGAATGATTCAGTGAATCCCACTGCAGATCTGAGTTAAAGAACCAAAGTTCATCTTAAAGAACATGGAATGACGTTAAATTAGCTTAACCAATTCAGAACAACATCTGGTATGTTTCAACCCATTCACAATGCAAATCCTGAGTTAAACAAAACATTATTTGATAAAATAATATTTTAAAGAATGATTTGCTCTGTGAAATCAATAACCTTTAGGACACTTGATTTTATTAATGCAATTAAAAATAATTAAGACATTAATTGGTAACTTAGGACGCTAGAGGGCGCTGTAGCAGACGATCGACCAGAAATGACGTGTCGTAGCGCTTCCTGTGGTCGTTGTTTACTTTAGCTTGAGTTTAAGCCTAAAGACCTCGTTGCTGCAGACAAAGCTGCAGACTGTATATCCATCTGGGTAACACCCATGAACAAGACACCAGGAGGCTGGAGTCCACAAAACACATGTGGATAAAACCATTAGATTCCCACGTCCACCTCAGCACTGCAAGGATAACTATACGGTCCATTCCTCCATGAGGATGAAAGCAAAACAGCATTTAACCTCCTGGATTCATCAGTCATGATATTTCCAACCAGCTTCAAGGAACAGAGCTTCAGGAATGACAACAGATCGGACGTTTTCAACGTCAATCTTTCATGTAGTTAAAGGCTCCATGTAGAACTAGATTAGTACCATATGTTCAGATTTTTCCTTAGAGAGGAAACTTTTTGACCAATCTGTATAATCTCATTGAATTTGACTTTGGAAAGTTGAGATGACATGTATCATGAATTGGCGCTATATAAACTTTAATTGAAATGAATTTCTAAATGAACTCAGAGCTTCAGATGGATAAGCACATCAATTATACACCAGAAAAAACACTCTTGGATGAGAGGAAATATCCCACTGGAAGGAGAACATCAGATTTCCTGCTGGGTTGAAGTTACGC
Organism: Fundulus diaphanus; assembly: GCA_037039145.1. Classification (NCBI taxonomy): domain Eukaryota; kingdom Metazoa; phylum Chordata; class Actinopteri; order Cyprinodontiformes; family Fundulidae; genus Fundulus; species Fundulus diaphanus. Next base: position 1,266,472 of record CM073126.1, read on the forward strand.
TGTGTACCTGGTGTTCATGTGCCACATTAAATATTAATAATGATAAATAGAGCGATAACAAGAGAGAGCACACCCCTTTGACCCAGACAGCGTGAAGTCCAGGTTTGCCTTTTATTTGTCCAAATCAGGGTCAGAATAAGTCAGAATAAGCTCAGACATGAACTCTGTGAAGTTTAAACTCATCAGTGTCTGTCACTGTCAGACAAGCAGGATGTGCAAAATTAAATGATAGATGGAGTGATACCGCTCAGAGCACCAACGTTTTGGGTAGATGTAGCCACCGCTGGTCTCGAGCATCGCCATGAGGTAGACAATAAGCTGGCCGCTGTTTTGCACAGAAGAGTTGGAATGACAGAAATAAAATAAAAGAGTCCAGCTGACAACTGCTCCACCCACTGAGCCACAGCACACGTGTTTTTGTTCATCAGGCACTAAGTTGTTGTTCTGTGTCGACAGAGTGAAGCGTCATGTTTTATGAACGGAGACAGTCTGGGACAAAGAATCTACTCATGCGGTTTTTAATCTGTTTCCAAACTTCTAAATCTAAAAAAAGGTGCAATAGAAAAGCAGGAGAGTGTTTGGAAGAAAAATCTTTGATTAAAATTAAAATCGCCACCTTAAAGCCTCCATGCGTCCTGATTTACATTCAGAAAGTGTATTTATTTCTCCCAGAAGGGAAACTAATGTGAACAATCTACTCTGGCTCTCCTTTCCGAACTTTTTCCCAAAAACAATATATAGTTTAAGCTGTGCAATGCAATAAAACCAATCCAATCTGTCGGAGGGGAGCATTAAAAATAGAAAAAGCTGCAATAACCTGGTTGCATAAGTGTGCACAACATTCAACCCAGTCTCTCTGGAAAACCTGTAATAACCACATTGGACCTAAGGGGAAACGTACTGTTGTCACAGTTTGGCTCCTTAAAGGTATAGTGGACGAATTGTTTGGAAATGTAGGTAATAAACACCTGAGCCACTTTTTGAATACCTGCACAGGTGTTAGATCATCTTCCTGCTCCTCAGAGGAATCCACTCTGGTCTTATTTCTTTCTTCTGAGGCCTTCCTCTTTTTCTCATAAACCTGTCAGATAGTTTCCATTTAATCTATGACCACTCCCTGTTTTTTAGCAGGAAATGCAACGTTTTCAGATAAGATCTGCAATTCTATAGTTTTTGATGACATCACCAACAAAAGTATGGATAATATTTTCCTAATCTCCATTCAGGGAGTGTAGACAATATTTCTATTAATAGTTTGCCCAACACTAACCGTTTGGTTAAAGCTGTGTCAATGGAGGCTGCTTTCTTTTTCCCCCCAAAAGATGTGTTGAAATTTATAAGAAATACAGAACGACAGTCTGTTCACAAGTCTTTAAGAACATTAATCAACATACTATGTGCATGCTGACGAAGATCTCGCTCCTTTTTTACAGTCTTTTTAACACAGCTTACCATGTAATACTGCGGCTTGATAAGGTCGAGTAAAACTGAAATCCACCAGAAACAGAAAATCAGGTTGGTTTAGAAAAACAGTTACATCAGAAAACAATTAGCACCAACATAATGTAATGAACTCAACTAAAGTATTCCAAAGGTCACAGGACATTTAAACAGTTAAATTAATATATGTATATGCTAATTAGATTGTTACCACACATTTTATGCTAATGTCCTGCAACAAGCTAGTTGGATGCATGGCTAGGTCTATTTCCTGGTGATAAACGTACAAAAAACTGTCAGGGTTCTCTGTGTCTTGCTGCTCTAACTCTACTCCTCAGGTGTGTCTAGTTGGCTGAGGAGGCGTGGCCCACACCTGCAGCTCGTTGCAGGCGGCTTCCTCTGGCTTCTTAAGCAGAGCGCTGACAGATGGAAGACGCCAGAGCCTTAACCAGTCGTGGTACGACGTGGCCTCTGTCCCAACTCTCGGAAGCCAGCTTGTGAGTTTTTACTCTTCGTTTTTTGACTAATTTATGGATCTCTCTGTTTTCGCCTCAGATTTTGGTGCTTGGATGCACTCACCTGTCTTGACGTCTCGCCCGAAGAAACAGACCAGCAGAACCTGTCTGCTCAGATTTTGCTCTGGCGCTCCCCTCATACTTCCTGGATGTTACCCAGCGAGGCCTGAGATCCCCTTTCCCGGGTTCTGTTGGTTCTGTGTTCACTCTGGTCAATCCATCTGTCAACCGTTGCCGATGAGGCTCGCTCAGGATCCCTCGCCAGTTACATCTGCCGTCCTCAGCCACTAGCCGCCTATCTCCAGCAGCGTAAAGTCATAGAGTCCTCCCGACGCTACTTCTTCCCGGTTAGGTCCGCCCAGCCCAATGGTAAGCAGCGCCACTTCTAGCAATTCTCCAGGTTCTCCTTTCAGAGTTACTCACTCCCTCTCTCTTGCAGACTCTCCAGCTGTGACGTTCTGACCCAGCCGAATCGCCTGTAGTTCCGTCCGTAGATCTGCCTGTTTCCAAAATAAACATCTTAAAACTGTGCATTGCCTCCCGTTCGTATCTGCATGTGGACTCGTCACCTGAAAACCATGACAGAAGAAGGCTCTGGCCACCAAAGTCCAGCGGATAGATGCAGTCGCTAGGTTTTGCCGTCAATTCAACACAGGAACAGCTTCAGAGATTAGCCGCTCAGTTTAGCTAGCTTATGGACACAGTCACTTCCGCGATGACGTCGCCTGTCACTCAAGACCTCAGCACCCCGCCTCCCGTCGCTCAGAGTACTGAGAATCAGATTTGGACTCCGCCGCTTGAGGGCGTGTCACCTGGTCCGGATAAGTTCTCTGGTGACAGTGGGAGTTGCGGTGGTTTCTTTTTCCAGTGTAAACTGGTGTTTAACCGTTCCCCTCAGACATTCGCCTCAGATGAGGTTAAGATATCTTATGTCTTACGACTACTAACGGGTAAGGCTCTTAGGTGGGCCGAGGCTCGATTCCCTGATTGTCAGTCATTCGGGGTTACTTTTCAGGACTTCGTTACCGAATTTAAGACAATTTTTTCACCCGAGTTAGATTCGGCTCAACAATCTCGTCATCTCCTCTCTTTGAAACAGCGCGGTCGACGCGTATCTGACTTTTCTGTGGAGTTTCGCACGTTTGCTGCTGCTGCGGGCTGGCAGCCGAGGCCGTTAAAGGCAGTATTTTTTCAGGCTCTTGATGAGACGCTAAAGGATGAGTTAGCCCGGGTTGAGGAGCCTGAGGATTTTGAGGAGTTTGTAGCGTTAGCAATCCGTTTGGATTCCCGATTACGCAGCCGGAACCGGTTTAGATCCAACCAGGCCTTGCGATCATCCACCTCATCTACACTTACCCATAGGGAACCCCGGTCCTGTACACCGCCTCCTGAACCCATGCAGTTGGGGCAGGTTGGTCTTACCAACAAGGAGCGTCAGCAGCGCTTCTCGGGAGATTTATGCCTTTATTGTGGAGGTGAAGGTCATTTCCTCAGAGACTTCGGCCAAAAGACCGAGTCCGCCGTTCGTAACGGGGAGAACGGTGGACGGTTTTGGATCTATTCCCCGGGTAGCCGTTAAGGCGTCTGCACTTTCTCGCTTATGTTTGCCAGTCACTTTAATGTTCGACCAGGATAGTTTTGATGTTTCGGCTCTAGTAGACTCTGGTTCTGATTTTAATCTCATAGACCAAGCCATAGTGGACCAGCTCCGTGTACCTGTCGATCCATTACCCGAGCCTCTCCAGGTCTCGTCTTTAGATGGGCAGAAGTTGACTTTGATCACCCATCGCACCCGACCACTAGTAGTGATAGTTTCCGGTAACCATCGAGAGCAACTATCATTTTTTGTTTTCCCGGTTAAGCGTTCACCCGTGGTTTTGGGGTTAGCCTGGTTAAAGGTCCACAGCCCGCAGTTTAACTGGGCTGAGTCCCGACTGGAATCATGGTCTCCAGCTTGTCATTCCCATTGTTTACAGTCCGCTCGCCCCGTATCTGTTTCCCATACCACCTTGACAGATTCCGGAGACGTTATTGATCTCTCTCGCGTTCCGGAAGAATACCACGACTTACGGCGGGTATTCAGTAAGACTCAGGCTTGTTCACTACCTCCACATCGCCCTTACGATTGCGCCATTGACTTGTTGCCTGGGGCTCCACTACCGGTGAGTCGGCTTTATAACATCTCCAGGTCAGAACGTCAATCGCTCGAGAAGTACATAGGGGAGTCTCTGGCTACAGGGTTAATTCGTCCTTCTTCCTCCCCATTAGGCGCCGGCTTCTTTTTTGTCGGCAAGAAGGACGGGACCCTTGGACCCTGTATTGATTATCGAGGGCTTAACCAAATAACCGTGAAGAATAAGTACCCGCTTCCTCTATTATCTTCAGCCCTCGAGCCAGTCCAGAATGCCAAGATCTTTACTAAGCTTGATCTGCGCAACGCTTATCATTTGGTTCGGGTGAGACAGGGGGATGAGTGGAAGACGGCCTTTAAGACTCCGTTAGGTCACTTCGAGTACCTAGTCATGCCTTTTGGTTTGTGCAATGCTCCGGCAGTTTTTCAGGCACTGGTAAATGATGTCCTGCGGGACTTTTTGAATGTTTTTGTTTTCGTCTATCTAGACGACATCCTGATTTACTCTCGTGACCTAGAACAACACAAGCAACATGTTCGTCTTGTTCTCCAGCGATTATTAGAGAATCGCTTATTTGTTAAAGCCGAGAAGTGTGACTTCCACCAGACTTCTATTTCTTTTCTTGGTCTTGTTTTAGAAGGCGGACAAGTGAGGTCAGACCCGGAGAAGATAAAGGCAGTAACGGAGTGGCCAGTTCCTGAGTCGCGCAAACAGCTCCAACGATTCCTAGGTTTCGCTAATTTCTATAGGCGCTTTATCAGGAACTACAGCCAGATAGCCTCCCCATTACATGCTCTCACCTCCACCAAGGTCCCATTCGTCTGGAGTCCTGAGGCAGAAGAGGCAATTAATAGACTTAAGTCCCGTTTTTCCCAGGCTCCCATACTCGTTCACCCTGATCCAGCCAAGCAGTTCATTCTTGAGATCGACGCTTCTAATACAGGTGTGGGAGCGGTTTTGTCTCAACAGTCCGAGGTTGATAGTAAACTACACCCTTGTGCATTCTTCTCCCGTCGTTTGTCCCCCGCTGAGCAGAACTATGATGTAGGCGATCGTGAGCTACTAGCCATTAAATTAGCTTTGGAAGAGTGGCGGCACTGGCTAGAGGGATCCGAGCAGCCCATCATAATATGGACAGATCACAAGAACCTCTCCTATCTGCAGCCAGCCCGTCGACTCAACTCCAGACAAGCCCGTTGGTCTTTGTTTTTCTCTCGATTCAACCTCACCATTACCTACAGACCTGGCTCCAGGAACGTCAAACCGGATGCTCTTTCTCGTCAATTTGCCCCGTTCGAACAGGAGAGAGAGCCGGAACCTATTCTTCCCCCCACATGTACTGTTGGAGGCCTGCATTGGGATCTGGAGGACAGGATCAACCAGGCCCAACTATTAGACCCGGATCCTGGTACGGGTCCGCCTGGACTTAAGTATGTTCCCCAGTCTGTTCGCCCTGAGGTTTTACGCTGGTGTCATGATGCTAAGTTTTCCGCCCATCCGGGTATTTATAGAACCCAGTCTCAGGTGTCCCGGCGATTCTGGTGGCCGTCATGGACCAAGGATGTCAGAGACTATGTTCTAGCCTGTCCTGTCTGCGCCCAGAATAAGTCTTCGACCCAGCCACCTTCTGGGTTGCTAAATCCTCTTCCTATCCCCAAACGTCCATGGTCCCACATTGCCATCGACTTCGTTACAGGTCTCCCTGTATCCCAAGGTATGTCAACAATTTTGACAGTTGTTGACCGGTTTTCGAAGTCATGTCATCTTATCCCCATCCGTAAGTTACCTAACGCTCTCCAGACTGCCCAGCTCCTCATAAAACATGTTTTCAAACTCCACGGTATCCCAGTTGACATTCTTTCTGACCGGGGTCCTCAGTTTATCTCTCAGGTCTGGCGGCACTTTTGCTCTGCTCTGGGTGCTCGTTACACACTCACCTCCGGATACCATCCTCAAACCAATGGCCAAACGGAACGAATGAACCAACAACTAGAGACCACCCTCCGCTGCCTCACGTCATCTTCACCTACTGACTGGAACAAGTTTTTGCCCTGGGTAGAGTATGCCTTGAACTCACACATCACCTCAGTCATGGGACGTTCACCTTTTGAAGTAGCTTTAGGATATCAACCTCCACTCCTACCCACAGACGAACTCAGGATTCCCTTCGCCTCCGTCAATGACTACATTGCTCGCTGCCAGGACATATGGAGAACAACGGTTACAGCACTTACTCGCACCGCAGAGCGGAGCAAGAGGTTCGCTGACCAGCACCGCAGACCAGCTCCCCACTATTGCCCCGGTCAGAGGGTTTGGTTATCTTCCAGAGATGTTTTGTCCAACCCGTCCGCAAAGAAGCTTGCTCCCCGGTTCACTGGTCCCTATGAGATAGAGACAGTTATTAACCCGACCACCGTCCGCCTACATTTACCCCTTCACTCTCGAGTACACCCTACCTTTCATGTTTCCCAGATCAAGCCCGTGTTGGACAGCAACTTGTGCCCTCCTTCCGGACCCCCTCCACCCTCCCAGGACAGTCAGAACCCTCGCGTCCTCAGGGTTGTGGATGCCCGTCGACGAGGTAGGGGTCACCAATAGTCATACTTCCTGGATGTTACCCAGCGAGGCCTGAGATCCCCTTTCCCGGGTTCTGTTGGTTCTGTGTTCACTCTGGTCAATCCATCTGTCAACCGTTGCCGATGAGGCTCGCTCAGGATCCCTCGCCAGTTACATCTGCCGTCCTCAGCCACTAGCCGCCTATCTCCAGCAGCGTAAAGTCATAGAGTCCTCCCGACGCTACTTCTTCCCGGTTAGGTCCGCCCAGCCCAATGGTAAGCAGCGCCACTTCTAGCAATTCTCCGGGTTCTTCTTTCAGAGTTACTCACTCCCTCTCTCTTGCAGACTCTCCAGCTGTGACGTTCTGACCCAGCCGAATCGCCTGTAGTTCCGTCCGTAGATCTGCCTGTTTCCAAAATAAACATCTTAAAACTGTGCATTGCCTCCCGTTCGTATCTGCATGTGGACTCGTCACCTGAAAACCATGACACTAACAAGGCATATAAAACCCAAAAAAGTGATGTAGACTTCTTGCATTAGCTATTAAACATGTATTAAGCTTGCAGCCATTGCTGTGGGCAGAATAAGTCAACAGTAAATGTGTGGTTTGGCTGAGATGTTAGACACAGCAGGAAGAGACAGGCTCACTAACAACTCTGCAGACTGAGCCTCCGTTACCCACAATGCACTGGAACCATCCACTAAGCTTTATACAATAAAATAAAGGTAAATCAACACCGACTCAATGATCATTTTCAGCATACTTTTAACATAATTTGCGATAAATGAATTATAAAAGATCTATGGCTAAATAAAATGCACCTTTCAACATTTTTATGAAGCATTTTACTGAAGGTTACAGATGGTTTTAGCTGAGGTGGTAGAAAACATGAACACCTTTCAAAACCAGGCAGATTTGACCCAAACCTTCAGGTGTTTGGTAAGAACTGTAACTGTGAGGGTTTGTAAGAAAATGAAAGAAACATCTGAAGACGTTCAGTTCATCCTGAGACATTTGAAATAAAAATCTGCGTCTAGGCGAGCATCTTTGCTGTTTGCAGCTAATCTCCACATGAACCATGCATGGTGTGTAATTGCAGTTTAGGGTTGTCTGTCCTGACAGATGTTCTGCAGTTCCCAGGTCTTTCAGCCGCGTCCTCAGTCAGCAGCAAAGAAAGCCTTCCTCCACATCTCAGCCTTCCCATCCATGTCTTCCTCAGCAGTTCACCGTTAGCTGTGATAGAAGAAGTGAAGCTCGTTTCCAGTGGAGATCTGCTGGTTTTCATCTCACTAATGATCATATTTGTGTTTGTTTCTGGTTATTTCTACCAAACCCAGCTGGATTCATGAGCTTCTGAATTATCTCTGTGCGCTGCAGACAAATGAAGGTGTTGTCAGCATATAAAGGTCTCCATGTCAGATCCTAATCAGGAATATTCAGCTGGTTCTTTCATCATGAGTCGGGATATAAAAACCTGATTGCTGTAGAAATATTTTAGGATCCTCTAAACAACGATCAATGACAGGCCGTGCTTACAATTCAGCAGAAATGAAGATATCCAGTTATTTTTATCACTTTCATCAGTTCTTTGGTTACAGCTCCAGCTGAACAGTCACGTTCCTTTAGTCTGTTAATGAGCAACTTTCTCTGAAGTTGTTTAAAACATGATGAACTTAAAAAATCTGACCAGAGTGTTTTAGCCGCAGAGACGTGAGGAATGAAATGACCTCCTTCATTCAGCCGCTCTGATCTCAGTTTACCTCGGATCACAGACAGCATCTGCATGACCTACTTGAGGAGTTTCAGTCAGGCTTCAGAGCTCATCATAGCACTGAAACAGCTCTGGTGAAGGTCACCAATGATATTCTCATGGCCTCAGATAATGGACTTGTGTCTATACTTGTCCTGTTAGATCTCAGTGCTGCATTTGATATAGTTGATCACAATATTCTCCTACAAAGACTTGAACATACTGTAGGGATTAAGGGGAAAGCATTAGGCTGGTTTAAATCTTATCTGTCGGACAGATTCCAGTTTGTTCATGTTAATAATAAATCTTCTTCAAACTCTAGGGTCACCTGTGGAGTACCACAGGGTTCAGTCCTTGGACCAATTCTATTTACTATATATATGCTTCCGATCGGCAAAATTATCAGACAGCATGGGATTAATTTCCACTGTTATGCTGATGACACTCAGCTATATTTATCCATAAATCCTGATGAATCCAATCAGTTACTTCGACTGCAGTCATGTCTTGATGACATCAAAAGCTGGATGACTTTAAATTTCCTGCATTTAAATTCTGACAAGACAGAAGTTGTAATCTTTGGGCCAGAGTCCTCAAAAAATAAACTTATTAATCAATCACTTAATCTGGATGACATTAACTTGGCCTCTGGTAATAAAGTTAAAAACCTTGGTGTTGTTTTCGACCAAGACATGTCATTTAAATCCCATATTAAACAGGTTTCCAGAGTTTCCTTTTTTCACCTCAGGAATATCGCCAAAATTAGAAACATTCTGTCCAGGAGTGATGCTGAAAAACTGGTCCATGCATTTGTTACTTCAAGGCTGGACTATTGTAATTCTTTACTATCAGGAAGTCCACAAAATGCAGTTCAAAGTCTTCAGCTGATCCAAAATGCTGCAGCAAGAGTTCTGATGAAAATCAACAAGAGGGATCATATTTCTCCAATTTTAGCTTCCCTTCATTGGCTTCCTGTTAAATCAAGAATAGAATTTAAAATTCTTCTTCTAACGTATAAAGCCCTTAATAACCAAGCTCCATCATATATCAGAGCTCTGATTACCCCGTATGTTCCTAACAGAGCACTTCGCTCTCAGACTGCAGGTCTGCTGGTGGTTCCTAGAGTCTCTAAAAGTAGAATGGGAGGCAGATCCTTTAGCTATCAGGCTCCTCTCCTGTGGAACCAACTCCCAGTTTTGGTCCGTGAGGCAGACACCCTATCTATTTTTAAGACTAATCTTAAAACTTTCCTTTTTGACAAAGCTTATAGTTAGAGTGGCTCATGTTACCCTGAGCTACCTCTATAGTTATGCTGCTATAGGCTTAGGCTACTGGAGGACATCAGGGTCTATTTCTCTCACTCTACTGATTTCTACTGTTCTCCATTCTACGGTTCTCCAGTTTTGCATTGTATTACATTGAAATGACTGTCGTCATTTCAGCTTTTAACTTTTTGCTCTCTCTCTTTTTCTTCATAGTAGGTACACCTGGTCTGGCGTTCTGTTAACTTTGACATCATCCAGAGAAGACGGCTCACCCGTTACTACCATCTAATGTAGAACAGATTACTAGATCAATGTGTGCTTCTGTGCTTTTTTGTCTCTCTTGTTGTGTCTCTGCTCTGTCTTCTGTAAACCCCAGTCGGTCGAGGCAGATGACCGTTCATACTGAGCCCGGTTCTGCCGGAGGTTTTTTTTTCCCGTTAATGGGTGGTTTTTCTTCCCACTGTCGCTTCATGCTTGCTCAGTATGAGGGATTGCAGCAAAGCCATGTACAATGCAGACGACTCTCCCTGTGGCTCTACGGTTCCCCAGGAGTGAATGCTGCTTGTCGGGACTTTGATGCAATCAACTGGTTCCCTTATATAGGACATTTTGACCAATCTGTATAATCTGACCCAATCTGTATAATATGATTGAACTTGATTTTGTAAAGTGCCTTGAGATGACATGTTTCATGATTTGGCGCTATATAAATAAAATTGAATTGAATTGAATTGAATTGCAGTCGCTTTGCTTAAAACATTAGAGCTCAAACCGGGTCAAAGGTTTTCTGAAACAAAAACAAAAAATCAGAATCCTTCTGAGAGTCTCAAAGGACCAAAGATCTAAACCCAGACTGTCAGAGAAAAACCAAAGTGTGAAACATAACCTGCATGAAGAGAGCTTCTAAACACAGCATGTTCTTCTAAAGCACAGTACGGCTTAGTTCATACATGTAAGATGATGTTCAGCATCAATTAGGGAGCAACACGTTAAACAGGACTCATCGCATCAGGAAAGGGTTGATAAAGAGCTCTGAGGCGAGGCGTGATGCCTAATTAAATCCTGTCAACACTGACAGACAGAATCTGGAGGTCCGCTTCATCTAACCGGGTTTTATGGACAGTTTCACACAGGAAGGCTGTTCAGTAGAAACCAGCTCACAAGCAGCTGATAAATAAATCTAACAAAAATAAAAACTGAGCTCAGTACCAGCTTGACGCAGAAGGTTTTAATGTTCTAATTTCATTTCATGTTTGTTCAAAGTTAAAGATAGATTTGAGCCGTCAGGGTGTCAGATAATATGTTCCTTAGGTTTCAGGTTTATATTCTGCTCTTCATTCCTACTAGAATCTGCTGAAACTGTGTGAAGTCATAGTTCATTTTGTCCACACAGCGGATGTGGAGCTTCAGCCAACAGGTCCGGTACTTTCTGTTTACTCGGCAGAAAACCTGCTGTGAACCTGGTCCTGGATCAGAGCCGGGTCTGGGAAGTTACTGTGGGTTAGGGTGGATGCAGCACCCATCATGTTAAACCCTTTATTTGCTGCATCTCTCACATTAACTCCTGGACGTTGACTGATTGTGGCGGGCAGCCGGGCTGAGCGTGTGCGCCGGGACACAAAGAACATCTCTGGAGTGACATGCTGCCTGTGCCGAGGATGTGGCTCAGCTTCTTTTAGGTTGCTTTTGCACTTCTAGTCTCTGAGCGCCTTTTTGTTGTTGTTGAACTCGGCTTATGTTCCTCTTTACGTTGTGTAAGTGTGCGCACATATTTCTCTGAGATTAAAAGTGTCTCTTTCAGCCTGAGTGTGGGGGAGGAAGAGGGAGGTCACAAGCTATTACTCATGGCGGGCTGTGTTTACTTTCATCTAATAGGAAAAACGGCATTGATGGCGTCCACCGCATTATAAATCGATAGATTAACCAAACACGTAATAAATCATGCAGCCGTTGGTTTGTTGCAGCAATGGACTCCTTTGCATTGATTTCTGCATAGATTTAATAAGAAGCTCCCAACAGACGGAGAGGATCACTTGGCTGCGATCTAAATTAAGCTCTCCAGGATGTAATCACACCTTCCTCTATTAAATGGGTCGGCTTAGCTCATAAAGCATAACTGCAGGACTCTGGGGGCCCCAGTCAGAGTCAGGGGGCCTGTAGTTTTAAAAGGATACTAAGGTTTAAAGAGCTAATCATAACCTATAAATGTGAAAATGTGGTTCACCTTTAAAAAAGAAAAACATATGAGGTCAGAGACATAAAACCGGAAAATGCTCTTTAACTTTATGTCTAATAGATGATAAAACTGGGCTTTTCTTTGCATTGAATCATTTTCTCATTCCACCAATTCGTCCATAAAAGCTAATAGATGGTATGAGTGCTTTGTTTGTGTTTTTCTTCAGCATATCTGGCTTAAATTGGGCTAAAACATCGGGACAAGTCAGCCGACGAGCCTTCCTGCCACACGTTTTCCTTTTAGAAACTCCAGTTCTCAACCTTCTGGTTTTTCTGTTTGCCCTTCATCCAGATGTAAAATGTCCAGAAGGGTCAGCTGGGTTTCCATCAACGTCTTTATGCACATTTTGAAATATCACTTTAGATAAAGTTGATGGAAATGGCAAAATTTAAAACAACTTCCTCAATTTTGCAATTTTTTTATTTTTTAAGCTTGTTTGAGGCATTTTTTTCTAAAAAAGAGTTAATGTGCAAAACCGGAGATGGTACTGGGCTTGATTGACCATAAAACAGACCTGACCAGAACCCCGTAGAGAATCTACCGAGTTTAGTCCAGAGGAAGATGAGAGACACCAGAACCCCGAAAAATGTTTGGTCTAACAACGTATCTGTCTTTTAATAACCATTATTCATTTTAATAACCACGCCTGTTAGTCTATTTATTTTGTCAGTAAATATGATTACATCCACATTGTGACTTGTACTCACAAGCAGACCCAGCATGCACTGAGACCATCTTTTAAACGCAGCTAAATGCAGCGAACATTTTCAGACAACAATCCTGCCCTAGTTCCTGGTAACAGACATTTTCTTCCACTTTCTCTCTGAGAACTTTAGGAAACTTTGCAAACTCCATGCTTTTCATCTAGTGAGGCAAACTTGCAAAAAACACTTTTTGAAGTTTTACAATGACTTTTAAAACCATTTCCCACGGGAAATCTCACGACTTTATCTGCTTAATTAAAATATTGCATTGTCATTTTATTGTAGCGCAGGTAAAAATTAACTTTCAACTTGACGATTTTGTCCCTTGAGACAAACGTTTGGACACCTCTGCTCTACAGGGAAGCAGAGGGCTGGACTGGACAGTTTTAGGAACCAGTCTCTGATAACTTGCCATCAGCCATTGACAGAAGTCGGCATAAATTTGGATTCCCTTGTGCAAAAATCAAGAAAGTGCTGAGTATAAATGATGTATCTTCACAGAACCCAACCAGCCTCCTGCTTTATTTTTAAAGGGAATCAGCAGATATTCTGTCTGCATTTGTTTGTTCACTTGTTAGCTATTAAACACAAGAGCCACAGACAGAATAAATTCACTAATTACATCCAAAACACAGATGCTTAGTTTTGTCCATCAGCCATCAGCCATGAAGCGCCACCATTTCAAACAATTCCAGCTGCTTCAGCAATAGGAAAACCATTAAGAGCGACTCCAAAGCGTCCCGACCGCCTCTCTTCTCTGTCTGCAACATAAACCTGCGAAACACAGAGATGACACTTCAAACAGCATATGTTGGGATAATTAGCAAACCCAAACAATTAGCATTTTAGACGCCACACCAATTATTTCCATTTCAGTGTTGCAGCGATGTGAAGGAGGAAGGAGGGATGAAGGCAGAAGAAACGAAGCTGGAAGTCAGACGAGGAGCATCAGAAGCAGGAGAATCGCTCTTAAAGGGAGGAAGAAGGAAACCGGCTGTTTTCTTCAGAGCAAAATGTTGTTTGGCTGCAACAGCGAGCTGAAAATACTCCAGACAATGAATCGATGGAGGAGTCAAGCGGCTGAAAAAGGCCCTGATGGGCTGAACACACCCAGAGTCTCACTTATCAGAAGCATCACTGCCCACACCAGGAAACACTTTATGTTTAAAACCTTTTTAATTCAGTAAAATCATATTCCTGTGTTTGGTGTTTGGACCCAGCCACCATTCGTCCCACCCTGGGTTGTCCCACCCTGGGTCGTCCCATCCTGGGTCCATCCCGCCCTTAGTCGTCCCGCCCTGGGTTGTCCCACCCTGGGTCGTCCCGCCCTGGGTCCATGCCGTCCTGGGTCGTCTCCATCCTGGGTCCGTCCCGCCTGGGTCCATCCCGCCTGGGTCCGTCGCGCCCTGGGTCCGTCCCGCCCTGGGTCGTCCCGCCCTGGGTCGTCCCGCCCTGGGTCGTCCCGCCCTGGGTCCGTCCCGCCCTGGGTTGTCCAGCCCTGGGTCGTCCCGCCCTGGGTCCGTCCCGCCCTGGGTCCGTCCCGCCCTGGGTCGTCCCGCCCTGGGTCGTCCAGCCTTGGGTCGTCCCGCCCTGGGTCCATCCCGCCCTGGGTTGTCCAGCCCTGGGTCCGTCCCGCCCTGGGTCCGTCCCGCCCTGGGTCGTCCCGCCCTGGGTCGTCCCGCCCTGGCTCCGTCCCGCCTGGGTCCGTCCCGCCTGGGTCCATCGCGCCTGGGTCCGTCGCGCCCTGGGTCCGTCCCGCCCTGGGTTGTCCAGCCCTGGGTCGTCCCGCCTGGGTCCGTCGCGCCCTGGGTCCGTCCCGCCCTGGGTCGTCCCGCCCTGGGTCGTCCCGCCCTGGGTTGTCCAGCCCTGGGTCATCCCGCCTGGGTCCGTCGCGCCCTGGGTCCGTCCCGCCCTGGGTTGTCCAGCCCTGGGTCCGTCCCGCCCTGGGTCGTCCCGCCCTGGGTTGTCCAGCCCTGGGTCATCCCGCCTGGGTCCGTCGCGCCCTGGGTCCGTCCAGCCCTGGGTCGTCCCGCCCTGGGTACGTCCCGCCCTGGGTCCATCCCGCCTGGGTCCATCCCGTCCTGAGTCGTCCCGCCCTGGGTCGTCCCGCCCTGGGTCCGTCCCGCCCTGGGTTGTCCAGCCCTGGGTCGTCCCGCCCTGGGTCCGTCCCGCCCTGGGTCCGTCCCGCCCTGGGTCGTCCCGCCCTGGGTCGTCCAGCCTTGGGTCGTCCCGCCCTGGGTCCATCCCGCCCTGGGTTGTCCAGCCCTGGGTCCGTCCCGCCCTGGGTCCGTCCCGCCCTGGGTCGTCCCGCCCTGGGTCGTCCCGCCCTGGCTCCGTCCCGCCTGGGTCCGTCCCGCCTGGGTCCATCGCGCCTGGGTCCGTCGCGCCCTGGGTCCGTCCCGCCCTGGGTTGTCCAGCCCTGGGTCGTCCCGCCTGGGTCCGTCGCGCCCTGGGTCCGTCCCGCCCTGGGTCGTCCCGCCCTGGGTCGTCCCGCCCTGGGTTGTCCAGCCCTGGGTCATCCCGCCTGGGTCCGTCGCGCCCTGGGTCCGTCCCGCCCTGGGTTGTCCAGCCCTGGGTCCGTCCCGCCCTGGGTCGTCCCGCCCTGGGTTGTCCAGCCCTGGGTCATCCCGCCTGGGTCCGTCGCGCCCTGGGTCCGTCCAGCCCTGGGTCGTCCCGCCCTGGGTCCGTCCCGCCCTGGGTCGTCCCGCCCTGGGTTGTCCAGCCCTGGGTCATCCCGCCTGGGTCCGTCGCGCCCTGGGTCCGTCCAGCCCTGGGTCGTCCCGCCCTGGGTACGTCCCGCCCTGGGTCCGTCCCGCCTGGGTCCATCGCGCCTGGGTCCGTCGCGCCCTGGGTCCGTCCCGCCCTGGGTTGTCCAGCCCTGGGTCGTCCCGCCTGGGTCCGTCGCGCCCTGGGTCCGTCCCGCCCTGGGTCGTCCCGCCCTGGGTCGTCCCGCCCTGGGTTGTCCAGCCCTGGGTCATCCCGCCTGGGTCCGTCGCGCCCTGGGTCCGTCCCGCCCTGGGTTGTCCAGCCCTGGGTCCGTCCCGCCCTGGGTCGTCCCGCCCTGGGTTGTCCAGCCCTGGGTCATCCCGCCTGGGTCCGTCGCGCCCTGGGTCCGTCCAGCCCTGGGTCGTCCCGCCCTGGGTACGTCCCGCCCTGGGTCCATCCCGCCTGGGTCCATCCCGTCCTGAGTCGTCCCGCCTGGGTCCGTCCTGCCTGGGTTCATCCCGCCTGGGTCCGTCCCGCCCTGGGTCATCCCATCCTGGGTTGTCCCGCCCTGGCTCCGTCCCGCCCTGGGTCGTCCCGCCCTGGGTCGTCCCGCCCTGGGTTGTCCGGCCCTGGGTCCGTCCCGCCCTGGGTCGTCCCGCCCTGGCTCCGTCCCGCCTGGGTCCGTCCCGCCTGGGTCCGTCCCGCCTGGGTCCGTCCCGCCTGGGTCCGTCCTTTTTCTGCCTTTAAAGTTTATTGTTCACAGTGTGTGTGAAAAAGAACCCGGGTTCTCTTTGGGTTCTCTGGCTTCCTTCCACAGTCCAGAAACATGACTGCTGTGTTAATTGGCCTAATTGCTGGTTGTTCTCTGTATCGCCCTGTAATGAGTGACCTGTCCAGGGTGGACCAATGACTGCTGGAGAGGGTCACTAGCCCCGCCCCCACCCGGTGATCCTGCAGCTACAAGCAGGAAAGTTTTGGAGCTCATCTTTTCATGCACATTCACAACAACTTCTGGGCCACATCCTCTTTCCTGCAGGTGAAGCTGAACCTGTCTGTCTGGTGTTCTGCGGCCATTGCTCAGCAAAGAGACACCAAGGAGAGAATCACCTGGACCTGCCTCAGCTTCACGGATTCCTGGCTGAGAATCACAGCCTCAGACTCAGAGGAGCTCATCCTGGTCTCAGCTTCTCCTCACTCAGCTGTCCATGTCCTGAAGACAGAACCCCGTCCTCCACACAAAGCAGGGATGATTCGCTGATGTTCACAAACCAACAGCTTCCTGAGGTCCAGTCAGCTCATTTCTCTTTCAGAAACGTTTACCGAGCAGCGATCTTCTGCTAACTGCCTCATCAGGACGTCTCATCGTCCTCTGAAGACCATAAATGTTGATTCACTTAATTCCTTTTCATGTCAGATCTCTGCGTTGATCTGGCTGACTTTTAAAAGCTGCCAAATTCTATTAAAATTACACAAACAGAGCAAAGCAGATGTAATGTCCAGGAAAGTCCAAACAACAGATCAGTGTGTTTGTGGTGGATCGTTGCCTCCATTAACCCGTAAAGAGTTTGTGAACGTTAGGAAGCCTCTGAGCCAGAGCAGAGCTGTGAATAAACCCAACGATTAACCACTTCCTGATTTCCCTCGAGTTTTCATCCCGTCTTCTGTGGTGTCGCCACGCACCGTCATTTTCCTTTTCCCAGCTTTTCTTCCACTGATGTCCCAAACAGGAGGTTTTCTGAACAGAAAGTGTTGGATAATTGGAGGAAATTGTAAATCAGACATTTATTTTTTACTGAACAACTCTGAACTGAACGGTTTGGTAACAACAGGACTAAAGTAAGTCGTCTGGGTTTGTTTGGTTTTGCTGCTGTCTCACCTTTAGGGTCACAGCAGGAGAGATAAAGAAGCGACAAACCGAGACGTAGAAGACAAAGCCGTCCAAACCGCACCCAGACGGAAACAGTTCAGCAGCCAGAAGGAGGAGTCTGATCTGGGTGGAAGAGCCGTGGAGACGCGGTGAGGAGTGAGGGTTCAGGAGTGGAAGTAGTGGATCGAGTTCAGTGATAAAATCAGTTCAGCGATCCTGATAATCAGGCTGGTGCTGTGGAGACCCACTGGTGTTCCTGCTGGTGGGGGAACCGTTGGGTCCGACTACAGGCTGACGTCTACCAGAGCTGCGTCTAGGGCTCCATCTGAATACCCTCAATAATACCTTCTAGCTCCTGTTCCTTGACCTTTCATGGGGTCAACAGTCAGAACTCTGTCGTGTGGAGGAAAGGAGCTTAAGACTGCGGTGCTGATTTCAGGCAGCCTTTAAAGGTGCATGGCCACGTTATTTCACTTTTTACATTTATACGTCTGCAGCTCACTCTGGTTTTTATGAAAGATTATCACATCCTGCTGCCGTATTAGTTGTTATTTTGGTGTTTTACGCTTTTGTTTTTGCTCAGTTTGTTAGCAAATAAAGCCTTTCATGCTTATTTTTAATAACAGAGGAAGTACGTACTGCACATGTGCAGCAAGGGATAAAACAAGGAAGCGGCTAACGGCTGTTAGCATCTCCCAGTGAAACAATGAAGAATATATATATATATATATATATATATATAATATGTATTAATATATATATGTAATATATATATATATATATATATATATATATTACATGAAGGAAACTCTCATGGATGATGAGAGTCAGATCTGGGTCTACAGCCTCCTGAAAATCAACTATAAAGTGATGCTCTCTTCTCTCCGGACATTTTCATTAACTTCCATGAGGGGGCGGTGCTGATACGTCATTTCACGCAAAGGATTGTGGGATTCCTTTTAGCTCCTTCCTTACTGACTGCACTATTCAGACAGCACTTATGTCAAAACTAATCGTACAATTTGTGGTCCTTTACCTGAAAGAAGTGGTCTTCTCTATTGTAGACTTCTGTAGTAATAAAAAGACTCTTGAAACAGAAACTATACTTAACATATAATCTAACTTCTTCCCATGTTGCCTTTGGGATACATGTCCCTGTTAGACTGTCCATTCTGCCCCGAGATAACTGTCCATTTTTTTATGCATCTGTGAAGTCCTTGGCCTGGTGAGTTATCTGCTGATTCCCTGTGGACTGCTTTCTGCAGCTCCAGCCTCTGTGATCGCATAATCCTCAGCAATTTATTATCTGGAACCTAGTTTAGCATCATTTAAACTCTGTGAACAGGAATAAAATTAGCAATGTGTGGACATGAGATAAAATTTTGGACATTTATATATATTTTTTGTAAGTGTGTGTTTACTTTGGCTCGGTTGCTTATTTATGACTTTTTAAAAGTAAAACGCACAACTGTAAATCTTCTGAGATTGCATTTATCATTTTAGATGTCCTGCTTCCAGGGATTTTAATACAATGTTAAAAATATTAATGGAGAAGACCCAGAGGGCATCTGATTACAGAGCAGAACAGTCCAAGGCGCCAAAAGGCTGCTTCTGGTGCTGAGTTGAACTCCAAGCTCCAGTGGGATCAGAACCATTTTGCTCTTAGTTACTTTTATATTTATTATTGAGGGGCGTCTGGAAACCACAGCCATCCATTCACACGTTCTGGCAAAAAAACAGTTTTTAAGCAATAATTTCTGTTGTTTATTTGAGGACGGCAGCGCTGCCGTCCGGCGGCAGCTGGATGTTTTGGGCCGGCTCTTTGAACGTCTGAGCGGTCACCTCCTGATTCCCCGCTCACAGCCGGAGCGTTCCCAGCCCGCTGCCAGGTTCAGCGTCCTGTCTGATTTTTATTCAACCCTTTTAACAGCCGGCCAACTGTCTCTGTGGCAACCCGCCACACTGACTGCTCATTTTCATGGATTATAATTGCAGAGGGTGGCCTTTAAAAGCACTCACAGGTTGTTTTTCTCCTTACAGTCAGCCTCATTTTACCCACAGTCATTATGTGAGTTTGTGGTTTTTAATTACCAATCAGATTTTATCCACTTGAACTAAAACGTCACCCATATTTCATAATGAACCAGCAGTTGAGCACATTTCAGAAACTCCCTCCCTGAAATATGACTCAATTATCTGTTTTTGGTAGAAAATGCCACCAAGAGAACAACAATTTGTGTCAACACTGATTTTGTAATCAATCCCAGTTTGGTTTAATGTTGACTCCAGGATCAACAGAGGAAGTGATTAGACCTGGACTGGGTGTACCGGACCCTCAGCCTGGAGGAACACCTGGTAGAGATGCTTTTTGGGGAGGAGACCGGTACAGGTCGCACTGAGAGGAAGTTAGAGGAAGTCTTAGCTGTGGTTTGTGTCTCGATGCCTTTTTTTAGCTGAAAATAGGTCTGTAGATACTCTAGATTTTGATATATTTGGTCACAAAGTGAACATTTTCTTTGGTTGTCTTTAAAGGTTTAGACATTTTAAAGGGATGCAGCGTTCAGATCTGGAGACAGACTGGCCTACAGCAGGGTTGGAAGTGAACTTAAAGGCATTCTGAAGGCCAAGCAAAGGTACAAGCAGCGCATGGAGGACCACCTCAGCAGCAACAAGTCATGCGACATGTGGAGAGGCATCAGAAACATCACGGACTTCAAGCGCAGAGACCAGCGGCTGATAATGACCGGCTCTCATTGACACCTTAAACAGCTTCTTTGACTCTCCAAGCTGCAGGGAGCCTGAACATCTCCCCCAGCCAGAGGAGAACCATCAGCCTCTCCTCCTGCAGCTCCACCAGGTGACCTCCTCCCTGAAGAAGGTCAACACCAACCAGGCTGCAGGTCCAGACATGGTGTCGGCCCAGACGCTTAAATCGTGTGCTACCAGCTAGCAGGACATCTGGACATCTTCAGTCTCTCCCTGCAGCTCTTCACAGTTCCTGCCTGTCTGAAATCCTCCGTCAGCGTTCCTGTCCCCAATAAACCAACCATCTCCTGCCTCAGTGACCATCGTCCCATCGCTCTGACCCCCGTCATCATCAAGGGCTTCCAGAGGATCCTCCTAAAGTCCATCAAGGATCCGTCCCTGCTGGACAGCCTGCAGTTCACCCACAGGGAGAATGTCTCCACAGAGGACGCTGACTGGTTAGAACGTCTCCACAGAAGACGCTGTCTGGTTAGAACGTCTCCACAGAGGACGCTGACTGGTTAGAACGTCTCCACAGAGGACGCCGTCTGGTTAGAACGTCTCCACAGAGGACGCTGTCTGGTTAGAACGTCTCCACAGAGGACGCTGTCTGGTTAGAACGTCTCCTCAGAGGACGCTGTCTGGTTAACATGTCTACACAGAGGACGCTGTCTGGTTAGCACTCAGCTCTGACTCACCTGCAGCAGAACACCTGTCAGGGTGCTCTTCGTGGACTTCAGCATCAGCACGGTGCTCCCAGACATGCTGGCTCTGAAGCTCCACAGCATGGATTCTCCACACCTCTCTGCTCCTGGATCAGTGACATCCTCACCAACAGACCCAGGTGGTGATGATGGGGAACATCTGCTCCACTGATCCTCAGGAGCACCACAGGGCTGTGTCCTCAGCCCAGCTCTCTTCACCTTTTCACCCAGGACTGTCCTGCTGTCCCCCCACAGACACAGTGGAGAAGTTTGTGGATGACACCACTGTAGAGGGTCTCATCTCCACCAATGATGAGTCCCACTACAGGGAGGAGGTCAGCAATCTGACACAGTGGAGCTCCAGGAACAACCTGATCCTGAACACCAGTCAGACCAAGGAGGTAATGATGGACTACAGGAGGTCCAGGAGGACTGAACACCTCCTCTCTACAGGGGGAGGTGGTGGAGGCGTGAACAGCATCAGGTTCCTGGACATCCACATCTCCTCTGACCTCCTGGACAGTGAACACATCCACCTGGTGAAGAAGGCCCAACAACGGCTCTTCTTCCTCAGGAAGCTGAAAAGGTCTGGACTTCCCACTAAGCTGCTCTTTAACAGCTACTCCAAAAACAGAGCATGTTACTCTTATTGTGGCCTCACTCCATCGGCTCCCAGGACATTTTAGAGTTCATTTTAAAACTTTAAAATTTTAGTTTTTAAGTGCTTGAATGACCTTGCCCCGCCGTACCACCTGAGCTTCTTCATCCCTCCTTACATTCTTGGGCCCTCAGGTCAGCTGAGCTGCATCTCCTGGAGGTCTGAGAGGAAGCTCAGTGGGGGGGGGGGGGGCTTTTCTGTTGTTGGTCCTCAGTTATAGAATAACAGCGCCTGCACATAAGAGAGGCTCCTCCACTGCCCACATTTAAAACTCTCCTTAAAAAAAACACTATTATTCTTTGGCTTTTTCCACTAGTGACACTTCATTTTAAATTAATTTCATTGTTTCTTTTAAGTGTTTCCATGCATTATCTTTATCTTATTATCTTTATCGTATCATTTTGTTTCAGCTGTTGGCTCTTTTTTTAAGCGCTTTATGAATAAAGACGGTATGGTAAGAAGGTCCAGATGCATCTCCACTGATAGCCCCCCCCAGGCAATGTAATGTTTGCCCTTCTACCTTCAGAACCTCAAATCCAGAACTAATAAACTCAAAAACAGCTTCTTCCCCAGAGCTGTGAGGGCAATCGCCCCCTGATGGGAGACTGCCGTCCATCACATGTTCATCACATGTTACAATCATATGCTACAATTCATCTAATGTGTTTAAGCCCATCATACGTTACACTCACTTTAATGCTCCTGCCTATTTGCTCACTATTAACTCAGAATATCTAAATGCACATTTCTGTAAATGAAGCCTCAAATCTTTGCACAAAAGCACCTTATTTCCTCATTATCTAATGAAGGACAACTAGTTCATGTAACATGGCTCAGCTACTCACACAGGAACTGATCCAAACTTTTGAATCTTCATCTTTTTTTAATTGTTCATTGCCTGTTTGTCTGTTACGTGTACTCTTAGCCGGAGTGGCCAAGAAGGAATTTCACCACAGTAACAGGCGGTGACAATAAAGACTCTGTGAAATCTGTTTCAGATGAGATTCACAACCTTTAGAAAAAGAAAAGAAAGATCTCTCCGTTAAGTCCACAGACTCTCTACTACCCCCAAACACACTTCACCGGGCAGGAATACATCATCCATCACAGACTTTTCATGTGCAGGAGTCATTGCTTTGTTTCTCGTGAAGTAATGACCTTATTTTTTACAAATAAAAATAAAAGTATATCTACTCGGCCTCAGAGATATTCTGTCATCTCTGTGTTTCCAGAACCTCAGTCACAGATGCTGCTGCTGTAGAAGAAATGTCTCACCTTCAGAAGATGAACTAAGTTTGATCCCTGCTGACTTCCACAAGGCTCTGCTGACAACATGGCCAAACTCTCCAGCGTTTGACATCATAACAGTAAAAACTGAGGGTTTCTATCATCTCCAAAGGGCTGTGTCTCTGGTGACTGGCAGGTGTTTCCTCACAGCTGAAGCTCATCCAGCCCAATCAGGGCGAGCATAAAGAGGAGCAGATTCCCTGAGGCCGATGCCGGGTTGCTGTGCTGCATGATGATCAGATCTACTTCCAGGTTCCTGTCTTCCTTGGTGTTCCTGCGCTTCCCTCTTTGTTGTCCTCTTTCTCATTTTTCCAGTTCACCCTCTGTTCCTTGATTCCTTTGCCTCCTTGCTCTCAGAGTTTGTTGGACACCTAACCTCAATACTCCTCCTGTTAAAACTCTCCTGGCTGGTGCCCTGGTTTATGCTGCTGACAACGAAGTCCACCGCCTCTCAAACATTTAATCAACCGTCTCATCCATAATTTCCACCATATCTCAACCATTCTAAAGTCTCAAACCAAACCATCTCTGCCATTATAGTATAGTATAGTATATACATATCGTGTCACATCGTAAACTACATTCTCTATTTGTAGGGTTTTAAATGAATAAAAAAAGATTTATTGACAGAACGTTCAATAGATCACAGCTGAAAAACTATGAAATTCAGTTTAAGGCAGAATCACATGACGGCGTCCGTTTATTGTAACCTTGCCTGCAAGATGAATTTTGCGGTATTTGTGCGTTCACAAACACACGAGAATCCATCTTGTACCGCTCCGTCTTCAATCGTTTGTGTCCGAACCAAAAATGATTCGGGCCAATCACGTGGCAGTATTAAGGTTTAAGGCGGGACATACCGGTGTGATGAAAGCAAGACCTGCTGAGCTCACAGCCGAACCAACCTAAACATGGCAGATGGAGGACATAGCTGCTGCCATCACATCTGATTGGTCAGAATCCACAATTTCTTCTTTGAAAGAAGAACAGCAGGAAGGGCCTTGACCGGCGTACCTTGTTGTGGTTTCTCATGACGTCTGCTGCTTATGTTTTCATTTCATTTTTCATTTGACTAAAACCAGCCTGTGGTAGGCGGGCACTAGGCGTCGCTTCACCCAAACAGCTCAGAGAGTTCTGCTGGACGTCCCTCCTTTCCCCAAATGGACACAAAGGAAGCAGAACCAGAATGATAATGTGCAGAACGGAGAGAGCTGCACATTATCTGTCTGGCTGGCCAGGTTATACTTAATGTGGACCTTCTTTGTTCCTAATTCTGAGCTAACTCTACATTTAGATTTTTACATCAAACCTGTGATGATAAATCCTGTCTACATTTAAAACCCATGGGGTCCACATGTAGGATGAGTTTTAAAATCAGCTGCTTTACTCGGTGAGTAAATTCAAGGCCAGATGAGGGTGCATAATAATAAAGGATAAAGTAATCCCACCCCACCTGGAAAAACATAAACAATAATGATCAGAAGCAGACCCAAAAGAAGACTAAACACAAACATATTCTGATCATGACATTAGCTACGTTTACATGGACAAAGGTTATCAGAATAAAAATGCATCATGTAAACAAGACAATCAGAATATTATGATTGGATTAAGCTCAATCAGAATGAAACTGTAATCTGAATGAGAGGGGTGGTTTATGCCTGTTGATAATCTGATCAGCGTGCATCTAAACGCTGGTCAGGATCAAGTTAATCCTAATGTGGAAAACTGAGCTGAGTGTCTGACGTAAACGTGACGTATTTCTGCTTTGAGTGGCGGAAACACGATGGCAAGCAAAACTGTTGAGGCTCCCAAAGCAGCCTTCTATTAGAAACATTAACAGAGCTCAAATTATTATTTATTAACTGTAATTAGAAGCTGGTGCGACTCCAGCCTGGGCGCTCCGAAGACAAACTTGTATAAACTTTTTTGTTTGATATTTTTTTCTGTTCAGCACAGATGGAAGTTCTTCTTCTTCTGTGTTTTTTAGGGAAAGAGAATAACTGCGCTTGTCAGAGTGGTTCTATTCTGAATAGAGCCAGGTGCATAGAAACACACATTATGATCGGATTTATTGATTAGTATCCATGTAAACAGCACAATCTATTTTTTGTTTTTTAATCTGAATACATTTCAGTCAGATTGTATGTTTTGTGAAAGTAAACATAACTACTGTTTTCCTGCACCAGATTAAAGACGATCAACTTTAAATGATGAGAAAACCGACCTATAAATACAACACAAGGGAATTATGAAAGCCTAAAGAATGATGCACTGCTATGCAGATGAGATAAACCTGCACCATGAAAATTATTGTTATATTAGTTTAATTTAACTCTAAATGAACGTTTAGCTAAAAGAATAAAAGAATCTTGTAATTTAGAGACACTTTTTATAATAGCTGTTCCTTTCCAATCTCCCTACCTCACCTTTACCAGTGCCCTGGCCAGTATGAAATTACCAGTACGGGTTAACCGGTACGGGTTAACCAGTATGGGTTAACCTGTATGGGTTTACCAGTATGGGTTGACCAGTATGAGTTAACCAGTATGAGTTAATCAGTATGGGTTGATCAGTATGGGTTAACCAGCATGAATTTACCAGTATGGGTTAACCAGTTTGGATTAACTAGTATGGGTTAACCAGTATGGGTTAACCAGTATGGGTTTACCAGTATGGGTTGACCAGTATGAGTTAACCAGTATGATTTTACCAGTATGGGTTGGCCAGTATGAGTTAATCAGTATGGGTTAACCAGCATGGATTTACCAGTATGGGTTAACCAGTTTGGATTAACAAGTATGGGTTAACCAGTATGGGTTTACCAGTATGGGTTGACCAGTATGAGTTAATCAGTATGGGTTAACCAGCATTAATTTACCAGTATGGGTTAACCAGTTTGGGTTAACCAGTATGGGTTAACCAGTATGGGTTGACCAGTATGAGTTTACCAGTATGGGTTAACCAGTATGGGTTGACCAGTATGGGTTAACCAGTTTGAGTTAACCAGTTTGGGTTAACCAGTATGGGTTGACCAGTATGGGTTAATCAGAATGGGTTAACCAGTGATAATTAAGAACCTGCTTCAGGAACTCTAGTAGCTCCTACCATTGCGCCCCAGTAGGGCTTTATATTTGGCAACAGGGATTCAAACACCCAACCTGCGGCGGTGCCAGTCCGGTCTACAGCTCTGCAAAGTGGAACTGCTGCTGTTAGCGTCATTTTCACCAGATTACATAAACTGGTTCACGGTGCAGCCGTCAGACAA
The DNA here is from genome assembly GCA_037039145.1 of Fundulus diaphanus. Classification (NCBI taxonomy): domain Eukaryota; kingdom Metazoa; phylum Chordata; class Actinopteri; order Cyprinodontiformes; family Fundulidae; genus Fundulus; species Fundulus diaphanus. Next base: position 1,292,306 of record CM073126.1, read on the forward strand.
AGTTCATGGTTTTAGGTTTCGATACATGATGTGAAAAAGAGAAACCAGAACAAATCAATGCAAACATGCCCTGGAAAGAACTTAAATCTTGCTGCTCATAAAAAGCTGAAAATCAACAGTCACATTTCCAAAATGCTCCTAAAAGTCTGGGACCGCCATGCTAACACCCTAACAGACTTTTTCCTTCCGTCTCTCTGACGCTTTCAAAGTTTTATCAGTTTGATCAACTTTGAGGTTTTCCAGGCGCCGTCATGTAGTTCCAAGGACACCCCCCCCCCCACACACACACACACACACCTGCAGAGACACAAGCCCTCAGACAGGATATGAGGTCACAGCGTGATGTATGTCACCATGCCAACCCTCGCTGGGCGGGCCCCTGGACCACTACGGCACAAATAAATCTCTCCCCATGCAATCGCTCATCTGATGCCGTCTGGTGAGTTTTTGCTCTTTTAAGTGTCCTGGTGCAGAATGTTGACTCCAAACCAGACCGAAGCTGCAGACTGAGTCCAGGAACCGAAGAATTAGTCCGGTCTGGGTCCGCCATCTGGATCCTGCTGTTAGTAGAAATAAATGCTGCCTGCTTCCAGCCAGTGAGATGCTTTCATTTCCTGAGACTGTGTTGGTAATGAAGACAGAAACAGTAAAAAGCAGAAAGGGAATTTTCTTCATGTATGGAAAGCAGAAACAGAACCAGAGCTCAGTAAATGTTCCTAACCTGATGAGCTTCCTCAGAGCCAGAGGAAGGGTTCCTGTACTGATGGAGCACCTTTCCCTACGTCTGTCCAGATTCAGCTCCGCACTACAACCCCATTCAATTGTGATTTATTCCCCTCCCTGACATGACCAGCAGTGCATCCGAGTCATTTTTCACCCCCGGCTCAGTGATAACTGGGTGAAATAAGCTTTTATCGGCCAGTTCCAGATCAGTCTGGGGTTCTGCTTGGATGCAGGAGCGGTTCCTGGAGGAAAACCTTATGCAGGAAACTGGGACAGATTGGTTTGTTTGACTCAGCTTAGTGAGGATGTTGATGTCCGTCATTGAAACCTGGGGGAGGAGCTCGGTGCTTCCTCTCCTGCAATCTTTCTGAGCTGTGTGAAAAACGAAATTTCGTTCTGTGTGCACTCTGTGTATACAAAATGACAATAAAGAAAGTCTAAGTCTAAGTCTAAGTCTCTGCAGGTTTCCTGGTCTTAGACTGTGGTGCTCTGCAGGTCTTCTTCTTGCTGATCGGCGGTCCACAGGGTGCGACTGCAGGTGGACCTGGCCCAGCTGGAGCTTTCTGAAGCTAATCAGGAGGAGCTTAAAGAGGACCAGGATCTCATCACTGTTCATATCGGGACAACTTTCTGTCATCTTCAGGTTTCTCCTCCTCTGCAGTCCACAGTTTCTGCTAAATGACAGAGGTTTTGTGTTTTTCATTGCCAACGCTGTATTTAACCTTCTGTGCTGAACATTGCCGTGCTTTGCTGAGCTCACGTTCAAACAAATGATCAAAGTCGGCCGTCTTTTCTGGAAATACGTCTAAGGAAACAAAGCAGGGCTTTCAGCATCTCCACAGAGACTAAGAGTCTCATCCAGGTCCTTTAAAGAGGTTTTAACCGTAAACGTCAGACACACTACAGCGTGTTTCTACAAGACACATCTCACAGGCTGTAATTATTAAAGATCTGTTAAGTATCGGTTTCAGAGATTGACTGCTCTGCTTTTAGCTGTGGGGACGGCTCCTTAATGCTCAGCATCAGCAGATCTAGTCAACAAATGGTGGAACCTCACCTGGAATCCTGCTTATCTTCTATAGCGCATAAGAAAGTTCTCTCAAGTTCAGGAACCCAAAGGCAAAATGCTTAAAGAAGCAAACTTCAGGGTGCTGAAGAAGCTGTTAAATCTTGTAGGTTTACGTATGAACTATTAGGCATGAGGGATCCTGAGGTGGATGCAGAGGCTGAAATAAGTGGCGACAAAGATAATGATCGTCTTCTGAACTTAAAATGGAAAGAATCCATTTATATTAACGTAGGGTTCTGCTGCATCGCCTCATTTATGTGACAGCACAGATTTCATTTGGTGTCGTTCAAACCTGAATTTGGGAGGTAAAAACCGTGACTTTGATCATGTTTCATGTGCAGCCATGGTGGGGGGAGCTGGTTGAAGTCAGCCGCCGTCCGTCTGTCTGCTTGGACGTGGTTGTAGAGGATGATGTAGGTCCATGGTTCCTGAAAATGAAATGTATCCCTTCCAGGCGTCTCTGGACCTCTTCAGGAACACATTCCAAGTGTTTTTCATGTAAAGTTATCCAGAAACTATGTGCTGTTTTAAACTGCTCGTCTTAATTATGAATTATATTGAAGTAAGATAAGGGATTAAAATAAAAAATACCTTTATTGACCCACAATGGAAAAATCAAGATTTTAAATGAAACAGCAAACACAATGTTTTAAAGAGGGGGAAATGTGTTACATGATTTTAAGTCTTTTTCTGGCCAGTTTTGTCACATTCAGCTATGAGAGAAAACTTTAAAACATCTAAAACTTTAAAACATTTCATAGGACGTATTTAAGTGCTTTTCCTCCTCCCCTCTGTCTGTGTTCTGGCCGACACCAACAAACCTTTCATGAATAATACATTTGCCTCTTTTGATTCTCAGAAAGACAGATTGTTAGCTGCTGTCATACATTTCACCTGCGGTTTCACTTCCTGATGTCAGGTGTTAATATATTAGAGCAGGGCTGTCCACACATAATCAGTGCAGGGCCACTTTGGGACTGATTAGAAATTTGCTACAAGAAATGTAGACAACAGTACGATGGACTATGAAGGTAAAACGTCCACAGAGAGTCAGTGTGGAGTCCACCAAGCTCACAGTGAGCAGAGTACGCCTGAATATGTGGGAGCCTGTAGGAGTACGCACCCAGAGTACGCGCTAGCAACAATAAACCTTGTCAGTTAATTCAATATAAAGTTTATTCTGGCCTCGTTAGAAACAGGGCAGTGTAGTCCAGCTACTCTGTCCTCCCACAGAGACGATAGAGAGCTGTGGACGTGGAGGAGGGATGTTACACACTTAGGAAGAATATTTAGTGCTCCTTATATATGGATAAAGACACACATAGACACGTTAATTCACGGTGCGCCTTATGGTCTGAAAAATCCAGTAAGTTAAAAAGATGTAAAACGACAGCAGAGAACGGCCTCACTGGAGTAATGTCCATCTTTTAAAGATTGTCGGCCTAATCCACATCCCAATGAGGCAGCAGAAGCTTTCTGCTCTTGTGTTTTGGCACATCGGACCGTCTGTGGCCTGCAGATGAAGCAGCGTCCTTTAATAATTGATGGATCTGAGTGTGATGATTGGGGGAAATAAGGCGGGGGGATTATTCAGCATATTTATCTAGGTCAGCCTGGACTGACTGATGTGTTGTCAGTTTCCTACATTTCAGTCTCTTTGTTTACACCGTCAGATTGATGACCAAGCAAACGATGAAGAAATATAACCTCAGTAAAAAGAACTGCAGTCTAAGATGATGATTATGCTGCTTGTTTTATTTACACATATGTATTCAAAATTTGAATGAAAAGTGATTCATTAAAACATCATTAAAATGCCGTTTGGACAGACAGGAACTGCTTTTTGTAAAACCTAGTTTAGTTGGTGGCGTACATGTGGTGGTAGAAATATTAATGCTTTAATGCCAGGAGGAAACAGGTCAGTGTTTGTTCGGTCATCAGCAATTCCTCGATGAGGCTTTAGTTGATTAAAAAAAGCTTCAGAAACCTTCTTTTCTTCTCCTCTCCTCTTTCTGAGTCTAAAACTTTCTAAATGTCTCCAAATGTGAAACTTGATGATAAAAGTTTAAATGCATGCAGCATGTGATGCGATGTGAAGATGCCTTTATTGAACAGAGGAGCGTTGAGTCTGCAGCGCGCCATGAGGCAGGTGGTCATGGTGGGAAAACCAAAGGATCAGATCAAATTCATCTTCTGCTTCTCACTGAGGAAGATCTGCCTCCAAATGTAGTCGGTTCTGCTTCTCTGTGTGAGATGGAGGCGATGAAATCTTAAAAATAGTGGCGTCGTCATGTCAGTACGCCCTCTGCATCACATTCACCACAGAGTTTATCTTCAGCTGGTTTGGAACACCGTCATCACAGAGTTGGACGCATCAGCAGCAGGAATAATTAAGCCGACTCTTTGTCTTCACGGCTTCCGTCCAGCTAGTTTTCCTGGGCTGTTTATTCGGCGCGGTGGGACGGTGGGACGGTGGAGACTGGAGCGTACGTCCTGGGTGTCGCACCGCGGCTCTAATCTGTCCCACAGATACGGCCGACAAGGTTTCACACTGACACCTTTAGGCCAGGATTATTCAGAGAGAATCAAGCAGGAGGTGTTGGGAGATGAAGGAGAAGGCAAATCCTGCAGTGAGAGCCGTGCAGCACTGGAGTGTGAACAGAAAAGCCAATCTCTGTCCTCACAGCTTTTCTCAGTCAGAGACTCCACGGTAACGCAGAGATGTGGCAACAATAACGATGAGTTTAAAAAGAAAATGGACAATGCAAAGGTTCACTGTGATGAGGAGGTACCTCTCTGGGGTCGAGGGTTGCAATGTTACATTCATTTTGAAAACTTACGGCGGAGCGACCTTAATTTACTCTGGTTCTGACTGAGTCACATCTGTCCTTTCTGGTTTCCTACAGAAAATGTCATCAAGTTTTCACGAAAAGATTCAGAGAAACAAGCAACCAGAGGCTCCTCAGCACATTTAAAGTAAGCTGGTGTCATAGTTTGGGTTTTTTGCTTAGTTTTAGTTTTGGACTTCTCCTTATTCAACCTGTTCACCAGCCAGCATCCAGTCAGCTCACTCCACCTCTTAGGCACCAGCCAATCAGTTTTTCCTGTCACCAGTCACTAACCAGTCAGTTCAGTTCCACCTCTAGCCACCACCCTTCCTCTCTCACCTGTTACCTGTAATTAGTTTTTAACTCCGGTCACCTGTCCTCCATTTATACCGGCCTCTATCCACTGTGTAGGTTAGTCTAGTCCAGCCGGTTCCCTGTATTACCTGTTTACCTGCCTGATCTGACTGGCTGCCTGTTTGCCTGACCCCTGTCTGATTATTTAATTTGCCTGTTGCCGAACCTGGATCTGTTCTCTGACTCTGCCCTCGGATTCTGATTAATTCAATTCAATTCAATTCAATTTTATTTATATAGCGCCAATTCATGAAACATGTCATCTCAAGGCACTTTACAAGTTAGGTTCAATCATATTATACAGATTGGGTCAGATTATACAGATTGGTCAAAATGTCCTATATAAGGAAACCAGTTGATTGCATCAAAGTCCCGACAAGCAGCATTCACTCCTGGAGAAGCGTAGAGCTACAGGGAGAGTCGTCTGCATTGTACATGGCTTTGCTGCAATCCCTCATACTGAGCAAGCATGAAGCGACAGTGGGAAGAAAAACCACCCATTAACGGGGAAAAAAAACCTCCGGCAGAACCGGGCTCAGTATGAACGGTCATCTGCCTCGACCGACTGGGGTTACAGAAGACAGAGCAGAGACACAACAAGAGAGACAAAAAAGCACAGAAGCACACATTGATCTAGTAATCTGTTCTACATTAGATGGTAATAGTGGTGATCTGTCTTCCCTGGATGATTTCACAGTCAACAGAACGTCAGACCAGGTGTACCTACTATGAAGAAAAAAGAGAGAGAACAAAAAGTTAAAAGCTGAAATGACAACAGTCATTTCAATGTAATGCAAATCTGGAGAACAGTAGAAATCAGTAGAGTGAGAAAAATAGGCCCTGATGTCCTCCAGTAGCCTAAGCCTATAGCAGCATAACTATAGAGGTAGCTCAGGGTAACATGAGCCACTCTAACTATAAGCTTTGTCACAAAGGAAAGTTTTAAGATTAGTCTTAAAAGTACACGGGGTGTCTGCCTCACGGACCAAAACTGGGAGTTGGTTCCACAGGAGAGGAGCCTGATAGCTAAAGGATCTGCCTCCCATTCTACTTTTAGAGACTCTAGGAACCACCAGCAGACCTGCAGTCTGAGAGCGAAGTGCTCTGTTAGGAACATACGGAGTAATCAGAGCTCTGATATATGATGGAGCTTGATTATTAAGGGCTTTATACGTTAGAAGAAGAATTTTAAATTCTATTCTTGATTTAACAGGAAGCCAATGAAGGGAAGCTAAAATTGGAGAAATATGATCCCTCTTGTTGATTTTCATCAGAACTCTTGCTGCAGCATTTTGGATCAGCTGAAGACTTTGAACTGCATTTTGTGGACTTCCTGATAGTAAAGAATTACAATAGTCCAGCCTTGAAGTAACAAATGCATGGACTAGTTTTTCAGCATCACTCCTGGACAGAATGTTTCTAATTTTGGCGATATTCCTGAGGTGAAAAAAGGAAACTCTGGAAACCTGTTTAATATGGGATTTAAATGACATATCTTGGTCAAAAATAACACCAAGGTTTTTTACTTTATTACCAGAGGCCAAGTTAATGTCATCCAGATTAAGTGATTGGTTAAGAAGTTTATTTTTTGAGGACTCTGGCCCAAAGATTACAACTTCTGTCTTGTCAGAATTTAAATGCAGGAAATTTAAAGTCATTCAGCTTTTGATGTCATCAAGACATGACTGCAGTCGAAGTAATTGATTGGATTCATCAGGATTTATGGATAAATATAGCTGAGTGTCATCAGCATAACAGTGGAAATTAATCCCATGCTGTCTGATAATTTTGCCAGTCGGAAGCATATATATAGTAAAGAGAATTGGTCCAAGGACTGAACCCTGTGGTACTCCACAGGTGACCCTAGAGTTTGAGGAAGATTTATTATTAACATGAACAAACTGGAATCTGTCCGACAGATAAGATTTAAACCAGCCTAATGCTTTTCCCTTAATCCCTACAGTATGCTCAAGTCTTTGTAGGAGAATATTGTGATCAACTGTATCAAATGCAGCACTGAGATCTAACAGGACAAGTACAGACACAAGTCCATTATCTGAGGCCATGAGAATATCATGAAGCAGAGTTTGTAAGGATTACAAACTCTGCTTCATCATTCTGCCTGCCTGTCACTCCGGTTTCAAACCATTATCTGTCCTTTAATAAACTGTCTTAAAACTTACTCTGCTTGTCTGGTTGAATAGTGGGTCCTCTGGTTCTGTTCACAACAGCTGGAGCAGAATGTCCGACCTGCAGGGACTGAAGGACCGTCCCTCCATGATGCACAACTTCATCTGCTGCTATACTCAGATTTATCCTTTATCGGTATGTTTGGGAAATAAAATCTATGGAGAATAAAATACCTTTATGTGAACTGCAGATGGGTCCAAACAGACCAAATAAACAGGATGGCAGCAGAACTTTGGTTCGTAAAGCTTCTTTGGATCAGACTGGAGTAGAGATGTCTGACCATGACGCAGCGCTCCATGTTCCATGCACAGCCGACCAGGACACCTCACCCAACGGTCCGGCACGGAGTTACAGCTGCAGGCCTTCAGCACCTCAGAGTCCCTGAGTGGACCGTGATCTCCTCTGGCAGCTGGAGCTTGGTCCAAACCGGTTAATCAGCAGAATGATGATCCCCAACAGCAGATCTACAGCAGGATGGCTGATAAGGAAAAAGGTGTCAGTGTGGTGATGGAGCAGTCATGACCCAGAGCTAAACGTCGTTGGAAAGCTGTGGTGGGACCTTCAGAGAGCTGTGGGGAAACCTCAGAGGAGTCTGGCTGCGGACAGGTGATGTCATGTAGTCCGGCTCAGGTTTTAATTAGCTCAGAACCTCAGAGCTCACACAAGGTGTTCTGGTTCCTCCCGTCACTGTAATGTGGTCGTTTTGGCGTAGTAACGGACATAAAATGTCACTTCAGCTGCCAGCCCCGCATAATCTTCTAGCAGAGAGCAGCGGCTGCCTGGTGTAGCTGCACCAGTTGTCTGGCAACTGCTCAGAGGCGAGAAATAGTCCTGAGCACAACGGGGCAACTGAGATGTTACAAGGTAATTAGAGAGCTGCAGAGATCCTGCGAGACAAATTAGTTTCCTTTTTATAGTGCCAGCTAAAGCTTTAGTTGTTGTAGACTCACACTGCCTGCACCACCGATGACATACCAGGCCTATAATAAAAAAATCAGTTTATTTCATCCAGTCCTGGTTAAATGTGACGGAAGGTGCGCCTCTGAGCAGAGAGACGGGCTGATAGAAACCTGGCTACAGCTGACAGGGAGGCGAGTTTTAGTAAAAAAAGGCTCTACTTTGTTTTTGGCTCTACAGTTGTTTCAGTTTCAGAGGCAGAAATTATGGAAACACAACCTAAAGGGTTAATATTAAAACAGGCTGATCATGACTCCAGGTCCGTCTCTGGCAGAACTTCACAGATCCAACATTAGACTCCAAGGGGAGAAAAAGGCTTTTTTCTGAAAGTTTTAGAGTTAATTTAATCAATCGCTCTGTGTGTTCCAAGGGGCTGAGGAATAGATTTGCTGGATCTGGCGCATCAGAATAAAACACTGCAGGAGAAGGAGCATAAAAGCGAATGCCTGGATGTGTGATAATGAGGCCATGGGGAAGAAGAAGCAGCCCCGGCACAGAGAGACGCCGGCAGGGAAGGAAAGGAGCTGAACGTATCAGTAAACGTTTGAGAGCCGGTGAAAAGCAGGATGGGAGGCACAGAGAGAGGCGGCGGTGCCAGCTGCAGCAGATGTTCCCATCGTTCTGCTTTGCCTCTGCAGACTCCTCAGTCTGTTCCAAGCAAAGCCTCTGGCTTCTTCTGGCTCTGTGAAAGCAGGACTGTGTTTATGCCAGAGGTGTCTGATCCTCTCCATCCTCTCTCCGCTTTTGTTTTCATCCCTGTGAGGTCCCTGTGAGGGAGATCTGGCCCAGCAGGGAGGTCATCTTTAGCAAAATGGGGTCATGTTTTCCCATTCATGCTTCCCTGCAGCCACCTCGCTCTGAGTCAGAGCGCTCGTCCCGGGTTAAAGGAATCATCCATTACATTTGCATGTAAATTAATTACTTGTGTTACTTTGAACTCTGACGGAGTAGAGCAGTTGATACCTTGGCCCTCTTCATACCGCCTGTAATCAAACCCTTTTGGTATTTTTTAGCTCCACAGCATTTTCTGTTTCTATTTGCAGCTGCTGATTTATGAATATAAAGAGAACCCTTCAGATTTTCATACCCAAATCCACAATGTAATGAGTTATCTAATGTTTGGCTTTGATGCATTACTTATTTATGGCTGCACTATTCAAGAAGCCAATAATGAGGCATTGAATATGATGGAAATGTTTTAATTCTATACAGATTCATGAGTCCAGGACCTCTAAGCAAGGGGTGGCAATGTTACGCTTTCTGATGGTCAGTTTTACTGTTTTTAAATAAAATTACCATGAAACTGAATTTAATGCTCATTGATTTTGTTGATCATGGGATAAAACATCTCTGCTTCAACGTGGTTTGAGACGGACAGAAGCAGCCGGGTGCTGCTGATCATCATCAGTCTCTAGAAAAGCTGGAGCTTTGCCAGTTTGTTGCTGGACTCCTCCTGTCTGCTGGTTTGAAAACTGTTTCTGAGGAATAAAGTACAGCAACATCATCCTTTTTCGTTTCTTTTGTTTCCTTCCTGGTTGGGAAATAGTGAAATTATGTTTGGGTCTGACCCACTCTGTTCATGGTGGTCGTTAGAATTAATGTCGTCGCTCTTCAGTTTAAATTTCTCCTAGACTTCCTCAGAGAAAACCGTCTGGCTTCTCCTCGGCCAATCAGGGAACAGCAGTCTGCTCACGTCCCATTTCAGCCCCACTCCGCTCTGGATGTACGACCTCCTGAGGAGGAACGAAAAAAGCCAGAGCAGTTGGATAAAAACTTAGAGTAGAGCCCAGCGAAGTGGAGCCTGTGGAAAAGGGTCATCAGTCATCCTGGAGCCTCTTCCATCACAGCTGAACCTCTCAGGGGGAAGTTCCTGATGATCCAGAATCATTTTAGGACCAAGATGCAGTGACAGCTTTTAAACAATCAATTAATCTGCACAATAATGTAACAAAAATGTGAAAAAATGAGCATATGAACAACATATTCCAGAACCGATGGTGTCCATGTGGACTTGCTGCACCTGCTGCATGTCTGCTGAGGAGCAGCTGGGCTTTTGAGCTTCGGCACACCTGCAGGTTGTGATGAGCGACGGGGACGAAGACGTCTGGTCATTAATGACAGCAGGGGAGCTTTTTCAGAGTCCTGGTTCTTGATGAGCTGCGGGGAGCCAGATGGACTTTTTCACGACTCTTCTGTAAAGACTTGTTATAAAAGGAAGCAGATGGATTTGGTTCAGCTTTCCTGATATTTATCTGTTTACCTTGGCGTAGCCATTATTCTCAGCAGGCCATAATTAGTAGTGTGAGTAGTATAGAAACATTCAGTGAGCTAACAGTTAGGTGCTCACACAGTTTCCCACCATGAACCGTCTGCAGAGTCACTAATTAAAACCAGCAGCATTAAGTGTCTCCGAGTTTCCGTTTCCATTTTGGGAAATGACACCTTGCACTTTTGCTGCACATTCAGCGTGCAGCAAACAGGTAAACACCCTGTTAATGAGCACGCTTCCCTCCACTGGATTAATGAACGCTGCAGAACCAAAAACAAGCGTTCTGCATCAGTAAGCATGGCTGCCCGTTCTGCTGCTATCTCACAAATTAAAGTCCTAGCTGCTCGCTCACAAACAGCTGCTGCTGACCTTCGATTGCATTCAGACTCTGAATGTTGCATTTTTATTACAGGATATTAACGACTGGTGGTGTTGGGATTAATGTTTATACTTCATTACCCGATTTATCTTGTTATGATGTAGTAATGTAAGCTTCTGATATAATCATATTACTCACATGATAGCTTCATCATGTCTGTGCAAAGAAACAGAAGACACTGTTTCTTCGCTTCCTGAAACAAGAAGACTCAGCTACAAGATTATGTGCTGACTGGACGTGATTCCTCAGCTGTGTGTCTTTGTTGACAACTGAGGCTGTAAACTATCTGTTCCCCACCCCTTAGTACAGCCTCAGTCATTGTAACTAGGGACACGCCCCAAACTTAATAAAATCGAGGAGAACGCTGAGACCGGCAGAGTGGGTTGGAGATAGTAACTGTACGGTCTCTTCCTACTCTCCTCGCGAGCCAAACCAAACTAATTGTCTTTGTGTCTTTCTTTCCCTGTGTCCAGCTTCCCCCTGTCACATGTCGATGTGCCCCTGGGCAAGGCACTTAACCTCAAGTTGCCTACCTATCTGTGTATTGTGTATAAATGCGTGTGCTTTAGTGAGTGGGTGAATGTGGCTATAGTGTAAAGCGCCTGGAGGGGTCAGTATGACTAGAAAAGTGCTTTATAACTTTAGTCCATTTACCATTTAGGATGCTCTTCATGGACTTCAGCATCAGCACGGTGCTCCCAGACATGCTGGCTCTGAAGCTCCACAGCATGGATTCTCCACACCTCTCTGCTCCTGGATCAGTGACCTCCTCACCAACAGACCCAGGTGGTGAGGATGGGGAACATCTGCTCCACTGATCCTCAGGAACACCACAGGGCCGTGTCCTCAGCCCAGCTCTCTTCACCTTTTCACCCAGGACTGTCCTGCTGTCCCCCCCACAGACACAGTGGAGAAGTTAGTGGATGACTCCACTGTAGTGAGTCTCATCTCCACCAATGATGGGTCCCACTACAGGGAGGAGGTCAGCAATCTGACCCAGTGGAGCTCCAGGAACAACCTGATCCTGAACACCAGTCAGACCAAGGAGGTAATGATAGACTAGAGGAGGTCCAGGAGGACTGAACACCTCCTCTCTACATACAGGAGGAGGTGGTGGAGGCGTGGACAGCATCAGGTTCCTGGACATCCACATCTCCTCTGACCTCCTGGACTGAGAACACCTCCACCTGGTGAAGAAGGCCCAACAACGGCTCTTCTTCCTCAGGAACCTGAAAAGGTCTGGACTTCCCACTTAGCTGCTAAAGACATTTTACAGAGCTACCATAGAAAGCGTTTTGTGCATCAGTGTGACAGAGTGGTCAGGGAGCCTCACGGCACAGGAGAGGAAGGATTTAGCACGGATGGGATGCCATCTAGATTTAAGGTTTATCCAGCATCAGTCCAGAACATCAGTCCAGAACAGGGTCAGACGTATTGACACAGATCCCGCCCACCTGGACCTACTTCCATCAGAGAAACGATTCAGGAACATTAAATCATAATAGACATTAAAACAGCTTCTTTTCCCCCAGCTGGGAATCCATAAACCACCAGTTCATGGTCTGTTACATGTTGCAAACACGCTGCTGGTTCCACATGTTCTTGATCCGATAAATAATTATTACACTCTTGCTAAGGACTATTTGTACACTTTTTGGCTTCTGAGGTAGTGTTGTTTGGTGAATTCAACTTGAAGATTATGTCTTGATTTGTGTCTGTGATTTATGTGTGAATTCTGAACCGATGTCTCACTAAAATGATTATGCTTTCAAGAATAAAATACAGACTCTTGACACATGGACAAACATGTAATTATTCCTGTCCATTCCTGCCTGAGAAGCTGCTGTTTGCAGTCCCATAACGTCACTCCCTGGTTTCCGTGTTGCAATGAGAATCAGGTCTGAGCGGTTACACCTGCGGCAGCTCCAATCCCTGGGAGCGGCTGCACATGGGAGGAACACTACATATTCCTGGCTCTCCCAGTGGGTAACCGCCAGAATCTTGAACGCCATTGTGTGAGTAGACCATTCAGTGTTCCTTGTTTTGACCTCCAGATCTCTACCTGTCTCTTTCCTGATTTGTCCTGTCTGCCTTGCCCTTATCAAATTCTCCTCTTGGCTTCTGATCTCTGGACATCAACCTTCTGCCTTATCTACCGACAGAGCCTGTCTGTTTCTGCCCCTTTCTGGATCTCCTGCCTGCCGTGTACGACCCAAGCCTGAACCTCGGACCTGTCTCCATTCTCTGCCCCGCTTGGAAACCTCTGGCCTGTGGACTGTCTCCCTGGGCATTACCCCCAAACTGACAACGACTTCCCCGCTAGCATTAGCCCTGCTAAGCCATGCCGGGATTCGGATCAGTCAGTGATCCGAATCATTCAGACTGAGCCGTTGGGATCAATCATCAGAGCCAGTGCAACCTCAGGGCAATACAGAAAAATACTGTGACTGAACTGATGGCTGGTGATGAGGAAACTGAAAAACATACTGTTGAATTAACAGGAAAAGCCTTGGCTGAAAAACGTGACAAATTCCAACATGACAGTTAAAATGTAACAAAGCAGGTGACCTAAGGAACAAGATTAATGTTTTAATGTCTAAAGGTGACAAAACAAAGGTATTAACTGCTTTGGTTTGTGATTATACCAAATGTTGGCATATGTCTTTGTTTGGTTTATATCCATGTGATGAAAAGAAAAATCAGGAAATGTCAAAGCTAAATGATTTCCAGTAACGAGTTCTTAAAGCCAATTTGTATATATATAATGTGCAGCTATACTCTACAGCATACCAGAGTTGAAAGATGAGATTTAAATACAATAAAATGGTTAAGTTTAATAAATTAAAACTACGCTGTTAAGCCCATCTTTCTTTATTTGTTAAACAGCTTTTTTGTGATATTCTGACAGAGTTCTGTATGAGCAATTCCTGCTTTTTATCTGTATCTCTTTCTCTAAACCCTCAGAAACCTATTTTCATTTATTTTATCCTTCTTCTAAACTTAACCCTCATTCTCACAATCCCAGCAGACAAATTAAGCCGAACCCACAGCCCGCCCTCTCCTCCTCCGCTGCGTCTATTCGTTTTTCACAGCTCATCAAACCCAATCACTCTGGTGGCTTCCAGTTTTGTTAAAGAATTACAGAGTTTGTGAGGTCGTCAGAACCTCTGAGCTCAGTTCACATCAGCAGAGTCACAGCGGAGCTCGCAGAGCCAGCAGCAACTAATTAAAGAAACTCCAAAAAGTGACTTTTAAAAAAAATACTTCCTGGCTTGTTGAAGCAAAGCCATGTGACCCGTGAAGACAATGAGACGAGTGACCCGTGACAGAGCTCGGGAAATGGAGTTAGTGAGGAGGCAGAGAGCGAAGGTGAAACGGTGGAACTGAGAGATGATGGGAAAGATGGGCTGGGAACGGCAACAGAGAATGACCTGGAGAAGCAGGACACAGCAGGAAGGTGGGGAGGTGGAGAACATGAGGTTACGCTGCTGTTTCTGCACGGCTGGTCTCAGTTTAAATTTACTGCTGCAGCTCAACAACATCCAGATGATCAGGAGTGTTTGAGAAGGCTCAGAATCTGGATTTCTGTTGTTCTAAGGTTCAGTGAAACAAGCAAACCACGCCAGCTTCTGCTAGTTCCTCCCAACGTATCACGCTGCCACTCGTGTGCCAGAAATAAGCCTCCTGAAGGAGAAACGCAGCCAGTATCTGTGTCAAGGGCAGTGACTAATGCAGGTGCTGATGGGCTAGCGGTGCTAAATGTGAGGATCTCTTTCTTATCGCTCTGAGATGACTCATCCACTCCCAGCTCAGGTTTTATCCCGCCAGACATTTGCGTGCGTTCCTCTGCAGCCCCTCTGCATGTTTGGCTGATTTCTCACATCAGGCCGATCTGTTGTTGGAGACTTTCTGCTCCCTCCCGCCTCTCCGTGGTCCGATTACTGAGACATGTGCTGGACATCCCCCCGTATCACTCACTGACGACGCTGCTGTGCTTATAATGTTAATGTTTTACCACAAATCATTAGCAGGATTATTTTTATGACTCATTTAATCAGCGGCTTCATTGCTGCGCTGACAGACCCGAGTCTTCCCTTCCAGCACCAGCTTATACTCAGCACTGCTAATGGTCCATTACCTCTGACTCCAACAGATGAGCACGGTTGTCATCAGCAGAGGCCATTATGACGTCTGGGAGGGCCCCCGATTCCCACCACTCAGAACCAGAACACGGTCCAGGTGTTTTCCGGGTTTGGTCTTCCCAGAAAGTCGACATGGGTCTGCTTCTGGAAGTGTCTGCTCCAGGTCGGAGGTTTTCTGGAAGATCACAGGGAGGCAGTCTGTTTGTTGGTCACCCCGCTGTGAAAAGGTAATCCAGGACAGCTCGTTATCTTCAGATCTGAAAATATGCGGATGAGTTTAGTCCGTATCATGGTAGGTTACAGAGAAGTTGAGTTAATCAGAATGTATTTAAAGGTATCTGGAACAAACTGCAGACACTATTAAAGGTAAAGAAAGGGAAGGGAAATTTATTTGTATAGCACATTTCAGTACAAAGACTTTGCAGCGACATTCGACTTCTTGTGCAAGCATGAGGTGACAGTGGAAAGGAAGGACTGCCTCCCAACCTGAGATCACCTCCAGCAGAACCAGGCTCAGCGTGGGAATAAATGTAACCAGCTTTATTTGTTAAAAGAGGACATGAGTCCTGCTTGTGGTTCCTGTCCCCAGAATCATAAAACTGCTCAGTGGGACAGCTTGGGACTCTGGAGCTGTCTGTCCTCTGCAGACCTTTTCTGTCCAGCAACATTCTGGGTCATGATGATGCTGCTTCCCAGCGGCCGTACATCAGGCCGGTGGCCTCATCACCAGCGTTCAGAAGCCGCTGCTCGCTCAGCGCTGCAGGACCAAGGTCAGCTTTATCTCCGGCCTTCATGTTTACTGCTGGTCACTAACTCATAGATGAAGCTGCAGACAGCCAATCACATCCCTGTTAATACACCACTGTCAGCTATACATGGACATGATTTCATTGTCTCAACACTAAACCTTCAACACCAGAATTATAAATCCTTTTCTTATGGAATAAAGTGTATCCTATTTGACCTACAACAGCGTTCTCACGTCACTCTGCCTTTTTCTGCACAGATTTCAATCCTAAGTGAAGAAACGGTCCGCTGCTCCTGCTTGCATTTGTTAAACATCAACATTTTCAGAGTCACATTAGCTGGAACAAAAAGCCTCCCTTAGCAAACAAGAAACACACATTTTTAAACAACCTGCAGCACATGGAGAGGTTATGTCTACATTCTGAGTGAGCAGCAAGCTTTCCCAAATATTAGGATGAACATCTAACTGAAAACCTGTTCCACACATCTCTGCGCCGAAACTAAAGATGCCTGGAAATGTGATTAGCTGGAGGTTCTGCTGCTGTTGATAAAAGATAAAAAGTCAGGGCGACAGTTAGAGATGCTAATTTTACTGTGACATGTCTAGATTCCCTCACAGAGGAACAAGTTAAAGGCCCAGGAGGTGAGGACCAGTGTGGATCTAGTGTTTAGATGCAGACCAATGATGGGGGTGCTCCGTGTGGGATTTGTTAGATGCTGCAGAACCGTCGTAGTGTTTGCCTCATTTGGAATAGCGTTTCAGCCAAGAGGCACGGATGTGGAGCGGATAAAGTTACATTTCGGGTTTAGTGATAACTCTCACTTCTGCAACAGCAGCTAAAGCTCCTGTGTGTGTGTGGTGAGGCCAAAGGAAGCCGCCAATGATCCCAGCGACTTGGAGAGGGCTGACCAGAAATCATTTAAACAATTTACCCAAATAATTCCCAATCACTGCTGTAGGATCAAAATCTTTCTCCAGCCAAAGAAAGACAGCGAATTAGAAATTATTTGTACATATTGCAGAATATGTCCCTGAAGGTGGAGAGCCAGTCCAGTTTGACCATGAACATAACTGATCTGTCCAGCAGCTTGGAGAAATCGTTCAGAGAAAGATTAAACATTCAGTAAAAGCAGCACTCCAGCTGGTCGCCAGGTTTTAATTGGCAGCCCAAACAGGACAATCAGTGGTCAGCATTGTGAATAATAGGATACACGTATGGATGGTCTTTATTTTCTTAGTGTCCACATTTCCTGATTGCTCTCCAAACCGCCTCCCTCCATCTCTGCCTCATGCTCTCTTGTAAGCCGAGCTGACAACACGCAAGGCCATTTGTCACTCTGATTTTTGCACATTAGTCATTCATGCATCACTGCCAGTTTCTCACCTCTGCTGCTCTTCACACCTGAGCTGTTCTCAGTGACACCAAGGTTGTTCCACAAGAACAGGTCTTTATCTTTGAAAAGTTTTAGTTTGCAGCTACGCCTTGGAGCCTCCCAGGCTCTGTGTCTCCTCGTCTGTGCTCATTGTTCTGCTGAGGAAAGCTGTACATAAATGACCTTAAACAGCCTACAGTGATTTCCGTTACTAATAAAAAAAAATCCCTAAAACTAAACAAATCAGACTAAACATAGTAGAGCATGCAGGTTTGGTACAAAATCTTGACTTCACTAACGTGTAACCAGGACCTTTTGGTAAGTTGCTGTTTATTGGAGGAGAATAAGATACATGAGTTCAAGGAACCTAAGCTGTAGAGTTTAGGGCAGTAGTCTGCATACTCATGACATCTGGGCTGTATGTGGAGACATCTCATGTTGTCTTTTGAAACAATTAGAAAGAAGCAGCGCCGCAGAGAGAGTTACGACAGACTCTGAACTCTCCGACACCCGTTAGTCACGTGGTTCATGGAGCCTCAGTGGTTCAGAACATCTCAGCTGTCAGTCAGTCTGAGCGGCTGCTGGCGGACAGACGGCAAAAAACAACTAATTTATCTTTTCTCCTCGCAATTATTGACCAGAAATGTGCTCTGAATACTTCACTGACTGCATTTTATTAAAGTATTTTTTTTAGGAGCGGCAGAGACATTTATCTGTGTTCTAAATATTACACTGGAAGCATTATTTCCCTCACATTGTAGAATACATTGGGGCTACAGATCATATTTGATAAAAATAGATGTTTATGCATTAAACTGATTAATATAAAATGTCTACAATGGTTTAGAATAAATTTTACATGTAAAGCAAACCAAACAGCAGTGGTATTACCAGTTTTAAAGCTCTTTCAGTTGTTTTCTGGGTGCTAATGTGGTAATGCTACCCTTGTTGTCCAGCTCACCTTCAGTTCTACATCCTTCAACTAAGCAGGAAGATCAGTTTTCAGGACTTATTCCTAGATAAAAAAAGACATGTGTAGCAGGTATGATTTAGTCCTCTTTTTTTATCTGGTATCAGATGGGAAATGAGCTGAATGTTAGAGCTGATCTAAATTTTAAGAAATTTTAAATGACCTGGAGGAAAATTTGAAGCTGTAGATGTTTTGACTGATGACCCGGGATGAATTCTTTTCTAGGGAAGACATAATTATTTAATTTTTTTAATATTCTTGTGAACAGAGTGCTACATGTATTTATAACCCAGTTGATTGTGCATATAACCTTAAGATTATTGTACAATAGTCATTCATTAAAATGCTAATTTAAATAAAACAATTTCTGGTTGAAACTATATTAGGTGATAAAATAGACATGTGTCAATTGTGCAAAAAAAACAACAACATTTTATTATACAAAGCCTGAGGTGAAAAAAACTGAGGGAGGAATTATAAAGCAAAAAACATTACATTAAAAAGCATAGAAGGAGAACTTAACACAGAAAGATTTATCCAGTTTTATGCAAGAAAGTTTTGACTATGGAACAGAAACTGGGTCATATTTTTATCAAAGATCAGATGATAGCCACTGGCATGAAGAATAATACATACCGTACATAAAAAAAAAAACAACAACATTTTTCCATGTGCTCAACAGGCTACAAGTTGCTTCAGGACAACTTGTCCTGAAACAACTTGCTTCTTCTTCTCCATGTGTAACATCAGCAGTTCATTCAGTCAGCCTCGTGTGTTTAACTGAAAAATATAAAATCATTGCTCATCTTCATAGTCACCATTTTTTTACTGATAAAATGCCCATATATGGTTCTGTCTTTAATGGATTGTCTGTAAAATAATCTATAAATCAAACTAAATTAACCATTTCAATCTCACAGAACAAAAGCTAAACATGTTTTCCAGTTGAGATAGTTAATTAACTTGAATTATAATAATTTAAAGATTGTAGACACAGCAACAAGTAGAAACTTTCCTTCCTCTGTCAGGTGGAGCCTCCACCCGACACACATTCAGTCTCACTCAGATTAATTTTAAGATCAGACATCACAAAAATTAAGAAAAATTATAAACTTTTATATTTCAAACTGCGCTGAATATTTTAAAAAGGTGAATTAGACCGACTGAAATAGACCCGTTTAAACCCTTCCAGTGCTGTCCTGCATACAGCTAACTTGCTGCAGTTTAACAACAACCAGCTTGTTAATGTTATTAGTTTACTAAAACTTGCTACATGAAATGTCACCATTGACCTATTTTAGTACGAAGCAGTCACCTGAAGCTTCACAATGCCAAAAATATTTTAATTTCATAAACTTAACAGAGAAAATGACTGAAACACAGAGTATAAACTGCAGTCAATGGTGTAACTATTACTGTTTGGAGCTATCTGCAGCTGCATGACCCACGTGACTTCCCCATTCTGTTATTTCTATAGAAGGTCGCTACTCTCTCTCAGTTATATCACTCTGGAAACGGGTATAAGCAGCATGGAAGTGTCCAGCTTTGGCTCTGTTCTGGAAGGATACAGGTTCTGTGTCCCAGAGATGGAAGGATTTTGCTGAGAAATATGTGAGTCGGCCCCAGAATTAAGCTAAAGACCCTGTGAAGTTGCTGCTAAAGCTGTTAGGAGAGTGTGATTATGCAGAGTTAAATGAGACCCGTACCAACATTGGCTGAAAAGCCACTCAGAGAGGAAGAAGTCATTACTCAACTGAAAATCTGCTGCCTACAAACCTCATCCAGTTCCACCAGTTCTGTTGGACGGAATGGGCCAAAGTTCTTGTAAACAATTGTGAAAAACTTCAGGAAGGAAGCCCAAAGCTTCTGGCCCAAGTCAAAGAGTTTAAAAACTAATTCTACCACATAGTAAGAAGAGGTGTGTAAACTTTGAAGTTTTAAAAAATCTGAACCCACCCTTCTTGTTTTGCAATTTAGCAAACAAAAATAACTTAGACAATCCAAACTGACCTAAAACAGGAAAGGTTTGTTGTCACTGAAGGCCAGACAGAGAGAAAGCCACAAACTCAAAGTGTTTATAGATGCTGGAGACTGCACATCCTTTATTCATACACTAAATGTTTCATACACAGAGTATCTGAAACATTTAGATACACTTTTGAATTAGACAGAACCAGGACAATTGACTATCTAAAGTCCAGTCCAATCAAATGAAACACAAAAGGGAAGACTTGATTAATTCATAATAATTAAGATTTGCAAAAGTACTGAGGATAATAATAGAGGGGATTGAGTTTGTTTACTGTACAGAAAACATTTGGTTCTTAGAGCTTTGGCAACCAGTATGTTTAAGATAAGACAAATGTGGGTTTGACATCCAATAAATAAGTAAACTGGTGGGGTTATGGGTTAGCTTCGGTGTGAGTGGTTGAAATAGCACGTCAATAAAGATGACAGACAAGTGGCTTATCCAATCATATGCAAGAATTTTTGATAAGGCCCAGCCTTCTGTAAAGGCAATTCCTATGGCGGTGTCCCAGATGTATGTGAGTGGAGCTAGGCGGAGCGACATACAGCTGGCTTTTGTCAGGTTACATTTTCTTTACATGTTTTGTTAAATATACAAGTAAATGAAATAACTACTGTAGCTTTAATAATTATTGTTTGTAATTATTGTCTTCTAATTTTGTTTGGACTAACTGAAGCTACATTGCAGATGGAAAGAATAACAATGTTTTAAATTAGACAATATAATATCATAAATGCTTGATTTTGCAAAGGTACTTGGATACGTCTCTGCCTCCTCCACAGGGAACAGATTAGAGGGAGCAGTTTGCTAAAGACAGAAAGAACAGAGAATGAGTTTTACAACAACTGCTCTTCATTAGAATGTCATGATTTTAATTTTATGTGGTTATGTTACTATTTAGGCTGCACATTGGCACAATGGGTAGCTCTGTTGTCTTTCTGCATGGAGTTTGCATGTTCTCCCTGTGCATGCCTGGGTTCTCTCTGGGTACTCCGACTTCCTCCCACAGTCCAAAAACACGACTGTTAGGTTAATTGGCCTCTCTAAATTCTCCTTAGGTGTGAGTGAATGGTTGTTTGTCCTGTCTGTCTCTGTGCTGCCCTGCGATAGACTGGCGATCTGTGCAGGTGAACCCCGCCTCTCACCCATTGACAGCTGGAGATAGGAACCGGCGACCCGGCTTGTTAACAAGAGACTGGAGAACAGATGGTGTGTGAGATGTTGAACCATATTCCATCAAAAAGATACGTTTAGCGCTTCACATCCCTGTTTTTTTTCTTTCTATCTAAAATAATGAAATTGTGTTTATTGCTCTTTAAGTATTCAATATGACAGAATATTATTTCTACACATCCTGAAACATGTCATTTGATTTGCAGGTCAGCAGTTTTTTAATTAACTCAGTATTTATTGGACCACATGCCTTTCACTGGATGGACCTGTGTGTAGAGCGTTGGAGCAAAAAGGTGATCATTAAGTGTGGAGAAAGAAAGAAATGAGAGGTGAGGTCAGACAGTAGCTCACTCCATCCCTCTACACAGACACTCGTGGTAGTTGCAGCTGAACAGCAAAACAACACATTTAACCTTTTAAGACCTGAGAGTTTTAGTCTAAACATTGGTTTGTCTATAAACTATTTTTTCAGTCCTCATTCAGGTGTCTAAAACCCTATTTTTGGACCAAAATGATCAGGTCTTAAAGAGGTTAAAGGAAAATGATGAGAATAAATCATGAAATGAATTCATCAGAAACATCAGGAGAAAGAAGCATGACTATAAAGAGGCGAGACGTGACGGAGCTTAGAGCAGAAATACATCTTTGGAGAGAGAGAGAGAGACAGACAGACAGAGAGAGAGAGAGAGAGAGAGTGTGTGTCCACTGAAGGAATGTGGTGTATATCTGTGTGTGTGAAGGTGACGGTGTGTGGACGTGTCTCTCTGTGCACAGCGGTGGAACAGAGGAGCTGCCACCTGCTGAGTCTGTCCACCTGCCCTCACTCCGGTGGTCCCTCAGTGTGATTGTTTTGTAGGCAGCATCTTGGTGGTCCCTTAAATCTTTGGCTCTGTCCTGGTGTGTATGTGTGTGTGTGTGTGTGTGTGTGTGTGTGTGTGTGTGTGTGTGTGTGTGTGTGTGTGTGTGTGTCTGTGTACTTGTACTTGCAGCTGAGTGAGAACATAGTTTTTATACCACCAAAGTGAGGACTATGATGTAATGTGAGCAGTTTTATCACCTTAGGAAGCTGGCAAAGATAAAGCTGAATCTTTTAAAACAACATTTCTTAACAGTAATTCATGCCTCGACTTGATTACTGTAATGCTCTCTACGTTGGACTCAGCCAGTCCTCCCTTAAGCATCTCCTGTTGGTCCAGAATGCTGTTGCTCATCTTTTAACAGGAGTTGGGAGGAGGGAGCACATCATCCCTATCCTGGCTACCCTGCACTGGCTCCCTGTGCATCATAAAGTTCATTTTAACATTCTTTGTTGTTAAAAGTTGCATGGTCTTCCCCCATCTTGCCTATCTGAGCTGCTTCACCCATACTCTCCCGCTCGTTGCCTCAGGTCCTGGAGGTACCAAGATCTAAAGTTGAGCTTAGAGGAGACAGAGCTTTTAGTGTTGCTGCTCCTAAGTTATGGAACGATTTGCCATTCCATATAAGAAGTTTTTAAAAACATTTTAAATCTCATCTTAAGACACATTTATATTCTTTGTCTTTTAACAAGTGTTGAGACTTTTGCTCTTATTCATTTTCAGGTTTATGTTGTAATCTTTTGTTTCTTTCCATTTTAAATGTTTATATGTTATTGTCTGTACAGCATTTTGTTGCAGCTGCTGTTGTTTTAAAGTGCTTTATAAATAAAGTAGTAGTAGTACAACATCAGCATAAAATGTCACTAACTTCCTGCTCCGGTAGCTGCCCTTCTTTCACTCTGTTTTGGTAGTGAATGTGTGTGTGTTCTTGTACTTGCAGCTGAGTGAGAACATCTTTGACCATTTTACTAGTAAAGTGAGGACTTTGATGTAAAGTGAGGACCAACAATAAGTGGCCACTTTTTTTGGGCTAGGGTTCAGGTTTAGGACTAAAGCTTCAATTAGGTTTAGGTTAGGGTTAGGTACAAACTGGAAAAGGTTAGGGCTAGGACTGAGTTCTAAGTTCACACTGAGACTAATGAGCCTTGAGGACCAGAGGGTTTTTCACTGTGATATTTACACCAGGATGTTGCTTCACTGTTTGACCTACTGCCAGAAAACAGATGTTTTCTTCAGCAGCAGAAACATGGGAGAGCCTTGAGCGGCACCTTTAGCTGACCAGATCAGTTCTACATTTAGTTCTGGTATAAACATAAATTTTCTCCCTGGTTCAATTCCTTAACAACATTTAGAAATGTCTTGATGCATCGTGATGATCCAGTTACAAGAAAAATGTTGTGGGTCCTCTGGACAGGTTCTTCTTTGTTTAAACATTTTGTCTCTTCTCCAAGAGACTTCTTCAGTCTGAGGAGTTTCAGGTAAACTCAGCCTTATAAGTATTACTTTTGCATAGTGGATCAATAAGTTTAACTGTGACAATCAAAACTGGTTGCTCATATGAAAAAGGGGACCGACAGGCTACCAACCGATTGTTAGGGTTCTGTGAAAAAGATTGGTTCTGCTGCTAAAGGTGGTGTCTGATCCTAAACTTGCACAGACTCCGTCCACCTCTTCATCAACAGGAATGCAAATAAAGAGTGATGTGACACCAAACGAGACCATAGGTAGTCTCCATGATGACTGCCATCCCTCACCTGGTCCACAAAATCCAGGGTGTTCTGTATGTGGTGTTCTGAGCTCCCAACTTAAGGACTGAATATATAGATGCCAGATCTTTGAAAGGTGGCAGGGTTAATCATACTAACAATGGGCCTTACCGGTGCATCTTGTTTGTGATTTTTGGGTAAACCATGTAGACTAGGAGAGACCTCAACAGAGTGCTGTCTGTGGTACAGCATTTGGTCAAAAGACCTGCCCTGCTCCAAATTCATTAGGCTCTATGTCAACTTGTTCTAGTAACCATTTCCTGGATCTCTTTTCAGCAGCTCATATGTGGTTAAATAATTAAGGTGAGTCATAACTTTCTCATGGTAGAGAAGACCTACTCAACTTCTTTTTTTACCATTTAAAAATCTGCATCAAACGTAAAAAGCAGCAGATTGATTTCATGCTTTTTTACCCGGCATTAATCACAGGAGGTGATCCCAGTGTTGAAGTAATTCATTCACCCATCCTTCTGCTAATTTCCTGACTGATCTTTATGATCCCAACAATACATTTATTTCAACACAGTTTGCTTTATGTATAGAACAGAAATCCCACCACATAAACCAATAAGAGGAACCAGATGTCCGAAGTTTCAAGAATCAAGAATCTTTATTGTCATTGTGTGTTATCATAATGACATTTCTGATGAGGCAACCTGCTCAGAATGCACATAATTACACAGACACGACAAGACACAATCTTTCCATGTGTTTTTATTATCAGTTTATTGCTATGGCCAAAAACACTCCGTGAGGGGCTTAAGCATGTAAATATTTCTTAGTAGCTAACTGGCTCATATTTGAGTGAAAAGGCAGACAGCAGTCTGCAATACTGTGCAGTGAATGTAGTTCCAGAACTGTGTAATTTGCATGGACTTCTAAACAGACAGTCCCTGAGTCCATCAGTTCCCCGATGGAAATGGGACAAAAAGTGCATAACCCGGGTGGGTACGATCAGTGGCTACACGTCTGACTCTTTTCTGGACTCATGCAGCATAAATTGTGTCTAGTGTAAATGGCATCCCACAATCCCTTGCACTCTCCTCACCACCTGTGCTAAATCCTTCCTCTCTTGCACTGTGCAGCTCCCATAACATAGTGTCACACTGAGACACAAGATGCTTTCAATTGTAGCTCTGTAAAAGTTTTTTAGCAGCTGAGCAGAAAGTCCAGACCTTTTCAGTTTCCTGAGGAAGAGCAGCTGTTGTTGGGCCTTCTTCACTATGTGGGAGGTGTTCACAGTCCACGAGAGGTCAGAGAAGATGTGGATGTCCAGGAATCTGATGCTGTCCTCGCCTCCACCACCTCCTCCTGTATGTAGAGAGGAGGTGTTCAGTCCTCCTGGACCTCCTCTAGTCTATCATTACCTCCTTAGTCTGACTGGTGTTCAGGATCAGGTTGTTCCTGGAGCTCCACTGTATCAGATTGCTGACCTCCTCCCTGTAGTGGGACTCATCATTGGTGGTGATGAGACCCACTACAGTGGTGTCGTCCACAAATTTCTCCACTGTGTCTGTGGGGGGGACAGCAGAACAGTCCTGGGTGAAAGGGTGAAGAGAGCTGCGCTGAGGACACAGCCCTGTGGTGTTCCTGAGGATCAGTGGAGCAGATGTTCCCCATCCTCACCACCTGAGTCTGTTGGTGAGGATGTCACTGATCCAGGAGCAGAGAGGTGTGGAGAATCCATGCTGTGGAGCTTCAGAGCCAGCATGTCTGGGAGCACCGTGCTGATGCTGAAGTCCATGAAGAGCATCCTGACAGGTGTTCTGCTGCAGGTGAGTCAGAAACCTCTGTTCCAGGTGGTTTAGACACAAGAATAAGTTTCCTATAGAAATCTCATGAGTACTCATGGTCCAAAGGGATAAGGTAAGGTGTAAAAAACAATCTCTCTATAAATTTATAGATTCCAGCAAAACAGGTTTTCTTTATTAAAAAAAAACTAAATTGTGGGCCACTCAATGGGCCAATGTTTTTCTACTTCTTTTAGATTGTTGTCAGATATCACAAGAAAATCAGATTATTGTGTGAATAAAATAATAATGAAATAATGTTGTGTCTGAATTAATGTCATCCTCTAATGCAATAAACTTGATTTGATTCTGTGTGGCTGTCTTGCATCTTTACTTTTGCCCAGTGGAACGAAACTGAAACTGAAAGCAGGGAAATAGAAGCAGAGAGGAAAAGGCAGGGTGGAAAATAAGGGAAATGAAGGGCAGGGTGATGCACAGAAGGAGGGGGTGTCGGTAGCTGCTGACCAAATGATTCATGACAAGTGAGCTCAGTGCACAGATCTGTGGGTCACGCAGGAAGATAATGGGAGGAGAGGGCGATGACAAAATGAGATGGAGCAGAAAAAAAGGAAGGAGTGTGATTGGAAGAGAAAGATGGGAAGATTGCAGAAAAGAGTGAAAGAAGCTGGGAGGTAATAGTCAATATAAATGTGGGTCAGCTGTTACAGTTTGGAGGTCGCGCAGGGAGAAGCAGCAGAGCAGCTACTGCTGATGGATTGTGTGTCTAAGGTAATGGAGGCTCTGCTTCCAGAATAATTTTAGACTTCCTTCCAGCAAAGTTTATGGGATGTCAGTTGGTTTGTGTCTTTGTTAGAATCACACGAGTCTGACTGTCAGCCGTGGACAGACTGGATCACCGTGCCTGACCTCCTGTTCCAGGACTTCCAGCGGGTAGAACCGATGAGCTGATTCAAGGACTGCTGTGGGAACATCTATGAACACCAACTTTGAAGTCATCTTCTTTCATTTACATTTTACCTGCAGAACTGTTGGGCCACCCATCAGTTCACATCACTGTGCTTTTTCAGCAGGTGGAACAAACTGTAGTAAAAGGAGAACCTAAACACCACAAGAATAAGAGGACAGCAGACTGGATTCAGGTACTAAGAGTCTTTATTTTAACGTCCAAATATTCAGCATGAGCAAGAAAATCCAAAAAACTGGACCAGGAACAAGGAAGGAGAGGAACAGATGCAAAAATGAACCCAACATTTCTGAGAAACAAAGAACTTGAGTCTAAACAGTGAAAACCAGACGGCACAGCTTCTGGGAGGAGGGAGCAGATGATCAGATGAAGATCAGCTCTCAGGTCTCAGAGAGTCACAAGAACTGAACACCTGAGAATCTAAAAAAAGATATAAAACATCTGACAGACCCATTCTGGACAACAGAACATCCAGATGAGCTGCGTTACAGCAGCTTCATCGGTGCATCTTCTAAGTCCGGTACGCTTCACCCACAGAGTGAAGACAGCACAGATTTAAACATTCTGGAATGTGCTGATTGATCGGTTGGAAAGTAAAAGAAGTAAAGAAGTGATTTTAAAGAATTGACTAGTTTGTGGTTTCTTCCTGCAGCTGAAGTTATTAGTCCTGCTTGTTTGCTGCTGTTTCAGCACAAACGGATCAATGATGAAATCCAGAGCCTCAAAACCCCTCATTATTCCCGCCTCCAGAGGTCTTAAGAGGTCTTAAAAAGATCATGGACTTGTTATTTCTGCAACCCAATGGAGAAGGACAACAGTTAGTGTAACCCAGTAATTCCTGACCTTCATGAAATGATTAAACCAGACAGCTTTACCTGCTCCACTACTGATAAATCCCCAATTTAAATACTTTTTGTTGGTAATGGGCTAAATGCCACAGTACACCAGGGTCTGCTCCATAACAAAAAGCTTGTTTCAGATGTTCTCACCTACATTTTTTGATCATAATGTTTCTGCTGCCAAATGTTAAACAAGTTCTTATTTTTGAAGAAACCAGCAGTTTCCTGGACTTCCATTAAATTCAACATGTTCTCCTGATGCTTTAAGGGCAGCTGTGGCTCCCACTGGCAAGCAGTGACCCACCTACCAAAAAGCTTAATCACCAGACTTTACTGGCTGGCTTTTAGGCTCTTCACCCAATCTGAAATCAAAGATGGCCAGAAATGATAGCTATCTGAGGAAACAGTGAGCTGAAATGATGAAAGGTACCGAGGAGTGCCCTGACTCTTCAGAGAGCCCATTATCTCTGCAGGACTTACAACCACACACAACAGAATAGGGTCAGAAAATATCAGTTTCCCCGCCACCCACTGTGTGGGTGGGTAACAATAACGGGTCAAGGAGAAGGTCAGAGCAAACATGTTATTAGAACGAGATGGGCAGGTTGTTTTAACCGCTAGTTATCTCTCTTCCAGGATCCAGTCTCAGCTCACCTCGCTGGTTTCTCTGGAGCTCTGCAGTCCATTTCACACTTCACTTCAGTTCTGTTTGCCTATCAGGCGGCGGAGGGAAAACATGGATTCATTCTGCTCTCAGATCAGCTTTTAGTTTCAAACACAAACTGTTGCTTCTGTTATTATTCGACTTCCAGATTTATAAACTGTTCATCATTTCAGCTGCTCAGCTCTTTGCCTTGATTTAACCAATGATGTGATTTTATTTAGTCAATATTAACATTTGTCCAGTAAACATAACTGTGTAGAAATGAGAGACTAAAAAGTGCAGAACAAGAAACATTATTACGCATTTTACATCACTTAAACATGACATGGCAGTGCAACCCTTTAATGGCTGAATTTACATCTAGTTGTACAAAAAATAATACTTGCATGTTTGCTGTCAACCAGATGTAAAAAAATAGAGATTATTAATTTGAACATTACACCTGAGCCAGTCCTAGCCATTTTGGTGCTCTAGGTAAAATTATGGTGGTTTTCCTGGTTTTCAATTTCAATTTTCAATTCAATTGTATTTATTTAGCGCCAATTCATGAAACATGTCATCTCAAGGCACTTTTCAAAGTCAAATTCAATCAGATTATACAGATTGGGTCAGATTATACAGTTTTTACAGGCTACATTAGACTACAGGGGAGTTGTGTCATTTTGTCAACTTGAAAGACTTACCTAGCAATCGTTATATTATTTACCTTATCCCCTATTACATCCACATTATTGATAAATATTTATCAAATGTATCATCATGTAATTATGTTGCAAAATCAACATTAGCCAGGGAAGGAGCCTGACTTTATTTCAGATTATTATTTTGATAATGGTCCTGTTTCAATAAAAGTGTTTGTGAGCTGATTATGTGAGGCTACTACTTCACTGACACCTCCATTCAGCATCAGATGAGATGATTTTAGATCATATGACCCAGTTTTGGTCTAATAATGGATGTCAACTTGTCAATAAAATCTTTTCAATAATAGCAAGTAGCACGAAACAGTGGATGGTCTTCTGTGCAGCAGGACATAAGGCTGAGACTATTTCTACACCAGAATCATTTGTAACTTTACCTGAGGTGGAAGTCACTGATGGTAACTGGCTGCTGTTATTTATTTAATCAGTGATGTTTACCCTGTTTCCCTCCAAAGTAAACCAGCTTTAGCTAACAGTCCGCTTGCTGAATCTAACTTTCTGCTCTCTCCACTTTCTGCTCCAGTCAAAGCTAGCTACCAAGAAATCACGATGTACTGAACACAGAATTCCCTCCTCTTCTTTTCTTCCCTGAGCATTTGGCCTTTTAGACGTGACTCCTGCTTAACTTCTTCCCTGTAAACAAACTGCAGAGTGGTTGGCGTGTGTGTAGCGTCTGTCTGCTGAGCTCAAAGAGCACCCTTAGACTAATATGACTTATATAGCTTGTAGTGGGTTTTGGTAATTTCAGAAAATAATAGTATATAAGGTCAGCTGTTCGAGTTACAATGAACGGCTAACACCAAAGCTAACCGCTAAGTTAACTGGATACATAAACACTAGAAGTGTGCAGCCAGCAAGCAGAAACTCAGAAGGAAAGAGCATGCACAGTGGCGTTACGAGAGTGCATCAGAGTGATGGCATGTAGGACAACCAATAGATAAGGTGATTTTCCCAGGAAGTTGAGGGACAGAGGAGGTGAGAGCAGGAACAAAACTGTAGTTTGGTCTGAAGGATTGGTCAGAGTTTTTACAAGCCTGCAGCTCCAACAGAGGTATAATTTTTTATCTCCTTTTTCTGTATACATAATGTATTGACTACCTTTAGGATGGAAGGACCTTTTGACCCGGTATAACAAAAAGTGTTTCTGAACAGGATTACCAGCTATAGCTTTTGCTATTTATGTACTTTTTTGCCTGCCAGCAGCAGCTGCCCCCCAGGGCAGCAGCGGCTACATGCAGCTCAACACCATCAATGTGTGAATGGATGACTGTGAAGCGCTTTGGAGTCCTCTGGACTTGATAAAGTGCTAAACAAGTGCTATACGGCGTTAATTTACCATTTGATTCAATGTTGCATTAATCGATGCACAGAATTAACAATTTCTGAAATTATACTCAAATTATACATGACTAATTATTTTTAGTATTACTCATTTCCATTCAATTCAATTCAATTCAATTTTATTTATATAGCGCCAAATCATGAAACATGTCATCTCAAGGCACTTTACAAAATCAAGTTCAATCATATTATACAGATTGGGTCAGATTATACAGATTGGTCAAAATGTCCTATATAAGGAATCCAGTTGATTGCATCAAAGTCCCGACAAGCAGCATTCACTCCTGGGGGACCGTAGAGCCACAGGGAGAGTCGTCTGCATTGTACATGGCTTTGCTGCAATCCCTCATACTGAGCAAGCATGAAGCGACAGTGGGAAGAAAAACCACCCATTAACGGGAAAAAAAAAAAAAACCTCCGGCAGAACCGGGCTCAGTATGAACGGTCATCTGCCTCGACCGACTGGGGTTACAGAAGACAGAGCAGAGACACAACAAGAGAGACAAAAAAGCACAGAAGCACACATTGATCTAGTAATCTGTTCTACATTAGATGGTAATAGTCGGTGATCTGTCCTCCCTGGATGATTTCACAGTCAACAGAACGTCAGACCAGGTGTGCCTACTATGAAGAAAAAAGAGAGAGAACAAAAAGTTAAAAGCTGAAATGACAACAGTCATTTCAATGTAATGCAATGCAAATCTGGAGAACAGTAGACTGGAGAACAGTAAAAATCAGTAGAGTGAGAAAAGTAGGCCCTGATGTCCTCCAGTAGCCTAAGCCTATAGCAGCAAAACTATAAAGGTAGCTCAGAGTAACATGAGCCACTCTAGTTATAAGCTTTGTCAAAAAGGAAAGTTTTAAGATTAGTCTTAAAAGTAGACAGGGTGTCTGCTTCACGGACCAAAACTGGGAGTTGGTTCCACAGGAGAGGAGCCTGATAGCTAAAGGATCTGCCTCCCATTCTACTTTTAGAGACTCTAGGAACCACCAGCAGACCTGCAGTCTGAGAGCGAAGTGCTCTGTTAGGAACATACGGAGTAATCAGAGCTCTGATATATGATGGAGCTTGATTATTAAGGGCTTTATACGTTAGAAGAAGAATTTTAAATTCTATTCTTGATTTAACAGGAAGCCAATGAAGGGAAGCTAAAATTGGAGAAATATGATCCCTCTTGTTGATTTTCATCAGAACTCTTGCCGCAGCATTTTGGATAAGCTGAAGACTTTGAACTGCATTTTGTGGACTTCCTGATAGTAAAGAATTACAATAGTCCAGCCTTGAAGTAACAAATGCATGGACTAGTTTTTCAGCATCACTCCTGGACAGAATGTTTCTAATTTTGGCGATATTCCGGAGGTGAAAAAAGGAAACTCTGGAAACCTGTTTAATATGGGATTTAAATGACATGTCTTGGTCAAAAATAACACCAAGGTTTTTTACTTTATTACCAGAGGCCAAGTTAATGTCATCCAGATTAAGTGATTGGTTAAGAAGTTTATTTTTTGAGGACTCTGGCCCAAAGATTACAACTTCGGTCTTGTCAGAATTTAGATGCAGGAAATTTAAAGTCATCCAGCTTTTGATGTCATCAAGACATGACTGCAGTCGAAGTAATTGATTGGATTCATCAGGATTTATGGATAGATATAGCTGAGTGTCATCAGCATAACAGTGGAAATTAATCCCATGCTGTCTGATAATTTTGCCGATCGGAAGCATATATATAGTAAAGAGAATTGGTCCAAGGACTGAACCCTGTGGTACTCCACAGGTGACCCTAGAGTTTGAGGAAGATTTATTATTAACATGAACAAACTGGAATCTGTCCGACAGATAAGATTTAAACCAGCCTAATGCTTTCCCCTTAATCCCTACAGTATGTTCAAGTCTTTGTAGGAGAATATTGTGATCAACTGTATCAAATGCAGCACTAAGATCTAACAGGACAAGTACAGACACAAGTCCATTATCTGAGGCCATGAGAATATCATTAGTGACCTTCACCAGAGCCGTTTCAGTGCTATGATGAGCTCTGAAGCCTGACTGAAACTCCTCAAGTAGGTCATTGCTTTGTAAATGTTCACAAAGTTGATTAGCAACTACTTTCTCAAGAATTTTAGATAAGAAAAGAAGATTAGATATAGGTCTGTAGTTTACTAGCTCATCTTGATCAAGAGAAGGTTTCTTAAGTAAAGGTTTAATAACAGCTACTTTAAAAACCTGTGGTACATATCCATTTACTAAGGATAGATTAATCATGTCTAAAATAGGACCACTGATCAAAGGGAATACCTCCTTAAACAACTTGGTTGGGATTGGGTCTAACATACAGGTAGAAGGTTTAGATGAAGCTAAGATTTTAGATAGCTCAGAAAGCTCTACTGCTTCTAAACAGTTCAGACACAGCGCAGGTTCTAAAGATTCCTCCAATGCTGCCTTACTTACTGGGGACGAGGTAATCATGTTTGGGAGGATGCCAATTATTTTATTTTTAATGGCATCAATTTTATTTATGAAGAATCCCATAAAATCATTACTACTAAGAGCTAAGGGAATGGTTGAATCAACAGAGCTGCAGCTCTGAGTAAGTTTGGCAACTGTACTAAAGAGAAATCTAGGATTGTTTTTATTCTCTTCAATTAATGATGAAAAATATGCTGCTCTAACTCTGCGAAGGGTCTTGTTATACAACAATAGACTGTCCCTCCAGATTAAGTAGGATTCCTCTTGGTGTGTAGAGCGCCATTTTCTCTCCAATTTCCTAACATTGTGCTTTAATTCATTAACTGTGTAGTGTAATTAAAAAGTTAACTGAGGATACAACCAATGGGAGGTGATGACCAGGCAGCTTACATACAGGGGAAGTGAGGAGTCACTGGAGGAGGAGGCAGTGACCGTGTCATCTGTCCAGCCGGCTGTCTCCCGATGATGGTGTGGCCTGCTGACCCAGACTGACGCCATTTAAAGGCCCAGGAACCCTCTGCAGGTGTTTGGAGTTAATTAGCTGATTGGGAGACCATGAGCTTCCAGCATTTAATTATTTCACAATGTTCAAATTTTCTGAGACACTGAACTTTAGGTTTTCATTCTGTGTAGAAATAAAGGCTTGAATAATTTCACTCTGTGTGTAATGAATATCTGTAATATACATGTTTCACTTGGGGACAAAAATATACAATTATAAAAATGTACCTGATTTCCTAGTGTAAACTTCTAATAAACTTATTTTCTTAAACATGCAGTTTTTCCTCTAAGTTCCTACTTAATTTTATGTTAAATGCCCTGTGAACACAGTCTGGTAATCAAATATTTATATTTAAATTCAACTAATTGTGGGATCATGTAATCTGAACTATTTATGCTTCTTTTGCAACATCCAAACCGGTCTAGTTTTAGCTTTACCCGTTTTTAGCCCAAACTGGGAGAAATATCACGGAGCAGTATCACGTTTCTGAAGGTTTTTGCTCCAAAAAGGCTTCAATGTTGCCAGACATATGTTACAATTTTTACTCATTATATTGCTAAGATAAGGCTTCCACCACAATAGTTATATATATTAATTTTGACTTTAATTCATTGTAAAATTGACAAAATTCTTGTTTCCCTGTAACAAAATATTACAAAAATGTATTCACAATGGAATATTTTATTTGATTCTTTATAATTATGCCCTATCTATCCCAAAGTTTGAATATTAACAGCAGGTGAGCAAAAATACAGCTGAAGACACCTGTCCGTCCATCCGTTCATCGTTGGACGGTTATTTTAAGTGACTTTTTCCCAGTAATTCCGTTTAGGTATTATTGTATTATTTCCCAGACAGAGGACATATTCATATACTTCCAGCTAACTTATCAGATACCTTAGAGCTTTATTTCAGATGATTGTTGCTAAAAATGCCTCCAGGATGCATCATTATCATCAAAATGTGTTGATTCTAGATGTCCAGGCCGAAAGACACATTGGACTTTTAAATGAAACTTTGGCCTTCGTTGTATCATGTCTATGTTAGCAGATGTTAAGATAACTTTTATTTTGATGAGTTACATTGATAAGTTTACCTTTAAACACATGAAATGTTTTCCCTTCCTTTAAAGAAGGTTTAATTTTCACGTTTTGACATTTTTTATGTATTTCCCACATCCTTGGTTAAAAATTTCTCTTTCAGGATGATTTCATGCAACGTGTTTCTGCTGCAGAACAATTTCAGATTAAACATTGTTCTGCTTTCTCCGCCTGAGTCTCTCTGATAGATTTATCATTTTTCTCAACCAGTTTTCTTCACCTTTGTGATGACTGTGACGGTGTTCAGACTGCTGTGCTGATTAATAGAAGATCCTTGTCTGAAAACGACCACCCGGGAGAGAAAATGTTCGGATTTTTTATTATTTTATTTTTTTCCCAGTGTCCTGTCAAGCAATGTGGCAATAAGAATTGATGTCTTAACGCCAAATAGAGCTCGACAGATTTTGCTGTCACAAGTGGAGCAATCAGCTTTCGCATAGTGCTCCGCTTGGTTTATGCATGTAAATAGTTTTATTGTGATTCCTGCGGGGAGAATTTCAAATTATGTGGACACTACAATGGGAAAGTAGGAGAGTAAAGGAAGAAAAAGAAGAGAAAAAAAAGAAAGAGAAGAGGTGAAAGAAAGAAGAGATAAAAGGGAAAGAATGATAAAACGTCTTCCGTCTGCTTCATCACCTGGAAAGAGAGATGTAAAAAGAACAGCACAACAAACGGACATAGTGTAA
The DNA here is from genome assembly GCA_037039145.1 of Fundulus diaphanus. Classification (NCBI taxonomy): domain Eukaryota; kingdom Metazoa; phylum Chordata; class Actinopteri; order Cyprinodontiformes; family Fundulidae; genus Fundulus; species Fundulus diaphanus. The sequence continues at coordinate 1,327,148 of CM073126.1, forward strand.
CAGATACAATCGAGTAACACCTTGATACCATTGCTAAATCATATGTATTATTATTTAAACTGACAAGTATAATGTGATACCTGAGAAAAGAAAGTAAAAAAAAGGGCCCCACGTGGCGGGGCCCCGGCCGAGCCCCGGGGGGCCAGGCCCCGTGAAGCAGCCACCAGGAATGGGCCGGCACCCAACCCGGAAACCCGCCCCAAACCCAAGGGCCGCCAATGTGCCAGCGGGCCAAGGCGCCTGCCAGCGGAGGGGGGCAGGACGTGGGGGGATGGGCTCCACACCTAGCGGAGACTTGAGATGTTCTTGGGAGAAGGAACGATTCGGACCCGGACCTGGCAAAAAAGAAGAAAAGGACTGGGGAGCCTACAGCAGTACCAGGGAGCCAGCTCCCCTACTCACTCCAATAGGCACCCCCGCTCCCCGAAAGCCCACCCGGAGAAGGGGGCCCCGCCAGCGGCACCACCATAGCCCGGGGGCCAGGGAGAGGCGGCAGGGCCCGCGAGCCAACCACCCACCAGGACCAACACCTCCACCCCCCCAGCCCACCCACAGAGACTCCTGGCTTTCCCCCCCCCCCAAAAAAAATAAATAAATAAAATAAATAAGAGGGGGGACCCTGACTAGTCAGCCCGCACGAGCCATCCACAACCCCACCCCCCAGGCGAAACCCACACCGGGAGACGGCACGGACCAGGACCGAGACAGGGGGCCGGACACAAAGCCCACCAAAACGTCCACATCCACACACACCCCCACCCCCCACTCGTAGATGTAATCCCTCCCCAACACTAACATTCAAACAACTCACCATACATACAACAATAGACATCCAGGCTGGGTTAGTCCCTACTCCCCATCCCTCCCCTCCCCCCACTAGCAGAGTGCCAACCCAAAGAAGGGGAAGAGCATCTGCCCTGAGATGTTCATGTCCATGCCCCCCTACCAGCTCAACAGGCCCTGAGGCCCCCCAGCACACCAGAGGCCCCGCGCAGGGGCAGACACCCGGGCACGCGCCGGCCCAGACCCCTAGCGGCATACCCCCTGGAACCCCAACCCCCGAGGCCCCACCGGGGCCCCCGCCCGAGGGTGGCACACCCCAGGGACCCCCGGACCCACCGAGCGGCAGCACAGCTACCAGGTCAGTAACCCACGTCCGTCACCGCGGAACTCCTCAAGAGCACCGCAAGCAGCCGCTGTAGGCCACCCGTAGGCCTCCCAAGCCCCTCCCAGATGGGGGCAACAGACCCCGGGGTCAGACCCACCAGGCGCCCCACTCCGAGATCCCCCCAGAGCACCAGGGACCCCCCTATCCAGCCACTGCGCCCTGCAGGACGCAACCCACCGCCCCCCATTCCACTAAGTGATGGTTCTGATCAAAGGAGCCCAAAGAGATCGATCAGATGTGGATGCAGATGCTGTCTCAAGATTAATATGATCCAACAAAAGATCTCTATACTGAATGATACTGAGATTTTCCCTACTTTTCCAATTCATGAGGAAAGTTTTCTTTGCGATACATAATGCAGTGAAAACCATGCAAACTATTTTTTTTCCAGAGGGCTTTCCTCAAATTACCCAGCAAGCAAACTGATGGGGAAGGTGTAATTTTACAGCTCAGGCACTTTGATAAGTCCTTACAAATCTGTGTCCAGAACCTCTGGACTGGTGTGCATAACCATAACGCATGAATATAATTTCTAGTCAATTTGAAAGTTTCTAGTCAATTTGAAAGTTGTTAGACATATCTGAGCCCAGAAGTTTTGTTCAAAGCTGACTGATAAATCCTCTTCCCATTTCACAATAGGAAGAGATATAGAATCATCTATTTTAGTCAGTGTCCTGTATGATTTAGACAGTAGTTTGGGGGGGGGGGGGGGGTTAAATCTAGGAACTCTAATATAATAGCTGGGATTTGTAAACCACCTTTAATATGCTTAAATTTATTTCTAATTATAGATTTAATTTGTTCATATTCTATGAATTTATTTTTACTAATGCCATATTACATATTTAGTTTGGCAAAATGGATGAACTCGGTTCTGTCAAGTAAATGTTCCAGGTATTCAATACCTTTATTCTTCCAGTATGTAAAGTTTATCATATTATTATTTTGTAGGATGTCAGGGTTATTCAAGATGGGAGTACGACTGCATGGGATAAGTGATGACTTCGTCATTTTAAGAAACTCCCACCATGCTGTCATAGTGGAGCTAATGTTAATATTTTTAAAGCATGTATGCCGTTTTATAATTGAGCTAATAAACGACAAATCTGAAATCGTGATATTATTGCATATTTTCTGTTCTATGTCTATCCAGGGCTCGTCTAAAGGATTATGTTTTATCCATTTAGTGATATATTGTAGTCTATTTGCTAAGTAGTAGTTATGGAAATTAGGCAGATCTAGTCCCCCTCTGTCTTTAGTTTTCTGTAGTGTCTTTAAGCTGATACGGGGGGTTTATCTTTCCAAAGAAATTTAGAGATAGAAAATGTTCGGATTTAAGGAAGCGTCTCTCAGATAGAAAGCATGTCGTCCCTCACCCAAACCCTACAATGAGCTTTAAATGGGCCCGTATTTCCTGCAGCTGTTAAAATCTCATCAGAGTGATGATTATGATGCACCTGGCTCCTTTTGTTGTTTAGGTTGTTTGTCTTGATTCTGCAGCATAACTGACCTGTTATCTGTGATGTGTGGGCATTTCTGTGCCATAGCATCTGACAGGCATTGTATAACTGAGTGTAGAACAGCTTTAGAGTCGGTCTCTCTGGTCCAACCACAGCAAGGAAAAGATGGGATGGGTTCCTCTTTGCCAGCCTCAGAATTTCATTAAATTAAGATTCATCCCTCAGGAACCGGATCCACTTTGCTACGTTTAATGAAAAACTAAAACCAGTCAAATCAATCTGAAATGTTTTCTAAGATCAGCATAAAGCTGCATTTTAAACATCCTGGTGTCTTAACAACCAGCTAAAAACCAGACTTTCCTTTTTTCTGTGCTTCGGTTCATCTGCAGAGTGCACATCTGCTTCTGTGGAGGGTAGTTTGCGATGGGAGTTTCTGATCCAGGCTGCAGAGAATCTCCACAGACGTCTCTCTGAGCTGCAGGGTAAAGTCTGCCGCTGCCTTGTTAATTTTTGCCTCATTAGTCAGGATGTTTGCTGCTTTAAATTGCACAGATTGGATCTAAGGGAAAAGTGCAGAGCAAAGTTCTCAGTCTGGCTGCATAATCTTCCCGTCAAGTCTTATTTAAGGGAGTGGGGGTCTAGTGGTTAGAGCAGGGTACTTGCAACCAGGGAAGGATGCGAGTTCCTGGTTCGATCCCACAGCCTGCCACTCTTAGCCCCAGAATGGCTCCCAGGGACCGCCCAGTGGCAGGCTGGCAGCCCCCTGGTTCCTGAGGGACGGCTAGATGCAGAGGATTTATTTCATTGCAATGGTAGATAAAGATGATTATTATAATGAAGCGTTTTACTTTATTTCTTATAAACTCAACTAAACAAACTTGCACTAATTCAGCCGTTTTCATATTTATCTGGAGTTCCTTTTGTTACCAGCAGACAGCAGTCAGTTGATAACCACTTCTTCTAAAGCTGTTCTACACTCATACAGATGCTACATCACAACAAACATTTAGTCCCAGGGAGGTTTTCCTTTGGCTCAGCAGGACTGGGTCACTGTCCGACCCAGTCCTGAAGGTCCAGTTTTCTCCTATGCTCTTTGTAAAAATGAAACCTTTAATGGGAAGAGCAATAAAAACCAGCACTGATTAAGAAGCGTGATGAGACACGATCCAGTAAGGATTTTAGATTCAGAAGCACCAGAACAAGGAAAAACTGCAGGAGGTCTGTCTAAGAAAACCATGACAGCTTTTTCTGCTTTTGTCTCACCTCCTCCTGATCAGGAGGCATCATTTCAGGGAGACAGTAAAGAGTAACCAGTTGATGCTGGTTGACAATTTAATTCAATTTTATTTATATAGCTCCAATTCACATCACGTCATCTCAAGGCTCTTTCCAAAGTCAGACTCCATCAGATCCTCCAGGTTGGTCAGAAAGTTTCCTCTCTAAGGAAACCCAGCAGGTTGCATCAAGTCTCTCCAAGAAGCATTCACTCCTCCTGAAAGAGCGTAGAGCCACAGTGGACAGTCGTCTGCATTGTTGATGGCTTTGCAGCAATCCCTCATACTGAGCATGCATGAAGCGACAGTGGAGAGGAAAACTCCCCTTTAACAGGGAGGAGAACCTCCAGCAGAACCAGAACCAGGCTCAGTGTGAACGCTCATCTGCCTCGACCCACTGGGGCTTAGAGAAGACAGAGCAGAGACACAGAAAGCTCAGAAGCTCACATTGATCCAGGAGTACTTTCTATGTTAGATGGTAATAGTGGATGATCTGCCTCCCCTGATGATGTCACAGCTAACAGAACGCCAGACCAGGTGTACCTTCTATGGAGAGAACAATGACAGAGAGCAAAAAGTTAAAAGCTGAAATAACAACAAACAAAGCAGAGTGGAGAGCAGTAGGAGAACTCAGCAGAGTGAGAGAAATAGACCCTGATGTCCTCCAGCAGCCTAAGCCTATAGCAGCATAACTATAAAGGTAGCTCAGAGTAACATGAGCCACTCTGACTAGAAGCTTTGTCAAAAAGGAAAGTTTTAAGATTAGTCTTAAAAGTAGACGGGGTGTCTGCCTCACGGACCAAAACTGGGAGTTGGTTCCACAGGAGAGGAGCCTGATAGCTAAAGGATCTGCCTCCCATTCTACTTTTAGAGACTCTAGGAACCACCAGCAGACCTGCAGTCTGAGAGCGAAGTGCTCTGTTAGGAACATACGGGGTAATCAGAGCTCTGATATATGATGGAGCTTGATTATTAAGGGCTTTATACGTTAGAAGAAGAATTTTAAATTCTATTCTTGATTTAACAGGAAGCCAATGAAGGGAAGCTAAAATTGGAGAAATATGATCCCTCTTGTTGATTTTCATCAGGGTTTCCTGTTGGCTGCCCATTACATGGTTAATGAGAGCTGCTTTGTCTCATATGGACTTCAGGAATTCAGACTAAAGCTAAGGAAATCCGTTAGAGTTGTTTCTAACACAAACACACAGAAAGACTTTTGATAGATGATCCCTCTTCCTGTCTTCTGACAGGGCTGTCCGTTACTGTATCCCTGTGTGTGAGTGTGTAATTAATGTGGAGTACGGGTTATCAAACAGGATCCTCCCATCGCAGATGTTTCATTAAATTAAACCCACAGCACCTTCACGAGCCTCAGCAGTAAAATCCAGCAAAGCAGAACCTTGTTGCTGCCTCCAACCGCTCTGAGGCTGCGCTATAATTATGGCAGATGCATTTTATTAGGGAGGAGCAGCTATTCAGGCCCATCTATTCCTTTTAATTTCAACAACCAACTCTAACGAGCAGAAAAGGAAAATCTGCTCGTAGGAAAATCAGCTGTGATCAGTTGGAGAATGTAAAGCGTTTCCACGTCCAGCTGACAGATGCAGTCTGACGAACCTCGTGTCTCTTTACACGAGACTCTGAGACCAACTCTCCATGTAATTTATTTTTAGGGTTATATTTTTATATTTCAGATCACTAAAGACTCTAGACCGAATTGTTAGTCCACGACGTCGATGCTTTACTGTCATCAAACCAGCCCAGCATCATCTGACCAGTCCTGTACCACAAAGACATAAATCTAAGTGCTTTTCTCTCTGCTTACATAGAAAACGGCCAGGAGACCTGCTGCTTCAGATCCCAACATTCTTAACCAGTTTTCCTTGTACTGCAACAGTTCTGGGGTGTTTGTGAGCGACCCAAAGAATTTGTGTTTTCCTGGAGATTTGGTTTTATAAAGCTGTAGAAAAGTCCTCCTATCACTTTGCTGCTTTCCACCATTAAGTATTTTATGTGTACGCCACATTTCAGGATATTTTAATCCAGTAAACTGTCGCTGCCCACCAGACTTCCACGTTTACAGGATCTGATCTCAGTGTAAAAGTGTCCTTCCATTCTCAGGTCCCAGACTGTAGTTATTTTGTTCTTAGAACCGAGTCTGTGCTGCTTGAGCTTGAGAAGCCTTTACTTACTCACCTCTGAATGAAGACTTCTTTATCCTTCATCTGATAATTTGTTTAATAACAGTCAAAACATGTGACAAAATCTAAGTTATGAACCACAAAAAGCACTAAATCCATTGTAATGTCTCTCCTCCTGTCTGCCGCCCTCATGGAGGCCCAACTCCACATAAACTTTACGTGTGACGGGTAATTAGCATCGGCCTTTCATGCTACAATGCTCCCCATTAAATCTCAGGCTTGTATCGGTTATCTGGGAAAACAAATACATTTTTATACATTTTCGCCTTTCATCCACATGAAAACTAAAATGATTCCTGAAAACTCCGACCAGTGTGGAGCTTTGAGAAAACTCTATTGTTGAGGCAGCGTGTGAACCTGGCGAAACGGAGTTTAAGCGGTGCTTCACAGTCTGCGACAGATAAGGGGGCGCTGACATCACACGTGTGACCTTTGTTCTGGACTTGGCCATGCAGCACAGGAAAGAATGAATGCTATCAGAAAAGAGCAGATTTTTACGTTGATTCGGACGCTTTTGCGTGTTTGTGAAAGAGGAGATTGTGTCTTTGCTGTAGCGCCTCCACAGTTGCTGACTTTCATTATGATAAAGCGCTTTATAAATAAAGTTTTTTTTGTCAGGAAAACTGTCCAAAACTACAAAACCTGAAAGAGGGACTTTGTTTGAGGCTCTGGGATCAACAGTTCATTCTTACCATGAGAGAAGACTTGTTGTGAGAAGGTGAGTCTCCAGATCAAGTAACTTGTTTAAGGATGTTTTTTATCCTACTGGATGATCCTGGATGGGCAGAAGGCTGAGAGATTCCACAGGAACAACAAGACAAACCAGTAAACTTGGGGCGTGGCGGAGGCTACGCAGGGACAGAGTGACCCGAGTACGGAGGCTTTAGTCCTCAACGCGGCCATCCAGGGCTCAGCTCCCGGCCCGAGGACTTTGCTGCATTCATCCATCAAGAGTCTGCGGACAAACGGTCCAGGTTACTTTGGAAAAAGATGTCAAGTCTTCACATACCGTAGAACATGTTTTATGATTCTCTGGTCCTTGCACCAACAGGAGACCAGCAGAAACCCCTCCCTCTAATTCAGACTGGAAAAAGTCTCACCATTAGCCATGAGTGGGTTTGAGTTTGGACGATTTTAGACAGAGCGAGTGGTGAGGTACAGAACCAACGTGATGGAGCTCTCCAGCGTGGTCGTTAAATGCTGGGTTCTCCATCAGCCGGCCAACGTTGAGCTGTGAAGGAGCTGGGTCTCTGCAGAGATGGGTCAGGGTTAGTTTTCTGTTTTCTTTCTGCAGCTCCAGCTGCATCTTATTCTGCAGCCTCATATCAAGAACTATGAAACAGCTGAACACAATCTTACATAAAACATTCATAGAACCTGTTGTTAATCTACAGATTGTCTGTTTCTTATCATTCCAGAAACATTTGGAGAATTTCCACTCTTGTCACTGAATGTGTAACCGAACCACGAACGGTAAACGGTGAATCCAGTGATTCTGCTCCCCTCAGTCAGATTCTCACCACGCTGCAGCAGGTGGAGACCTAAACTCCCAGCCTGCAACCTTTTCCCAGACTGTCTCATGATTACTGCCACAGATCTGCAGGGTTACGCATCGCCACACAAACAGCCGCAGAAATTAGTTTTGCTGTTCGGAGCTCGCTCCTAAGCCCTGACCTGCGTGCTGCTGAGTGTTGGCCACCTTTTCTTTTAGGTGTTCCTGTGGCCTCAGGACGTTTTGAATGTTTCAGTCAAGGTCAGACGGGCGGATCGAAGCCAAAGAGCCGCCCATGCTTTCCCAGAAGTTTGCTCCAACTGTTGTTGAGCTCTTCCAGGGCTGGGGGCCATTCACAGACTTTTACTGTGACGAACGCCAGCGTGTCTTGATGGCGTGCCAGGACCGCTTAGCCCCAGCCTGGCTGTGACATTCCTCCTGGCAGAGCAGGGCTGCGACTCGGGCGAGATTTTCAAACATCCCTTACAGCCCCAATGAGCAAAATTATGGCTAATTAGTCACCAGGCTGCCATGGTTTATTAGGAGTGACAAAGTTACGACTGCCACTGACAGTGCACGTCTCTCCCTCTCTGCTGCCGTCAGCAATGACATTACAGAAATGCAAGAGCTTATTGAAATAAATAATTCACCATCACATCTGTTATCTATTCACAGTAAACATTCCTCTCATCAACATTGTGGTGTGTGGCTCTTCGTTCTTTGACAGAAGGATCATTTTGTGCTGAGTAGCTGTAGCAGTTGTTCACATGTGCACATTTTCTGCTGCATCTGAGCTTCCAAAGCTTTTTAGCAAGCTGCATGAACAGCTTGACCAACATTTGCCCTTTAAACAAAACTAAGATCCTAAGAACAAATTGAATATTAGAGGAAGTATTTGATAGAATGCAATGCTGGGATTGTGATGCTTTGGTTTATGTCTAATGAGAAATAGTTGTCCCCGGAGGTTGGGGATTCTGCATCTAGTGAGGTTTGGACAGCCAAAATATCTGCTTCCAGCACTGGGCCAGCCCAGGAGGGTGGTGCCATAAAGCTCAGTTGGGTTGGGGAATGGTCCAACCACCAGGCGCTGACCTACCAGCCTCCTCCCGGCCTTTCAGCAGAACGATGTGTTTGAGGGTAACGTGGTGCTTTGATCTTGTCAGAAGGGTTACTGAATCCCACCTTAGTCTCAAATGAAATGCTTCTGGGTGGTTTTCTAATATGGAGTTTATGATTTCTGGTATTCCACTTAAAATGTTTTCATTACAATGCTACTGCATACTTGCAAGTAGCTCTTCTTCTTTTTCTTCTTCAGGAGTTAGTCCTAAGAAATTCTGAAGCTTTAAATTAAAATAGATTATGTCTTTTATCAATGAAAATATCAGACCTGTCTTTGGGAGTTAATTGAAGTCCTCCAGACAGGTTGGTCAGAAAGTTTCCTCTCTAAGGAAACCCAGCAGGTTGCATCAAGTCTCTCCAAGCAGCATTCACTCCTCCTGAAAGAGCGTAGAGCCACAGTGGACAGTCGTCTGCATTGTTGATGGCTTTGCAGCAATCCCTCATACTGAGCATGCATGAAGCGACAGCGGAGAGGAAAACTACCCTTTAACAGGGAGGAGAACCTCCAGCAGAACCAGAACCAGGCTCAGTGTGAACGCTCATCTGCCTTGACCCACTGGGGCTTAGAGAAGACAGAGCAGAGACACAGAAAGAGCCCAGCAACCCTGATCAAGGAGTACTTTCTATGCAAGAGAAAAGTGAAAGGGTAATGGCAGCAGTAGCCAAGATGGTGTCACTGCTGAACCGATCAAAATGACCACCAAGCTACGTGGTGTGTTCACTCAGATGTTTCCTGTCAGTGATTTAATCTCCTAAATTCTGTAACACGGCTGGAAAGTTGTCGTTTCTTAGTTTTGGAGCTTTGAGTTCTGCGAGCTTCAACTTCAGGGACTTTTTAAAAAGTTGAACATGTTTCCAGTTGCAGAAAATGTCATCATGCTCTCGCTGAACTTTAAAACTCAGCTGATTGAACACTGAAAATATAATCTGGCACATCTAAAAGTATTAATCAGTAAACACATCAGCAGGTGGGAATTTCTTTTCAACCAGGAAAGCATGAATTTCACTTCTCCCTCCATTTACACTCAGAAGTCGTCCTTTTGAAAACCAGATGTAGTGATATTAGTCAGGAGAGACAGAATCAGATTCTTTTTGAAATGTGAGAAGCTACAGACTTCCTCCCCTTGGGAACTGCCCCCATCACAGCGGATGGCACCACAACAAAGGTGTGCTCGCTTCCTCACATCTTCCTCTGTGTCCGCAGGCCCTCGTGGTTCACACTGGAGAGACGAGCTACAGTGTCCGAATGGAGTTCGGAGACCCTCCACATATGCAGGCTGATCCAGCGAAGGCAGCCTACCCTTTCAACATTAGAGCATAATCAGCAGACTGCTATGAAACTGGCTGTTTGTAACCTTCATCAGCTGTTGCAGGAAAGTCAAAACGGCAAAAGATAAAAGCTGATCTGAAGTCGCCCACTGCAACCGGTGCAGGCCCACACACGAAACCTCAAGACACAGCCTCTCCAGGAAGGCCGTGTGGAGGTCCCATGATCCACAGCCGGAGCGCAGACCGCCGGAGCCGGGTAGAACGCATCCCAGGCTGGGATTCACGAGGAGTTTCCCCCTTTGAGCTAGCTGCTTGCTTGCTGACCCGACCCAGCTTCCCCCTGGTCCAGCTGATTCCAACCGGATGCCCAAAGTCGTTGCCCAATTGTCGTCTCGATCACTGTGTATGAGGGCGGCCATTATTGCCCAAATATGGGCAATAATGGCCGCCCGACATCACATCCTGTGACGTAATGTCGCGGTAAGGCACTGCCCTCTACAAAAACAATTGTTTCGGATTTCACCATTGAAATTCACGAGAGCTATTGTTGAAGCAACAATGCCCACATGCATGGCAGTTGGATGTAACAATACATCGGGTAAAAGTGGAAAAAACATTAGTTTTTTTCACCTTTCCGATTCATCATCCACCATGGGCTCTGTTGTTGGATTACCAACTTGCCATCTAACTTCTGGCCAGAGAGAAAACACGTCGTCTGTAGCCAACATTTTGAAGAAGAATGTCTTCAAGACGACATGAGAGCGACACTTTTCTGTAGGTTTTTCTTTTTTATAATGTAGAATTTGCCGGAACATTTGTGTACCGACCAGAGCGGCGGAGGGATACAACATTCTTAGAAAGCATGCTCACTGTTGTGAAGCCCACTTATTTTATGCGACTTTGGTCTTATTTTTTCTAAAGTCACTTGAATATTTCATGAGTTGTGGGGTTGCAGTTTTTTGGGCTTGATTCTGAAAGTGAAGTCGATTGTTTGGGCTCTAAACTAAGTGACGCTGAAATATCCCTCCGCCTCATAACGCGCTTCAGCTCCTCCTCACAGCAGCAGAGAGTAAACTCAGAAGGAGACGCTCTGCCCGTATTTTCTGCAGTTTACGGTGCAATAACTGATGATAACTGCTATAAACCGTACTTTAATGTTTATTTGTTGTCTTTTTATGTCTCTAAAATTTTAAATTAGTATGACTTTAAATTTAAATGCTTAATACCATGTCTATTTTTGTTTAAGAGGTTAAAAAAAATTCCCCAAATTGGAATCGATAAGAGAATCGATAAGGAATCGAATCTTTTCACAGAGTCGATAAGAGAATCGGAATCGTGAAAATCTTATCAATTCCATGTATGGAGCTGTACTAAGCCTGTCTTCCAGTTCCAGGTTTTCCAGCCTGCCCTGAACCCTCATTGAGCTGGAGTCTTTAAGGACCGCCTTGGCTCCACCCTCGCTCTCTCTCTCCAACCTGGCAGTGAGAACATGCAGCAGCTGCTGCTCCCTACCACTTCCTGGTTCCCTTTTTGTATGTTTTAACCCCTAGCTTTGTAATAAATACTTTTTTTATATGCTAAATGTTTGGCTGTCTTCCACTATGTTGCACCCACCGAGCCAGGGCGTAACACCAACCCTAGTTATAACAAATTTTATTTCCATAAGGGTTTTATGGGATATTAATGTTTTTGTTTTCCAGACCGATCAGTACGACAAAACATGGCTTAAAAGGCTTCTTGTTAAGTTAGCGCTGAATGCTGATAGCATTAGCCGCTACCAGCTTCTCTAATAACTCACTGACACCCTAGTTAAACATAACTTCGGTTTGTTTTAAACATAATGCGTGTTTTCGTTTCAATAATGCTACGAGTGTTATTACAGCATTATTAGGGAATATTAATGTTGTTTTAATGGTGTTTCGTGTAATGTTAGCATTACCTCATCAGGGTAATGTAAACACTGATACGTCATTTACAGCCAATGGTTCGCTACAGCACCATCTAGCTTCCCAAGTTACCTATTTGACTCTGAATTATTTCCTGGAGAAATAATTACACTGATAAAATCAAGTGTCTTAAAGGTTATTGATTTTTACTGGGCAAATCATTCTTTAAAATGTTGTTTTCTCAAATAATGTTTGTTTAACTCAGGATTTCAATTCAATTCAATTCAATTTTATTTATATAGCGCCAATTCATGAAACATGTCATCTCAAGGCACTTTACAAAGTTAAATTCAATCATATTATACAGATTGGGTCAGATTATACAGATTGGTCAAAATGTCCTATATAAGGAAACCAGTTGATTGCATCAAAGTCTTGACAAGCAGCATTCACTCCTGGGGAACCGTAGAGCCACAGGGAGAGTCGTCTGCATTGTACATGGTTTTGCTGCAATCCCTCATACTGAGCAAGCATGAAGCGACAGTGGGAAGAAAAACTCCCCATTAACGGGAAGGAAAACCTCCGGTAGAACCAGAACCAGGCTCAGTATGAACGGTCATCTGCCTCGACCGACTGGGGGTTACAGAAGACAGAGCAGAGACACAACAAGACAGACAAAAAAGCACAGAAGCACACATTGATCCAGTAATCTGTTCTACATTAGATGGTAATAGTGGGTGAGCCGTCTTCTCTGGATGATGTCACAGTTAACAGAACGTCAGACCAGGTGTACCTACTATGAAGAAAAAAGAGAGAGAGAACAAAAAGTTATAAGCAGAAATGATGACAAGCAATGCTTAACTGGAGAACAGTAGAAATCAATAGAGTGAGAGAAATAGACCCTGATGTCCTCCAGCAGCCTAAGCCTATAGCAGCATAACTATAGAGGTAGCTCAGAGTAACATGAGCCACTCTGACTAGAAGCTTTGTCAAAAAGGAAAGTTTTAAGATTAGTCTTAAAAGTAGACGGGGTGTCTGCCTCACGGACCAAAACTGGGAGTTGGTTCCACAGGAGAGGAGCCTGATAGCTAAAGGATCTGCCTCCCATTCTACTTTTAGAGACTCTAGGAACCACCAGCAGACCTGCAGTTTGAGAGCGAAGTGCTCTGTTAGGAACATACGGGGTAATCAGAGCTCTGATATATGATGGAGCTTGATTATTAAGGGCTTTATACGTTAGAAGAAGAATTTTAAATTCTATTCTTGATTTAACAGGAAGCCAATGAAGGGAAGCTAAAACAGGAGAAATATGATCCCTCTTGTTGATTTTCATCAGAACTCTTGCTGCAGCATTTTGGATCAGCTGAAGACTTTGAACTGCATTTTGTGGACTTCCTGATAGTAAAGAATTACAATAGTCCAGCCTTGAAATAACAAATGCATGGACTAGTTTTTCAGCATCACTCCTGGACAGAATGTTTCTAATTTTGGCGATATTCCGGAGGTGAAAAAAGGAAAGTCTGGAAACCTGTTTAATATGGGATTTAAATGACATGTCTTGGTCAAAAATAACACCAAGGTTTTTTACTTTATTACCAGAGGCCAAGTTAATGCCATCCAGATTAAGTGATTGGTTAAGAAATTTATTTTTTGAGGACTCTGGTCCAAAGATTACAACTTCGGTCTTGTCAGAATTAGATGCAGGAAATTTAAAGTCATCCAGCTTTTGATGTCAACAAGACATGACTGCAGTCGAAGTAATTGATTGGATTCATCAGGATTTATGGATCAATATAGCTGAGTGTCATCAGCATTACAGTGGAAATTAATCCCATGCTGTCTGATAATTTTTCCGATCGGAAGCATATATATAGTAAAGAGAATTGGTCCAAGGACTGAACCCTGTGGTACTCCACAGGTGACCCTAGAGTTTGAGGAAGATTTATTATTAACATGAACAAACTGGAATCTGTCCGACAGATAAGATTTAAACCAGCCTAATGCTTTCCCCTTAATCCCTACAGTATGTTCAAGTCTTTGTAGGAGAATATTGTGATCAACTGTATCAAATGCAGCACTGAGATCTAATAGGACAAGTACTGACACAAGTCCATTATCTGAGGCCATGAGAATATCATTAGTGACCTTCACCAGAGCTGCTTCAGTGCTATGATGAGCTCTGAAGCCTGACTGAAACTCCTCAAGTAGGTCATTGCTTTGTAAATGTTCACAAAGTTGATTAGCAAATACTTTCTCAAGAATTTTAGATAAGAAAGGAAGATTAGATATAGGTCTGTAGTTTACTAGCTCATCTTGATCAAGAGAAGGTTTCTTAAGTAAAGGTTTAATAACAGCTACTTTATAAACCTGTGGTACATATCCACCACTGTGCAGGTTCTAAAGATTCCTCCAATTCTGCCTCACTTACTGAGGATGAAGTAATCATGTTTGGGAGGATGCCAATTATTTTATTTTTAATGGCATCAATTTTATTTATGAAGAATCCCATAAAATCATTACTGCTAAGAGCTAAGGGAATGTATGGATCAACAGAGCTGCAGCTCTGAGTAAGTTTGGCAACTGTACTAAAGAGAAATCTAGGATTATTTTTATTCTCTTCAATTAATGATGAAAAATATGCTGCTCTAACTCTGCGAAGGGTCTTGTTATACAACAATAGACTGTCCCTCCAGATTAAGTAGGTTTCCTCTTGGTGTGTAGAGTGCCATTTTCTCTCCACTTTCCTAACATTGTGCTTCAAGGAACGCAGCTCTGAATTAAACCAGGGAGCCAGCTTCCTGTGAATTATCACCTTCTTTTTCAAGGGAGCTACATTGTCTAATGCAGAACGCAATGAGGAAGTCACACTGTTAGCAAATGTATCTATTTGTGAATGGGAAGAAACAGCATTGCTGCCATCTACAGGGTATTTCTGCAATACTGAGGATATTAAAAGGGGGACAGACTCTTTAAGTTTTGATACAGCATTATCTGATAAAAATCTACTATAATGGAACCCTCTTTTGGGGATGGAGAACTCAGTTAGATTAAACTCAAATGTTATTAAAAAATGATCAGATAGGACAGGGTTGTGAGAGAATACTGTTAATTCTTCACAATCAATGCCATATGTAAGCACAAGGTCCAAAGTATGGAGCCAAGAGTGCGTTGGCTTATGCACATTTTGAGCAAAACCAATTGAATCTAGGATAGTTTTAAAGGCTACACTAAGGTTATCACATTCAGTGTCAACATGGATGTTAAAATCACCCACTATAATAACCTTGTCAGTATTTAACACCAAATCAGATAAGAAGTCTGACAGCTGATCCAAAAACTGAGTGTAAGGGCCTGGTGGACGATACAAAACAATAAACAGAAGAGGTTTTATTGCTTTGCAGTTTGGATGAGGGAAACTGAGGGTTAAATGTTCAAAAGAACTGTAATTATTAATTGGCCTGGGACTAATTAATAAATCAGACTGAAAGATGGCTGCCACTCCTCCTCCTCTTCCCACAGATCTGGGAATGTGGATATTTGAATAACTGGAGGGAGTTGACTCATTTATACTAACGTAGTCCTCTTGTAGCCAGGTTTCTGTGAGACAAAACAAATCAATCTGATTATCGGAAATCAATTCATTAACTAACAAAGTCTTTGGAGGGAGAGACCTTATATTTAATAGACCACATTTAAATCTTTTATTTTTTGGTTCAAAGTGATCCGTATGGATTTTTATTAGATTTTTATGATTTGTTCCCTTTAGATCAGTTTTTGATCTGTTAAGTTTTGGCCGTGGGAAAGACACCGTCTCAATAGGGTAATGGGTGGGTAACAGTACAGAAGCTGCAGAGAGGTGTGTTAAACTATGGCTCTGCTTCCTGGTCTGGACCCTGGGTTGTCAGCATTTAGGAGAGCTAATAAATCCGGCCAGATTCCTAGAAAGAAGAGCTGCACCATCCAAAGTGGGATGAATGCCGTCTCTCCTGATCAGACCAGGTTTTCCCCAGAAAGTTTGCCAGTTATCAATGTAGCCCACGTCGTTTTCTGGACACCACCTAGACAACCAGCGGTTGAATGATGACATGCGGCTAAACTTGTCATCACTGGTCAGATCAGGCAGGGGACCAGAGAAAATTACAGAGTCCGATATTGTTTTAGCAAACTCACACACCGAAGCAACACCAACTTTAGTGACCTCTGATCGGCGTGACCGGGTGTCATTACCGCCAGCGTGAATAACAATTTTGCGGTATTTACGCTTATCCTTAGCCAGCAGTTTTAGGTAGGATTCTATGTCGCCCGTTCTGGCCCCTGGCAGGCATTTAACTATAGTCCCTGGTGTCTTTAGTGCCACGTTTCTTATTATGGAGCTGCCAATAATTAAGGTCGGCTCCTCGGCGAGACTGTCGCTCAGAGGGGAAAATTTGTTAGAAACGCAGACGGGTTGGTGGTGATCTGGGGGCTGAAATCTAGAGCTATGCTTACTACGAACCGTCACCCAGCCGGCCTGCTTAACCGGCTGTCCGAGTGCGGCTGTTGGTTCGCTACGTGAAGTTACTCTTTGTGGCTTCGCGCTAGCAAAGGAGCAGCTATCAGCTGGTTTTTCAACAGCACGGAGCCAGTTCTGACACCCTCGCCTCCAAAGCTACAAAAATACTACATTTATTATATGTACCATTATCACTAAAGGAGGCAGATGAATAACTGAACATCTGACACAGAGAGCAGCAGATAGGAGACTTAGTCAGAGACGGAGAAGCCATTATGAGGCTAACGCTAGGCTAAAGTCACGCCAAAGAACAAACCGATTATGAGGGACCCTTTGACCTGACCGTGGTCTCTCCAAAGAGACTGCGTCTAACAGCTGGAGGAGCGAGGCAGGGAGAGGAGGAATGTTTTTGCAGGCACGTTGAGGCCGTTCCTCAGCTGTCAGTTGCCTTTAAATACAATAATGCATGTTTTACCCTGAATGAACATGAATAATCTCCGACTAAAGCAAAGATGTGTGCAGTTTTTCCACCTCCTGATTTGCTTTAATGGCTGTAAAGCAGCCAGTAGGTGCTACACTGCAGCAGGACCAAGTGAAAGTGAGCGAAAAATGGATTCAGACTGAATTTTTCATAAGATTTCTCCTGATTTTGTTGAGCTATTGAATGTGTGATTTATCCTCATACTTCTCCGATCCTTCGGTTCAGTATTACATTTCCCCCCGTTTTCTTATTTATGGCCTCAGTTGAGTAATTCCTAAACCACAAATCATTTAGGTTTTTCAGTCCTCCTCATGTTTCTGTCCCCGGCCTCTTAGATTTGAGCTCAAATCCACAGATTGTTGCCCCATTTTTACTGTTTATGCAGCACGTAGCACATTTGATTTGATCCCATGAGGACGTGTGTTTTCGTGTCTCCGCCCCGCGTCCCTCTTCACCGTCTTTCTGCAGGCCTTAATAAAATGAAAAGCATGTTGGATGATGTGAGTAGCAGCCCCGGCCGTCGGTGCTGTGTGGGCACAGAAGGGTCTTAATTAAGAGAGCCATTTATAGTTCCTCATAGTGAAGTGTCAATGATGAAGCTTTGGGATGTGACACAGCTCTTTCTGCTTGAGTTCCTGTCTCTCTCCACATTATTCTGCAGGCTAAGACTGACCTTATGAGTGCCTGTAATGAGGAAGAGGAAGAGAGGGCCTGGGCTGAATGATGTGCTTTGGCAGAACAAGATTTAGGCGGAGATTTAAATAAGAAAGTCACAAGGCGCTGAAACTAAGTTGGATTGCTGAAAGAGTTGTGTCGGACTTTCATGCTCTGGTTCTTCTTCTTCCTCGTTTTGATTCTTTCCTGATGTGTTTTTAGTTTTGCTGCCTGAGAACCTTTGTTCATGTTCCAGAGCTGTTCTGGGAACCAGACCACCTGTTCGTTCTCCCACCGTTCATTCCTCCTGGCTCCTGCTTCCATAGGTCAGATCCACTACGGTGGGTTTTTGGAGAACGGGGTGCCTACTGGAGTCAGCGGGGAGCTGGCATGTTGCTCCCCAGTCATTTCCTCCCATTCCCTGGACGCCTCCCTCTACCAGCTCAGTCATGGGGGGAGGGCGGGGGGTGATTGTGCCAGGCACCACCCTTTAAGATTTAATAAAGCTTCTTGCAGATATAAATCAAGCGGAGCTCTATGGAGAAAGCAGTAAGGCTCCAAAAAGTAAAACCTGTTGGGCTCTTTTTGGCATTAAGACAACAATTCTTAAAGCTACACTGACAGACAGGACAAGTAAAAAAAGGATCCACAAGTTGTGATTCTCCCCCCAGCCGGACGAGCTTGAAGGAAAGGTGTCCAGGAAGTGTCCTGATCAGATGAACCATCTCGTCTCCATTTGATGGAGCAGCAGCAACATAATCCAGTGATACTACTCTAATTGGGGCAGAGACTTGTCCACAATGAACACAGTCATGCTGAAAAATACAAGTTTATACACTGAGGAGCTCACTAGTCCACAGTATGACCCCTTTAACTTGGTGGAGAGGTCTCCAATCAACCCGGAGGCTGTGTTGGCTGGGTTTTCAGCCCTGATTGGGTCAGGGATTGGGTCTCCCTCAGGTACTCACCTGAGTGATCAGACTTATGTCCAGGAAGAAGACCTGAGGGAGAGCTTGTTCTCAGGCTCCTGGTGGTGATGAAGAAGCTACAGAAGGTACCTCCATGTCCTGCAGGAGAGGAGGGACGTTGAGGAGTGTGTGAACCAGGGGGAGACATTCTGGTTCCTGCGTGTGAGTGAATCTGACTGTATGAAGCAAAAAAGTGCAGGAACAACACATGCTTCCTTCGAAATATAACACTGGATAATTCTCTGTTGTGTCCAGCATCACATAGAAAACCTGGAAAGGAAGATGGAGCAGCACCTCGCCGTCAACTGATTTACTGTAATATCTGTCCTGTGACCCATTAAATGGGTCAGCAGGTCACAGGAAGCAGCAGAAACACGTTGCATTGTTTTATCCAAGTAAATGTTTTTCAGGTCGGCGTCTCCATGGATTTAAGGAGCTGGAGGAATGCAAAATGGAACCGAGTCAGTCAGGCATCTCACTCCGTTTTGGCATCCTCATACTGTTTGCATACAATTCATCATGTGTCACGTTATGATTCATGAGATGCACAAACATCCAGATCTGCCTCAGGCAGTTCTGTGCAGCGTATGTTTTAAAGAGATCCCATAAAGTCGATCAGAAAAATGTGAATAATGCAGTTTGTTGGACATCCTCGGCTGCAGCGTATTCAAAGCTAAATGTGCTTTAGCAGTGATAGAAACAGTGACATGGATAATAAAATATTTCCATCATTGGGTTTTAATAACACGGTGTATGAAATTTAATTATGATGTTGAGATGATTTATATGAGAGCTGAGTATTTGGGAGCAGCTCTATAATATATAAAGATCAGAGCAGCACATTATGATGGGTGAAGCTCTTTTTTCTGTTACTTTGGAAACCTGGTAAATCTCCTGAAGGTCGGCAGAAGCCAGGCTCTGACATCTTCTCCATGTCTTTAAATGAAGCTCATAAAACCAATCATCATCACATCCACATATTCACACACCATGAGTATCAGTATTCCACATTTATTTAGCGTCAGCTACCGGGAATCAGGGAAAATGAGCAGATCTGTGGATGTACACATGATGGAAGATTGGGAAGAATTTCAGGAAAGACTTTTTATTCAGCAGGTTCTGGAGAGAACTGTCTATTCAGGTTCTTTAGTTCACCTTAAAGAACCGCTTATGTCGGGATAACAACATGATTTCTATTTGCCTAGTGTGAGAACAATGAGAAAGAAAATCTGTCAGAGATCTTTTTAAACTTTGTTCAAATTCAGAAGTTTAAACAGTAAAATTTCTGTCTCCCCATACGATGATGTCATCGTATCGGGCCAAACGCCTGACCTCACCTGGTCTGATCTCCAGGTTTGTTCCTGTGGAAAAGGAGCTGGATCACCTGTAGCCTGGGGTTACTGGGAGCTTCTGAGGACTGGAATCGCTCCGTGTGTGGCCCCTAAGAGACCCCTAAGAGGCCCCCAAGAGACCCCTAAGAGGCCCCCAAGAGACCCAACTCTGTCAGTAAGACAAACTTTCTCCTGCAGAATCAGAATCAGCACCACAGACTCACCTCCTACCTGCTCACTTTATTTCACAGCCAGTTCTGCTGTTTGACAGCGAAGCATAGTTGGACCGAGTCAATTACCCGCCCTCAAACTTCCTAAAGTGTATATTTGTGTCCTGACGTTCACAGTTTTAGACACTCGACAATAAGACATTTTTCTCACAATGGTTTGTCTGGCAGGCAGAAACCAATAGGAATCCATTATATTGAGCTCCATCCTGATTGCAGTTGGACATTTGGGCTCACAGCGTCCGACCCGAGCAATGAAACGCTGAGATACAGTCTGTCTAAACACCAAGAAGAGAGTGGAGGGGGGTTGGGAGTCCTAGTCCTAGAGGTCTACTCATTTTTTGGACCATAAGGCGCACCAGATTATGAGGCGCACTAAATATTCTTCAAGTGTGTAATATCACTCCACGTCCACAGCTCTCTATCCGTCTCTGTCGAAGGACAGAGTAGCTGTACTACACTGCCCTGTTTCTAACATAAGACCAAAAAACATAACTTTTATATTGAATTAACTTATTAGGTTTATTGTTGCTAGCGCGTACTCCAGGCGAGGGCAGTATGCGCACATACTCGGGCGTACTCTGCGCATACTGTGAGCTTGGTGGACTCCGCACTGACTCTCTGTGGACGTTTTACCTTCATAGTCCATCGTACTGTTGCCTACATTTCTTGTGGCAAATTCCTCCAATTCCCAGACTTTCTGCCAATGAAGCGGTGGAGCGGATGGTAAAATGTGTGATTAGCTAGCTGAGCACCTAGAGCCGTTTCTTTTCCAGCAGGCTCCTCCTGTCAGTGAGAACAGAGGGGGATTGATGCTGCGTCCTGGAGACCGCCTGCTTGGAGCAGCTCAGTGTATCAAGCTCGGTGTCACATATAAAACAGTTTGATGTGACGACTTCTTGCCGCGGAGAAGTCGTAACAATTGAGCTGTGCACATACCTGTATGCACAGACCTCCGCAGAGTGAAATACACCCGAGTATGTGGGGGTTTTTCACATGAATGCACTTCTAGTTTTGACATTACAGTCAGGCAGTTTTGTAGACAGCTCCGGGGTCCTATCAGGTAGTGACATAGTGTACCGTAATGCTCTGAATATCCATTGAGTGGAGCGGCTTCGTTGCTAACCAACATCGTACATTTTAATAGATTTTTGAGCGCATTGTACCACATAAAATTAGTCAGTAAGGAAAACATTAATCATATATAAGGCGCACCATCAATTTTTGAGAATATTTAAGGATTTTAATTGTGACTTATAGTCTGAAAAAGTCCATATAAATTCTGAACTAGTTGGTTAGTTTGTTGCCCAAATAAGAGACCTCCCGGTCAAAACAAGCCCAATAAACCGCAACCTGCGACTCACAAGCCAGACGTTGCTGATAATAAACAGACTTGGTAACACTGTTATCGATGCTAATGGCCTTACACTGGGGTGCCGTAAAGCTGTTCGTCTTACTGAGAACAGAGTCGTAAGACCTCCGGGTGTGTGTTAATGTAGGTCTGTGAACTTTGGCAGATTACCCTCACAGCCGTAGTCATTGATAGTGATGGAACGTTATCAGGCAGTTCAGTAGTGCTCTGTTCCAGGTCACAGATGTCACAGAGCTTCTTGTTTACATAACATCCAGGAGAAATTAAAGTTATCTGCCTTTCAAGGCCAACTCGGGGAGCCAGATTCAGACTATTGTTTTTCTGTCTGCCTTAAAGTCCCACTGGTACATCTCAATGGTGATTCCAAAACAGCCAAAATTGTGGTCATTCTGCCAGAGTCCAGCTTCAAGCTTTCTCCAATATCGTTCCCATCCTGCCAGCAAGTTCAGAAACAGCAGCTGGCCTGCAGTTCTGCTGACACAGCATTTCAGTCTGAGTGCTGGTAGCAGACATACTCCTCACATAGTTCAGGCAGCCTTGACATGGGCCTAAACAGCTGCCAACGTTTTAACAATTTCTCAATACTCCAGGTAACCGCCAGCTCCAAAAGGCAGAAATCCTGTTATA
The DNA here is from genome assembly GCA_037039145.1 of Fundulus diaphanus. Taxonomy (NCBI): domain Eukaryota; kingdom Metazoa; phylum Chordata; class Actinopteri; order Cyprinodontiformes; family Fundulidae; genus Fundulus; species Fundulus diaphanus. Next base: position 1,349,169 of record CM073126.1, read on the forward strand.
AATCCAATTCTGAACACATTTTCAACACCCTCATTTGACAAAATGGACAGACACACACCGTGTGTCCAGCTACACATGTCCTGTCGGGCACAGGGACTCTCCTTCACCCAGTCTTCTAGCTGAGAAAGTTTTATCAGTTGTGTTGGGAGTCCAGCTGACCAGATCCATAATTTACAATTTGGAGGATATGTAAAAAGAGGCTTCAAAAAGATTGATAGAAGCAGAAGCAGAGCAGATACGGGGAGTGAGAGGGGAAAGAAAGGCCAAGTGAAGCCGTACTCCAGAATATCTATATTCTCTCGTTAACATGTGTCACCTGGGCCTGCTTGTTAAATAACATCCAGAATCATTTTTAGATGGTTGAACTTTGTTGATTGGTTTTAATGAAATGAGATTAAAGACTCAAACTCCAGCCTCTTCCATTCTGACCACTTTAAAATGTTCCAATGTGATAAAATAATACGTTCAAGAAAGGCCAACTAATCTAAACCTGTATGGAGGCAAAAACTGAAATCAGTCGTGGCTTTTTGCATAGAACAAGCAACTATTACTGTAAAAATCGTCTGGTCTTGTATTTTTGCTCAGTGCTCCTTATTCAGCGTTTCAGTGTCTGAACAACCAAGGACCATCAACTAAACATTTAATGGGATTTTTGGTCAATTCCTGTTGAACAAATGAGTTTACTGAAGTGTTGAGACCTAACGCTCAGTGAACATCTCCAGTGGTCAGGTCTGATTGGGACCAGACACATGGAGGGCTGCTGTCCATCGTTTAATTAGTCAAACCAACAAATAGTCAAAGATGCTAGTCTCACAGTGAAGCCGTGTCCTTTAATAGCATCTAATTAAGGCTTTTCTGATAACAACCAGAGTTTTATTAAATCCTGTTAGTTTCCATGGAGAAGCCACTGAGTGACAGTTGTTGTGAAGAGAACTCCTCATTTCCAGGTTCCAGTCCTCAGCTCCTGGAACAGGGAGGGTGCTGCGAGCGGCTCGAGTGGGTTTTCTCCTTCCAGCTTCCAGCTGCTGCTGCTGAGAAGACACTCAAGCATGTCTTCATTGACTCGGTCCTAATTGCTCTCCTAATGAAAATCCAGAAGTGCAGCGTGTTAGTGGGGGAGCGGTGCTGTCAGGTGTGCTGGCCGCGGCCCGCGACGTTGTTGCAGACGTTAATGAGTTCAGTGGAGCCCAGCGGAGTCTGGAAGCTCTCCCAGGCCGCTGCGCTTCCATGTGATATTCCCTGTAAACATCTCCTCATCTCAGATGACCTTTAACATCCCACCTGGGCTGAGGAACAATCTGCCAAGTTAAAATCCTCCACCAGCCAGAATCAGGCACATTCTGCTCCATTTCCAGCACTAATTTTTGGATTAGAACAGTGAAATGTATTTTTTTTTGGCTCGTTGAATTGCTAAGTGAGGCCATTATCTCTAACTTGATGCTTCTGCAGTGAAGAGCTGCTGTCACAGAGGACACGTTTATGTCATGAGGCCCGTGGGCAACCGATGGGTAGTCTGCAACGGTATCATAAACTTGACTCTATGTGCAGGAGGATGGCAGGTTTACTTCTCCAGGTAATGAGAGCTTTGTTGCAGTCTGATAAGGAGAAGAAGGAGGTGAGCTAGAAGGTTAAGTTCCGGATCTACTGCTCCAGCTACGTCGCAGCGATCACCTACGGTCCTGAGATAGGAGTCATGACTGAAAAAACGAGATCAAGCAGCTGAAAAAGGGCTGCTCTGTCACATCACAACAACTGAAGTCAAGTTAGTCACAGGTTGTCTCCCCTAAAGGACATGTCCTCCTGGAGGAGGCCTCAGCTGAGGGACTATCATCCCTCTACCAAGGGGACACCTTAGGGTCACCTATGATGACCTGGAAGGTGTTCCTGGGGTGAAGGATGTCCTGGTTTCCCTTCTGAAGCCGTTCCTTAGTGATCTGCGGATGGATGGATGTCCCAGATGGACCGAATAACTCCTCATGGTCTCTGTCTCTGGTAAAATCCATCCCTGGTTCTGATCACTCTGACTAATCAGAACAACCTGGGTTAAAAACACACTGCACAGGAAGAATGGGCCAGAACCTTTTTAGTTTCCTCCTTTCAAATCAGACAGAAGAGGAAGTGATTGTTCTACGCAGGAGAAAAGCTCATCTGCAGGGTTTCTCCTTCCACCCCTGAGATGTCGCTACGTTGTGGTTTAGTGTCTCTGGTTCTGGTTGTTCTGCTCCAGCTGTTGAGCATCCGGTACCAGGTGAGACATCACATCTGAGGCTCTGCGAACTTTGGACCTACTGTAGGTGCTTTTCAGTGGAATGATTCATTTTTGCAGTTTTTTGCAGCTAGCAGGTCTGAGCAGGACATCCAGCACGCAGGTCAGCTCATCAGCTGATTGGATCAGCACCAGCATGAAGCTGGAATCTGGACCTGACTCTGTGGGAGGTGCAGAAACCGAGCGTTGAAGTCAGAAGAGGGAGATCTGCTCTGCGTTCATCAGATGACGCTGTTGCAGTCCTTCCCTCAGCCTCTGGGACCAGACGGAGCAAATAAAAGCTGTAAGTCATTTTACACCAACTGACTTCCCTAATACCTGCAACAGCGAGTGTTAAAGTGACACACACCCCCAGCCATCCGGGGAGAGCAGCAGCGACACACACTCGGAGCTCGGCTGGCTGAGCAGCGTGTTGCTTGGCATTCTGCAAATGTCAGAAGGATAGTGTTCACAAAAACAGCCGGGCACCTGGGAGATTACATTTTATCAACATACAAATGAGCGCTGCTTCACACTGAACTGGGCACCGTGACAGAATACTAAGCACTGCTGAGATGATGGGGGAATGGCTATGACATTGAATGGTGGTGCCCCTGTGTGCAGGCGTGCACGTGCTCTGCTGCGTGAGCATGAGCAGCGTTAAAGCAGGAGGGCCGCTGTGGATGGCTGTCGCCTGCGGTGCCGCTGAGGCAGACTCTGAAAGAGGAAGACTGGATTTTACACCTGCAGTCCACAGAGTTCAGCTCCGACTCAGGCTGCGCTGTTATATGAGCAGAGGGGAGATCTGCCACCTTTGCTATGTTTCACAGCTGAAACTGATGAATATTACGGAGCTCATTAATTATGGGAACAAAGAAAATCAGAGATTTCCTTTAAGAAATCAATAAAACTGATCAAACCATAGACTGAAGGCTGCAGAAAGAACCGGATCCTCTCAGTCCTGTTCAGGCTCACAATCAGCTCAGCAGCTTGAAGAGCTGCATTCATGAACACGCCTCACTCATGGCATCTTTGACCAGGTATTTCATCTCCATCTAAAAATATATCCTCCCTGACATTCTAACAAAAAGATAAAGTACCAGTGATGCACCAGCATGTATGTATGTAACCTTTATTTATCCAGGCGGATCTCACTCAGATCAAAACTCTGACCTGGTCAAGAATGGCACCATGACACAATTCCAAATGCAAATACATTACAGATACAATTTTAGCAGAATACGATTAAAAATTAGGCAAGACATCTATAAACAGAAACCTTATTTATAAACGGGTTTAAAATGCCATAATCAGTGTGAACCTTTGGTACATCTAGTACCCAGTACATGGTAATAAGGCTGAAACTAGTTGAATAAAAACTAGAATAAAAACTATTGTCGCAGTTTTTCGTGTAGAAAGAGAAACTCTGAACGAAGAAGGCTGCAACTTTTTAAATCTGTTTTTAAAGTCAACCGACGAGAGTCAGAGAAACTTCAGCAGAAAAATGGAGCAAAATGACTAAACGTCAGCTAAAAAGAGCGATTAATGATCAGATCAGAGGCTGATCAGCTGTTTTTCACGTCCACAGTGAACTGGGCAGATCTAAAGTCAAACTGATTACTCTGAAAGCGGATCTTTTCTTCTTCACCAGCAAAGAGTTGGTGCTGCAGCAGAACCAGTTTCATTTCTGAGCAACGATGGATCCCAGGGCAGCGCTGGGCCCAGTTGGGTGGAACCGGCGCTCTGAGCAACGTGTTCTGGATCTGAGGCGCTCATGAAGCTCAGCCGTTCTTCCTGAGATTATGCTCGGTGTTTTTCCACAGGTGTGTGATTTATTCCTCTCTGTCACACAGTTCAAATATCTCTCTGAGTGCGGGCGTTGTTTGTGTGGCCTATTTATTTTCCCATCAATATGCAAAGTATCCCAGCTGCACATTAAGCCCGGGAGTGGTTGGGCTGCAGAGAAGATCAGCAGAACCCACGGTGTGAGATGAAGGAATGCAGCAGAGACGAGTCCCACATCTTTCATCTTTAATCCCCGTTCTGTATGGATGAAGGTGTTCAGTGTGTGTATGATCACACGACTCCATCTACACATTCACAAAAGCGCTAGCTGCTGCCTTTAATGGTGGGCGGAGGAATGAAAGCAATGAGAAGATGAGACGGCAGATCAGAAGACATGAGCTCAGCTGGACCCACACTCCTCCTGCTAAAGCTCTCTTTACTTTGTTTTGCATGTTGGACCGTCTCAGCGATGAGTCCGCCTGTGCTACTGGGTTTTCATCAGTGGAGTAATGCAAACCACTGGGATATTTTGTTAATCTGTTAACAATTAAGCTGAAAACAACTTGAATTAGACACAAGCAGGCCAAACGTAACTCTATCCGCAGGCATCGGCTCCAGAATACAGATTCAAAAGGAATCTGAAGAGCGGCGCAGTCTGAGGCGAGGGGGCTTGAAGAGGACTTATCAACAGCTGAAGCATTTTAAATGGAACAAAGAAGAAAGAGCGACATGAGAGCGTTTTAAAGACAAGAACTCATTATGTGGTTTACAGGAGGAATAAATGGGAGGCTCAGAGGAAGGAGAGAGGAAGAGGAGGGAGCAAGAGAGCGAGGATAGAGAGGATGCCATGGGGGAGTCTATTCACCCCCCTCAGCTGGGAGACACAAGGTCAACAACACTCAGAGTGACAAGATGAGCGATGGGAGAGGAGGGCCATTAAAAAGGCTGGGAATCAGACAAGTGTGGCGCCTTCGAGTGTCCGCCGGTCGCAGAAAGACGGACGGACCTGGATCGGTTTACGGACAGAAACGTATGCAGCCAGATAATAAGGGAAACTGCCTGTTTTCTGGTTTATCCTCAGCTCTGAGCTCAGAGACGTTTCCTCCGACTCACAGCGCTCTGGGCTGCAGAACAGACACAAGATTTATTAGACATGTAATATCAGAGCTTTTTATGGTTCTCTTGCATTTACAGTTTATTAAATGTCCTCATGAGGAACAGCATGCAACACATCAGCAGGAAGTCAAAGCTTGGACCCAAAGGGGTCCAGATGAACAGTGTCCTTAAGCTTTCCTGCAAATTAGTTAGAAAGTGGCTTGATAACAACAAAGGCAAAGTTCTGGAGAGTCTAACACAAAGTTCTGATCTCAGTCCAGAGCTTAAAAGGTGTGGATGAACAAGGTGCCTACTAACCGGACCCGGTTACAAAGGTTCTGACCAGAGAAATGGACCAAACTCCCAGCAAACTATGGAGCTCAGAGATCCCAGCGGAGTCGGGCTCTGAACGGGTTCAGTGACAGAGAAGTGCGTCGTCCTCCTGAGAAACCCGGCGGGCCTCCAGCCTGTTTCCTGACAGCTTGATGCTCGATTTGTTTCCACTTTCAGGTCCTGAAAGGTTCTGCAGCGAGTTTGCTGCAGAACCCGGCCAACACGCTCCACACACACCTTCTTCCCTTCTGAAGTAGAAACCTGAGCACCGTTTGCTCCGTGTGTGTGCGCTCTGAGGGGTTTAATCAAGCTTCCCTCCCAGAGACCTGTAAGAATGAAGCTCCGGTCAGCACAGCTTTTCCTCCAACAACCGACAAACGGCCCAATCTGCTGCCTTTCATGGCTTTGTTCAATTACTGAAAAAACTGATTCAGTCAGCTGAAATTACATCTCATAAAGCCTGTCGCCACTCCAGAGAGAACTAACAATCTATCAGAGGGCTGACTCAACCGAAAATGGACTTTTTTCTCTCCTCCATTATGAAGCAGCTTTTAACCGCCGCTTCAGACCTGCACCCAGGACCATAAACTAAGAACTTAATGGAGGTTAAAACTGGGACTGTTGCTGTTGGTGCAGCGGGTCGGGTCCAAGTCCTGTTGAGAGATGAAATGGTTGATCAGCCCCCCCCCCCCCTACAGCTCTGTGTCTGCTGGGGGAATCTCCATTTTTACATCCCAGGACCAGGAACAGAAAGGGTTTTTTCCCACAAGCCATCACTCTAACGAGCAGCTGACTGACAGAAAAAACTCCTGTGGAATAACCCAGAAACTCTGCCTGTTCTGCTGCCTGTTCTCTGCCGACCATTTACCCATTTATCAATTATTCTCTGTTTCCATGCCGTTCACACTGGGATGTTGTATAAACTGGACACCAAATCCACCTTCCTCCTGTATTCACAGATTATAATACTCATTTATCCCACTATTCTCTGCCCTCATCACACTGTGGACACAGTTTCCTATAAACACCAGTGGGATCATTAGTGGGTCCCGGTTCTGGATGGACGACTCTATGCAAAATAATTAATCTACAAAAGTCTAAACAATCAAACATTCATGATGTAGAGAACTGAGAAATGCCCAAGGTAATAACTTCTATTTAACGACACATCCAATTAACAGAACTCCAAAATCTTTATTATGGAATAAAGCAGAATACACATATAGTGGATTCTTGTCTCAAACAGTGAATCTGGAACATCTGAAAATCTAAAAAGTAACTCAATGTAAGTTTGAGGCTGATTGATGACACACAGCTTAAGTATTAAAACTAGTTTCATATTGACAGAAAGCGTACAGAAATGTTCAACCCCATCACAGGTTGTTGCATATTTCTCACTTTGGGAAATCATAACTAAAAAAGTTAAAACACTGGGATCACTGTCAGAATTTAAATCAGCTTTAAGAATTTGAGGCGAATGTTTAAACAGTTTAATCCCAGAAGCTGTTTTCCTGTAAATCCATTATGATGATAACGGAGGAACCAGGATCGTGGAGAATGTTAACATCTGACATCCAGTTACTGCTGTCCACCACGTTACCCACAGGCAAACCTTTAGTCCAGATGTATTCGTCTGACAATGTACATATTTAATAAAGTAGAATATGGGTTCTAATGAGGCCCGTTTGTCAGATTAAATTTACCTTTGTGAAATTACCTTTAAGTGTTAAACATACTTTTTATTAAGCTCACACTTCTGTACTACAAATGTTTTAATTGGTTTGATGAAATATTCAAATTAGTTTTCATTATATGTAAGAAAAAAAACGATTAACATAATCAATGGCTTTAAGAGTCTGTAATTAATCTATTAATTTATCTAGTTAAATGGATTAATGAAACAAATATACGTTTTGATATTCTAATTTAATGAATAGGACTACGCATATTCATGTTAGGATAGGACACGGTTCATGCAGCATGAGTTCAGACGCAGCGCCACAGATCCCTCCACCTGGCTAATCAACCGTTTGACCCGCTTCCATCAGGGAAACCATTCAGAAACATTAAATCAAAAACTAACAGACTTAAAATCAGCTTCTTTCCCAGAGCTGTGAGGACTATCGCCCCCTGCTGGAAGTGCTACAATCCCACCACTGATGCTGCCTGTTTGTTATTCCTGTAAATGAAAGGTTACGATCACTGCACAGATTTTGCTGCGGGCATGAATGCACCTTCCTGGGAACGTTGAGGCAATAATTCATGCAACACAGTAAATCATGTCGTTCACATAGGGACTGATAGCAGACGTTTTGGACTCTGGTACGAGTCTAATCAGAACCTAAAGACTATTATTTGCACGCTGTAACCTGGTTTACATCCTGACTAAAAAAAAATCAGTGGTAACACATGGTGACAATAAAGATTCTTATATCACGTTTTATTCTAGAATGTATTTCTATGTAGTTCTACCTGTGAATATTGTGTAGATTATGGAAAAAAACATTTTTATTGGCATTCCACGTATGGGAATATATGACATTGTTCCTATAAAAATGAAACTATCCAGTTGTTGACTGAACAGCTGCTTCGCTCTGCGCTCCAAGAGCAGAGAGAGAAAATCTGCAGGAAATCCGTCTCCCACTCACACGTAACGAGGCAAACGCGCTGCTGGTTGATTCCTAGCAGAATTACTTCTTAGCTTCATGTACTGATAAAAACATCCTGAAAAAACATTTATCTATTACTGTATTTGTTGTTTTGATCACAGCTTTGCCCTGAGATGGAGATCAAAACTAAAACTGTTGGGCGCTGTGCTTTTATTTCTTGTAAGATAAAATCACCTTAAAAAGCCTTGGATTACATGCTGTAATGGACCATTTGAAGGCAGATGGTAGAACGGACTCCTCTGGTGCATTCTGAGGAAGAACCAGCGCTTTTACCGTCTGAACCCATTCACATTTCCTGACATAGTTCATGTTGAAACTCTCCGGCATTCATTCTGAGGAAAGCGGCTCATATTCACACGTCTGTGGTTTTTAAAGACCTAAATCTGTCCATCATGGTACGTAGAGAGCCGCTGCTTTGTAAACCCGTCAGGCTGCAGGAGGATGAACGCCTCCTGGAACAAGTCATTTATCTCTGTGGTAGACAGAACATGTAGAAAAATGCAGGATCCGTCCCTTAGAGCACAGTAACAGTTTTAATGCTCTCTGCTTGAATTGGAGCTAATTTAAGGGTGACTGTAGCCAGAGAGGCTCTGATTGACCCAACATCACCAGTTAAACATGTTGCTGATTCATGCCGACAGCTGAGAGTCACCTGGCACTTCGCCGCCATCAAACCCGGATCAATCCTTCATCAATCTCCATCATCCCTGAGGTCTCAAGAATTCATCCAACATGGCTTCTCCAGCGTCCAAATTAAACTCTGTCATCAAACATCACCGAGGGGCAGAGGAGACGGCAAACTGTTCACATCCAACCAATCTGATCAATATCCGTGTAACTCATGTTCATTCAGTTTGAGAGACGGATTTCGTTGGGATCTCAGAGCTAATTGTTTAACCAGACAAAGGCCTCTGAACAAGATGGACACCAGCGTCTCGGCTCCAGACAGCATGAAGCTCGTCCAGGTGGTGAAACCTCCAGTGGATTCAGAACAGGACAGTTCATCAATCCAAGGATAAGTGGGAAGAGAACGAGACTGAAACGTTTCCGCGCAGACATCAGTCAGTTTTGGTCGAGCAACATGATGGGACGAGACATCTTCACGGTCGGGCAGCTCCCAGCGGACCCTGGAAGGACGAGGTGACCCAGAAACAATAAAGACAAGCAGGCCAGCGCTTTGATTAAGGTACCAGTTGGTTTTATTATTACAATGCACACTCCATAAGCAAAAAAGTCTTGGCATCCTGCAATAACCAACGTCATGACAACATGAGTCGGTCGCGTGAGGCTGCATGGAGCAGTCGCTGCACGGGCCGCGCCGAACGCCATTATTGCAAAGGGTCACTTTCAGATGGACCTCAGACAGAAGGATGGAGAACTGAAACAAACCACACGGCTCCTTCCATCGCTGTGTTCAGGGGGTACATTAGATATGCAAACACAGCAAAACAATCCAACAAGAAATGTGACCCATGACAAGAAAAAAAGTGTAAATAACTGAATCATGAACTAAGCTAAAAGAAATCACAGAAGACTAATCATTAATTGTGATCATTTTAATAAACTATTTGAGGCTGTATCAAAAAGTAATTAAAAAAACGTTTCATTGCTTTTTCTTGGAGGAACTGGCTGGAAACTCAATGATTTTGTTTTCCTGAACCTCAGCAACAATTATCTCCGTTGCGTCCGGAAACAAATCTGAAATAAATGCTTCAGTTCTGGGAGAGTCCCAATGGCACGTAGAAAAATAACTATCCCTGGTTTACAGTACATTTCTGGGCTGTAGTCCCGCCGTACCGGAGAGAAAAGGGCAACCACCACCGACGCTAACCCGTGAAACCCGTTAAAACCCGGACGGGTTTAACACTGACCGGGTCCACATGCAGTCCACTGATGGACCGGACCCAAAGGAACCGACGCGTCTACACCAGCGGGCATCAGAGGTGGACTGATGAATGGAGCAGTAGGGCTGCAGGCGGTCACCAGAACTGGGCAGACAGAACCTTACAGGATGGAGGCCTACCAGGGTCACATTGAGCTGGTTGGTTGGATCCAGTGGTCCAGTGCTGGAACATCAGAACCAGAACCACGCGGACACTGGGCTCTGCGTTGTAACAGGGGTACCCAGCCTCCTCAGGGCCACTGCCCAACGTGACCCTCCAGAACCTCATCAGGTTCTGCCCTCAGTGTGAATCACTGCGGGACGCTGCGGTCACTGCCTGTAACGCCACCTGAGGGAACGCCGTCACATCTAACCGTTTACGTAACGCGGACCGAATTCTGGACCGACTGGATTATTCTTTCTGGGCCGGGGAGTGTGTTACTAAACAGCGCCGGTGGCACCAGATTCACTTATTTAGAGACCAAACAAGGAAGCGTTTCAGGATTACATACCAGTTAAAACAGAACCGGTTTTCTATCATTCAAAACCATCCTCAGCGGCTGAGAGACCGCCAGAACCCAATCGGACGTTTCTAACTCTGAAAACTGTCTCCTCTCCAACGGTTAGATCGAACCCTGGTTATTTATTAGTTAGTAAACCTCATAGTTTATGAAACCAAAAGTACAGATTGTGCCAAGACCGGCTTTATCTCACATATTAGAGCAAACTGCCGTCCTGATCAACGATGGTCGGGATCAGCGATGACTAAGGCATTATTCCAGGATTTCATGGTTGCTATGTTGTTCTGCCCGCTGAGCCCGCCCCACCCAGTTCTTCTTATCCGTCGTTTCAGAATCAGCTGAAGGGACAAAATGTTGTGGCTGATTTGTCTTGTAGAAATACGGGAATAAAAAAATTCACCCCCAAGGATTCAGGAAGATAATACTTCTTTCCACCCGAAATAAAAACGTCTTCCATAAATGCAGTGAACTTAAAAACAGAACAAATGATTACTCATCTCTACGGCGTTTTAGGCTACCTTGTTATTCTCAGCTTTGCTAGAAATTGTGAATAAGGATAGAAACAGATAAATAGAGTTAAAAGGCAAACCGCTATGAATCCGAATCAACACACACACTCGTTCACACGCGCACATCTGGGCCTCCGCTTGGTTTGCGTCGCCTGCGGTGGCGAGTTGAGATCCTCAGACCTGGAGGAGAATCTGACGGCAGCAGAGGTCCGCTGACACTTTATTCTGCTCTGGTGTCGGTTAAAAGCGGGACACAACAAAGGCTGTTAGGCAACACTTCAGTCCAGTGAGAAAGAAAACCAGTTCCTGGGAAAAAGAAGAACGTAAAATAGAATCCAGTATTCAAATCTAAGAAAATAAAATCAGACGCTTAGGAGGGAGAGCGGCTCTCCCAGGTGTTTCTTCTGAGCAGCTGGGTGGAACCATAAGCCCACTGGGATGAGACTTGTCCAGGCCATTGCAGAACCTGGGCTACCACAGAACCAGTAGTCCCTCAAAGCAGTTCCGACATCCCAAACCCACCCAGACCATAGTCTCCTGTTGTTTTGGAACTTTAGCACCTCTTGACATCTCTTCCTGTAAAAGTCCAGACAGAAACCAGCACAGTTCCTGGAGCTTCCCTCCACCCTCTCAGGGGAGGGGCCAACAAGTCTTAGGGGGGCACGTAGGGGGGTGGGGATCTGTAGGGAGTCATGTTCTTTGGACGAGAGCCCTTGCCCTCCATGGGAGCGGTGAAGGGAGGTGGGGGCTGGTAGGGGGGAGCGTTCGGGTCCTCGTCTCGCAGAGCCGTGTACTCCCCCAGCAGCTCCTGGTTGAGGGGAGTGGTCTCCGGACTGGCCATGTTGGGGTATTCAGGGGGGGGCAGAGGGGGCTTCTCTTCCTGGAGGATCAGGGGCATACTGGAGGAGGGAGGAGGCTTGGAGTCATCCAGCTCATCTGCGAAGATGATAGGCACTCCCTTTTTGATGAAGGTGGCCTGATCCTCAATGGTGAGTTTGCCCCGCCGCTTCTTCCTGTAGCAGATCATCGCAAAGATTCCTGCGATCAGCAAGATGGCCGCCACCACCACAGCAGGAATGACTGTGTGAAGGTAGACATCATCTGTGCTGTGCCGGCTTGATCCCACACCTGGAGTAACTGCTGAAGGTTCTGGGATCTCGATCTCTGCTGGCGGGATGAAGGAGTATGTCCGGCAGCTTGCTTTTCCCCGCACCTTCACCTCCAACGGACTGAATTCAGGCCCCATGTAGTTCCTGAACCTCTGTGAAGGTCTTCCATCTGCATCTCCAAGAGTCCTGCTCATATTTCTGAGTTGTTCCTTTGGACATGGGTGCTGGGGGAGGCTGGTGTTTGTCCATTCTACCACAATCGACCCTTTGCTGATGTTCCTTAAACTCACTGTGCTGCTGTTGCGGTCCCCCAGTACGTACGCCAGCTTCTTGACCAGGAGGATCTTCTTGTGGATGTCGTTAGTGATCGACCGGGGGTCTCCTTCAAAGCGGGCTGTGAACAGGACCGGAGTTTTGTCGTTGACAGGCCAGCGGTTCACTCTCACTTCAAAGGCGTCAATGGCATTGAGCCCACCTTTGTCGGTCGCCTGCATGAAGTACTCGTGTTTCCCGACGTGGCGGACGTCAGGCAGGCCGTACAGCAGCTGGCTGGTGGTGTTGAACTGGATCCAGGATTCGTCTCCAACCCCTTCATTGTACTTCTGTTTCAGAGTGAGACGCAGCTTGTCCGTTGGTCCGTCCTCTTTATCAAAGAACGTATCAGAAGGGATTTTAACCTCGAAATAGGTGCCCACCAGTGCGTTGACCTGATCAATGGGGTTCCTCAGGATGGGCTCTTTATTGGATGGATCATGTATGACACCAGGTGATGGTGAACTGACCGTGGGCGCGCTGGATGTGGAGGTCATTGGAGTGGTTTTGGGCTTCCTAGGTGGTTTCTTGGTGGACTTTTTGGGTGGAATGGGCGGTATGGCGGTGGGTACCACATAGGTGGGCCTGGCCACGGTTGGCTGAATGGAAATGGTGCTGGTGGTCTCAATTACTCTTGTTGGTTGAGGTGGCCCCAGGGTTGGGGTGTGGGCAATAGGGTCACGGATTCTGATTGTGGGCTTTCCTGGAAGGGGCACGGGTCCTCGTACAGGAGGGGCAGAACTTTCTGTAGGTGCAGCAATAGAAGGAGAGGAGAGGGTTGGGACAATCCTCACTGGAGGTTCCACTGCTGTCGTCGGAGGAAGCACAGCCAGAATGGGCGTCGGAGTGTTGTTGAGCTGTCTTCTCACACGCTTTGGGACGTGCGGCTTCTTGTTAGCAATGTGCCATCCCACCACAGGGTACCCCAGCTTGGCAGACATTGCACCTTCTTTAGCTGGACCCTGGACACTGTCGATATCTGGAACAGAGGTCTGGTCCAATGAGCAGCCGAGCTTCCAGGACAGAAGAGCCCCGTTCTCCACCACCTGAAAAAACAAACACTAGTGATGAAGTCATTGGGTTTCAGAGAGGGGCAAAAAAAGCTGAACATACTGCAATGGTACAACTTCCAAAAAAAGAGTAAAAAACAAACCAGCAGATTGAACTGAAACTGGTCCACTCCTTTGTAACGAGTTTCGGTTCAATCTGCTGGCTTGATGGCTTTAACGACCGCCCATTACTAAGGGGTGGAGCTGTTACGGTTGAATTTGCATGTTATCTAAGCCATTACAAGGCCTTTGTTGGGCAGTAGTATAAAGCTTGTTACTCCACATTACTCCAGACTTTTTGAATTGAGAAAGCTTCCTGGAGAGGAAGTGAAATGTCTTCAACTACGAAAAACAAGTCCAGTTGCTTTGTTTTTTACTCTTTTTTGGAATGACCATGACCTGGATGACTGAGAATCTTCACCAGCAATGGTACAACTTATTCATTTTCTTAAAGAGCGCAGGAACCTTTCATCGCTCTGACAGCTGATGGGGAGAGTTTATTTTTCTGAATAAATTGCTGCAGAACCTGTAGCAGGTTAGGAAGCTGCTAAAACCTTTCAAAAGCTCAACATCTGCATAAAATATCATGCTGGGTTTAAGACCTGCTGAGGGCTACAGGTATTTTATGGCCAGAAAGGTAAATCTTTAAACTGAAGAGGTTTTACTCACTTTTCCCTGACTGTACACTCAGTGAAATATTGTGTTTTGCAGATATAGCAGCTTTTGTCTTTGTGGTGACAAATCACATTTGGCATCATCATGTGGAGAGAACAGATGGATATGAATTATTTACAAAGATGTTCAGAAAGTAAAGAAGCAGTGATCAGCACTGGTAAAGCTGTGAAAGAGTCTGGCTGAAACACCCCATCAGTGCAATCTATGCAGCAGAATGACAGCTGTGAAACAGAAGCTGATGTGCTGAAGTCATTGTGTTCCTCTGTTAACATCCCCTGTTAGCCTCCATTGTTAGCATCTCCTCTTAGCCTCCCCTGTCAGCATCGCCTGTTAGCGTCCCCGTTAGCGTCCCCGTTAGCGTCCCCTTTAGCGTCGCCGTTAGCGTCGCCGTTAGCGTCGCCGTTAGCGTCGCCGTTAGCGTCGCCGTTAGCGTCGCCGGTAGCGTCGCCGGTAGCGTCGCCGGTAGCGTCGCCGGTAGCGTCTCCTATTAGCATCGCCCGTCAGCATCGCCTGTCAGCGTCGCCTGTCAGCGGCGCCTGTCAGCGTCGCCTGTTAGCGTCGCCTGTTAGCGTCGCCTGTTAGCATCCCCCGTTAGCATCGCCTTTTAGCATCCCCTGTTAGCATCGCCTGTTAGCATCCCCTGTTAGCATCGCCTGCTAGCATCTCATGCTGAGAATTTTGCATCTGAAAGAAGAGTTTTCCGGATGGTCCGGACCTTTACGTTGAGAGGTCAATCTGCAGGGAAGGCCAGCAATTAAACATGTTGCCGCCAGGGCAGAGCTTGCCCAGCATCGGCAGCAGATGGGCCTGACTGCACCTCCTTGCAAAGTGAGATGAAGATTCCTGGACATGAAGGGCAGCAAGGGAGCCAAGAAAACACTCAGTTACAGATCGAATCTATGCAGAAGTACCAGGATGGACAGAAGACGACTGGCAGAGGGCTGTTTTATCTTCTGATTGCTGGGAACATCTGGAGTAGAAAGGCTGAGAGCTAACAGTAGTCCTGTGTGGTGCAACCATCAAGTATCCTTATCTGTTGAGTGGCTGCTCCTTCCGTTCCTGTCCAAGAACTCTGCCTTATGTAAAGAACAGGATCAAAATGTCCTCCAAGACCAGGGGACAGTTTGGAGAGGATCTGTGGCTCAATCTGTGGGGACAGATCAGAACCCCACCAGCAAACTGGGATCAGTTGCCAGCATTAAGAAGAGAACGGATCGGTGTCAGTCAGGATTTGGTCCAGCACCCAGAGCGTCAAGAGAAGTTCAGAAGTTAAGAATTAACAGTAAGAATATTTACCTTCTATGGAAACCAGAAGAAATGATTAAAGCTTTTAAATTTGTGTCAGTTACTTTAGTCCAGAAACCTGGAAAAAAACCTAGCAGTGTTGAAACTGAAAACGTGTTCATCCACCGACCTTTTTGGCGTTGCCTGGACCTGCCATGAACGCAGACATGTCAAACAGCCTGTTGTTGACCACGGGCAGCATCTTCATGAACTGGAGCTCCACTCCAGAGAAGCTCCTCATGTTGTCCAGGAGCTCCACCCTCTGCTCCGAGCTCATCTTTGTTAGATCAGCATCCAGAATCACCGTCAGGACCGTGACGGGCTCCTCGTCGCTGCACATGAACGGCTGGAGGTGATCCTCAACGGCTGCCTGGTTGGACAGCAGCGGAGACGAGTCTGCATCAAAGTGGTCCTCAGGGTGCACCTCAATGGAGAACACCTCTGAGGAGAAGGAGGGGGGCTTGGTGTGGTTGGAGATGGTTACAGAGATGTAGTGGACTCCTTTATCCTCCTCCAGAGGGAGCCCCCGCAGGATTCTGCTGCTGACATCCCAGTGCAGCCAGGCGGGCAGGGACTCCTTCCCCACCTCGGTCACCTGGAAGACAAACGAGACGGAGGGAATAAACAGACGTTCCAAAACACAAAGGCTTTTACAGGAGCTACATTTGGGAATCACTGCTTGGGACTGACGTTGGGCACCTAGAAAACAGTGAAGAAAACTTCTAGGATGAGTTTTTTTTGACATTTTACTGGAACCTGACAGCCGGCCCTCAGGCCGTCACCTCTAAGAGACCCCAGACACGTTTCTGTAACGCAGTGAGAGGCTGGGTTTCCTCAGTGCCGCGTTAACCGGGAGGCAGCAGTAAATCAGAGTATCCGTTCCAGGTACCTGCCGTAGCCAGACAATAAATCCACATCAACCCCCCCACCCAACACCACCACACATGCAAACACAAGTGGAGCTCTGAATTGTGATTTAAGCCAGGCTAAAATTAAAATAACTCTTCCAATTACGAGGTTGGTAGGGGGCTGATGGGGAGAAATGGATCACAGGGGAGTGACAATGCAACCACACAAATAAATTCAAAAACAAGAGTGGAAGCCCCCACCCCTTCAACAAATTAATTCTGCGGCTAATAAATCCTGGTTAATAAATTATGCAGGGACGCTGCTCCCAGGATGCATCATTACGGCTCTAACCAGCTCAGGAGCAGCAAACAAGCAGACGGAGCTGAACGTTTGGTTTCAATCAGGTGTCCTCATCTTTGACCGTCTGTCCTGGAGACGGCTCGTCCCCGCACCCCTGATAAGACAGTGGTCAGGCCTCCTCATCAGAAAACAGACACAGGACCAGACGATGCCACTCCCGCTGCCCTCAGCCTCGCCTCCTCTCCTTCCCTTTGACCCCAGGCTGAGTTTTTCTGCAAGAGGTTCGACACCTTTCTGGGAGATAAAAGCCAACAAATCCCATTCTGAGAGAGAACCAGAGCTAATGAGGAGCTTTCATCACAGCATCTACAGTTCCTGGCAGAGACGTCTGGGACAGATGGGACCGAAGCGGTGATGTCTGACCATGATGCACAGAGCCATGGTTAGAGAAAACCAAACAGCAGATCAGCCCAGTTGGTATGAAGCACATCTCCTGCCAAGCTGGAGTCAACAGGGATGATGGTGTGGCCTGTTGTGCAGCCGCAGAAGCTGGACGCCCTGCAGTCACTGAACGGACCCGTTTCACCAAAGTGTTCTGGAGTCAAACAAGAGTCCGTCTGTCCTACAGCTGAAGCTTGGTTCATCAACAGGGGCGGGGTGGCCCTAGGAAGGGTCGGGAGGATTCCTCACCGGCTGGTCTGTTTCAGGCTGAACCGGCTGGTGGTTGAAGGGTTGTTTCTTTTCTCTCGGTCTACCCCGTAATAAAGTGCAGCCGCGGTGATGCGCGAGCACGAAGACCGGGCAGCATGGCTGCAGCAGGTCACCAAACACTCCTTACACGGCTCTTCCCTGAACTAAAACACAGCCAGGCAGGTAACAGGTGTTTGCATTAAATTAGATTAAACCACTTCAGAGCCGAGGATTTCAGTCCAAACCCAGACGTTTTGGCATCTGATAGCGAATAGACTCAAAAGCCTGGTTCATTTCAGGTCTAGCTTGTATGTCAGGATATAGCTTTAAGTTTTTAGTACATTTTTATAAACTGAAAATAGTTTTTATTTCTATCATTAAATTCAATAGGTTAAAAAATGTGTTTTTATACTGCAAATAAAGTATTCCTCTCAAAGTTATGGTTCCACTATCATCCGTAGTGCGATCAGACGACAGGCCTCTCCAAAGTGGCACCCCAGGCTGAATTTACACCCCGGAAGGAAAAAAGTTCCCATCCTTAAACCTGCCTTTGTGTAGATATCAGGATATCAGAAAAGTAAAACAAAAACACGGTTTGGTTTTACTTTTATGCAAAAGAGAAGAACTTGAAATTAGTACCAGTAGTAAACAGCTAATCAGTGACAAACAGGCGGTCACGAGTAAACATGTAACTAGTAGTAACCAGGTAACCATTAGTAAATGGGTAACCAGTCGTAACCAGTAGTAACAGCACAGACTCGGGGCTCAAATGAACAGGACTCCCTCCTCGTGTTTCCCTTCCAGCCAACATGACTCAATCTTTATGGAAATGAGTGAAAGCTGCAGATCTGGTCGACCAGGAGTGAAACTACTGCTGAAAGCTGCATGAGAGGATGGAAATCAGCAATACCCCTCAGTAACCCGGCAGACTCTCTCTGCTTTCATTCCTGCCTAATAAACAAAATCCATCAATGTTCTAGAGAGTTTCTCAGCACAAAGCTGGGGTTGGGCCCCAGAGGTCGTCTTGCAGCCGAGGCGAGGCCGGAGCCTGAGCTGGCTCCAGGAGGAGAGGAAAGCCTGCTTTCTGCAGGACGTAGCAGGACCAAACGGGACAGAACTACTTTGTGGAAGCCTTTAAGGTGGCGGCAAGGACAGCTAAGGACGGAGACGATCTGGAGAGAAGCAACAAGCAGAGTTAATTTATTCAGAGCAGAGCGATAACCTCTGAGAGCTGCAGTTAAATGCCTCGTTCAGGAACTTCACTGCAGGGAAACCACTCCAACTGCCGGCTCTGAGCAGGAAGACGTTTTCAGCATAATAGATGTTAATGTTGAGTCTGAAGAATGAACGGCAGCCCGAGTGCCGCAGCGAGCCACATCTGTTTGGCCCCGACTTAAGAAGACTAATTAAAAGGAAACGAGTTCTAATCTCATCAGAGCCGGAGCTTCTTTCATCAGCTTCTCCTCCAGCGCGTCAGCCGCAGAGCCACCATGACTATCGGCTCTGAAAGCTGCGCCGACAGCCGCCGCCGCGCCACAAACGGTGCTCAGAACGCACGTGACGTGTCTGTGAGTGACAGGCGTGAAACACTGGCAGACATTATCACACATCAGTGGCATCAGGCGCATCTCGCTCTGCATGGCTGCTCTCACCCCCGCTGCCTCCTCAGCTGCTCTGCTCGGGCCGCGGCGGGGGGCCTCGCAGCAGGTCCGGTCGGGCAGGGGGGGACCCGGTGGTGCTGATGGGCCGGGGTCTGAAGGGAGAGCTACTGCAGCGGCGGCAGAGCTTAACCTGGAGGTTTATATGAAGGTATAAATCATCAGAGGACCTGTAAGAAATGCTCTGATGGGACATCCACACCACCATGTCCTGCACTCCGTTTCAGAGGCAACAGCCGCTTTAGTTTCTAAACGCAGCGACCTGTGAGCCAGGGACAGAAACCAGTGGGACCCTGATTGGTGCTGACCGGCCGTCACCTGGTCATCTCTGTGCAGAGATGCTGGTTTTTCTGAAGAATTAACGTGTTTGATGCGTTTGGCATTACGTTTAGTGGAGTCTGACGCGTGGGGGCTGAGGCACCGATGCCCTTCACACCGAGTTAAAGACTCACCCTGGCTGGGGCGGAGGGGGGGGGGGGGGAGGTCTGCTGATGCAAAGCCATCAACAATGCAGACGACTGTCCACTGTGGCTCTACGCTCTTTCAGGAGGAGTGAATGCTGCTTGGAGAGACTTGATGCAACCTGCTGGGTTTCCTTAGAGAGGAAACTTTCTGACCAACCTGGAGGATCTGATGGAGTCTGACTTTGGAAAGAGCCTTGAGATGATGTGATGTGAATTGCTGCTATAGAAATAGAATACAATTGAATATTTTCAGCACATTACTGTAGCTTCAGATCCTGAAGACCTGAAGGCTCCTACCTGCTCAGTTGAAGACCATCCAGAGCTTTATGGACCTGTAGCAGAACTTTTCATCTATTCTCTGTGTTTCATGAATTGGTGCTATATAAATAAAATTGAATTGAATAAATCCAGACTAGGGTTCTACACAGGTTCTGGTGCGAGTCGTCATGCTTTACTGCAGGAAGTGTGGTCCTGGCAGAGACCGTCTATGTTCTGGTTGACCTTTTAACGGGTCTTCATGCAGGATGAAGAGGCCCACAGAGAGGACCTTCTTTCTGTGGACATATCAGCCGCTCACTGGAGCGTCCTGCTACCACCGGAAACCGAGACACACAGCCTCCATTTTTCTGCCCTCAAAGCTTCATGTCGGCTGGAAGGAAAACAGCCATCTCTGCTGGTTCTGACTGGACCGAGTCCAGACCGGCCCGGACGCTGAAGATGCTTCTAGCCGTCTCCTCTGTAGAGCCCAGCGTCTTCCAGGTCCTCCTCGTCATTTTAGCTCCGCGCGTTCTCTCCTCACAGCAGCGGACTTCATGTTTGCCTGCAAACCCAAACATTGGCTGTTTGGATCTGAGCAGCGCAGCTGGAACCGGCTTCTGTTGGCTCTGACCCGCCGCCTGCTGAACGGGCCGGCTGCAGGCCCGGGGTCTGATTTCCAGCACTGGGCGCGCTCCATCGTCACATTTTAATGGCAAAGGAACGTTTGTGTGGACGTTTAAAATAACACACATGTGCAGATGCTTATTTAGAGACATCAAGGTTCTGATCCGCAGCCGTAATGTCTTCCTCATGTACCGCCGCTCCTAAAATAGAACCATTAATAGTAACGGTCCATTTTTCCTGGAACCTGCTGCGGCTCTGGGAATCCACTTTCCCAGCCGGCTCCATAATATTTCCACCCAAACACGGCGGCTCAGGCAGCGCCGCTTTTTGTCTGTTTGGACCCAGACGTCCTACAGCCATAAGTTCTGGATCCGTTTTCTGACCTTTAAGACTTTTTTATGTTTATCTGCTCAGTGTAAATCAAACTGAAATGATGGCAGGTTGCCCGGTTTCTGTCTGACCAGAACCGAGCTGAGGGAAGGTTCTGTTTGTGAACTAAAGCCACAGCCGTGCCCTGATTGGCCCGTTTAGGTGGTTTCTCCCTAAATAAAGTCCATCTTCTCCTGCTAACCTGGGACTTTAAGTTCTCCGCGCCTCGTATCGTCCCGTTCCTGGACGGAGTGGCGATGTTCCTACAGCCATAAATTCCTCTTAGCAGCAGAAATGGGCAACCAGATGGTTTCCTCTCGTAAACACCCAGCTGGCTTCAGGCCACCGGTTGTTCTTCAGCTCCTCCACCTATCCATCAGTACCTTCCCTTTACTCACATTTTCCACTGGACTTTCCTCTTTATTCCCAATTCCCTCTCTCCATTCCAGCCCTGCTTGGCTGCGGCAGCTCCTCTTCATCCTCCTCGTCCTTCCTCCTAAATATGAGGCTTATCTGCTGAGCCGGCCCTGCCGACAATGGCCTCCTTTCTTCATGCTCTCCTCTCGCTCCTCCAACAATGAGCTGCTTTCTTCCTCCGCCAGCAGACTCGACGCCTCCTCGTAATATCTCTTCAGGAGATATCGTTCTCATTTTCCTCCTCATTCTTTGTGCTTCACTTCTCTTTCTCCTCTCCGTCCCTCGCTCTCCCCCACAGCTGTGTGGCTACGCGTCACCTTCCAGTCGGACACAGTCGTGTGTTTGGACTGTGGCCGGCGTTCAGAGAACCCAGTCATGCACAGGGAGAACATCAGACCCCAAACCAGGATTTGAACCCAAGACCTTAAAGCTGCGGGGCAACGGCGCCACCAACAGAGTCACCATTCAGTCGTTTCAGGTCATCAAATGAGTTTCACTAATTGGTTGTTTCAGCGTAGCCCCTCCCACCCGTCCCTGCACACATAAAGCCAGATAGAAAATGAATGGATGCTGAATTCCCATCAGAATTACTCAGTGAGCTCAGCGACGTCTCAGCAGGATAACCATTAAATTACTTCTAATCAATCATTCAGGCCCACGGTGGCCGCCATGATGGCCTCTGGGAATGTGTCACCATGTTTCCATGGTGGGAGACAGAAACTGCTGAGAGTCTAAGGCTGAAAGGTGAAACCTGAACCATCAGAACCTTCTGCTGGCCCACATGTCCATCTTCATGTGTCTGCAGCGTGTTCTGCAGGAGATACGCCAGGAACAACAGAACCTTCAGTTTCTCCAGAACCAGCCAGAGGTGAAGGCTTCCTGGGAGTGTGGGCGTGTCTCTCTGCACTCTGAGCTCTGATTGGACAGAAAACAGGAAGTCCTCTAGCAGTGGGAGACACACAGGCTGGAAGGAGACCTGTGATTGGATGGAGAAACTGGACCTGTGGGGATGAAGCTGTGGCCAAATCCAAAAGGTTCTGAACAGTTTACCGGGTCAGAACCATCATCTCAGTCTTAAACTGAACATTGTGGTGTGAAAACCAGAAAATATCCTAAAGCTAAACTGTGATGGTGGGAAACCTTTTGGGGTTAGGGGGTGGGTGGTTCTGATGGAGGTCCGATCTGATCTGGAGTCTCCACCTCCATGAGGATAAAATCCGTTACCGTCTACGGGAAACATTTGGGAAACTTTTTAAAAACTGTAGACTTCCTCTGAAGAGAAACCACTTTTCCGGGTCAAGCTGCATGTTTAGAATTTTCCTGAGAGTGTCGGAGGAGGAAAGATGATCCACAAAGAGAACAATGAGCAGCAGAAACCCTGCAGACAGTAAATCTGCTGCAGTGCTGTGGTAACTCCTTAACCTGGATGCTGCGCTAAACTTAACGATGTTCTGAGCAGCGACTAGACGCCATGGAGTCAGAACAAAGAACGCTGATTAATAATGACGCAGCATTAAAGACGGGAAAGACGGCGCTTCGGGTCAACTCAGAACAACCGCAGTAACGTAAACAGAGAGAAATGAATCCCAACGCAGAATAAAAAAAATCAGTCCCCATCATTTCTGCCGAGACTCAAAGGCTCAGCTCCGCGTCTTCTCCCTCAGCGTTGCCTTGCAGGCGCGGTGCGTCTCCAGCAGAACCCTCGGCTGTTGTCATGTGAATAAAACATCAGCTATCTTTATGCAGCTAACGAGCTACAACGCCGACACACACCATTAAATCTTCAACACGCTGATGGGACATGATGAGAGACATGATGCTGAAGATGCCATCAGCCGGAGGAGGAGGCCCAGGATGCTGATATCAGACCAGACGGTCTCGCTCGGCTCCACTCTGAGCTCAACTGCTTTCTTTCGCTGCAAAGCTCCACCGCAGAGACTGCTCTGAAGTTCAGAACCGGACAGAACCAAGGAAGGAGAAGGGTTCCCCGACGAGCACGGCGGTGGAAGGCTGATGTTTTGGGTTCCCTTTGCTGCCCGTCTGGGCCCCTTACAGTCACTGAGAGGACCCTGGTGTCCAGTAGAGTCAACATGAGGCCATCTTGGGCCGAACCGGTTCATTAAAAGAACAACAATCTCAAGCACAGCGGCTAATCTACACCAGAACGGCTGAAAAAGGGAAGAATCAAGGTTCTGCAACGGCCTAGTCAAAGTCCAGTCCTCCCCCTGCCTGCGACGCGTCAGAGAGCTGAGCAGAACCCAGTGAACTGAAGCACCGTTGGGGAGAAGAGCGGACCACTTGGTTGGATCCACTGCAGTTCCATGTTTTCTCCTGTTCTGGTTGTGGGGATTAAATCTTTGCTGAATGCAGCTGATCTACGTATCGTTTGTCGGTGCCTGGTAGTGCAGCTTCTATAAATAAACCTGTGGAAGCACCAAACATGGCTCTCTGGGCTCTCTGGGCCGTGGAACCAATGACAGCAGCTCTCGGCCCGCGGCGCCGCCCCCCCTCTGGAGAAGACCCAAACATGCAGGAGCATCCCTGCCCTTTGACGCTGTGGTTCCAGACGGAGACGCCCGGCTCCCCGGCCCGGATCAGGACCAACGGTTGCTGCGAAGACGACGTGCGCTCAAGGTTAACCCTGCAGTGCTGCCATAAACCCGACAGAAACCAGAAACAGAACCGTTTCCAGGAAGCTGAATCCATACCTTCAGCTGAATCAGGAAATAATCTGTGGAAGCGTCTAATCTGGAACACATGAAGCTCTGCCTGCTGTACTTTTAATCACATAGCAACACGGCCACCGTCGCTGTGGTGCCAGCAACCTCATCGCAGCGCCCAGCTCGGCTGACTCATATGTTCTGTTGGGTTTTTATCTCCGGGCCGCCTCCTCCCTCCCCTGCTCCCTTTATACCAGTTTTCCACTCCCGTCCTGCCAGCTAGCGGCTCCCGATCCGCTGTGGAAAAACACGGCAGCTTAAGATGCAGAGCAGCAGAGGGACCGGGGAGAGGAGCGGATGATGAAAGAGGGCGGCCCGGAGAGGCGGGGGCCCGCTTCTGAAGGCTGAGGGGCCAGGAGGACGGTGGGAAGCAGCAGGAACATCAGCTCAAGGAGAAATGTTTGGCTCAAAGGTGGAAGATGCTTCTACTGAATAAAACGGTTAATGTTGAAAAGAGAAAAAGAAAAGTGGGGATGATGTGAAGAAGAAACAGGACGGCTCCGTAGACCTGGAGGTCAGCCGGCACCGGTTAGCGCTGCTGGGCTCAGCGGCAGCTTTGGTGCGTTAAACTCAACAGAACTTGTTCTAGAGCTGGACGATAATTCAATAACGATATACATCGATCGATATATAAGGGTCTATAGAAAGTTCAATAGAATAACAGTTTTTCTTCCTGTTGCATTCTAGCATGTAGGTTAATATTACATCATTACATCCCAACCAATCACAACACAGACTCAGGAACTAAGCTCCGCCCCCTTCAAATAGTTCAGAGAGCATGTGATCTTTTTCATTTTTTAAAAGCTTATAGTTTTGGTAAAAAGTTGGTTCAATAAAGGTAAGGTAGCAAAATAGGTTGCTAAGCAACAGCATAAATTGGCCAGGGCTTAAAATCTATGTGTTGAATTTGTTGATAATTATCGATATCAATCAATATGCTTTTTTTCTACATATTCAGAGGTCAGCGAAGCGCCACAATCTGCCGTGTTTGGACCACGACTCCGATCTGAACATCCGAAGAACGATCAAGTTCTGAGAACGGAGCTTTGACGTGAACGGCTCTCTGGGATCTCTGTGGCACTTTTCAATTCAATTAATTTAAATTTCATTCATATAGCTCCAATTAACACATCATCTCAAGGCTCTTTCTAAAGTCAGACTCCATCAGATCCTCCAGGTTGGTCAGAAAGTTTCCTCTCTAAGGAAACCCAGCAGGTTGCATCAAGTCTCTCCAAGCAGCATTCACTCCTCCTGAAAGAGCGTAGAGCCACAGTGGACAGTCGTCTGCATTGTTGATGGCTTTGCAGCAATCCCTCATACTGAGCATGCATGAAGCGACAGTGGAGAGGAAAACTCCCCTTTAACAGGGAGGAGAACCTCCCTGTTAAAGGGGAGTTTTTGCTGATGGCTTTGCAGCAATCTCTCATTTTCTGCAGACACAATCAGAGCCTGATGAACAGAACCAGGAGGAGGTAACGAATGATTCAGAGAGGCTGCCCATCAGCCAATCAGCTAATTAGACTGTAATGAGTCTGTGAAGAGCTCTCATCTCATCTGTTGGCCCACATCAGCAGACTTCCAGCAGAGGACGATGCAACCCGCTCCCTGCTGCAGAACCGGACCGCCTGCTTCAGTCGGGTTCCCCACAAACACGCTGGAGCAGAAAGAAGCCCTCAGAGATCCTGCTGCTGGCCTTCCTGCACTGTAGGTGTGTTCTACCTGCAGGCTGAGCGGAGGCTGCAGGTAATTAATGGGAGAGTTCTACACTGCATGAATGGATGGGGGGGGGGGGATTAGGGTGGGGGGGGGCGGCAGAGACTCTCCAACAGCAGCAGATTTTCATAAGAAAGGACGGTCAGTGTGAGCGGAGAAATTGATTTGGCCTTTTGCTCTGAAACCTTCAGCAGCGCCGACCTTCCACAATAAAAGAGGGGGGGGGGGGGTACATGTGGAAGGACGGAGATGCATAGGACAGCGTGCAGATTTATAATAGAGGAGGAGGAGCAGGAGGAGGATGTGAAAGGAGAAAATGAAGAGCAAGCTAATCCCAGCTCTCTTCAACAGGATGGGGAATCTAACCTGCGACCTTTCATTAGACAACAGAACCACACAGACCCTCCTGGGCCCCTAAAGCACCTCCCCCCCCCCCCCCAACCAGAACGAAGGATGAGTGGCAGGATAACAAAGCGCTGAGAAGAAAGGAGGCAGAAAACTTTGAGAGTCCTGCAGCTCCTGATGTGACGTTTGTGTCTGCTGGGACAAAACAGTTTCCCTGTGTGTGTTACTGTGTGTGTGTGTGTGTGTGTGTGTGTGTGTGTGTGTGTGTGTGTGTTACTCTGTGTGTTACTGTGTGTGTGTGTGTGTGTGTGTGTGTGTGTGTGTGTGTGTGTGTGTGTGTGTGTTACTCTGTGTGTGTGTGTGTGCTGAGCTTCGTCAGAACAGTTAGAGGACGAGCTGCTGCTCATCGTGGGGAAACACGGCCGTGATCTGATGGATGGAGGAGGTGGATGGGGGGAGATAAAGAGAAAGATGCTCCAGCTGCAGGTAAAGGAGGGAGGATCCTGACTACATGTACAGAGGAGATGTTCCTCACATGCTCCTGGAGGCAGGTTCTCATGGAGCCATCATTTCCTGGTTTCTGTTCTCCAAGCTCACTTGGACTCAGCTTTCTGAGGCGGACCAACCTCCAGCCAGATGGTGGTGGAGGAATGTTTCAGTGGTGGGTGTGACTAAAAGCTCAGGCCTGCTAGAGCCGACCACCTGGAGAGGGTCAGTGCCTCCAGGACCTGCTCATGAGGGTCAGATGATAATCTGCATCTGTCAGGCAGCAGGTACCAGGAGGGACCAGGAGGGACCAGGAGGGACCAGGAGGGACCAGGAGGGACCAGGAGGGACCAGGAGGGACCAGGAGGGACCAGGAGGGACCAGGAGGGACCAGCTCCTCATTCTGCTCATCAGAAGAACTTCTGAATCCACAAAGTCCTCCTCAAACCACCTCCACCATCTGAAGCATTTGTCCAACGGGCCGTGAACTCATCATCTCAATAAACCTTTCATTTAACGTCATTTTAATTTGTAAAGTCAACTACGAAGCTCCGCCCCCACAGACACCTGGTCCAGACAGCCATGGAGGCGGACCTACAGGCTGAGGAGGTGAAGGACATCTACAGCCTCCCTGACCTCAGATCAGATCCAGCCTCAGAGCAGCGTTAAGGACCAGGCAGTCAACCTGTCCGCCGCGCTGCAGGAACGCCACCAGAGAAACCAGGACGACCAGTTAGACACATGAAGCTGGAGATCTTCTCCTGTCCTTCACAGTCAGCTGCAGCTTTAATCTAAACTCACCTTGACCACGTCGCCCAGGTCACCATCCTCCATCTTGTTCGGCACCTTGATCTGGAAAACCCGGCCCACCACCGCCGAGGAGTCTGGGAAGGCGGTGGGCGGCGCCGCCGTCTCCCGGAGGCTCTCCGTCGCTTCCTGGAAGTCACGAAGCAGCGCCGAGTGCATGGAGGCCTCCAGCTCGCCCTCCGCCTCCAGCAGCACCGTCCCCCCCGTCACGTCCATCTCCACCTGAGCGTGGGCCGGCACGGCCATCCGACCCACAGCGGCCAACACCAAAGCCAGCAGCCAGGCTGTAGTCCTGGTCCCGCTCTGCCCCACACTCCTTTTAGCGCACATTCTTGGCCTTTGTCTGCTTGTCAGTGATCCAGAAACCAGCAAAAAGGAGGATGTTCAGCGAGGGGGGGGGGGGGGGTCTCAGGGGGGAGCACGCACCCCCAAATCCCTCCTTTCAAAGCCCTCTCTCCTCGCCTGGCGCCTACGTCGCCCCGCCTCCTCCCCTGCTTCAGTCCTCGGCTCCTCGTCTTCCCCTGAGCGTCCCTCGGAGCGAGGGGAGTCCCTCTGGGCCGGCGCCGTGCGGATCTGTTAGGAGACAAAAGAGAGGAAGACAGAGGTGAGAAGAGGGAGATGTGCAGATGAAGAACCTCGCGCTCCATCATCAGATGATCCGAGCTTACTGCTGATCAAACTCCACCCTAACGGCAGCGCTGAGGCAGGAACCTGGTCAGTTCTGGTCCCGGCTCACCTCTGGCTCCGGTTTGGGCCAGAAAAGCAAAAGGATGAGGGACGGAGGAGGGGGGGGGGGGTGACTGCAGCAACAATGGCTCAGCAGCCAGGCCTTTCTGGCATTCCTAATGAATGCATGCCTTCTCCTCTGTGGGAGAGGTCAGGCTGAGTGTGGAGGTGTGTTTCTTGCCTGAACCCGGATCCCCTCCCGGCTCAATGCGCCTCGGAACAAAAGGCCTCAGAAAGGCGGTGAAAGGAGGCGAGGAAAGGACGGCTGAGCCCCGCTGAGAATCCACTCTGCCCCGTCAGGGAAAGCAGAATCTCTGCAGGAGTCTCCAACGACAACAACGCCGCCTCCCAGGTAGCTTTGGGCCGAGCCTTCTGGACCCAGCGCTGCTTGTACGCAGCAGCAGCAGTTTAACTCCCTCTGACGTGCTTTAACTTCACATCCAGCCTGGTCTAGTTCCATCTTCTCCTCATTCCTGCACAGCTTCTCTCCTACTTTCCTCACTTCCTCCAGAGGCTTCAGTTTCCTCCTGCCGCTCGTCAGGAGCTCAGGTGGTGGCCGGGGAGCGCGGCTCAGCTCAGAGGCAGGCGGACAGGTAGCAGGAGGCCACAGGTGGAGTAACGGCCCCTTCAGACACAGCTGCTCAGTGAGAAAGCAGCTCTAAGTGCCACAGGTCAGCCCGGGTCACACAGAGAACCCGGGAAAGGTCCGATACTTCAGCACCAGCCGCCTCCGTAGAGGACCGCGGCCGTCAGGATGCGTTCACACCTGGAGATTAACAAACGCTGCTGTTGCCGCCAGATGCTGGACACAAAGCAGCTTCAGAAAGACAAAGACGGTTAATAGATCGCTGGTTAGCATGCTAACACTTGCTGCTCACGCTGGGCCGGGTTCTGCCGACGCACCGTCTCTGTGCATGGAGACATTAATCAGCCAGTGTTAGTTTTAGTGTTAGAGTGGAAAAATGACCTTAGAGGTGGTCGCTCAGGGCCTCTGCTGCTGGGCGGTACTTGGACAGAACCAGCGGGCCAGAGGGGGCAGGGTGGGCGGGTCGGCTCCAGAACACTATGTGAAAACTGCTCAGTGGGTCTAAAGATAGAAAGCTGCATGCATTTCCTTTCTGGTGTGAATACCAGGGCAGCTGCTGCGCGGCGCCGGATCAAAGACAAACCCAGATCGGTTCTATGCAAAGCGACACCAGCATGAAAGCAACAAAATATTATTGCTGCATGACGGCGTTGGTCATCATTTCTGTCATCACAGGTCCACCATTTAAACCCCCGCTGCTAAAAGCTCAGGGAGGTGGTTTAGCTCCAAAAACATCTCCTTTCTCCAAAGTTTGGGTTTGCAGCTCCACCGGTCAGGATCTGCTGGTCTGTGGTGTGATCCCGACGAGCCCATGAGCAAGGTGCGCAACTTAGAACAGCAGCAGGCTTCTTAGGCTTAAATCATTCAAAGGTCACAGTTCAGCGGCCCGAATATAAAAGATCTGGACTGAGGCTGAGAGAAAAATGAGCTGAAGTCAGAAAGTGAAAGAACTTCCAGAGGTCTGCAGGTGTTCTGCTTGGGATCTGGAGCATCGTTAAGTTAAAACCAGGTGAAGATCTGGAGGCCAGAATGTGATGAACCCGTCTGTCACAAGCTGCCTCAGCCCTCACCTGAAGAGCTGAGAGCCTCCCAGCTGAGGAACGGGGACTCCCCACCGACCCATACCCGGTGATAGGGTTGGTTCCAGGACCGCACCCCCTCAATCGGTCCAAGGACCAAAGCAGATCAGTGTCAGGGGTCAAAGGTGAGGCCACGCCTTCAATTGTTTCACCCAAGCAGGAGGAAGATAAAACACGTTCCTGCTCTGTGAGCTAGAATCATCAAAAGGACAAGAAACATAATATAATGTCCCAGTCTATAAAAGTAGAATGGGAGGCAGATCCTTTAGCTATCAGGCTCCTCTCCTGTGGAACCAACTCCCAGTTTTGGTCCGTGAGGCAGACACCCCGTCTACTTTTAAGACTAATCTTAAAACCTTCCTTTTTGACAAAGCTTATAGTCAGAGTGGCTCATGTTACCCTGAGCTACCTCTATAGTTATGCTGCTATAGGCCTGACACATTTCAGCCTGTCTGTAATCAGTCTGTAATATATGAGACCCCCCCCCCCCCCCACTGCTCACACATCTCAGATCTCAGCATACCAGAACGTAACCTTGAAGCTAGCTTTAGCCCTGGCGCTTCTGGTTCTGATGCAGTCATCTCTGACATGCAAGGTCGGATTCAAAGTTCTGGGAGTTTGTCTGGAGATGTTTGAGCAATACTTCAATAGCAACATGACAACCCGGGCCCAGCCTGGATCCAGGGTCCAGTAGCGGTGAACGGTTCTGTCTGGACCTGGAACACCAACCTGCTGCTGAAACCTCCCTCAGCAGCCAATGAGGAGCGGCGAAACGTCACTCAGGGGCCAATTATAGTGGCGGCATTCCCGGACAGAGCGAATCAGACAGACGGGCTCCTCACCAACACCAGAGCCGTGAAGTTCTGCCGGGTCAGGCCTTACCCCGCCGCCCACCAACAGGTCATGGCAGCTGACGCGTCTATTATTGGCAGCGCCGCCTCACAGGCAGGCAGAGGAGATGTTTCTACAGGCGCTGACCTTCCCTGACAGCCGGGCGCCTCGCAGCGCTGCTTAGCCGACGCGTTCCCTCTGCCGCCGCCATGGGGAAGCAGGATTACACCGTGTTTACCTTTACAATAAGATTTAGATGTTTAGCACAGAGATTAGACACATTTGAGGTATTTAGCCGGCTCTCTCTCGCAGGCAGCTTTACTGTAAACAGATTATTCCTTCGGCTGCAGCACAGAAGTCCTCATTGTTCTCTCGCTGCATCGGGAAGGAGTCGGCATCTTGGTGCTCGTTCCGACCTCATTATCGGCTGCTTATGGACGAATTTTCAAAGCCCTGACCTCTGCGAGTTTACAATCTGTGCTACCTCCAAAAATCTTTCACAGCGATTCAGATTAATCTGCATTCCCGCTCTTAATTACTCCTGTAATTAGCTGGGCTGCAGTTGGAAGGCGACGGCGGGCTGCGGGATGATCCCGGCCCAGAGAAGCAATCAATCACGGTGCAAATCCACCGTCCAGTCTGCGGCACTCGGCTAGCTGCTGCTACGGCGAGCAAACGGGCCATATGTGTGAGCATAAGGTGGCGGCAGCGCCAGCGCCATGCCAGCGCTGAAACGCTTCCAGTGAATTAGAAAGCGTGTTCAGAGAGGAGGAGGGAAACCAACTGGGCTGTTTTCATACCAG
The DNA here is from genome assembly GCA_037039145.1 of Fundulus diaphanus. Classification (NCBI taxonomy): domain Eukaryota; kingdom Metazoa; phylum Chordata; class Actinopteri; order Cyprinodontiformes; family Fundulidae; genus Fundulus; species Fundulus diaphanus. The sequence continues at coordinate 1,380,362 of CM073126.1, forward strand.
CCAACCGTTTGTTTCCTAAACCCAAAGACAGGATTACTGGATAAACTTAACTCCGTGTCGCAGGTCCGTTTAAACCCGGTTTCAGACAAATTTAAGCACAAATGAGTCATGGCGGGTTCTGAGAACCAAAGTGGGTCAAACATGGAGACACTACTGGACTTCAGGAACAACTCAGGAGTTTACATGCTGGGACAAATGTGCAGGATTGTGATTTGGAGGGAAAAACAACTGAGAAACAAAATCTGTCACAGAACAGAACCGAACCGAAGCAACGGGTCCAGAATCCATCAGAACGGATAATGGTCTTCAGCTGAGAAACATACATGTAATATAGAGACATCATGGTCTATGTTTACATGATGATGACAAAGAATACAGCAGAACCAGGCCAGCAGAACCAGGCCAGTAGAACCAGGCCAGCAGAACCAGGCGTGCAGAACCAGGCCAGTAGAACCAGGCGTGCAGAACCAGGCCAGTAGAACCAGGCGTGCAGAACCAGGCCAGTAGAACCAGGCCAGTAGAACCAGGCCAGTAGAACCAGGCCAGTAGAACCAGGCCAGCAGAACCAGGCCAGCAGAACCAGGCCAGTAGACAGTCCAATCATCCCCTGTCAGGGTTGATGGACTGAAGCTTTTTGTTCTCATGACTAAAGTGAGGGGAATGGCAGTATTTATAATATTTAACAGTATTTAGCAGGCATTTACAGTATTTGCAGTATTTGCAGTATTTTGCACGTATTCAGCAGTATTCAAAAGTATTTAGTAGTATTTAGCAGTATTTAGTAGTATTTACAGTATTTAGTAGTATTTAGCAGTATTTAGTAGTATTTACAGTATTTAGTAGTATTTAGCAGTATTTAGTAGTATTTACAGTATTTAGTAGTATTTAGCAGTATTTAGTAGTATTTAGCAGTATTTAGTAGTATTTAGTAGTAACAGGGACTCACAGTATTTTGTTGTATTTATGGAGACATTGGAAAAAGTCTAAAAATGAATTCCTCTGAAAAATATTTGTTTTCCATAAATTTTTTGCTGCATAATAAACATTTATGGCTCCAAATGTGAAGGAGCCGTTAAACGGGTCACTTCATCAGGTGCATCAGGCTGCGCTGCTCAACGGCACGCCATAAATGTGCTTAATTATTTTAGATGTTTTTATTAGGGCTGGGCAAGTTAATGCGTTAATTTCACGTTAATTCATTAGACTATTAACGGCGATATTTACTTTAACGCGGGTTAACGCATGTTGCTCACATGCTTTTATTTTGTGAAGGTCTGTTGCTGCGGTGTAGGGGTTTGAATCAGAACAGTAGGTGGCGATAATGCGCCAATAACCTCGCTGTCAGCCCAGCCTCGGATTCAAAGAGGAAGAAAGGTGCTGGCCGGAAAAAGGAAAACGCGGAAAAAAACAAAGCCGACATGTTGCGGTGTTTCCCGCAATAATTTGCTTAGGCGAGGCGGTGAGTTGGCGAACGGAACAAGTTTTGTGCGGAGCGGAGCGGGGTCTGCATCGACGCCATCGATGAAGTCGCTTCTCGTTTCAAAGTAACCATGTGTTTTTGCCTGTTTTTTCCTGCCATTCACTATATGCACGCGAGAAAGCAACGACAAAAAACCGTGTGTTAACGTCAAATAAACATGCGAGCATATGGAGTTAGCAAGTATTTCAGTTTAAAGTTCTTCCAGCAACGAATATGACAGAAACAAGTTAGTTGTAACCACTGCCAAGTTAAACTTTGGTATTGAACATAAAATGGTAATGCTGCTCCCTGCTATTACCTCACAAATTGCCTGTTTTTGGTAGATTTTTTCCCCATAAAGAGAATTCCCTGTCAGTGGCAATAAGCTTTAATTTATTATTATTGCCATTTTTTGTTTTACATGTTTAAGTTGAGCTTTACACTAAATATGTGTTACTGATAAGTGCTACAAATGTTACAACACTTTTGTTCATAAGGCAGCAGAACATTAAAATAAAAGTGCTCTTCACACTACTTTTGAATTCATTCTTGGAGTTTGTAAATACAATGCGATTAATCATGATTAATCAGGCCAATTATGCGATTAATCACGATTAAATATTTTAATCGTTGCCCAGCCCTAGTTTTTATTGATTGATCTGATGGAATTGAGGTAAAAACTGTTTAAACAACAACTGCCAGCGTCCTGTCAGTGTTGAGGCTTTGAAAATGTCTTCACTTGAACCCTAACTCTGATCCAGGATCCGTTTTTCTCCGATAACCAGACGATAAATTAGCAGAGAAACGTTTCCAGAACCTGCAGCCGGGCTCTGAGCGGTTCCCTTATGGTGCCGCTTCCATCAGAGCCCTGGGAGAAGCTCACTTCCACCCCAGCGATGGCAACATCAGAGAAAAGTGACTTTAGAGCAACATCCGCTGCCTTCAAGATCATCTGACGATGCTTCACCAAAGGCCTGACTGAGGAAGAGGAGCGGACGGCTACTGGACCGGCCCACAGTCCTGAAACAATGTTAATGTAGAATTTTGGAGAACTTAGAAGCCAGAACCTGGAGGAACACCTGGGCTGTTGGACTCTGAGTGTTTGCAGCTACAATGAGACCAAAGACCTGAAACTTCTTCCCCCGACCGTCGTTCAGCAAACTGGGACAACTGGACTGAAAGCAGGTCTGGTTCTAAAGAACAAAGGAACTAAACATTGGACTTCTAGGCGGTTCCATCTTTCCATGTGTCAGGAAGGAACCTTTGATCCAACCCACAGGGTCTGATTTAAACAGAGAAACTACAAACTGAACCAAGTCTTCATGCGTTTGATTCTCAGACGAGAGCCGGGCCGAGCAGAGGCGGTCCGTTATCAGAACAGTCACCAGAACCCTGTGAAAAACAAGAGCTGCAGCTCCAGCTGACAGGAAAACATCTGCAGGCGGGCGTTTCCGGGCCGCTCCTCAAACCGGTTCTGGACCTGGTGATGCTTAGCTGGAGGCAGATGTGAACCGGCCCAGAAAACAAAGGTTCAGGGAGCGTCAGGAGGGCAGGAACGTGATGGCGGAGGTGGCTGGAAGGTCAGCCTGACCCACCCTCACACCGACTCTGAGCCTTAGATATCCAGAAGCCCGGAGGTGAAGTCTGGGCCTTCAGAGGGAACTGACACGGATCCTGAAGCCGCTACCATCAAACCGCCATGGAAGCTGTGATCAGGAGGCAGAAGGCGACACGCTGGAGGCTGAGCAGCTTCTCCAGACCTCCCGGCTTCCCAGGAACACAAAGCAGAGATTAGTGATCCGGGGTTACACAAGCAGACAACCTGCGGCGTCTGGGACGCCGTTTGTTATCTCCATAAACAAGATCTTTATCAGCGCAACAATCCTTCCGTGGAAAACAGGATCCATCCCCTCCCAGACACGGAGGCCGTCCTGGCTGTGCCGCTCCACCTGGGGCTTCAGAGTCAACGTCGAGTCCAAGTGTGACCTTCAGCGAGATGAAAGACGGCCCGCATCCTGCAGTCCCCCCCCCACCACCACCCAGAGAGCTTCTCCTAAACGAGGATTTAAGTTGAGGCGAGGCCCGAACAAATAAAGAGCAGTAAGAAGGAAAGCAGCGGGGGGGAATCATGGGAATCGGTTCTTCTGTAAAGGCAGCCAAACATGCGTCCACTTTGATCAGTGGGGGGGGGGGGAACCTTCTCAGTCGGCTCATTAAAGCGCCGCAACCGCTGCAGAAATGACACACGGAGTCCTGCAGGGCGGCGGTAGAGAGCGCCCAGACGGTGGAGAACATAAAAACTGGTGGTTAGATTCCTCAGGTTCTCCTGTTGTCTTCTCCATGCTGACTAGATCTGATGAGAAGCTCAGCAACGTCTCCTTTTCCCCTGATGTTCACCTGGTTACTGCGTCTTTAAAACAAGCCCCACCCCCCACCCACAGGTCTGCTCACCTGGTCCCTGCTCAGAAACCCCCTCAACGCTCCTAAACCTCCTGCCATCATCAAGCCGGACTCACCAGAACGCAGGCCGTGTTCTGGTGAGTCCGGCTTGGATCTGCAGGTTCTGGTTGGTTTTAACTCTCCTCAGACTGAAGATTATCAGTTTTAGTCATTTACTTTTGTTCATATCTGCCTTTTTTATGGTATTTCTATCCATTATCATAAGTTCTCCTTTTTTCTGAAGCCCTATGAATGAATTCAATGTTGAAGTTCATTCACACATTCAGAGCATGAAGCAGCAGATCCTCCAGACGTCGTTCCTCAGGTTAAAATTCCCTCAAAGCAGATCCCAGAGGCTTAATGGAGGTGACGGGTTTATCCTGCCCTGCCCCAACCTGTTGCTGCGAGCCGTTAAACCAACACCTTTCTCCAGATGGAGAAATCTGAAAGGATCCCCAACAAATCACGGCCTGAGCTGAGCACTTCAGCGCAGAAGGTGGAGGAAGGTGGAGGAAGGTGGAGGAAGGTGGAGGAAAGTGGAGGAAGGTGGAGGAAGGTGGAGGAAGGTGGAGGAAGGTGGAGGAAAGCTGCTCTGAGGTGGAAAACCTGAAGCTTTACTGTCGGTCATGAAACAAAGAGCTGACTGGCAGCTCCAACCGGAACCAGAACCATTACAGCAGGAGGAAGACCCGCTTTAAATCCAAGAGGGTTTCTGGCTCCTGTTTGAATCACAGCTTCGTCTTTAATGAATCCTGAATCTGAGGTTTTACAGCCTGTTAAAGAGCAGATCATTTTTGCATTAAATCTCTGTACCTGACACTCTCTGGCCCCGAGGCCTCAAAGCCGTTTAGTCTGCAGTAAAGCTGTGAAAGTGCAGGATTTTAGCTCCACACCATCAGAACGTTGCAGCTTCCTGCTCCTCCCTGACCTCCGAATCATTCGTCCCTGCAGGCGTCCCAGGTGTGCCGGCCATGAGGCCACATGAAGCCTCAGATGAAGTCCTGCAGCTTTTTAAACAAAGTGTTGGTGAAAGCAGGCGGACAGCAGGACAGAAGCCATGATGTAAAGCTGGTGATGTCTGTGGAGGAAGACCTTCTAACCCAGCTTTAGTTTGATTTCCCCTCACAGTAACTGGTGTTAAACGTGAATGAAAAGAGGCGTTTAAATGTGGTTTTAAGGGGAATAGGAAGTTATGAATATTCAGAAACTTCTCACAACATCAATAATTCAGACGTTTGCCTCGAAGACAAACAAGACAGTCGTTCAGTAATAAGCCGCTGTGATTTACTCTGAGCTGTTAGATAAGCAGGCCTGTCACCTGAGGAGCCGCTCAGCTGTTCTAAAGCTTTCGTTACATTTAAACCCGTTCAGGGTCTTTATTAGTTAAGGTTCCTTCAACGAAAGGCGAACCCTGCAGGTTCTCCACCCTCAGCGTGTGTGTGGTCAAACTGGACCACCAGCTGAGACGTGACGGACGCCGACAGCTGGCAGCCCCCCCCCCCAGGTTGAGCTGGGCCTGCTCAGACCTGCTGCTGGCTTTCATTTCATCACTTTAACCCGACCCAGGCGGTAAAGTTCTGCCGTCCTCAGAGAGAAGCGGATCTTTAAAGCGGTGCGTGACGGTCCGGCAGAAACAGCCCGGTTACGTCGGAGCGCTCCGTTTCATAACTCTGCCTCTGTTGGCATCAGCGTGGCGTCTGTTCGATCACTCGGCGCGGGGCTTATTTTTACCCATGAGTCATTGAGAGGGAGGAGGTGTGAGGGTGGCTGTTTACAACCGGCCGTCCCGTTTTAGACTCAGAGCTTTGACTCCGTGGCACAGATTCATCTGCAGAACGTCTCAGACTGAAGCGCTGATGTGCAGCTGTAACCCAGAACCGCCACAACCACCATCCTCTTTATGGGACACTGGAAATGTGACGGCTCTGCCCTGGTTCCCAGGGACCCAACCTCCCTGTGAACGTGCAGCTGAGCGCCGCCGGGTCCGACTCCCGGTGGTTCTGCAGGCCTCAAACGGGTCCGCCTGGCTCAGCTGTGAGGCCAACAGACCTGAAGCGGCACCAGCTCCTCTGCATGAACGCCGTGGAGGCGTGTCCGTTCCCTGCTCTGCTCTACAGGCGGCTGCTGATGCAGGTCATCCATCGTCACCTCCGCTCCCTCTGCAGCCAGGAATCTCAGCGCAGCAGGAAAGCTGCAGACGGTCCTTCCACAGGGATCTGCTGTCGTTTTACAGCTCCACTGTTTTACAGCAGCGCATCAAGCCGTTAATCCCCACCGCACCGTTAACGCTCATCTTTGACCGAAACATCAGGCGTTTAACTGAGTCCCTGATCTGCAACCAGACAGTAGTCCACTGCCTCGTAGTTCAGGTAGAACCGAGCCATTGAGCAGTTTATGGAACATTATATTGGATCCTGCAGCCTGTCGTGCTTCCATCTCTGACCTGCAGCAAACTTTCCTCTCGTCTGTTTGCTCCGAGTCCAACGGCGTCCCTCAGCCAGGCGGTCAAACTTTCACTGCGCTGATGATTCACGGCGGACAGCCGGTCGCACCCGTCCTCCTCCTGCTGATCGGCTCCAAGGCTCCATCCTTTACCAGCAGCATAATGGGGGCCGCGGCCTTCCACGCTGAGCACAGTGACCTCCAAACACTGCGGCTGAGTTTTAAAGGCACCGCAGGTCGGACTCTCTCACAGAGCCTCCGCTGGATTTGTTGGAGCTAAACGGGCCGAATGATGCTCGTCTGCAGAGATGTGACCCGGAACACGTCCCGACGGCTGGAGATCCACACAGGTTTGAAATAGTAAGGTTGTAGAGACAGAACCTTACAGGAATGAATACATATTACAGAGTTCTGATCGGCCTGCATCTTGTCTTACTTCCACTCCTTCCATTGAGGACGGCCTGATCCAGACATCCACAGATTCCTCATCAAGGGCCGATGACCCAAACCCACCTCCATGGGAGACGGCAGCTCGTCACTCAGCTGTCATTCACAACAAATGAGCAAATATGTGTTGCAAGAGAAAACAGAAGATAGACATTATGACTATGAGGATTTGTAGCTGGGTTTTAGTCAGGAGCTTAAGAAAAGCTTCCTGCCAATTCTGTTATTCTCCAACAAGAGGATTTTCTAATGTTCTGCTTCATCAGGTGTTCCATGCAGCTTCAACCTGAACAGGTTCTGGTCCAGGAGGAGCGGCTGGTTTACCAGACTCAGCTGGATCGGTAGAAGAACCACAGCAGAACCCTAACCGAGCTGACAGCAGGAGGAAGCTGAGGGGATGTGGACTTCCTGCAGGACTCGGCTAAAGCCGGCGTTACGGACGATGGAAACCAGCGAGCCGGACATCAGATCTGTCGGGTCCAGCATCCACGCTGCAGCTTCCCCCGTTCCTCTTGAGTTCGGATCAGAACGCCTGGTCCACGGTACCGGCTTGGAGAGCATCTGGGTAGAGGTCGGGTTGGAAGTGAGGATGGATGGACGCCAAGCAACAAGACTCGACGGTTTAGGAGCGCTCCTGCGTCCACTTCAGCCCGGAATAAGGAAGCAGCCGTTCCAGCAGCTAACGCGCTCTGGACCATGTCACCTGTACAGGTAAATGATGCATGTGTGAAAACCCCACCTGGACCGAGTTAGATGCCTGGCTTTAGACGTGAGAGTTGCGTTTCCTGCACTGGAACGTTTGACCTTTGACCCAGCAGCGAATGTCTGGAGATCAATCAGCCGTTCTTTGTATGATCCGCAGCTCATGACTCCAGCTGGGGCTGAAACATTACAGCCATTATGGAAGTCGTTGAGGAAGCCTCCCTCATGCCAGGAATAAACCTGAAAGCCATTTTTCTCCAGCGTTCTCGCTCTCTGCTGCCTGCAGATGATGATGATGTTGCCGGCTTTCTAAACAACGGACTCATTTCCTGAGTGTTAAGCTGTGGAAACACGCAGCTGCAGAGATGTGAATCTGGATCTGCTCTTTGAAGCTGTTGTGTTGCTAACAGCGGGGATCTGGGTGTGCGATCTGATCGCCCTTCAACTCACTGCCTTATCAAAGTGTAATGCTCTCTGCTGTGTAAACAGCTCCCACACCCTCTCCTCCGAGGTCACCCTGAGCGCAGCCAGGACGGTCAGCAGCAACAAACCTCCTCATTCTGCAGTCTTCTTCTCACCCACGTGTCCCACAACACCCCGCCGTCCCTCATTTCCTCCACCAATCTCACTCTCTCGCTTTCTATTAACCCCGTTTTCTCCCAGCCTGAGCACCTCTGCAGCCTCCGGCCCAGTAAATCAACTTGTCACATTCCCATAGCCAGCCTCACGCCCAGAGCCCTGCCGCGTACGCACCGTCGGCGGGCGCTGAATCATTGCTGCGTGCCGCCACACGACTGCCCATCATGAAAGGCTGACTGACGGATGAAAGGAGGGCTGAATGGACGACTTGATGAACGAGTGGATGGATGGGTTGGGGGGGGGGAATAAGGGGCTGAATGCACGACTCATGACTTCCTGATCCGTTACACAAATCTGCAAATAGGATTGGAAAGGAGCATTCATGCCGAGTGTTTACTTCCCGAGGCATTAGCGGCGCTCTGAAGTGGCACTTCAGCCCAGAGCAGGAAGTTTCAGGATTATTTTGGCACGCCCCGAGAACTGGGGGTCTGCAGTCAGAAAACACTCAGATACTGGAACAAGCAGGGTGGGTCAGAGATAATCATCATTTAATGATTAACCAGGTTCTGGAAATCCATGGATCTGCAGCAGAATCAGGAGAACCAGCAGCTGGAGCGAACAGACCAACATCTGCATCCAGCATCAACAGCTGTGATGCTAGTTTGTTGCTAACCGTTCCACCTCCACATCCTGGCAGAAAAACTCAACAAGCTGATAGAGAAGCCGGGTTCTGTTCTGGGGACGATGAAGGACAACCCTGAGCCTCCTCTTCATCAGACGGCCGTACAACAACAGAGGTTCTCCAGAACCGCCGTAAGACGGACCTCCACAGCAGATCCTTCCTGCCTGCAGCCGTCAGCGTCTACAGCAATAACTCCACTTACAGCCTTTCATTAATAAAGTATTTCTGAGTTAAATTATGGAAAATAATTCTCTAGAAATGGGCTTTAAAATCTAATTACATTTTATTCTGTTCTTACACAATAAAACACATTTAAAGGCATTTAGGTTTGTATAAAATGATCAGATCTGCAACAAGGTCGGTATCGATCCGACTGGAACTGGGCCGATATTTACAACCTGCATCTCCACATTGGTGCCGTTTCTTTTATTTCTGTTGTTTTTATGCTTTGGTTTTTTTATGTGTGTGTGTGAGGGGGGGGGGGGCATGTGGTGTTTGTTTGGTTATGTGCTGCAATAAACTTGTTGTCATTGTGTTTTTTGTTTTCATGGATTGGGACAGCCATAATTAGTATGATTACATCACTATGGAGAAAGAATGAAAAATAAAAACAAACGGTATCAAAAGGTTGGAGAAATCTAATTTATATAAATAGATATCGGTGGTCGACCGTAACAGCAATATTAATATTACTATCCATATCAGCCCAAACATATCGGCGCACCCCTGGACATCACAACAATGGATAAAAAATACATTTTATCTGCTCTGATGCTGTGAAACGATCTGCAGCTGATCGCTGAAGTTAAACAGTTATTCCAAGTTTTATGGAGCTTCAGTTCTCCTGGAAGGTGGAGATCCTCCAGACTGAAATATCAACCATCTAATCTCCAGACTGCCCAGCTTGGCTGTTTTAATCTGTTATTAATTTCTCTCTGATGACAATATCAGTTCAGGATTCAGGTTATGGTGCAATTACTGCAGCTATGCTCAGTCATAGGTTTAATTTAAAAGGCCTGATTGAATATGATTTAGTGAACTAGTTAAGAAGTTATTAATGGACTGAACTCAGGAGGGTAACCTGAGAAAAAAGATCAACTACATTCACAGTAACTAAGGCGGACCCCAAGGATCCATTTGAGGCCCCATTTGATTTTCTAGCGTTATGAATGAGCTGGTGCAGGGATTAAACGCAGCTAAAATACATTTATATGCTTGTTGAGTAGCAGGAAATGACAGGAAAACATGTCATCTGTGATCATTTTGATAAATATCACAGTAACAATGGGATTTGTGATCATCAAAGATCTGTGTGTCTTTCTTTGTTGGGTTTCTAAAAAAATAAACCCAGCTAAAGAGTTGTTAATACAGCTGCTGGAAAATAAAACAAGTCAATGTTTCCACCAGGTTTGATAGAACAACTTGTTTCTCTGAAGGTTTCAATGAGGACTTTCTCACCTCTTTACCTTCCAACAGGTTTCTGCTGCACTGATGTCACTGAGAACCTGAATGCATCATCGGTCCAGCAGATAAACCATAAACTACATAAAGGCAGCAGGATAAAGTAGCATGTAGTAACAGTGCACACTTCAGGTGTTGCTTTCTCTGCGTTTCTCTGGGACTTCCTGCTCTCCTGCCGTCACTGGCAGCAAACAGAGGGCACCGCTGACCCTGGATCTGTGAGACGCTGTTGCTATTTTAGAAAGCTGCTGACTTGTTCACACCTGCAGCGTTGCTGCTACCTGAGGCTTTTCTCCCGTTGGTGTCGACTCTCGGCCTTGTTGGCAGCACACACAGCTGGGCCGGTGCGAAGCGGCCCGGCTGTTGTTTGACTGTCAGATTTAACATGTCGGCTCCTCTCAGCTCTCATTTCCTCCTCAGCTGTGTTGGTCTCCGGCTGACGGCTCCATGTTTGTCCCGGTAAACACACACACATTTTAAAATGGCCGCAAACCGAGCGCTGCGGGTTCCCAGCAACAAAGATCGGGTCAGAAGAGCCGGGTCAGAGGTCAGCTGACAACCCAGGGTTTTAGGAAATGAGTCGACCGATAAGATCAATCAACTTTGGATTAATTGATAGCTTGCATCCCTCATAATAACACTTATTATTAGACTGTTTCACCTAACAGGGACACTTAATTGTTCCATGTCGCTGGTTCTGCTCTCATTAAGAAAGTTCAGTTTGTTAAGTTTAGGGTTAGTTTGTCTTAATCCATGTTTTTGCTCTTAACCAGAAAGAACTCTGTGGCTTTTAGAAAACACGGCGGCATCCAGAACGGTAAGGAGGATTTTTCTTTGTCTCTATGTGGAGTTTGAATTTTATTAACAGGACGACCCGAATCAGGTAAACGCAGAGAAAAGTGGAGCAGACAGCTGGACTCTGGCTGGATTCTGCTTTATTTTGGCTTTTTAGGTCGAATTCCTCGTTTCCTGCATCTCTGCAGCTTCTTTAACGGGAGCTGCAGGTTTGAGGCACCATCTCAGTTCTCTGGGTTTCCAACAGGACAACAAACCATCCAGTCTGGCATTGCAGGCAGGTCTCCGAGGTTACCCCCCCCCCCGCGCCCCGCCTGTCGAGGTTAATGGTGAAGCCAAATTCCTTCACAGCAAACCAAGCAACCCTCCTCCACATGTGGCTCCGTCTCCACAAACAGCAGAAGAGGCCCGGTTCAGGAGCCGCCGTGGGCTCTTTGCTGCCTTTCTGCGTCTTTAATCAGCTGAAGCAGCTGGAGGTCCTGCTGATGAAGAGCGTAGATCCTCCTGCTGCAGAGAGGGCTCCCAGTAAACATCCTGCGTGTGACTGAACAGCCCGGTTCTCAGGTCAGAACCAACACGGAGTCCGGTGGGAACCTCCCGTCCTGCTGGGGTCACACGGGGTCCGGTGCGGCCCAGTCGCAGCGAGGTCTTCCCACACCATTAGAGGCCGCCGGCCCAGAGAGGGAATGCCTTCATGGCTGACCAGGTAAGTGTTTGGCTCCGCGTCCCAGAAGCTAACCAGCCAGAGCAGACTGGCTAATAAAAGCGCTTAATGTCCCAGAACTAATCACCGCCCCGCCGGCCCGTTTGTCCCGACTCAGGCGACGACACTCCCACACAATCTGATCGGCTCTGAGGCCCGGACAGCGCAGGAGAGAGCAGGAAGGAGAAACACGTCTCACTGAGGTTCAAACACTGAAAAGTCCAATTTTTTTATAGCACACTGAAAGCATCACGCCTGAAAACTGCTGTTTTCAGTCTGAAAGATTTCATTTTTAATCAGGACGGCTCACCGTCACCCAGCATCAGGATGAGGCTTCCAGATACGCCGGCAGGATGTGAGGAAACCGGACCTGCAGAACCGTAGCTGAGCGTCCCGGTGCTGATGGAGGTACACGACAACTAAAGAGCCGTAACGTCAGACAGCGAGCACTAATCCAGCCACTGCCTCATTTTATCTCTAGTTGAGCTGAAAGTCAAACATTCTGAGAACGTTGAGTTTCCACTAGCTGTCCAATCAGAGCCCGGTTCCCTCATGAGCACCAGAACCATCTGGATCTCCCGTCCTGAACCAGCAGACCCTTCCTGCTTGTAGGGCCTCATGTCCTCTGCAGGCCGAGGAGCACGGAGCCACTGTGGTAACGACCCGACCCAGTCCTGTTCTGGAGGAAGCTGGTCCTGAAACGGCGAGCAGCCTGGACCGAAGAGACGGAGGAGAGGAGGAGAAGTGAGGAGGAGAAGTGAGGAGGAGAAGTGAGGAGGAGAAGTGAGGAGGAGAAGTGAGGAGGAGAAGTGAGGAGGAGGAACGCCATCGACTCCAGTCTGCCTTTTAAGCTTAAATCCTGTTTAAAACGGACCAGAACCAAAGCTGCTGTCACACTTGCAGAACATGATGTGGTCCAGAAATGAAGCCTAATTCAGAGACTGGACTTCCTGATTTCAGGGATACAAGGAGCTGATCTGGGATCAGCTGATGGTGGGAGATTCATTTGAGGGAAATAAGCGTAAAGAACCTTCACAGGTTCCTGTAAGAGCTAGCAGGAAGAGGAGGAGCAGCAGACGTAGCTCCACCCTGCAGCAGCAGCAGCAGCAAACATCCCGCCTGGTCAACCATCAGCCGGCGGCACAGTTCTGCGTTTAGGCCGCCTCTGATTGGAGCATTTCTCCCTCAGGAACTGCAGCATCTCCCAAAGCTGCAGCTAAAACCTTTAGAACCTGATGATCTCTGGCCTGAAAACAGAACCAGAATGAAAGAAGAAAGGAATTTATTCATTCAATGGTTCAAACCTGGAGTTCTAAACGCATCGGTGAAACCAGGTCAGATGATCAGAACTGGACAGAGAAGAGCAGAACCGAAGGTTCTTTAAACCGTGGTGACCTCAAACCTCACTCAACTGGGCTTCCTTCAGGTTCTGGAGTCAGGTTCTGGGACACAGAGCTTTGGGTTCTACAGAACTCAGCCCAACTAGCTTCATGTTCAAGGTTCTGGCTTCATAAACCAAACTGTGGAAACTGTGGAAAATAAAACTGAAAACTGCTCTGATGTGTCTACAGGTGAACGCTGAGATTTCCAAGCATTGTAGGTGTCACTGAAAGCACCAACAGGTCCATTGCTCTCAGTAACGGTCGGTTCTGGTCAAACGGACCCAGGATTACGGGTTTAACTGTGTATCTGACTGTGGGACAAAGGCTAGCAGCAGCACACCACTATCTAGCTCCACCTTCAGGGGGCGCTGCACACAAAGACAGCACAACTTCAGGGAAAGTTTATTCCAGCTGGAGAAGAAGAAGAAAAAGATTTCTGCAACCAAATCTTCCAGAGTTCAGTGATTATTGCTGAGTCATTGTTTTATTAATACTACTGGTGCCAGAGCAGAACCCGGGTTACTAATACAGAGAATAATGTTCGGTACCAAACACTGAACGTCATAACTGTGGCCCAAGTTGTTCTGAAACGCGTCTCTAGTTGGGTTTTTGGTTCCATGCAATAAATAGAAAGTACAAAATACCAACATCCACCTGGCAGGACCCACCCAGCTGGAACCGACTGGACCCAAAGGACTGGACCCGTCCGGCAGGACCCACCCAGCTGGAACCGACTGGACCCAAAGGACTGGACCCAGCAGTTGGGTCGGTCCTGCAATCACAAACTTTTCCAACGCCACGTAAACCCAAACAGGGTGCAAAACAAGCAGAGCAGCTGAACAGAACCAGAACCACTGGAAGCCGCTGCTGTCCTCCAGGAACCACACACACACAGCTGTGGGTCAGGGATCTACGGCACCACAGAACCACCGTGATGTACTGAGGAGGCACTGATTCCTGAGGGAGAGGGGCAGCAGACAGGCGGCCCTTATGGGTCCCTGGAGCCTCCGGCCTGCTCTCCACACACCCTGATTAATTATTTAAGGCTCGGCAGACCAAAGCCTGTTGGAGCAGCTTTCAGAGGTCCGACCCAAAGGTCAGCAGCTAAAAACACCACCAGCACAGAACCGGCTCCAGTAAAACCTGAGAGGCCCATAAACCGGCCAAGGACGCATTCAGGTCCCCTGGGTCAGAGCAGACTGACATCAGGACCATTTACCGGACCAGAACCCCGTTTGGACCTCAGGTTGTCAGGAACCACTCCCGGGCCCCCTGGTCCCAGCAGCCGAACCGCTCCTGTCTGACGTCTCCATGGCCAAGGCAACGTGAGGGGAACCAGGGGCGGCCCGTTAACCCTGGTACCGGCCGGGGTTCGGCTGAGGATCAGTGAGGTCACCGAGCTCTGCTGCCTTCAGGAGCCCAAAAATAACTCCGTAAATCACAGCCCAGGAGGCCCAGCGCGGCCGCTCCCGCATTTTTCACGCACCTGTTCGGCGAGCAAGCGCGCGAGCGGTCCGAGCGCGTGACAGCGGGGGTAGCACCGCAGCCAGAGTCCCGGTAAACCCACCGGAACCGGAGCGCGGCGCCGCGGCGCGCCTGGCTGGCCGCTCTCCAGGCTCCGCGGGCTGAGCGCGGAGAGACGACCGCTGACCGGAGGAAGGAGAGACACTGACCGTGAGGAGCCTCCGGGAAACGCTGCCCTCCCCGCGGCGGCGGTCCGTCCGTCTGCCCGCTGCCCGCAGCGCTCCGGCGGACAGATGTGTCTCGGTGCTCGGTGTCGGATCTCCGGCTCCTCCCGCTGCTGACGGGCTGCTCCAAACTTAGCAGCAGCAGCGCGTCTCAATCAATCCAGGGGTCCCATAGAACCAGAACCGGGACCGGAACGCCGACAAAGCAGCAGAATCTTTCACCGGAACCGGGAGGCGGGGGTCTGCTGCATGTGGCAGAATCTGAGGAGAAGAAAAGAAAACGACGGTTTTTGTCCGGCGATCAGCGCCGATGTGGAGCTCAGCAGCTCCGCGGCAGCAGGAGTCCCGAACCCCGGCGGTGCTCCACGCAAATGTCCGCTCCGGAGCCCGGAGACGCGTTTCCACCCGGAGGAGGAGCGCAGAGGAGGCAGAGCCAGCATTCTCCCAGTTACTCCTCCCCCCGC
Organism: Fundulus diaphanus; assembly: GCA_037039145.1. NCBI lineage: Eukaryota > Metazoa > Chordata > Actinopteri > Cyprinodontiformes > Fundulidae > Fundulus > Fundulus diaphanus. The sequence continues at coordinate 1,395,602 of CM073126.1, forward strand.
CTGCTGCTCCCTCCTCCTCCTCCTCCTCCTCCTCCTGCGCTTCTGTTCGGGCCCAGATTCTCCTCTGACACTCAGGGCGGTTCCGGTCCACAGTGGCCTGTTTCGGAACCAGCTCCTCCTCTCCCTGCAGGTTCTAGCTATTCTGGGACATTGGTTCCCATAGTTAGAAGCTGGGTTCTGCTGAGGAACCTTTACCGGACCGGTACCGTCCTCACTGCAGAACCTGCTGTAGTTTAACGCCTCTTTAGTTTTAGCAGCGCTCCAAATGAAGCTTAATTAGATATAAAAGCTCATATAAAACCTAATGAATTCATAAAATCTGTCTTTATGATCTGCGTCAGCACCAAGCACTGGACCGTCCCTCACCCCAAGTCCAGAACCGCACCGCAGCTCTACGGGCTCGTCGAACCTTGGACCGGGTCAGAGAACCACCTCTGCTAAGAGGTGAGGGAGAACGCCTTTCATCTCTAGAAGGTTCTGGTTCTGGTTCTGGTCCGTTAGCTGCATCTGGATGAAGAAGCCTTCTGATTGATGTACTGCAGCACGTTTGGAGAAAAAACCCAGCTTCAGAACCAGAACCTCGTACCCACTGCCAAGCACGGTGGTGGAGGGGGGATGATTGGGTTTGATTGACCCGGAACGTTTCCGTTTAACCAAAGCATTAAAAAGTCAAATGTGAGTAACTCTGTCCAGCACCGGTCCAAACGGGTTCTTCAACAGGGTTAGGTTCTGGTTCTGTTCATCCTAAACCCAGCAGCAGGTCTACAGCAGGGATATGCAGAACCTCTCAGGAACCCTTCAAGAACCAAAGTCCCTCCATATGAGTTCTGACTCTGTCCTGATGGACCGTTCATCCGGACCAGTTTGGACCAGTTTGGATCTGTTTGTCTAACAGACAACAGTTATGTTTACATGCACAACATTTTACGAACAAATTAAAATGTGTTTGAATAAAAAAATAATCAGATTGTAGCGTTTCTATGGGCTCATGATCAATTAATCTGACCATAATGTGTGTTTCTATCCAGCTGGTTTCATTCAGAATAGAACCTCTCTGACATGCGCAGTCATCACATGTCCCTAAAAACCACAGAAGAAGAACTTCTGTCTTTGCTGAACAATCAAATGTAAACACAGCAGTTTTATACCAGTTTGTCTTCCCAGGCTGGACTTGAACCAGCTTCTAATTACTGCTGAAACGGTTCTGAATTAATAATTTAATCTAAATCTTTAACGTCTCCAACAGAAAGCTTGGATCAGGTTCACTTCCTGACGTTTCTCCGCCGCTCAAAGCAGAAATACGTCACGTTTACGTCGGACACACATGCGCTCTCTGGTCAGTTTGCCTCGTTCACAATAACTTGATCCTGTTTAGATGAACCTTGATCAGATTATCATCATAAACCAGCTCTCTGACTCAGATTATAATTTCATTCTGATGGATCTTAATCTGATCACAATATTCTGATTAGCTTGTTTACATGACGCATTTTTATTCTGTCAGGCCGTTTATTCCGATTACTTTTGCCAATGTAAACGTTACCAATGATAAAAACTAAGGATATAAAGTACCAACTTTGTCCCAAAGTGATGTTTTATCGATCTGCTACAAAAACGGCTTCATTACTTCAAATTCATTGAAGGAGGGATTAATTCATGTAACATGGTTCATATCGTTCATAAAGCGACTGATACCAGACTTCTTGGACTCTCATACAAACGTTTAAAAAAGAAACCTTATAAATACTAAGTCTGTTATGTGTCGTGTTATCCGTGTAGATCCTAAACCGCTGTCAGCCTGACATGAAATGATGACAGTAAAGATTCTTGATTTGTTTGGATGACGATACAATATTTAACGATATTAAATGTCTGTTAGCATTTCACATCGATATGATGCGATATCATCTGTCCATCTGACACTATTATTTATCAACTCACACAAAAACAACAAATATGAATCAGAATCAGACATTCTTTAATAATCCCAGAGGGAAATTACTTTTGACCTTTTTATTTCTAAGCCCTTACAGGTATTTAAATCAAAAAAGCTTTAATTTAATAATAATAATAGTAATAATAATAATAATAACAATAATAATAGATTCCCTTTTAACTTTAGTCTCAAGCCTGAATTTCAAAATAAAGGCGTAAATAACAATATTGCTTAATGTTTTCATTTTGCATCAACTGGATCGTTAATCATTGAATCGATGAGGATCGATGAGGATCGATGAGTTCTCAACCCCTAATGAAAACAGGAATAGGTTAGAAAAGTGCTGCGAGCTTTCTATGCAATATTCATGGCAGAAAGCTGTGAGAACCGCTCTGACCCGGTCGGCAGCAGATCCTCAGAGAAACAATGTTTCCATGCTGGGAAGTGAGGAGGAGAATGGACCCTGACTGGACTCCAGGTGTGCTGCAGGTGTTTCCAGCCTCTCTCAGCGCCTCAGCGTTAGAACTGGGCCCTAATGGGAGCCGGCGTTGTTGGAAACATCTGCAGGCTGCTGCTCCCCTCGCCTCCAGCAGGATGATGGACGTGTTCTGAAGGGGGAGGTCACAAAAGGTTCTGAATTCTTTAACAGACCCCAAATGAAGCGCTCTGAGTCCTTTTCCCCATTTCCTGACAGAATGTCACCAAACTAAGACTTTTCAGAAAGTATCTCTGGCAGTCGAAGCTCCGGAGCCGATCCTCACTTCTCCCAGACAGCTGAAGTGATCCGAACGGTTCTGTTCTGATGGTACCGCCGTATCAGCTGCAGCGCCGGGATTCAGCGGTGCTGTCATCACATCTTCTCCGTGAGGCACGTTTGAATTTGCCTCATCTAGTTCAGCTAAAATTCAGTTTTTGGTGGAAAAACGGAGCTCAACCCCTCTGTGATTGTGGAGCTGGTGGATAATTCAATTCAATTCAATTCAATTTTATTTATATAGCGCCAAATCATGAAACATGTCATCTCAAGGCACTTTACAAAATCAAGTTCAATCATATTATACAGATTGGGTCAGATTATACAGATTGGTCAAAATGTCCTATATAAGGAAACCAGTTGATTGCATCAAAGTCTTGACAAGCAGCATTCACTCCTGGGGAACCGTAGAGCCACAGGGAGAGTCGTCTGCATTGTACATGGTTTTGCTGCAATCCCTCATACTGAGCAAGCATGAAGCGACAGTGGGAAGAAAAACCACCCATTAACGGGAAAAAAAACCTCCGGCAGAACCGGGCTCAGTATGAACGGTCATCTGCCTCGACCGACTGGGGTTACAGAAGACAGAGCAGAGACACAACAAGAGAGACAAAAAAGCACAGAAGCACACATTGATCTAGTAATCTGTTCTACATTAGATGGTAGTAACGGGTGAGCCGTCTTCTCTGGATGATGTCAAAGTTAACAGAACGCCAGACCAGGTGTACCTACTATGAAGAAAAAGAGAGAGAACAAAAAGTTAGAAGCTGAAATGACGACAGTCATTTCAATGTAATACAATACAAAACTGGAGAACCGTAGAATGAAGAACAGTAGAAATCAGTAGAGTGAGAAAATTAGACCCTGATGTCCTCCAGTAGCCTAAGCCTATAGCAGCATAACTATAGAGGTAGCTCAGGGTAACATGAGCCACTCTAACTATAAGCTTTGTCAAAAAGGAATGTTTTAAGATTAGTCTTAAAAATAGACGGGGTGTCTGCCTCACGGACCAAAACTGGGAGTTGGTTCCACAGGAGAGGAGCCTGATAGCTAAAGGATCTGCCTCCCATTCTACTTTTAGAGACTCTAGGAACCACCAGCAGACCTGCAGTCTGAGAGCGAAGTGCTCTGTTAGGAACATACGGAGTAATCAGAGCTCTGATATATGATGGAGCTTGATTATTAAGGGCTTTATACGTTAGAAGAAGAATTTTAAATTCTATTCTTGATTTAACAGGAAGCCAATGAAGGGAAGCTAAAATTGGAGAAATATGATCCCTCTTGTTGATTTTCATCAGAACTCTTGCCGCAGCATTTTGGATCAGCTGAAGACTTCGAACTGTATTTTGTGGACTTCCTGATAACAAAGAATTACAATAGTCCAGCCTTGAAGTAACAAATGCATGGACTAGTTTTTCAGCATCACTCCTGGACAGAATGTTTCTAATTTTGGCGATATTCCGGAGGTGAAAAAAGGAAACTCTGGAAACCTGTTTAATATGGGATTTAAATGACATGTCTTGGTCAAAAATAACACCAAGATTTTTTACTTTATTACCAGAGGCCAAGTTAATGCCATCCAGATTCAGTGATTGATTAAGAAGTTTATTTTTTGAGGACTCTGGCCCAAAGATTACAACTTCTAAAAGAGGCAGAAGAAAGTGGGAAGCAGTGGAGACGATGCTGAAGCGCGTTGGTGCAGGAGGCCGGGCAGCCGGGCGTTCTGAAGCTGAAGGGGATCCAGTTTACACACAGCACTGACCTCAGTTCTGGCTTGATCTGGGCCGCTTCTGCAGGATGATCATGTTTAGCTAGCTGAACTCGTCTTCATCCTGATGGGATATTTGTCATTTCTTCTCACAGAGCTGATAACGTTCAGCTCTACTGGTGGACTTTCTGCCACGGGTCCAGATTTTAAACGTAATCCTTCTTCACTGCATGTTTGTTTGCCTTCATTGTGTGTAACGTGAACCGCAGTAGCCAAAGAGAGATTTCACCACGGTGACAAATAAAATATTCTGATTCTGATTTGAAGATTGGTCCAATAATGTCGAGCAGGATGGAGTTGGACTCCAGGAAAGCTGGATGCCGGCAGCATGATGCTACCCCCGCCGAGCTGGACACGTAGCTCAGGTTCCTGGGTTAGTTACTCGTTTCCTGTCATCTCAGCTGCAGTTTGTCAGACGGGTAAAACTTGGACGTAGCTGGTTTTTGCAGCAGATAATGATTCCAGTTGGATACAGAAGGCCAACGTTGAGCCTCTGGGAGGCTCTGACCTCCACCCTGATTAAAATGTCCAGACTTCATGGAAAAGCCAAGTGTGCCCCAGGGGACGCGCTAATTGTAATGAAGCCTGCCAGGAAGGGTTCAGGGTATCTGTGATTGTCACAGGAGGCAGTGGAACACAGGATATTAAAAACAATGAGTTATTTAGGTGGTCAGAATGATGCCAGAAGTTCAGCTGCTACATGCTAACATTTATCTAAACATTAGTGGGAGTCTATGAATAAATCTGAGCCTGTTTGTGAAACTTTGTGTTAATTAGGAAAGATAATGTACGTTGTGAAAAGCTAAAAGAGTGTGATGCAGATAAAGCTGCAGTGAGAGAAGCAGGCAGCAGGAGAGCCCAGCAGGGACTGAAGTCGGTGTTGCATTAAACTAACAGATGCAGACAAACACAGATGCGCTGGGGGAGAACCACCCTGAATCTCTGCCGCTGCCTGCACACATGCAGGGAATGCACCAGGCCAGCCTCGTCCAGGCGACCGCAGCTAATGCAAAGTGGCAACTCCTCTCCAGCAGAGCCCAGCACCACGCCCCCCCCCCCCTCCTCTAATGAGGACTCCCCTCATTGTTGAGAGCATGCTGCTAATGCGGCCTTATTGCACTGGAAGCATGTTAATTACCCCGAGGAGCGGGCAAAGATGTGGCAGAAAGGGCTTTTAGGCGTGTGATAACCTGGTAAACTGTGAGCAGCGTGTTTGGGGAGAAAGTGTGGGCGCGGCGGCGCAGGAAGGCTGTGACAGAGTCATTTAGGAGATAGCAGGTAAATTGATTATTGAACGGCAGGTATTCAGAGCGTGGCGGATTATCTGATGAGCGTGTGATGGAAAAACTTCACACTGTACTCCATCAATCTAGCACCAAGATAAACGGCCGGCTCGCCGTCTTCACCAGTCGATGAAGTGAAATAGCTTCCATGGGAGACGTGTCGGGCGGCGTGCCGTGCATCAGGGCATCTGATTGGGTCTGAGTTAACAGCAGCTCTCCTCATCCTCAGACGCTGCAGCGATCCAAACCCACGTCCACAGTCCTGCCGCCTCTGTGCTGCTGAGGCAGAGCGTCGAGGAGCTGAGGACTACAGTATGTGGGTTAGGGTGTCGTCCCCCCGTTAATATTTCATCTCAGCCCTGGCAGAAAGAAATGGGGCAGAGGACCACACAAGGCTGAACATGACACACACACCATCACGTGCATCCTGGTTTTTCCTGAGGCTCAATCCTTCATTTCCATCGATGGCAGACCCCGGGGACCCGCCGTCAGGGCTGCCGGTCCTTCCAGCGCACCGAGCCTCACTGTTGGTTCACACGCTGTGTGTACGAGCTGCAGCAGAGCAAGTCTGTCACGGTTAATGTTTGCCTCGTCCCACCCTGGCCCTCAGGACCCCTCAGGACCCCTCAGACCCCTCAGGACCCGTCAGGACCCCTCAGGACCCAACGTCCTCCATGATTGAGGCGTTTCCCTGCTGCCACTCACCTGAAGCCTTAAGGTTCACTGGCCTCCGCCAACCTGAGGAGGATATGCAGTCATGTCTATCAGCTGCTGGAGCAGGACAGACCTGCAGCCCACCGGGCCCTGAGCGCCACGGTCTGAGCCCAGAACCGGGTCTATGAAACCGTTCTGGGAAGACGGAACCACAATGTGAACTTGTTCATTCAGAAGCAATCATACAGGAAGGTAAAGCTGCACCAACCTCCTATTAACACCAAACAGAAACAAGATAAATGGGATTAACAACAGCCACAAAGGCCAGATTTATTCTGTAAAAGAAGTTTAAACCGTTAAAAACTTCCAGAGGCTCAGCGCCTTCTCAGGACCCGATGCGGGTTTTAGGGAAATTGTCTGGATTTCTCGTTCCAAAGGGAGAACAGCAGGAGAAATGTGAGGCAAGGCAAATTTATTTCTATAGCACATTTCAGTACAGAGACAATGCAAAGTGCTTTACATGATTAAAATATAGGAAAATAAAACAGAATAAAAGCAAGCAGGAATAAAATGTAGAAACAAAATAGAACATTAAAAACAGTTGGACTAAAAAAAAGTTGAACTAATGATGTTTCAGTAGAACTAGAACAGTCAAAGTCAATCCTAAACTAATGTGTTTTAATCTTTATATAAAGGAACTCAGGCTTTCAGCACTTTTCCAGATCAGTGGAGCATAGGAACTAAATGCTGCTTCTCCATGTCTGGTTCTGGTTCTGGTTCTGCAGAGCAGGCTGGAGCCAGAAGACCTGAGTGGTCTGGAGGGTTGATGCACTGATAACAAGTCTGTGATGTATTTAGGTGCTAATTCAGGGATTTATAGACTAACAGAAGGATTTTAAAGTCTATTCTCTGAGATACAGGGAGCCAGTGGAAGGACTTCAGAACCGGGTCCATGTTCTCTACGTTCTTAGTCTTAGTGAGGACTTCAGAACCAGGTCCATGTTCTCTACGTTCTCAGTCTTAGTGAGGACTTCAGAACCGGGTCCATGTTCTCTACGTTCTTAGTCTTAGTGAAAGGACTTTAGAACCGGGTCCATGTTCTCTACGTTCTTAGTCTTAGTGAAAGGACTTTAGAACCGGGTCCATGTTCTCTACGTTCTTAGTCTTAGTGAAAGGACTTTAGAACCGGGTCCATGTTCTCTACGTTCTTAGTCTTAGTGAGGACTTCAGAACCGGGTCCATGTTCTCTACGTTCTTAGTCTTAGTGGACGGACTTCAGAACCGGGTCCATGTTCTCTACGTTCTTAGTCTTAGTGAGGACTTCAGAACCGGGTCCATGTTCTCTACGTTCTTAGTCTTAGTGGAAGGACTTCAGAACCTGGTCCGTGTTTTCTACGTTCTTAGTCTTAGTGAGGACTTCAGAACCGGGTCCATGTTCTCTAAGTTCTTAGTCTTAGTGAGGACTTCAGAACCGAGTCCATGTTCTCTACGTTCTTGGTCTTAGTGAGGACTTCAGAACCGGGTCCATGTTCTCTACGTTCTTAGTCTTAGTGAAAGGACTTTAGAACCGGGTCCATGTTCTCTACGTTCTTAGTCTTAGTGAAAGGACTTTAGAACCGGGTCCATGTTCTCTACGTTCTTAGTCTTAGTGAAAGGACTTTAGAACCGGGTCCATGTTCTCTACGTTCTTAGTCTTAGTGAAAGGACTTTAGAACCGGGTCCATGTTCTCTACGTTCTTAGTATTAGTGGAAGGACTTCAGAACCGGGTCCATGTTCTCTACGTTCTTAGTCTTAGTGAGGACTTCAGAACCGGGTCCATGTTCTCTACGTTCTTAGTCTTAGTGGGGACTTTAGAACCGGGTCCATGTTCTCTACGTTCTTAGTCTTAGTGGGGACTTTAGAACCGGGTCCATGTTCTCTACGTTCTTAGTCTTAGTGAGGACTTTAGAACCGGGTCCATGTTCTCTACGTTCTTAGTCTTAGTGGAACGACTTCAGAACCGGGTCCATGTTCTCTACGTTCTTAGTCTTAGTGGAAGGACTTCAGAACCGGGTCCATGTTCTCTACGTTCTTAGTCTTAGTGAGGACTTCAGAACCGGGTCCATGTTCTCTACGTTCTTAGTCTTAGTGAGGACTTCAGAACCGGGTCCATGTTCTCTACGTTCTTAGTCTTAGTGAGGACTTCAGAACCGGGTCCATGTTCTCTACGTTCTTAGTCTTAGTGAGGACTTCAGAACCGGGTCCATGTTCTCTACGTTCTTAGTCTTAGTGAGGACTTTAGAACCGGGTCCATGTTCTCTACGTTCTTAGTCTTAGTGAGGACTTCAGAACCGGGTCCATGTTCTCTACGTTCTTAGTCTTAGTGAGGACTTCAGAACCGGGTCCATGTTCTCTACGTTCTTAGTCTTAGTGAGGACTTCAGAACCGGGTCCATGTTCTCTACGTTCTTAGTCTTAGTGAGGACTTCAGAACCGGGTCCATGTTCTCTACGTTCTTAGTCTTAGTGAGGACTTCAGAACCGGGTCCATGTTCTCTACGTTCTTAGTCTTAGTGAGGACTTCAGAACCGGGTCCATGTTCTCTACGTTCTTAGTCTTAGTGGGGACTTCAGAACCGGGTCCATGTTGTCTACGTTCTTAGTCTTAGTGAGGACTTCAGAACCGGGTCCATGTTCTCTACGTTCTTAGTCTTAGTGAGGACTTTAGAACCGGGTCCATGTTCTCTACGTTCTTAGTCTTAGTGAGGACTTCAGAACCGGGTCCATGTTCTCTACGTTCTTAGTCTTAGTGAGGACTTCAGAACCGGGTCCATGTTCTCTACGTTCTTAGTCTTAGTGAGGACTTCAGAACCGGGTCCATGTTCTCTACGTTCTTAGTCTTAGTGAGGACTTCAGAACCGGGTCCATGTTCTCTAAGTTCTTAGTCTTAGTGAGGACTTCAGAACCGGGTCCATGTTCTCTACGTTCTTAGTCTTAGTGAAAGGACTTTAGAACCGGGTCCATGTTCTCTACGTTCTTAGTATTAGTGGAAGGACTTCAGAACCGGGTCCATGTTCTCTACGTTCTTAGTCTTAGTGAGGACTTCAGAACCGGGTCCATGTTCTCTACGTTCTTAGTCTTAGTGGGGACTTTAGAACCGGGTCCATGTTCTCTACGTTCTTAGTCTTAGTGGGGACTTTAGAACTGGGTCCATGTTCTCTACGTTCTTAGTCTTAGTGAGGACTTTAGAACCGGGTCCATGTTCTCTACGTTCTTAGTCTTAGTGGAACGACTTCAGAACCGGGTCCATGTTCTCTACGTTCTTAGTCTTAGTGAGGACTTCAGAACCGGGTCCATGTTCTCTACGTTCTTAGTCTTAGTGAGGACTTCAGAACCGGGTCCATGTTCTCTACGTTCTTAGTCTTAGTGAGGACTTCAGAACCGGGTCCATGTTCTCTACGTTCTTAGTCTTAGTGAGGACTTCAGAACCGGGTCCATGTTCTCTACGTTCTTAGTCTTAGTGAGGACTTCAGAACCGGGTCCATGTTCTCTACGTTCTTAGTCTTAGTGAGGACTTCAGAACCGGGTCCATGTTCTCTACGTTCTTAGTCTTAGTGGGGACTTCAGAACCGGGTCCATGTTCTCTACGTTCTTAGTCTTAGTGAGGACTTCAGAACCGGGTCCATGTTCTCTACGTTCTTAGTCTTAGTGAGGACTTTAGAACCGGGTCCATGTTCTCTACGTTCTTAGTCTTAGTGAGGACTTCAGAACCGGGTCCATGTTCTCTACGTTCTTAGTCTTAGTGAGGACTTCAGAACCGGGTCCATGTTCTCTACGTTCTTAGTCTTAGTGAGGACTTCAGAACCGGGTCCATGTTCTCTACGTTCTTAGTCTTAGTGAGGACTTCAGAACCGGGTCCATGTTCTCTAAGTTCTTAGTCTTAGTGAGGACTTCAGAACCGGGTCCATGTTCTCTACGTTCTTAGTCTTAGTGAAAGGACTTTAGAACCGGGTCCATGTTCTCTACGTTCTTAGTATTAGTGGAAGGACTTCAGAACCGGGTCCATGTTCTCTACGTTCTTAGTCTTAGTGAGGACTTCAGAACCGGGTCCATGTTCTCTACGTTCTTAGTCTTAGTGGGGACTTTAGAACCAGGTCCATGTTCTCTACGTTCTTAGTCTTAGTGGGGACTTTAGAACTGGGTCCATGTTCTCTACGTTCTTAGTCTTAGTGAGGACTTTAGAACCGGGTCCATGTTCTCTACGTTCTTAGTCTTAGTGGAACGACTTCAGAACCGGGTCCATGTTCTCTACGTTCTTAGTCTTAGTGGAAGGACTTTAGAACCGAGTCCATGTTCTCTACGTTCTTAGTCTTAGTGAGGACTTCAGAACCGGGTCCATGTTCTCTACGTTCTTAGTCTTAGTGAGGACTTCAGAACCGGGTCCATGTTCTCTACGTTCTTAGTCTTAGTGAGGACTTCAGAACCGGGTCCATGTTCTCTAAGTTCTTAGTCTTAGTGAGGACTTCAGAACCGGGTCCATGTTCTCTACGTTCTTAGTCTTAGTGAAAGGACTTTAGAACCGGGTCCATGTTCTCTACGTTCTTAGTATTAGTGGAAGGACTTCAGAACCGGGTCCATGTTCTCTACGTTCTTAGTCTTAGTGAGGACTTCAGAACCGGGTCCATGTTCTCTACGTTCTTAGTCTTAGTGGGGACTTTAGAACCGGGTCCATGTTCTCTACGTTCTTAGTCTTAGTGGGGACTTTAGAACTGGGTCCATGTTCTCTACGTTCTTAGTCTTAGTGAGGACTTTAGAACCGGGTCCATGTTCTCTACGTTCTTAGTCTTAGTGGAACGACTTCAGAACCGGGTCCATGTTCTCTACGTTCTTAGTCTTAGTGAGGACTTCAGAACCGGGTCCATGTTCTCTACGTTCTTAGTCTTAGTGAGGACTTCAGAACCGGGTCCATGTTCTCTACGTTCTTAGTCTTAGTGAGGACTTCAGAACCGGGTCCATGTTCTCTACGTTCTTAGTCTTAGTGAGGACTTCAGAACCGGGTCCATGTTCTCTACGTTCTTAGTCTTAGTGAGGACTTCAGAACCGGGTCCATGTTCTCTACGTTCTTAGTCTTAGTGAGGACTTCAGAACCGGGTCCATGTTCTCTACGTTCTTAGTCTTAGTGGGGACTTCAGAACCGGGTCCATGTTCTCTACGTTCTTAGTCTTAGTGAGGACTTCAGAACCGGGTCCATGTTCTCTACGTTCTTAGTCTTAGTGAGGACTTTAGAACCGGGTCCATGTTCTCTACGTTCTTAGTCTTAGTGAGGACTTCAGAACCGGGTCCATGTTCTCTACGTTCTTAGTCTTAGTGAGGACTTCAGAACCGGGTCCATGTTCTCTACGTTCTTAGTCTTAGTGAGGACTTCAGAACCGGGTCCATGTTCTCTACGTTCTTAGTCTTAGTGAGGACTTCAGAACCGGGTCCATGTTCTCTAAGTTCTTAGTCTTAGTGAGGACTTCAGAACCGGGTCCATGTTCTCTACGTTCTTAGTCTTAGTGAAAGGACTTTAGAACCGGGTCCATGTTCTCTACGTTCTTAGTATTAGTGGAAGGACTTCAGAACCGGGTCCATGTTCTCTACGTTCTTAGTCTTAGTGAGGACTTCAGAACCGGGTCCATGTTCTCTACGTTCTTAGTCTTAGTGGGGACTTTAGAACCAGGTCCATGTTCTCTACGTTCTTAGTCTTAGTGGGGACTTTAGAACTGGGTCCATGTTCTCTACGTTCTTAGTCTTAGTGAGGACTTTAGAACCGGGTCCATGTTCTCTACGTTCTTAGTCTTAGTGGAACGACTTCAGAACCGGGTCCATGTTCTCTACGTTCTTAGTCTTAGTGGAAGGACTTCAGAACCGGGTCCATGTTCTCTACGTTCTTAGTCTTAGTGAGGACTTCAGAACCGGGTCCATGTTCTCTACGTTCTTAGTCTTAGTGAGGACTTCAGAACCGGGTCCATGTTCTCTACGTTCTTAGTCTTAGTGAGGACTTCAGAACCGGGTCCATGTTCTCTACGTTCTTAGTCTTAGTGAGGACTTCAGAACCGGGTCCATGTTCTCTACGTTCTTAGTCTTAGTGAGGACTTTAGAACCGGGTCCATGTTCTCTACGTTCTTAGTCTTAGTGAGGACTTCAGAACCGGGTCCATGTTCTCTACGTTCTTAGTCTTAGTGAGGACTTCAGAACCGGGTCCATGTTCTCTACGTTCTTAGTCTTAGTGAGGACTTCAGAACCGGGTCCATGTTCTCTACGTTCTTAGTCTTAGTGAGGACTTCAGAACCGGGTCCATGTTCTCTACGTTCTTAGTCTTAGTGGGGACTTCAGAACCGGGTCCATGTTCTCTACGTTCTTAGTCTTAGTGAGGACTTCAGAACCGGGTCCATGTTCTCTACGTTCTTAGTCTTAGTGAGGACTTCAGAACCGGGTCCATGTTCTCTACGTTCTTAGTCTTAGTGAGGACTTTAGAACCGGGTCCATGTTCTCTACGTTCTTAGTCTTAGTGAGGACTTCAGAACCGGGTCCATGTTCTCTACGTTCTTAGTCTTAGTGAGGACTTCAGAACCGGGTCCATGTTCTCTACGTTCTTAGTCTTAGTGAGGACTTCAGAACCGGGTCCATGTTCTCTACGTTCTTAGTCTTAGTGAGGACTTCAGAACCGGGTCCATGTTCTCTAAGTTCTTAGTCTTAGTGAGGACTTCAGAACCGGGTCCATGTTCTCTACGTTCTTAGTCTTAGTGAGGACGCGGGCAGCAGCGTTCTGGATCAGCTGCAGCTGTCTGATCCACTTTTTAGGCAGACCCGTGAGGTTCTTCATGCAGACGGGACACCAACAGAGGTCCGTTTGTCTCCAGTCATTCATCAGGGGTCCGGTAGGTTTTCTGTCACGTTTGCTGCCCCAAACAGAACCACACTGAGCTGGGTGATAACCCCTGTTAGCAGCTTGGTTTACAGCCACTGCAGGTTCTGTTCCAGTCCAGTTCGCAGCTCAGTCAGGAGATTCTAAGGCGACAAAGACGATGGGTCACAGGTTGTCCAGCTGCTGGTGGTAGAACCTGCCGAGGAGTCAAGGAAAGATCAGCCTACCTGGGTACTCACACAGGTTCTGGGGTCCAGTGGGTTGATATTCTGGGTAAAAACTGGACCTGGAACAAAAATAAACCTGGATTTACTGCAGTTTATCTGCCACTGAGGAGAGGAACCATGGAGACAGTGACTGAACCCAAAGCAGCTGGGTCAGGCGCCAGCAGGAAGCAGAACCCGGAACAAACAGAAGAAAAACCTTTCAAAATAAAAGAGGAGAAATAGCCCAAGAAAACTAAGAAGTATCGAAGAACCGCCCAAGGCCAGAGCCTCACGTTAAAGGACTAAATCTAACCTGCTAGTCCCAAAATGCAGCAGAAAAGTGATTAAATGTAAAAAAAGACGTTTAATGATTTTAGGGTTGCAGGGGGAGACATTCCTGTTAAAGCAGAAGAACAAAGATGAAAAGGTTTTACAGGTCAGAACCCAAAGCAGGGATGGTGACACAGAACCTTCTGTTGCTGCTGCAGGCGTCACATCTGGCCTCAGAACTTTATTTATAAACGGACGGCGAACAGCCAACAGAAAAGCTGCTGTTTGCACCACAGGTTAGCTAAAGCTAATTCACGTCTGCAGTTCTCGGTAGTAATATAGTAATAGTAGTAATATCATCTTTATTGTCATTGAAACATACATCACAATGAAATGTGTTCTCTGCATCTTAACCCATCCCCTTGGGGAGCAGTGGGCTGCCATGTGTGGCGCCCGGGGAACAATCTGGGGTTAAGGGTCTTGCTCAGGGACCCAGAGTGCAGGCGCTGGAGATCGAACCGGGTACTTGCATCCTTCTCTGAGTGCAAGCTGCTCTAACCACTAGGCCACGACCCCCCATAAACCCCCCCCCGTAGACCGTTTGGGTTTGGATCCGACTCTGTTCCTCACACCGCTGGAAGCTCCAGGTATGTGTTTTACCTGAACCCCCCCCCCCCCCCCACACCTGTAACTGGTGCCGTTTGCTAAGGTCTAAGGTCAGAGCAAACGTGACTACACCATCGTCTCCTGTAGGACAGAGGATGAACGGCCTCTGCTGACAGGCGGCCACTGTGACCAGCAGCAGAGCGTCCCGCTAAATGACTGAGCTCTGAGGATTATCCAGCTCTTTAAAGTGAAATATGGGGAATTAAGATGGAGATAAGAGCATTTCAGAGCCAGTAGAAGGAGAGATATGAGCGAGGAGTTCAGATTCAGAGCGGGCGAGGCGACAGGGGCACTTCTGGCAGAGATGAGCGGTCAGCCTCTGGCAGAAGATAACTGTGATGTTCAGAGGAGCCGCAGGGCTCTGACGTGCATCTTCAAATGTCAGCTAAGAACCAGAACCAACGGGACGTTATCCTGGAGGTTTAAACCTGGAGGTTTAAAACCTGGAGGTTAAACCTGGAGGTTTAAACCTGGAGGTTAAACTCTGGCCTTGGGTTCTTCTCTTCATCCACACTGACTGACGCTATGTGACAAAGTTCAGTCGTCCTCCTGCAGGTCCACCAGCACCAAGACATCAGCTCACCTGCTGAGAAGAAACTCAGAGACTCAGGAAAATGTAGGAGGAAGATCTACATCCATCCATCCATCCCTCCATCCATCATCCATCATCCATCCATCCATCCATCCCTCCATCCATCATCCATCATCCATCCATCCATCCATCCCTCCATCCCTCCATCCATCCCTCCATCCATCATCCATCATCCATCCATCCATCCATCCCTCCATCCATCCATCCATCCATCCCTCCATCCATCATCCATCCATCCATCACCCATCCATCCATCCATCCCTCCATCCCTCCATCCATCCATCCACCATCCATCCCTCCATCCCTCCATCCATCCATCCCTCCATCCATCCATCATCCATCCATCCACCATCCATCCATCCATCCATCCACCATCCATCCATCCATCCACCATCCATCCACCATCCATCCCTCCATCCCTCCATCCATCCATCCCTCCATCCATCCATCATCCATCCATCCACCATCCATCCATCCACCATCCATCCATCCCTCCATCCATCCATCATCCATCCATCCACCATCCATCCATCCATCCACCATCCATCCATCATCCATCCATCCATCCACCATCCATCCATCCATCCATCCATCCATCAATCCATCCATCATCCATCCATCCATCCATCCATCCATCCATCCACCATCCATCCATCCATCCATCCATCCATCAATCCATCCATCATCCATCCATCCATCCATCCATCCATCAATCCATCCATCATCCATCCATCCATCCATCCATCCATCCCTCCATCCATCCATCATCCATCCATCCATCCACCATCCATCCATCCATCCATCCATCCATCCATCCATCCATCAATCCATCCATCATCCATCCATCCATCCATCCATCAATCCATCAATCCATCCATCCATCCATCCATCCATCAATCCATCCATCCATCCACCATCCATCCATCCATCCATCCATCCATCCATCCATCCATCCATCCACCATCCATCCATCCATCCATCCATTCTGTAAAGCTGTCTGAAGGTCCCACCGCCTCCTTTAACCAGGCCGAGGTCTGGACTTTGACTGGACCATTGCAGCATCTTGATTCTGTTCTTCAACTATTAGAAAGTGACCTGCAAGGTGTTTCAGCTCAGGTGTGGTCCAACCTCTCTGCTCTGGTCTCCTCTGAGGACATTGTCCCAGAAGTCTTGTCCTTCATCCAGATGCAGCTTTGTAAAGGTCCTGCTTTCATCTTGTTTTCAGTGGAAAGAGGCTTTCTCCTTGCACCCCCGGTCAGTCTTTCTGTAATTGTCTTGTTACGACCTTTAACCTTCGACCTGCTGACTGAGGCCTGTAGAGGCTGAGGTGGAGCTCCTGTTGGTAGTGAGTGCTGCTGCTGTAGATCCGTGGATTTAATAACGCGTTGCTGTTTCCTCCTGCGGAGACGTCTCTGAGCACACAGGAGCAAACCGAAGCTTCACGGAGTCGGAGTCGCTGCGGCGTGTTCACAGCAAGGTAAACAGGAGGGTTTCTTCTGGCAGCGATGCACTCACCTCTTCAGCAACTGTTGCATGATCAATAACCATTTGGAGATGCAGGAGGCTCCCAGATCCCCAATCTAATTACAGAGACCGCTCTGCTCTCTTCTTCGTGTGTCTGTTTACACCCTCCTTACGTCCTTGTTTGTGTAGTTCTGTTTTCAGTGTATGAATGGAAACACGCGCAATCAAAGCGCTGCAGCAGCTCTCTGCCTTTTGTCTCCCCGTCCTGTCCTTAGGCCACAGAAGCAGGTCACTAAAGTATTCAGTGCACTGCTGAGCAACATGTGGAGCCACGCCATTGATCCTCTGGTCCTGGAGAGCAGGGCCCTATCTGAAATCACCCCCTCAGGCTGAAGGAATGTGAAAACAGAGGAGGTCTGCATTGTTCCCTCTGGGCCCACATTGTTCACTCAGAGCGGCGGTTCTGTGGGAAAACAACACTGACATAATTGATCTTAACTCGCTGTGTGCCATTAAGTGTTGCCGTTATTGAGGTGGGCTTCTGGACGGGGTGTGGCGGTCCCTGAGAGGGAACCATCCCTCCCCGCATTCCTTCAGGTCAACCTTTCAGCTCTAATTTTGTCCGCGTTTAGAAGCACTTTGATTTTCTCCTCTGGTGGTGAATAGAGAAGAAAAGTGTTGTTTTGTCTTAAAGAGGATGTGGTGGCAAAGTGTGAACACAAAATAATTTACTACTCCTGAAAATACAGTCAGTAACTAAAATCACTGCAGTTTAATGCATGAAATAAAACCAAGTGGATCTCTCTCCATATATATGGCCTCTAAAAAGGCTGCAGAGACACAATTTACCTGATCTCTACTCTTTTTGCAGGTTGCTTTTTTTAAAGCTTTCCAGTAGAGGACAACTTGATTTAACTGATTCATGTCCAACTTCTGCAGAGCATCATCTACAGTAGGTCCGTCCATCCGTCCCTTTATCCATCCCTCTTTCACAGCTACTTTTCAGATTATCTTAAATTGGGCTGTAAAGGAAATCCAGACATTTCTCCCCAAAGTGGAGAAATAAGCAGAAGTCTATTTAATGTCAGCAGGTCTGTAATTTCACTTTCCTGTGCTTGGTTTATATATGCAAGAAGCTTTATTATAATTTATTCTGGGACTATTTCATGTTCAATGGACACAGAAACAGGTAGAAGAGGAAAAAAGGAGAGAAACAGACAAAATGGTAAAAGGGAGAAAAGGTGAAAGAGAAAGAGGAGAGGAAAGGGAGAGAGTGATATAACATCCTCTGAGTCTGCTTCTACACCTGCAGAGAGAGATAAAGAACAGCAGAACCAGCTGATAAAGTATTACAGGAACAAACAACCAACACCTTGATACCATCAAGGTGTTGGTTTTGTCTCTCTTGTTGAGCAGAGACACAACAAGAGAGACAAAAAAGCACAGAAACACACATTGATCTAGTAATCTGTTCTACATTAGATGGTAATAGCGGTGATCTGTCCTCCCTGGATGATTTCACAGTCAACAGAACGTCAGACCAGGTGTACCTACTATGAAGAAAAAAGAGAGAGAACAAAAAGTTAAAAGCTGAAATGACAACAGTCATTTCAATGTAATGCAAAACTGGAGAACAGTAGAAATCAGTAGAGTGAGAAAAATAGACCCTGATGTCCTCCAGTAGCCTAAGCCTATAGCAGCATAACTATAGAGGTAGCTCAGGGTAACATGAGCCACTCTAGTTATAAGCTTTGTCAAAAAGGAAGGTTTTAAGATTAGTCTTGAAAGTAGACAGGGTGTCTGCCTCACGGACCAAAACTGGGAGTTGGTTCCACAGGAGAGGAGCCTGATAGCTAAAGGATCTGCCTCCCATTCTACTTTTAGAGACTCTAGGAACCACCAGCAGACCTGCAGTCTGAGAGCGAAGTGCTCTGTTAGGAACATACGGGGTAATCAGAGCTCTGATATATGATGGAGCTTGATTATTAAGGGCTTTATACGTTAGAAGAAGAATTTTAAATTCTATTCTTGATTTAACAGGAAGCCAATGAAGGGAAGCTAAAATTGGAGAAATATGATCCCTCTTGTTGATTTTCATCAGAACTCTCGCTGCAGCATTTTGGATAAGCTGAAGGCTTTGAACTGCATTTTGTGGACTTCCTGATAGTAAAGAATTACAATAGTCCAGCCTTGAAGTAACAAATGCATGGACTAGTTTTTCAGCATCACCCCTGGACAGAATGTTTCTAATTTTGGCGATATTCCGGAGGTGAAAAAAGGAAACTCTGGAAACCTGTTTAATATGGGATTTAAATGACATGTCTTGGTCAAAAATAACACCAAGATTTTTTACTTTATTACCAGAGGCCAAGTTAATGCCATCCAGATTAAGTGATTGGTTAAGAAGTTTATTTTTTGAGGACTCTGGCCCAAAGATTACAACTTCTGTCTTGTCAGAATTTAGATGCAGGAAATTTAAAGTCATCCAGCTTTTGATGTCATCAAGACATGACTGCAGTCGAAGTAATTGATTGGATTCATCAGGATTTATGGATAAATATAGCTGAGTGTCATCAGCATAACAGTGGAAATTAATCCCATGCTGTCTGATAATTTTGCCAGTCGGAAGCATATATACAGGTAAAAGCCAGTAAATTAGAATATTTAGAAAAATTTGATTTATTTCAGTAATTGCATTCAAAAGGTGTAACTTGTACATTATATTTATTCATTGCACACAGACTGATGCATTCAAATGTTTATTTCATTTAATTTTGATGATTAGAAGTGGCAACAAATGAAAATCCAAAATTCCGTGTGTCACAAAATTAGAATATTGTGTAAGGGTTAAATTTTGAAGACACCTGGTGCCACAAACTAATCAGCTGATTAACTCAAAACACCTGCAAAGGGCTTTAAATGGTCTCTCAGTCCAGTTCTGAAGCCTACACAAACATGGGGAAGACTTCAGATTTGACAGCTGTCCAAAAGGCGACCATCGACACATTGCACAAGGAGGGAAAGACACAAAAGGTTATTGTTGAAGAGGCTGGCTGTTCTCAGAGCTCTGTGTCCAAACACATTAATAGAGAGGCAAAGGGAAGGAAAAACTGTGGTCAGAAAAAGTGTACAAGCGATAGGGATCACTGCGCCCTAGTCAAGATTGTGACAAAGAACCCATTCAAAAATGTGGGGGAGATTCACAAGGAGTGGACAGCTGCTGGAGTCAGTGCTTCAAGATCCTCCACCAAGAGACGCTTTAAAGACATGGGTTTCAACTGCCGCATACCTCGTGTCAAGCCACTGTTGACCAAGAAACAGCGCGAAAAGCGTCTCACCTGGGCTAAGGAAAAAAAGAGCTGGACTGCTGCTGAGTGGTCCAAAGTCATGTTTTCTGACCAAAGCAAATTTTGCATTTCCTTTGGAAATCGAGGTCCCAGAGTCTGGAGGAAGACAGGAGAGGCACAGGATCCACGTTGCCTGAAGTCTAGTGTAAAGTTTCCACCATCAGTGATGGTTTGGGGTGCCATGTCATCTGCTGGTGTCGGTCCACTCTGTTTCCTGAGATCCAGGGTCAACGCAGCCGTCTACCAGCAAGTTTTAGAGCACTTCATGCTTCCTGCTGCTGACCTGCTCTATGGAGATGGAGATTTCAGGTTCCAACAGGACTTGGCGCCTGCACACAGCGCAAAATCTACCCGTGCCTGGTTTACGGACCATGGTATTTCTGTTCTAAATTGGCCAGCCAACTCCCCTGACCTTAGCCCCATAGAAAATCTGTGGGGTATTGTGAAAAGGAAGATGCAGAATGCCAGACCCAACAACGCAGAAGAGTTGAAGGCCACTATCAGAGCAACCTGGGCTCTCATAACACCTGAGCAGTGCCAGAAACTCATCGACTCCATGCCACGCCGCATTAATGCAGTAATTGAGGCAAAAGGAGCTCCAACCAAGTATTGAGTATTGTACATGCTCATATTTTTCATTTTCATACTTTTCAGTTGGCCAACATTTCTAAAAAATCCCTTTTTTGTATTAGCATTAAGTAATATTCTAATTTTGTGACACACGGAATTTTGGATTTTCATTTGTTGCCACTTCAAATCATCAAAATTAAATGAAATAAACATTTGAATGCATCAGTCTGTGTGCAATGAATAAATATAATGTACAAGTTACACCTTTTGAATGCAATTACTGAAATAAATCAAGTTTTTCAAAATATTCTAATTTACTGGCTTTTACCTGTATATAGTAAAGAGAATTGGTCCAAGGACTGAACCCTGTGGTACTCCACAGGTGACCCTAGAGTTTGAGGAAGATTTATTATTAACATGAACAAACTGGAATCTGTCCGACAGATAAGATTTAAACCAGCCTAATGCTTTCCCCTTAATCCCTACAGTATGTTCAAGTCTTTGTAGGAGAATATTGTGATCAACTGTATCAAATGCAGCACTAAGATCTAACAGGACAAGTACAGACACAAGTCCATTATCTGAGGCCATGAGAATATCATTAGTGACCTTCACCAGAGCCGTTTCAGTGCTATGATGAGCTCTGAAGCCTGACTGAAACTCCTCAAGTAGGTCATTGCTTTGTAAATGTTCACAAAGTTGATTAGCAACTACTTTCTCAAGAATTTTAGATAAGAAAAGAAGATTAGATATAGGTCTGTAGTTTACTAACTCATCTTGATCAAGAGAAGGTTTCTTAAGTAAAGGTTTAATAACAGCTACTTTAAAAGCCTGTGGTACATATCCATTTACTAAGGATAGATTAATCATGTCTAAAATAGGACCACTGATCAGAGGGAATACCTCCTTAAACAACTTGGTTGGGATTGGGTCTAACATACAGGTAGAAGGTTTAGATGAAGTTAAGATTTTAGATAGCTCAGAAAGCTCTACTGCTTCTAAACAGTTCAGACACAGCGCAGGTTCTAAAGATTCCTCCAATGCTGCCTTACTTACTGGGGATGAGGTAATCATGTTTGGGAGGATGCCAATTATTTTATTTTTAATGGCATCAATTTTATTTATGAAGAATCCCATAAAATCATTACTGCTAAGAGCTAAGGGGATGGCTGGATCAACAGAGCTGTGGCTCTGAGTAAGTTTGGCAACTGTACTAAAGAGAAATCTAGGATTATTTTTATTCTCTTCAATTAATGATGAAAAATATGCTGCTCTAACTCTGCGAAGGGTCTTGTTATACAAAAATAGACTGTCCCTCCAGATTAAGTAGGATTCCTCTTGGTGTGTAGAGCGCCATTTTCTCTCCAATTTCCTAACATTGTGTTTCAAGGAACGCACTGTTCTCTTGTCTTTCCTGTTTGGAAGAGCGTCCAACAGAACCTGGTCTCCTTTCATATTTGTTCCCCAGAAAAAAGGAATGGATTACACTGAATTACTTTGGTATTCTGTTGGCCATTTTGGCTTTTTATGCTTTTTATTTTCATCTTGGATGCATTTTGAATCATGCATATGACGATTAGAGGGAGAAAAACGAGTCTGGGACAGCAGACTTGGAAATCTGCCTGAGTGGCTCGTTGCAGCTTAAAGCAGAGGTTTCATGTAGAAACTAATAACTGGTGACCCGGATACAATGAAGACAGACAATAATAAACTCTGCTCAGAAACGCTCTGCTGCAGGCGCAAAAGACTGCTGGTAAAGTTAGATAAGAATAACCTGTGACAGCAGAGAGAGGGGGGGGGGGTTGATTTTATCATTCAGTAAACTCAGTCCAGCTTTAATAAATACTTACGACGAACATTTAATATTAAACCATTCAGTCACCTGTTGTCAGAGAGTCTGACAGCAGAAAGCCTTTTTTGGGGAGGAACAAATCTCCGGAGCTTTTCCAGCTGAAGCAGAAGCTGAATAACGAGTCTCTGCTGTCTCCCAGCATTAATGTAATTAGTGTTTGCATTAAACACATTGGCATCGCAGCCCAAGAACAGCACTTTAATGACTAAAAACTATTCAATTTAATGCACCAGAGAATTGAACGTAGGAGAAGATCATTTGCAGAGGAGCTGTGAGTGTGTCCTGCGCTCCATCATCACACTTCCAAGGGACTTTCCAGAGGCAGGGAGGGAGCCAAAGCATCCGTTCTTTCCCACGGGAAGTATGCTGGAGTGTCTTCATGATACAACCTGTCCAAACCTGGCCGATAGGGATCTCACACTCAACCCTGCAGATGCCTTTACCTTTACATAAACTGGTCTTTATGAAGGAAGAATGCACCGTGGACGGGGGGGGGGGGGGGGGGGGGTGGAACTGACAATTTGACAAAGAAAGACCAGAATGGGAGATTAGATTTTTGTTTGGTCACAAACAAACCAGCCCTGCAGGGTGAATCGCATGCACACAACTCGACGGCTGTAATTTTACCAGCCGTGCTGTGACATGCTTGAAGCAACACGCTCAGAGAAGCTGGGCCTAACAGGAAGTCAGACTCAGGAACAAGACAGGAAATAAAGACGATTTCCCCTGGGCTGAATCATTGTCATGTAAACATGAAGAGTTTTCACAGGCTGGGCTGATTTCCTGAGTTTTTAATGAAATAATAAATGTTTTAATGAAAGTCTAACAGCTCTCGGTTCAGGACTTCCTCTTTAGCTCCGTTCAGCGGGTTGCTCTGTGGCGGAGTGCGTCTCCACCGGCCTCAGGTTTGCTGTTCGGTTGACCCACGATCCCGACCTCCATCCCAACACCTCCGGCATCAGCTCTGAACTGCTTGTTGCTTGCAGAACTGCTGGAGCTCTGGGAGGAAATCCCCTGGATGATGATGTACGCAGATGACACTGTGAATTCAGTGATAAGTAGGGAACAAGAGGAACTCAGGTGGAGGTAACATGTTCAGCTGGAACGGTGAAGCTGCAAAGTGTGCAGGAGCTTAAGGCCGAGGTCTAACGGCAAAGCAAGTAGCCCCTTAATATTGAAATAAGAGGTAAAAATATTACATCTGAATCTCTTCTGATGTTTGTTGAATGCATCATGCTGAGGTTCTGAACATAAAGATGGTAAGGCTGGATGACAGTACCATGATCAAACAGAAACCCTGCAGATCTAACGGATCTCTGGAGGAGTCCAAGACAAATCATTAGCCACCAGAGTCTTAAACTGCTGGGATGTTGTAAAATATGTTGTAAAAATGTGAATAATTCCTTCTGCAGCACCAATTTAACTGTAATTTTCACACCTAAGTCGGTGAAGGTTCCTGCAAAGGGAACACATGATGTTTAATACTGTGAGGAGGATAATGAGGATCAGTCCTCATGAGTCCCTGATGGCTGCAGGTGTTAATGACGATCATGACGCTTGTTTTACCACAGTTCATTGTTTACACGTTTGCACGCCTTTAAAGATGCTTTCCATTTACACACACCCACAAATAAAAGCTCTGGGTTTTAGCAGAGCTCAAAAATCGATGTGTAAACATTTCAGGAGAAAACCTGGACGGAAGATGAGAAGCTTCAGAGAGCCTCATCTGCTCTCACATCACTTTCTGCTTCACAACCTCCATTTACAAAGAGAAGAAAGCACATTTATCCATTCATCCATTTATTCACAGAGGCATTCATTTTGCCATTTTTACCCCCCCATCATCGACGCATGAACAGATCCAATTATTCAGCAAAACCAAACATTCATCTTCACTCTGAGAAAACAAGGTTAACTGTGCAATAATGGCTTTAACAAGGTACATGGATCCATCGCCCTCTGCTTGTTTTTCATGCTGTTTGTTTAAAGTGAAGAAGGTGTGCTGTGATGCTGTTCAGAGCTAAAAATCAATGAATACTGGATGAAAACACGGCAGCAGAGCTGAATCATTCTCTAAATGAAGCCGTCACGTCGGTCGCCATGTTTCCCTGCAGCTATGGATCATAACAGCTCCATCAAACGGTCAGCCTTCTTTAACCCTCTCTCTCCAGTTGTTCAAACCTTGTCCAGCTTTACTGCCGTCAATGCTTCTCCAGGCCTCGTCAAGCTCTTCATGCTTTTCTTTGGCACTCAGTGTCAGTCCAGATGTTGCACAGGTTCTGACCAACCCAGAGGCCTCTTTGCTCAGCTCGATGGGCGACACAGGTTCTGCCAGCAGTCTCTCTGGTCACCAGAGCTAGATGTGGGACCTGCAGTCTTTGTTTCACCGAGCACAGTGTCCTTATTCTGAGGGTCAAAGGTTAGCTTCTCCCAGCGCGGTACCAGCTGGACTGTGGTCCTGTTGGTGGAGCTCACAGAAAGGAGGTGCAGCCATGGAGAGGAGCTGATTTAGGAAATCAGGGTCTAATCATTTTTAGCACATGACGTGGTTCTGTCAGGAAAATGACAAGAAAGATGATTATTATCATCCACTATTACCATCTAACATAGAAAGTACTCCTGGGTCAATGGGGCTACATAAATAAATAGAATTGAATTGTTGGCATTTTCACTTGAAGAGTGAACTTCAGAGTGGGCCAGGATGAGGATCACCATCTGCAGGTCTGACACCATGACTCTGAGGTCTCCTGTGTGTAGGTCAGGTGTGAAGGTAGCAGGCAGAGTGAGATAAGCAGACAGATTGGGGGTCTGTGTGCAGTAAAGAAGGTATGGCTGCTCTGTGGTGTTGAAGGAGTTCAGCTGAAAGTCTATTTAACTTGAACGTTGCTGTATAATCAATAGTTGAGCATTTTCTGATAAGTTTGTTTCTTTTGCTTTAGAGCTTTAAATGAGCTTATTATTCATTACTGATGTAGCAAGAAACCACCACCATGTGTTTTTGCCGCTGTCACGACTGGCTTTCCCCATGGTGGGACAATAAAGCAATTCCTCGTTTCTTAAATTGAAAGTTCTCCACTTATTGATCCACCCATCCAAGCTTCACCTGTGGCCACGAGACTGAATTAGCAGATCAAGCAGCTAAAGCGAATTAGAGATCAGGAGACCAGCTGCAACATTTGAGAGGAGCTCAGATGGGAGCTGCTGTTCTTCTGCATCTAAAGGAAACATAAGTAAGAACCTTCTGAAGACCTTTTCTTCTAGGTGTTCCAGGTCTGTCCTGCTTGGAGGTGAAACCTGGCACTAGAGCTCACTAGAGGGACTTTAGCTGCCGTCTGGCTGGGGGATGTCTCAGGAATTTGCTCCAGAGAAGTTCAGTCCTCAAATAATCTACAGCCTGTCTAATATCAAGCCAGGTTATCAATGTGTGAGTCCTACAGAGAAATAAATAAGTCCTCTGTGCTGTAACCTCACCATTTTAATCTGAATATAAACACTACCGTAGTTTAGATAAACGACATCTGAGTTTAATTTGAACGCAGGAATTTATCGGAGCGGACCACATTCCAAACTCTCTGCTTCTTCAGACAGACGCTGGTCTGGTTTCACCTCTGATACGTCCTGAAAAGCTGCCTCCAGCAGCAACGCTCCGCTGTCTGATAAATCCTCTCTCCACACCTGCAGGTGGAGCCGACATTACCTTGAAATTCAACACGGGGCGCTGAAAGGAGGGCGTCACTGACGGTGAACACCCAGCATTCTTCTCTGGAAGATATTTGAGAGTCACGTAGACAAAGAGTTCCCCCAGAGTGTTTCTGTGGAAGGCTTGTTGCTGCAGAGACCTTGAGAGCAGATAACACACACATGAACTCGCTTTCAGCTGACAGAATGAGTCAGAAAACAAAGAAACGAGTTCATGCTTGCAGGACAGACAGGACTGTAATGCAGGAAGTACAGGAACCACGAACAGAAATAATGTACAGAACTACAGAAATGATCAATATTTAAAATATGCAAATAAGAGGCCAAAGACCAGAGTTTCATTTATGCTAAATAAATACTTGTGAATCTCATAAAAACACAGAAATACTAAAAGTAGAATATAAATGAGTGAAAAAATCCATGTTGCTTAATGACTTCCTCCCAGTTGGACCTGTCCAGTAAACTGTCCTCAGACAACATCCTAAACGTTCCCAACGACCCGTCAACTAGTTCCTGTCAACCACAAAGCATGCTTCAACAGCACATGTGTCGCTGGTTTGGATACATTTATTTCCTTTAATTAATGAAATTATCACATTAAATGTTTTTTGTAATTTTTCAGGTTACCTTTGTCTGATGTTTGAATAAAATTATACAGTATTTAATGGCTCTGGATCAACAGTAATGCAATGAAACGAAGAACCATCACCTGGTGTCAATGAAGTTTCCTCTCTAAGGAAATCCAGCAGGTTGTTGATGGCTTTGCAGCAATCCCTCATACTGAGCATGCATGAAGCGACAGTGGAGAGGAAAACTCCCCTTTAACAGGGAGGAGAACCTCCAGCAGAACCAGAACCAGGCTCAGTGTGAACGCTCATCTGCCTCGACCCACTGGGGCTTAGAGAAGACAGAGCAGAGACACAGAAAGCTCAGAAGCTCACATTGATCCAGGAGTACTTTCTATGTTAGATGGTAATAGAGGATGATCTGCCTCCCCTGATGATGTCACAGCTAACAGAACGCCAGACCAGGTGGACCTTCTATGGTAGATGGTGATGGCAGACTAGCTCCATCAGAGGCTTCATTTAGGAGAGAAACACAGATCAGCTCTGAGTTTCTTCATACAAGTAATTTGACTTCGGTTCCACTTTTGTCTCAATAAAAATGGCCAAACAGAAGTTATCGGGTAAATGCAGGTGAGTCTGAGCCGCTCTCAGGTAAATCATTAAGGCCTGATGACTGAGGCTCTTCTGGCCCTTTGTGCTGGGCTTCTGCCTTTTCCAGTGTCAGTATCAGCTCCCACTGTCACACACCCTCCACTCTGGAGGCTGGCCGGATCAATCCACACACACTCACTCACACACACACACACACACACACACACACACACACACACACACACACACACACACACACACACACACACTCACACACACACACACACACACACACACACACTGATCAATGGCGATTACCTGCAGCCCCCGGCTCTCTGTAATTGCCATGTGAGGAGCGATGGGCACGGTGCGGCGGCGTCAGGAACGGCTCCTCCACGCCGCCTCCACGCCGCCACCCTCCAGTTAGCATCTCTTCACGGGACTTTAACCTTCGTTCATTTCTTTAAGTCTAACCCTGAGCAGAAGCAAATCCAGCCCCTGCTGGTCTCAGACCAGTCTTCAATCTGCTCTCTAATCTACAGCTTGCTGTTTAAACTGATTCACAAACAGTGAAAGTGTGTGAATGCAGAGCAGTGCTCGGGAGCTGAAGGATGCTTTGACTTTCTCTGAGCTCTGAACAAATGCAGCTTTTTATTTCATTATCCTGTTTAAAAGAGCTTCAGAACTCTATCTTCTGTCTCTAGGTTGGTTCTTTAAAAAAAAACCCATGAAACAAACCAGAGCACTTTTCTTCCTTGGCCTCCCATGGTTCCTGTCCCCCTGCTTTATTTTGACGTGTTGCAGTAAAGCTTTGCAGCATTTGTTGCAAACCAAAGGCAATGATCTGGAGGTCACTTCCAGCCAATCCTCTTAGACCTTCAACCAATCCCATTGCAACTGCTTAACAGCTTAAAGCCAGGCCACACCGGCTGGGTGAGGGTTCCCTGCTGGAGAACAATAGCCGCTGTCGCTCCTCCCTCTGCAGCATTGTCTCCCTGATGCGTAATTATACCGTTTGCTTTCAGACCCCTCTCACTTGTCCCGTTAAACTTCTGTCACAAAACACTTCAAGGCAGGAATAAGGCGCATTGTTGCAGCGATGGGGCCTGATACGGACTCACTAAGCGAGGTCGTCACAGGATTTAGCTCCTTCCATGTTCACGTCAAATCTAACTCCAACGTTTCAGATAAAGTGACGTATCCCAATGGGTCTCACCATGGGGATGGTGTACAATATACTTTATTTATGAAGCCCTTTTCACAGATAGAAGTATCACAAAAAGCACAATGTATGCATAGCAGAATTGTACATAAAATAATCTCTTCCAGCCAAAATCTTTCTCTAACGTTTGAACTAACAAATGCAACCGCAGCAGAGTTTGAGTTAAAAAGTCTTTATTCCCAGAGTGAGAAGAACCGCAGCACCAAGAAGTTCTGCAGGAACAACAAGCAGTTCTGTGTGTGGGAAGAAGAACACCTGAACAGTTTACAGAAAGGACCCCCGGCAAGGATCCCGTTAACATCCACAACCCTGACCCATTCTGATCCAAGAGAAGAAGGTCTGTCACTTTTTTATTATCAGAAGACCTGCAAGGAAAAGGAAGGTGTGAGCGTTTATAGAACAGTAAGATCTGCTGCTGCAGCCCTGACTTCTCTTTACAGAGGCCCTGAAGCATGTTCCTCCAGGTTTCTGTTCACTGAGCTAACGTCCGGTTCTTGTGGTTGTGTTTAAAGCGAGAGTTTGCTTTATTTCTACAATAATAATAAATAATATAGTAATATCATCATAATTGTCATTGAAACATACATTACAATGAAATGTGTTCTCTGCTTTTAACCCATCACCCTTGGGGAGCAGTGGGCTGCCATGTGCGGCAACCAGGGAACAATCTGGGGTTAAGGGTCTTGCTCAGGGACCCAGAGTGCAGGCGCTGGGGATCGAACCGGGTACTTGGAACCTTCTCTGAGTGCAAGCTGCTCTAACCACTAGGCCACCACTCCCCTAAAATGTAATACTCTAAGCTTGCTATAACAGGTTGTGATCCTTCGACCTCTTTACTGCCAGTCCCAGAACTAAACCACTGTACCACTGTACCAAAGACAAGCACCTCCCACTGACTAATCAGTTTAGAACCTCGCAGAAGCAACTAAGCAAAAAGTAGCTAGGAGTGAGAAAAACAAAAAGCAAGGAGCCAAACTCCCTGAGACGAGGTCACATTTAATGTTGGCTGACCTGCGGGCCGGTCCATTGATCAGTGGGGTGAGGGGGCGCGCTAACTTCTTTACACTCGGACTCTGTCCCCCCGTCGATAGAAAGTCAGATAGAGCCATGTTTCAGAATTGATCTTTGCTTGGTGGAGTTAGACTCTAAAACACAATAAAATAAATCAAGTTTTCAGAGTCCAGAGCGTCTGTGTGTTACTACAGCTAATCAGGATCAGCAGAATCCATCTGAAATCTTTCTGTACACACATGAGAGGAGTTACAGGTCCCACAGGCAGCAGAGCTGGCACCATTACCCTCAGAATATAATCTGGCTCAGATGAGTGTTTATCTGCCCCAGACTGCAGTCAGACATGTGATCTGTGGGATTACTCAGAGCAAGCTGAGGGTAAAACCGTGAAATCACATCTTTTTCTCCCTCTGAGCTCCTCTCTGCAAGATTTAACCACAAATTATCTCCAATGACACGTCAAATGTTTCATTCTGCAGCTGGATGCAGTCAAAGTCAAACCGAAAACAATCTGCACATTATCAATATCTAATATAGCACTTATCAGCAACGTTGTTGTCATATGGAATGACGAGCAGGTCGTGACTGGGTCAGATCAGGGCTTCGCTCTCTTTCTCTGCTGCTTTTTCTTTCTGGTCCTCTTTGAACCGGAGGTTCTGACAGCCGGCTACCCGTCCAGAACCAGCTGCCGGCTGAGCAGCTACCTGCAGTCCACTAAAAGCAATGCAAACACACACAAAACATCTGAATTTACAATTGTGAAAATTTTAAGGTGGCTCTAAACCTGGACACCACGTTTTTTAGTAATGGGGTTTTCTACGCATACAGTTGGTTAGTTTGTTGGTCTGTACATGACACCCTGCAGAACCGTTGATCCAAACCTTTCTAAAATAAACAAGAACGTCAGACTTCTTGGTTGTGGCGTTTCTTAAAAAAATAGCAGCGCTTTAAAACCCCGAGATCCACAGAGCAGAAACTGCAGTGCAGAGTGGAGAGCAGATGGGCAGGGTGTGCAGGAAAGGGCGCAGCCGATAGGTGGGGAGGAGCTGCAGAGACAGGAACTCTGAGGGGTTTGTTGGGCTGAACAGAACCACAGGCAGCAGGAAGGAGGAGGAGGAGGAGGAGAGGAAGAGGAGGAGCGGCCAAGCAACTAACCTGGATCCTCATTCAGTTCATTGTGGAAAGCAGCAGCACTGAGCTCAGCAGGAGCCAGATGATGAAGTAACTAAGGAGGTCGATGAGACACAAGGCCCAGAACGGCATCAGAGAAAACACAGACGGAGAGGAAGGTAAACCTGTCAGGTTGTAGTAAGTGACGCTGAGTCCCAGCCTGTCAGCTGACCCTCCTGTTGGGACAGACCGGCTTCATTCCTGCAGCTTCAGCCTCTGCATGAGACGCTGAGACAAAACGCAGCCGCTCTGTCTGTCGCTCCTGCAGACGTCCTCCTGGCTGCTCTCTGCACAGCTTATTGCTTTGGATGGCTGACCCCAGCTACTCAAACATATTCACTGCTTTTACTCCTGCAGCGTCACCGTTCCGCCGTCTCTGCCTTTTATCCGCACAATTTAAAATAACAACAGGAAAGTGTGAACCATTACTGGGTAGTTCTGCTCTGTAGTTGCCAGAGCCGTTACAGAAGCCTGGAGGTGAAGCAGCCTGCGACCAGGGAGGAGGAGGGAACCATCGTCTCATCCTGAAGGTGAAATAAAGGGCATGATTGTAGATTTCAGGAGAAACGGGAAGAGGTCGCACACTGTTTAATGTAAAGGTCAAATGTATTTAGTATTTAAATTTCATGCTGCACAAAGTGCTTTAGCAGCAAAACCAGCCGAAAAGGGAAAAGGCACCACAGGGCAGCAATTAAGATAACAGAGGATTAAAAAATTAAATAAAAGACCATAAAAACATTTTGAAACGGCTGAAAGTCAGTTAAAAAAATCGACTCTTCAACAGAGAACTTGATCTCCTCTGCCATCATCTGCTGGGGTAGCAGCACCACAACCAGTGACTTAAGATCAACCACCTAACAGTGAAGGCTGGTTCTGTTCTGGAGACTCTTCTAGACCAGGGGTCACCAACATGGGGCCCGTGGGCTCCAAGTGGCCCACGAGGAACACATGGGGGCCCACAAGCCTGTTCTAAAAACAGCCCAACCCACCACTGAGCTGCATCTAAAACTTTATTTTATTTCGTTACTATTACTGTTTACTCACACTTGCATATATAAATTTAAAAATGACAATATCTGTAACAAAGCATGAAAAACGTGTTTATTTTACATAAAGTTAAGGTGAGCTCTGACTCTTCCAGTTCAAAGGTCAGTACAGGTAGCCCTCCGTATGACTGCGTGCCAACAGCTCTCAGTTTCAGAAAGGCTGGTCTAGAACCTCTGGAGAAGGTATTACAATGATTGTTCTTCATAAAACGAATTATGGACGACCCTGAGCATCCTCTTCATCAGAGAGTCTTTATCAGAGAGTCTTCATCAGAGAGTCTTCATCAGAGAGTCTTCATCAGAGAGTCTTCATCAGAGAGTCTTCATCAGAGGCGGCGGTTTCTCCAGAACCGCTGCAGGACGGACCGCTACAGGAGATCCTTCCTGCCTGCAGCCCTCGGCGTCTACAGTTATAATTAGAATAATCTTTACATGCCTTCAATCCTCTGCATCCACCCGTCCCTCAGGGAGCCAGAGTGGCAGCAGCTCGTTGAAGGAACCTGAACCCAGCAACATTTAATTTCCCTCTGGGATTAATAAAGCCTTTTTAAATTAAATTCTGTGTTCTTTGACTCTCTACCTTTGCTGGGCTGCAGTGTCCGCAGCTTCATGGCTGTTAATGTTGAGCTCAGTGAGAGAAAATGAAGTGTTTTGTTTCCCCTGCAGACTTTTCCCTCTAATCCAAGGTTTTCTGCTCTTTGTGGATTAAAATCCTCCTGATTATGGCAGCAGCATGTTCAGCTGCCGTCCCGGTCACAGGACTCTCTGACTGCTAATATTCTAACATTAACTTTCAGTGAAGACATTGTCTGGTGGTCTCTGTACTTGTGATATTTCTGCTTAATTCTAAATTGTGATTCCTATTACATTTTTCCCAGCCGCGTGGCTCTGAGCTGAAGGATGATGACGAACGTCTCCCTGGATGGTGTTTTTGTTTTTAAAGCGCTGAGCATTTTGTCTTGGGTGATTATTGAAGTTGCAGCGGCTGCAGAGCGCAGCCTAATCAGTGATGAATGTCCTCCTCATTGTTATTGCAACACCCGAACCTCTCCAATCACCTGCACTCTCATTAAGCAGCCATTGTGATGAGGCCAGGTTCAGGAGGTGCTCCTATAATCGACAACAGTTCAGTCTAGATTAAAATCCAAGGAGAGAATGGAACCTGATTATCTTTTCCTCCTCCCCTGTAGCACGATTACAGCTCCGCTCACGCCACAACCTTTGTGTGTCACCTTTAGAAATAATGAACTAATTTGACCTGCACGGAGCGGGACCCGTGCATGGAGTCGGAGAAGGAGACGGACAGCCTGCTGCCGCAGAGAGGGCTGACATTAATCTATGAGAGCATGTCTCTGTGGGTCTGTGTCTGAGCGATGGAGGCCGCCGTCTCCTCTGAGCCGTGCAGAGACAGAAGGTCCTCCTGGGACCTCTGACCTTCTGGCTGCTGACTGAAAACAGACTGACCTGCACCCTGAGCTAAACTCTCTGCAGAAATCTGTGAGGGTTCAAGAAATGATTCGTCTTGGACCCGAGACTCTAGAGCCACACCAGGAAATCTCCTGCTGTTCATCATCACTGGAGGAGTCCTTCTCATTCTGCTACAGGCTGTGTTTCAGATGTTTATTTGACCTTTGCAGCAGTTTCAAGTCTTTAGAACATCCTTTTATCATCACAAACACCAGACTGGGTCAGGTTCTGGAAGATCAGCATTAAAAGTCTGTTTGATCAGCAGCAAATAACCAAGATGGCCGACTGGTTGAACATCGTCTCCCACAGGGACTCCTGCCCCGCTGGACTTGAGTCCTGGTCCTGAAGCACTCGGCCATCTTGGTTATGAAATGGGACTAAGAGATGATCGCAGGTCAGTTTGATTAAGCCTAAAACCTTCTGGTGACAACTTCCTGTTCTCACCGAGGAGGCGACTCTGCAGCTGGTATCTCCCCGGTGAAGAGGGGGTCGGGTCATCCGTGGACTCTGGAGAGTTGAGGCTCTTTCAGCTGCTCCTCACTGAGTCCAGGTCCGTTTCTGACTGATTGCAGAGGATTGTACCAGTTAGTCTGAGACGCCTCCCCCTGTCGCCTGAGACGGGAAGAAGGACCCTCCGAGGTGCAAATGTGCTACAGAAATAAAGTCCATGTCATCTATTGTCACCTGACCAGGCAGGTGCTAGAGAACCACACCTGACGGAGCCTGAGAGCTGATCGGCTGTTGGTTCCTGATAATCAGGTGGTGCTCTGAATTGGTCCTTTTGATTAGTACTTTTAACTTTGTTAATAGTTGCCTTTTGCACTTATTAATAGTTATCCACAGCCAAACCAGCCAGTTGAGGCACTACACCTGGGTCGGGTCTGGGCAGGAGGACAGGTAGGGGCAGCAGGCCCAGCTGTGAAGGGCCACCTGAAAGGGATCCAGGTAGAAACGGGTTCACCTCCAGCGCTCCCAGATGCTTCATCAGAGCTGGAGCTCCGCCTGTGAGGAAGTTAAGAGATGATGCTACAGCTGCTCAACGTTTAAAGCGAGCGGTTTCACACGTCTGGCTTCCTTCTGCACATTCACCGACCCAACCTGCACGCAGCTCGCTTCCTCCTGTTAAGTCCCCCCCCCCAACACCCTGCTGTGGGCTCTGAGGTAGCCAACTCCCAGTTTTGGTCCGTGAGGCAGACACCCTGTCTACTTTCAAGACTAATCTTAAAACCTTCCTTTTTGACAAAGCTTCTAGTCAGAGTGGCTCATGTTACTCTGAGCTACCTCTATAGTTATGCTGCTATAGGCCTAGGCTGCTGGAGGACATCAGGGTCTATTTTTCTCACTCTACTGATTTTTACTGTTCTCCAGATTTGCATTGCATTACATTGAAATGACTGTTGTCATTTCAGCTTTTAACTTTTTGTTCTCTCTCTTTTCTTCATAGTAGGTACACCTGGTCTGACGTTCTGTTGACTGTGAAATCATCCAGGGAGGACAGCTCACCTGCTATTACCATCTAATGTAGAACAGATTACTAGATCAATGTGTGCTTCTGTGCTTTTTTGTCTCTCTTGTTGTGTCTCTGCTCTGTCTTCTGTAACCCCAGTCGGTCGAGGCAGATGACCGTTCATACTGAGCCCGGTTCTGCTGGAGGTTTTCCTTCCCGCTAACGGGTGTTTTTTCTTTCCACTGTAGCTTCATGCTTGCTCAGTATGAGGGATTGCAGCAAAGCCATGTACAATGCAGACGACTCTCCCTGTAGCTCTACGCTTCTCCAGGAGTGAATGCTGCTTGTCGGGACTTTGATGCAATCAACTGGTTTCCTTATATAGGAAATTTTTGACCAATCTGTATAATCTGACCCAATCTGTATAATATGATTGAACTTAACTTTGTAAAGTGCCTTGAGATGACATGTTTCATGAATTGGCGCTATATAAATAAAATTGAATTGAATTGAATTGAATTAAACCTCCCCGAGACGAGACAGCAGCAGAAAATAAACCTGTGTGACCGACATCCTGGGAGAAGACGCTAAATCGTGTCTTCTCAGAGCCACAGCTCTGTTCATCCATTCCCTTAGCTCTTAGCAGTAATGACTTTATGGGATTCTTCCTAAATAAAACTGATTCCATTAAAAATAAAATAATTGGCATCCTCCCAAACATGATTACCTCGTCCTCAGTAAGTGAGGCAGCGTTGGAGGAATCTTTAGAACCTGCGCTGTGTCTGAACTGTTTAGAAGCAGTAGAGCTTTCTGAGCTATCTAAAATCTTAGCTTCATCTAAACCTTCTACCTGTATGTTAGACCCAATCCCAACCAAATTGTTTAAGGAGGTATTCCCTTTGATCAGTGGTCCTATTTTAGACATGATTAATCTATTTCTCTCACTCTACTGAGTTCTCCTACTGCTCTCCAATCTGCATTGTTTGTTGTTATTTCAGCTTTTAACTTTTTTTCTGTCATTGTTCTCTTCATAGAAGGTACACCTGGTCTGGCGTTCTGTTAGCTGTGACATCATCAGGGGAGGCAGATCATCCTCTATTACCATCTAACATAGAAAGTACTCCTGGATCAATGTGAGCTTCTGAGCTTTCTGTGTCTCTGCTCTGTCTTCTCTAAGCCCCAGTGGGTCGAGGCAGATGAGCGTTCACACTGAGCCTGGTTCTGGTTCTGCTGGAGGTTCTCCTCCCTGTTAAAGGGGAGTTTTCCTCTCCACTGTCGCTTCATGCATGCTCAGTAAGAGGGATTGCTGCAAAGCCATCAACAATGCAGACGACTGTCCACTGTGGCTCTACGCTCTTTCAGGAGGAGTGAATGCTGCTTGGAGAGACTTGATGCAACCTGCTGGGTTTCCTTAGAGAGGAAACTTTCTGACCAACCTGGAGGATCTGATGGAGTCTGACTTTGGAAAGAGACTTGAGTTGACATGTATCATGAATTGGTGCGATAGAAATAAGATTGACTTGAATTGAATTCCCTTTAAGTGCTGCCTCGATGACGCAGCTGGGAACTCACGTGACGTTTGACCCAAATAAACTTCTCGGGGGGGGGGGGGGGGGTGAAGACGGGAGGCACAGGTGCTGCTGGACTGACGGCGTCATGTGGACACCCATGTGAACTTAGTGGGGAGCGGAGACAGCAGTGGGTTGTTTTGACCGTATCTGTGTCTCCTTTCACAGATTGCTGCAGGAAGCTTCTGTGTGGTGCCTGAAATGGAGAAATAAGCCATGAATGCCTCATTTTCAGGAGGTCAGAGGTGTTTCTATGCCAAGAACAAAAAAACAAGAGTTTTTGAGGCACTGCAGGAAATGGAAAGTCATGAAGCCTGAAAGAAGCAGAACGCACGCTGTGTTTTTCTGCTCCTCAGGGAATCAAACCTCCGACCCTGACGCTGATAGTGCCTTGCTCTGCCCACGGATCACTGCAGCAATAAGGCCAGCTGATTTTAATAAAAGCTCCTGAGTTTAAGCAAACGCCCACACTGCTGCGGAGCCAAACCAGCAGCTGAACGAGACGCCTCTCTGAAAGCAAAGGTCACGGCGTTCATGTTCTCCGGTCGGCTTTCAAGGAGCTATCAACGTGACGTTAACAAGGCCTGCAGAATTATCAGCCACCTGATTATCAGGAGCAGGCAGGACCACCAAATAAAGCCGCCCGCGAGAGCGTGCTGGAAGCGACTTATCGCCGAGCGTGTTTGTGTGTGGAAGCAGAGGGATGATCAGAGGGAAGGTGTCTGAGAGCAGATAGCCGACTGCAGGACGGAGACACCAGATATGGAGGTGAAAAGGTGACAAATCAGAGCGACGTGAAGCCCCGCAGCACAGGCATGAGCCCGGAACGTTTCACCGTGAGAGAAACTAGATGCTAATCTGCTGAAATTAGAGAAACGCTTCAGTTCATGGAAAACCCGCCGGCTTTGACTTGGTCCCAGTCCGTCTGAACCAGGCTGCTGTGGTTTTACCCACAGAGCAGGCATAAGAACTATTACAGTACTAAGATCACACCAAGACTAATAACCATGAACTATAATGTTAATCAATAAAATCAGAATGAAATGTGCTGAAAATGACTGCGGTAAAATAAAAAGGGAACTGGAACGTTCTGCCGGAGCAGAAGGCCGCTAATATCTGACTTTTTCACCGCCGGAAACTTTGCATGAAACCATCCACAGGTGTTTTCATTTGTGTTTTCAGTATTTTCTTAGTTTCAATTCAATTTTCAATTCAATTTTATTTATATAGCGCCAAATCATGAAACATGTCATCTCAAGGCACTTTACAAAATCAAGTTCAATCATATTATACAGATTGGGTCAGATTATACAGATTGGTCAAAATGTCCTATATAAGGAAACCAGTTGATTGCATCAAAGTCTTGACAAGCAGCATTCACTCCTGGGGAACCGTAGAGCCACAGGGAGAGTCGTCTGCATTGTACATGGTTTTGCTGCAATCCCTCATACTGAGCAAGCATGAAGCGACAGTGGGAAGAAAAACCACCCATTAACGGGAAAAAAAACCTCCGGCAGAACCGGGCTCAGTATGAACGGTCATCTGCCTCGACCGACTGGGGTTACAGAAGACAGAGCAGAGACACAACAAGAGAGACAAAAAAGCACAGAAGCACACATTGATCTAGTAATCTGTTCTACATTAGATGGTAGTAACGGGTGAGCCGTCTTCTCTGGATGATGTCAAAGTTAACAGAACGCCAGACCAGGTGTACCTACTATGAAGAAAAAGAGAGAGAGCAAAAAGTTAAAAGCTGAAATGACGACAGTCATTTCAATGTAATACAATGCAAATCTGGAGAACAGTAGAATGAAGAACAGTAGAAATCAGTAGAGTGAGAAAATTAGACCCTGATGTCCTCCAGTAGCCTAAGCCTATAGCAGCATAACTATAGAGGTAGCTCAGGGTAACATGAGCCACTCTAACTATAAGCTTTGTCAAAAAGGAATGTTTTAAGATTAGTCTTAAAAATAGATAGGGTGTCTGCCTCACGGACCAAAACTGGGAGTTGGTTCCACAGGAGAGGAGCCTGATAGCTAAAGGATCTGCCTCCCATTCTACTTTTAGAGACTCTAGGAACCACCAGCAGACCTGCAGTCTGAGAGCGAAGTGCTCTGTTAGGAACATACGGAGTAATCAGAGCTCTGATATATGATGGAGCTTGATTATTAAGGGCTTTATACGTTAGAAGAAGAATTTTAAATTCTATTCTTGATTTAACAGGAAGCCAATGAAGGGAAGCTAAAATTGGAGAAATATGATCCCTCTTGTTGATTTTCATCAGAACTCTTGCCGCAGCATTTTGGATCAGCTGAAGACTTCGAACTGTATTTTGTGGACTTCCTGATAACAAAGAATTACAATAGTCCAGCCTTGAAGTAACAAATGCATGCACTAGTTTTTCAGCATCACCCCTGGACAGAATGTTTCTAATTTTGGCGATATTCCGGAGGTGAAAAAAGGAAACTCTGGAAACCTGTTTAATATGGGATTTAAATGACATGTCTTGGTCAAAAATAACACCAAGATTTTTTACTTTATTACCAGAGGCCAAGTTAATGCCATCCAGATTCAGTGATTGATTAAGAAGTTTATTTTTTGAGGACTCTGGCCCAAAGATTACAACTTCTGTCTTGTCAGAATTTAAATGCAGGAAATTTAAAGTCATCCAGCTTTTGATGTCATCAAGACATGACTGCAGTCGAAGTAACTGATTGGATTCATCAGGATTTATGGATAAATATAGCTGAGTGTCATCAGCATAACAGTGGAAATTAATCCCATGCTGTCTGATAATTTTGCCAACCG
This sequence comes from Fundulus diaphanus, assembly GCA_037039145.1. Lineage (NCBI taxonomy): Eukaryota > Metazoa > Chordata > Actinopteri > Cyprinodontiformes > Fundulidae > Fundulus > Fundulus diaphanus. Next base: position 1,434,443 of record CM073126.1, read on the forward strand.
GAAGCATATATATAGTAAATAGAATTGGTCCAAGGACTGAACCCTGTGGTACTCCACAGGTGACCCTAGAGTTTGAAGAAGATTTATTATTAACATGAACAAACTGGAATCTGTCCGACAGATAAGATTTAAACCAGCCTAATGCCTTTCATTTTCAAAGTTTGTCCCTGAAGGTCTTGCCATATTTTGCTGTTTTTTGTCATTTATCGTTTGCCATACTGTTGATTTCCTTTCGCTGATTGTTTTCAGGTGTTTTTAGTTTCTTTACTGCTGATATTTTATTCAGGCTTTATAGATTAAACTCTTTGTTCATCTTGATGCTCCGCTTGTATCCTGGTAGAACGTTTCCTGTTTTTACTTCCTCCTCAGACTCTCCTCAGCTCCCCCCTGCATTGGTGTCACCTGTTTCTGCTCTCACCTGCTTCCCATGCCTTCTCTGCCCACCTTCCCCAGGATTTACACTTTCTGGTTTCCTCTGCTGGTTTGTTCCTTTGCCTTCATGCCCGGTTCAGTCCATGCCGCACGTTGTCTTTTTTACCATTAAAACTTTGAGTCTGCTTTGAGTCCTTGCAACCATAGCATGAAGTTCTCCCTCCAAACAGCCTTGTGGTCCTTCTCCAGAGCAGAATGCAACCATGAAGACCTTGAAGGATCTGGAGGAGTTCCTGAGCTGAGCAGCGGTGATCTTTCTGCATCAGGAGCTATGATCCATCACCAGCAGACAGAACCAAACCTTAGTCCGGCTCTGCAGTACAGAATTACCTCCACTAACGTTCCTGAGCAGCGAGGAACCCTGCGTTTCTGGTGGGTCAGTATTGCAGACGTTTGTAGGACAACGAGCTTCCAGGTTCAGTGATGCAGACGGTTGATCATGAGATCATGTCAGTGCTCTTCCATATCTGTGGTCCCTGTTTGTTTCTAACTCATGCTGTTAGCAGCCCCAGGCCTGACTCTAACCTTCAGGCTGCACATGGACCTCAGCCAGAGAGGAGTTAGTGCCATCTCTCTACCTAGCTTTGATTTAGAGCGTTCTACTTCTTCTACGTGTCGACTAAGATCAACTGTTTGGTTTAAACTTGGTCTATCATGCAAGGCAGATTAAAACATCTATAAGATCCACAAAAACAGTAAATCCTGCAACGGTGCCTGAAAGCATCTAGACAACTTCATTAGTGTCATGATATTTTTCTAGGATGAACCCGGACACAGCACGCACACACAGAGCTTGTTCTTGAGGTGAGTTTTATTGTACAGAATGGAGGGTTAATGACGAGAGGAACCAGAGTCTTTATGGACGGAGATGAAGGGTGCGGAAGCTGGCTGGCAGGAGGAGTGCCGAGAGACTGACCAGGTGGTGATTCGCAGCCGAAGACTTGAGACCAGGACGAAACACAGGAGCCGAAGACTTGAGACCAGGACGGGACATCAGAGCCGAGGACTTGAGACTAGAACATCAGAGCCGGGAGCTTGAGACCGTGAAACAGCTGCTGGAACCGAGGAACAGAACTTGAGACCGTGGAAGTGAACTTGTGACCGTGGAACTGCTGGAGAACTTGAGACCGTGGAACTGAACTGAGCAGAGTCTTAAGGAATGACTTGAACAAAAACCAAGTTGAAGTAACGTCTTCGGGTTGACTGTAACAAAAAGCTGAGCTGACACTGGATACTGGCAGGAACTGAGCAGGAGTGAACACTACGGACCGGCGACGAGAGCAGAATGAGGTGAGTCTTAAATAAGGGTGGAACCAGGTGAGAGCAGTGAGGGTTGATTGCAGCCTGACAGGTGGAACCAATTATTCTGAGCAGGGAGGGGAGAGAGGCAGCGAGGCTCAGACTGCAGCCTACAAGCTGCATCCTGACAATTAGATTCAGTATCAATTATTTTCATCCCTTTATCTGCCGTCATATTGCAGTAAAATCCTATGAAGACAGAATTTGCCTGTTGGACAGCTGAGAATTGTCTGTATTTACAGATTTATGCTGCCGGATGAATCACTTTGATCTTGTTAAACATCAGGACCATAAAGGCTGAGCTCTGACCAGGTGTGTGGAAATCATCATCAGGAGTATTCAGTTGTCAGAAGAGTACGACTGTTGTTCAGCGTAATTATGGTTATCCACCTCATCTAGCTCAGCTTCATGCTCTCTGCTCCCAGGATGAAGTCTGCAGACTAAAGCATCATTCCTGGAATCTCCTTGGCTTCACGTTCGCATTTTCAGTACCTGCTGTGTCCTCTGAGCGGTTCTGCCTGTGGGTCAGAAATTTGTCTCTAATCATGATGAAATAAGTCCAGTGGCCTCCTGCTGGCTGGATATTTATTGGAGTCCACATCTTCTCACAGCAGACAATAACTAGAATATAGATAATCAGTTTAAATCAGCAGCTGGCAGAGAAACATGAAATGTCCCTCTGGAGGGTGCAGAAAGTGGCGTGAGTTAGGTTTTCGTGCCAGGTCAACGAAAACCAAACTCAGAGATCCATGTTACCAAGCAGCAGTAAACAGTCCTCTGCACATGCCTGCAGCTGTATAGCATGGGGGGGGGGGATCAGCTGTCTAAGATTAGCTGACAGCGGTTATCCAGACGGGCTGATTATCTATGTCAAGGCGCCAACGTTCTCCCGACAAACTTCTCCTGCTCCCAAATTTAGCTGGCCGGACCTGAAGCCTGCAGGTTCCCGGACAGCAGCCAGCGGCGGGGACCCATTAGGGACTGATCGACTGCACGCCGTGTGCAGAAAGGCCAAACGCATCAGGCATAATGAAGTCAAGGAGGTTGGAAGTGGCTCTGGGCCAGCCTTTTATACTGGGAACCATTACAGCTGCACACATCTAAACTCCATTAGTTAATGTGGATAAAGAGGATTTCTCAGGCGGGGTTGAGTCAGCGCTGCGTGTGGTAATGTGTGGTCGCTCTGCAGGCTCCGGTTTCAGCTGTAAATCATGACATCACCTCCTGTTTACACACACGTCTCATGGCTCTGCACCGACCCGACTGCTGCAGCTCAGCCCGGACGCTGGGTGCTGCTGCTGTCCCAAAGCACGTCTGGACCTCTGCAGGTGGAGCAGGACCGAGTGGATGAAGAGCAGAAGTGAGGCGCAGACGGCCAGAAAGTGACTTTGTCCTCAGCGGTTCTGGGTGGTTCTGCACGGTTGCTCTGAGCAGATAGTTTGGGTTGTTATCCCTTTGTGTGTGTCGGTCCCAGCGAGAGGGAATGCTCGCCGTCACCCGGAGCGCTCGGCAGCATCTGCTCTAAATTAGAGCCAAATCAGGTCCTCTAATTGAAACTCCCAGGATCCCTGCTGCTCCCTAATTGGTCTACCTGCGCCCTGATTGGTTGCCTGATTATAATCGATTAGTTTACTCAGCAGGCCCGGGACACGGAGACAATGCATACGTTTAGTATCAGCCAACAGTAAGTCCTCTCTGTTGACCCGGTCTGAACCGATAACTATCAGCACGGGAGATTCTGTCCGGGTTCTGTTCTCATTACAACCACAGAACCTCTGCTGAGTTCAGCTGTTTCAGCTGAACAGACAATGACAGATTTGGATGATGAACCTAAATATAAGGAGAGAAAATCACTTTTAATATAAAGTTAGTATTTCGTAGTGAACTGCACCTCAGTTTTAATACAAGACGCTCAGAACAGGACCAGAACCCGGGACGCCACCTAAAGCATCTGTGAGGCACTCTCTGGTTCTGCTGACCTCCAGTCTCGGTTCTGAGTCCTCAGGTCCAGACTCAGCTCTGCATCTGCTCCTCACGGGTAAATTACACTCTGTGAACCAACATGTTCAGATTCTGGACCCAGAGGATCGATAGTGTGCAGGAAGTCGGTTAGGCTGAAAGGGAAAAAACAATCTCTGGACAGATTTCAGCCCGATCCAATCCTTCAGATTACCTCTGCCTGAACGGACCACATCAGAACCATCCCACCCAGCTCGGACCCTTCAGTATAATCCCTGGCCTGCACTCTTAGCTGCCACAGAACAACTCCCTGAGGAGGGTTCTGCTGGAAGGTGAGAAATGAACACTGACTGGTTCTGCTGCGCCGATCTTACAAACTTGAAATCAACACATCAGCGCCAAGTGATCAGCGCCGGCAGCGTCTGCTGGTTCTGATGAATCTATTATTGAACCGGTGCATTTATCCATGTTAAATCACAACACGTCTCAATCAATTCAAACCCAAACACATCTAATCCGCTTCATATAAGGTAGAACTGTTACATTCAGTCCAAATCAAAGTCAGGTTCTAGAAAGTGTGAAATTAATGATAAGTTAATGATGTTGGGAGCTTTAGCTGAAGATTTGCATTGAATAAATGTTTTATTTGATGCATTTCACCCTGAATCCCAGATATCTGGAGAATAAATCAGAAATATCAGGATATTTTAGCTCAAATGGCAGCATTGATGCCTCTTTCTGCTAAAGTCTTTTAGGTTTAACGTGATGAACAATGACCTTCATCGCCTCATGACCTCACCGAAGAGCTCAGCCAATCATCACTCAGTTCTACCAGGACAGACGGCCTCCTCCCCATTGGGTCACCTTCACCGCTGGGCCGTCCTGGTGCTGTCCGGTTCCAGCAACGCTGACAAAAACGCCGCTGCTTCCGCTCTATCTTCATCTTCATCTTTACATGACCCAGAAGCCAACAGACTGAGGCCTGAAGTTAAAGAACCACCGACCAGCTGAGGATCACCTCTTCCTTTCCAGGAGTCGGTTTCATTCGGCTTCTAAACCTGAGCAGAGCAGCCTTTAAAGGACGGGAAGAGACGGTCCATGAAGACATCAGCACCATGTCAGCTGCCCTCTTCATTAGGCAGAGCTGGTTAATTGCTCGTTAACACAATTAGCCACTAACAACCGATGCAGATGGGCTACAGCAGCAGAGGACCCCACCTGGTGTCTCTTTAGTCTGGAACAGGAGGCGGAGGCACTAATTCACACAGACCGGTTGGAGAAACGCTGCTGGTCCAACGAAGCTCCGTTTCTCTCTGTTTCGTTCAACATGTCAAAGAATTCACTGTCCTGCAGCGGCTGCATCCGACCGAACGTCTTCGCTCACGTTCTGACCTGATGCAGGAGTCACAGGCAGGCAGTTTCATCAGAGTGGAGGATCAGGATCAGATTTAACCTTTAAAAAGCTGTGAACACGTTTTAAAGAGTAAAGATGAAAATCCCAGAACAGATGTCTGGTGATTCCTAAGAGCAGAGCTGAGCCCTTTGGTTTGCTCGTCTTTTCTGGGAGTTCTTGTGAAACTGGGTGGTGGGCCAACGCTGCCGGTTTGGTGCTGCCTCCACATGCGATGCACCGACTGTCTGAGATGAGGCTTTCTGCCGTTCTAAACGTGGCTTCACACCCGCTCCTGTTCACACTGCAGGGGTTTGGCTTGGCTTTGTCTGTGTAATCCACTTTTGCGGCGTGACGAGCCGCCGCTCCTGAGAGCAGCGGGACACGCGGGGACTCTGGAGGAATCTCAGGTAACAGCTGCTCCGTGGAAAGGTAGTTTGGGTTCTCTTGTTGCCTCCTCTGTCACGCTGTGTCATTTTCCTTCTGTCACAGCTGTTTCTGCCTTCGCCTCCATCTATCTCTATCATGCCTTTGTCTCCAGGGCCTTCCTCCTCGCTGTCTTTGTCCCGCTCCGTCCTCCTTTCACCCTCGTCTCAGGAGCCGGGTCCTGTGAGCGGTTTTCTCCTCGTTAATACGCCATGATCACGTGACGGGGAGCAGACTGCAGGTTTTAACGTGAAGCCGTGATGCATTAGCATGGGTTGCTCTATTATTGCCTCTGAGGGCTTTCCGTACTTCTAGTGATGTGTGTATGTTTGGGTTCTGATGAGTCTTTGGGTCTGAGGAAGTGAGACCCTCAGTGTTTACCTGGGACCCCTGCTCAGGTTGTCCCCGGCTGACCTGCGCTCCTCTGACTGGACTCACCTGGTTATCGTCTCCTTCACCCTCCTCCCTGGTCCGGTCCCTCGCCTCCCGTTCTCCATCCTCTGTTTTCCTCTGGGGTCCAGTTGCTTGGCTGGTGCCAGAAATAAACGACCCATCACCTACAGGAGCCAGCCTGGGTTGAGCTCCCCCACCAGAGATAAGACGCGTTTCCTGCAGAGCAGCGAAGCTTAGTCTGAGAGTTAAAGTCTTTGTTTTCACAAAGTGTAGCAGCAAAATAGGGTCAGCCAATCATACGCGCTCAAACCTACAGCTCCATCACCATTGGACCACGTTTAGCGGCAGAAACTCTCAGCCGATGGCAGCCGCTGTCCATCCAGGAGGGAAAGCTGTTGACCTGCTGTTAGGGTCATGGAGGATCTGACTTTGGTCAATTCTTCTTTCCAGTGTTGATTCACTTATTGAGGTTTGTGCTCTCTGAAGGTCAGCCACAGCATTTCAATCAGGTTAAGGTCTGGACTTTGACTAGGCCGTTGCAGCACCCCGTTCTTTCTCTTTCCGGTCGTCCTGATGTAGAAGTGAAGTAGGATCTTCCTGCTGCCATCCAGAGATGTTTCCAGAGAGAAGAGGCTTTCTCCTTCCTGCCTCAACTCTTTCTCAGGCTGATGTTCAGCCAGCTCACTTTTTGTGTCGACCTCTAACAAACCTCCAGATAATCTCCTCATGTTTTTCAGAAGGGTCGTCTGGGTCAAAGGTTCTGTGATATTAGCGCTTCATGGACAGCAGACGATGAATAAACATGATTTTCTTTTTCAGATTTAATAAAAATCAGCAGCGGTTTGTGAGATGCTCCAGTCTGTGGGGAATGAAAAGCCCTGCGGCACGGTGTAGTCAAAGTAAATCAGTGGGTTTAAGGTGATGCGTGTGGACGGCTTGGCCAGACTTGGAAATGGGTTTAACCGGGCCTGGCAGCTATCAGACAGGAGGATTGGTACACACATCAATACTTTAAATATTTTATTACCAGAAAGCTTCACTCTGCGCCACTCTCAGCCTCCTCCTCCTCCTCCTCCTCCTCCTCCTCCTCCTCCTCCTCCTCCTCCTCCTCCTCCTCCTCCTCCTCCTCCTCCTCCTCCTCCTCCTCCTCTCTGCCTTTAAGCTTCTTTTATCACCTGTCCCTCCTCCAGCTGCGGGCCGCTCCAGTAAAACATCTGCTTCTTAAAGGCCGACGCCTAGAACACCTCTGGTTTCTCTCTGAGAGCTAACAGAAACACCACAACTCTTCTGGCATGTTCTCCTTCGCCTCATCTTTCACTAGACCAACAGATGGATGAACGGATGGAGGTCCAGATATCTGGGGCCTCCCTGTCCCTTTCTGCTCTTTGTTTTCTCGTCTCTCCTCCTCTCCTCCTCTCCTCCCACCTCCTTTCACACTTTATTGTTTTACTGCTGCTGTGTTTGGAGACGCTCGGACCCATTAGCGCTCCCAGGATGGAGGGTGACCAGCTGCTCTCTGGCACATCTGCTTCATCTGCTGTGGATGGACCTGGATGTCCTTCTCTGTTGGGGGACAGACATCTGCTCTTTGGACTACAGAGCGGATCCTTGATTTTGCAGGATTAAATTGCTTCAAATCACAATAAATAAATATAAAATCATATTCTCACCTCAGAGTCGGGGATCTTATCTTCACTTTTAGTGTTTCTAAAAACCAAGAGGATGGAAACCAGCAGAAATATTGCATTTAAGGCTCCAGCTCACAGCCTGTTGATGCTTTTCTGCAGCAGTTAAATAATCCTGTTAATGGTTGAGTTTTTAGATTTAATCTGAACATGAAACAGAAAAGGATGAGAGCTTCTTCTTGGAAGATGAAACTAAACACTTGTTTCATTTTTGCATTTTCATGTTTGCAGAGAGCATTTATTCTGTAGGGATATTTTTTGTGCTTGTAAAACACGTTTGGATGAAATCTTATATTCATACATTTGGAAATTTACAGTGAAAGTTTAATGTTAAAGTGTTTTTTTTAAAGAATCTGGAGGAAATTCTAATGAACTTTCACGCAAAATGTGTTGCAGTCTAACATGCACTTTCAGCTCCAGTTGATGTTTATGCATAAGTTCCCAAATTCTCTTTTCTTCTTGTCTGAAATGAGTAAAAATCCCCCACATTATTCACTTTTTCTGGATTTAGTCCATGCAAACATCTGTTTAATGCAGCTGCATGCAGCTTTAAAGCCAGACCCTCGGCCCTAGTTGGCACCAAAGTGAGAATATTTGTGTCCTTACAATCCCAGTGTTCACCAACACCTACGCAGGTCGATGGTGTTTCTGTTAAAAGGTCTAAGGCTACAGCCACAAGGAGCCACATGCTGTATATGCACAGAGACTTTTGAGCATAAAGATGAAGCTGCATGAAGCTGGCCAGCCCTGGTAGGCGGTGTAATACCTATGCCAGGCCAGGGTGTGGCGCCGTAGTGCTGCTACAGCAGTAAAAGTAAGAAAAGTAAGGCGAAAACAAGAAATGCAGGAGAGAGAAAACAGTGTTTGTGCGGAATGACAACAAGCTGGTCTTCCAAACACCGTAGAGGAGATAAATGTGTTAAAAACCCACAATAAACTGAATAATGTCTGAAACACAACAGCTACTCCTGAGTCAGGACAGCAAACAAGCTTAAATTGGAGGCAACTGGACTTTTGTTCAGCTTAATCTGAAAATGTTTCGACACCTATCCTGGAGTTCTTGTCAGTTCTGGTGGCTCGCTCTGAGCAAGTCACCAGAACTGACAATCAGAAAGTCAAAAATGAGTGAAAGTCCAATGACCCGGATAACTGCGGATTAGCACAGGCAACTCCTGAGTCCGCCGTTGTTGTGTTAGCGCCTGCGTGTTAAGGGAGAGGTGAGCTCCACGTTGGCTGACACGTTCAAGCACGGCATTCTGCAGCTGGTGTACGGATAGGAGTGTCCAGACGGGTCATGGGGGGGCGGCTCCAGACTTACAGCCACTCTGGGACCACCTGGTCCTGATGGGACCCTAATCATCACACAAAGAGCCTCCGAGGCCGGAGCCGTCCTGAAGCACTAGAACCTTTGATCAGATCTGGCGATGCATCGTCGTCCTGCCTGGTCCAAATGTTTTTATTCAAGCTGAGAATTAACAGGAGCAACCCTGCAGGTAGATACCAGCTATCCATGAGCTTTCTGCACAACACTACTTATAGGGCTACGCAGTTCATCCTGTAACTGGTGGGTTGCAAGTTCAACCCCCTGTTCCAACTGTCTCAGTTGTGTCCTTGGGCAAGACGCTTCGCCGGGCCGGCAGGTGATGGTTAGAGGGTGTGGTGGTGTTGATGTATAGCAGCCTGTCTTCTGTCAGTCACACCGTGTGAGCTCTGCAGCTTGTGGATGTGTGCATGGAGTCTCTGGACTTGATAAAACGCCATATTGTGATGATTTATATGAACCCGAACACAACCACACACAAGCAGAGCTGGTTTAAAGAGTTTATTGAAGGTGGTGGATAGTGGAGGATGGATAAACCAACAGTCTGTACCGGGCTGGAGCAGGAGGATGGTGATGGCAGGAACTGGCAGTTCGGCAGGTGAATACTTGCAGTCCAGAACAACAGCAGGACATCAGAGTGAATACTTGCAGGACCGGAGACGAAGGGAATTCAGGCTGGCAAGGAAAAGGTAGGCAAGCAGTCATGAGCAGAGGTAACCAGGAGTAAACAGAACCAACCGACAGGGAAGGACAGAATGCAGGGAGCTTAAATAGGGAGGGTAACAGGTGTGGTGAGCTCTGGCTTGATTAGTTGCTGACAGGTGTAGATGATTACTGAGATGGAGAGGAGACTGGGGTGTATGGAGGGTGAAATGTGTCCTAAAATGTCCATGGTGCAGCAAGCAAAGCTGCAGCATGACACATACATGTACAGGCAATTTACCATTTATAGATAGAATTAGACAGAACACCTTCATCATCATGTGACCTGTACTGAATAATTTGCCTTTCATCTACCCAGATATTACACACACATCCCTGTTTTAAATACTTACTGAGGACCGTGGCTTGACCTCCATTGACTCAGTCTCAACCCTTTCCATGGCCTGAGACTAACCCTAAACCTGACCATTACCACTACATAACTAACCACTAACCCTAAACCTGACCATTACCACTACATAACTAACCACTAACCCTAAACCTGACCATTACCACTACATAACTAACCACTAACCCTAAACCTGACCATTACCACTACATAACTAACCACTAACCCTAAACCTGACCATTACCACTACATAACTAACCACTAACCCTAAACCTAATTGACACCTTAGTCCTAAACAAAACCCCTAACCCTCCAAAAAAATGAGCTCCACAAAAAGGTCCTTCTTTTACATCAAAGTCCTCTCTTTACTAGTAAAATGTGCAAAAGTCACTGTAACTTGTCTGTGTCGCTGCGACATGACCGACGCAGCCTGAGTCTGTGGTCTTACTGCTCAGTGTGGCCAGGAGAACAGAAGAACAGAGGAACAGAAGGAACAGAAGGAACAGAAGGAACAGAGGAACAGAGGAACAGAAGGAACAGAAGGAACAGAAGGAACAGAGGAACAGAGGAACAGAGGAACAGAGGAACAGAAGGAACAGAGGAACAGAAGGAACAGAAGGAACAGAAGAACAGAAGGAACAGAAGGAACAGAAGGAACAGAGGAACAGAAGGAACAGAGGAACAGAAGGAACAGAAGGAACAGAAGAACAGAAGGAACAGAAGGAACAGAGGAACAGAGGAACAGAGGAACAGAAGGAACAGAGGAACAGAAGGAACAGAAGGAACAGAAGAACAGAAGGAACAGAAGGAACAGAAGGAACAGAGGAACAGAAGGAACAGAGGAACAGAAGGAACAGAGGAACAGAAGGAACAGAGGAACAGAGGAACAGAGGAACAGAAGGAACAGAGGAACAGAGGAACAGAGGAACAGAGGAACAGAAGGAACAGAGGAACAGAAGGAACAGAGGAACAGAGGAACAGAGGAACAGAAGGAACAGAGGAACAGAAGGAACAGAAGGAACAGAGGAACAGAGGAACAGAAGGAACAGAGGAACAGAAGGAACAGAAGGAACAGAAGAACAGAAGGAACAGAAGGAACAGAAGGAACAGAAGGAACAGAGGAACAGAAGGAACAGAGGAACAGAAGGAACAGAAGGAACAGAAGAACAGAGGAACAGAAGAACAGAAGGAACAGAAGGAACAGAAGGAACAGAGGAACAGAAGGAACAGAGGAACAGAAGGAACTGAAGGAACAGAGGAACAGAAGGAACAGAAGGAACAGAAGAACAGAGGAACAGAAGAACAGAAGGAACAGAGGAACAGAAGAACAGAGGAACAGAGGAACAGAAGGAACAGAGGAACAGAAGGAACAGAGGAACAGAAGGAACAGAAGGAACAGAGGAACAGAAGGAACAGAAGAACAGAGGAACAGAAGAACAGAAGGAACAGAAGGAACAGAAGAACAGAGGAACAGAAGAACAGAAGGAACAGAGGAACAGAAGGAACAGAGGAACAGAAGGAACAGAAGGAACAGAGGAACAGAAGGAACAGAAGGAACAGAGGAACAGAAGGAACAGAGGAACAGAAGGAACAGAAGGAACAGAGGAACAGAAGGAACAGAAGGAACAGAGGAACAGAAGGAACAGAAGGAACAGAGGAACAGAAGGAACAGAAGAACAGAGGAACAGAAGAACAGAAGGAACAGAAGGAACAGAAGAACAGAGGAACAGAAGAACAGAAGGAACAGAGGAACAGAGGAACAGAAGGAACAGAGGAACAGAAGGAACAGAGGAACAGAAGGAACAGAAGGAACAGAGGAACAGAAGGAACAGAAGGAACAGAAGAACAGAGGAACAGAAGAACAGAAGGAACAGAAGGAACAGTAGAACAGAGGAACAGAGGAACAGAAGGAACAGAGGAACAGAAGAACATAAGGAACAGAAGGAACAGAAGGAACAGAGGAACAGAAGGAACAGAGGAACAGAAGGAACAGAGGAACAGAAGGAACAGAAGGAACAGAAGGAACAGAAGGAACAGAGGAACAGAAGGAACAGAGGAACAGAAGGAACAGAAGAACAGAAGGAAGAGAGGAACAGAGGAACAGAAGGAACAGAGGAACAGAGGAACAGAAGGAACAGAAGGAACAGAGGAACAGAAGGAACAGAAGGAACAGAGGAACAGAAGGAACAGAGGAACAGAGGAACAGAAGGAACAGAGGAACAGAAGGAACAGAGGAACAGAAGGAACAGAAGGAACAGAAGGAACAGAAGGAACAGAAGGAACAGAAGGAACAGAGGAACAGAAGGAACAGAAGAACAGAAGGAACAGAAGGAACAGAAGGAAATGGGCCAAACATGATCCTGGTTTTACTTTTCTGCAGCAAGCATCAAAGGTTCGCCTTATCCTGAAATCCTTTGATCCACTGAAGGTAAAATTAAGCTGCAGGTTAACACCCAGGATCTAGAAACAGGACATGATCTATTTGTCATTCAGAGAGATGACAAATAAAGGGAATTAATGTTGGTCTATAGCTTCTGCAGGGAGGAGGTCACCTGGTGGAGCTGCAGGAGGAGAGGCTGATGGTGCTCCTCTATCTGGGGAGATGTTCAGGCTTTTATTAAGATAATGATTCATTTCAAGTGTTTAGAGTTTGACTTTAAAATGTTGGAGGTGTAGAGAGTGAAGGTTTTGGTGAGTCCGCTGTTCTTTGATCAGACCAGTAGAAGTGATCAGATGGCGCCTACTGGTTGGATCTCAAGCCTTCCTCAGGTCGTTCTTACTTGCTCGCCTCGATGCGGTTTAACTGCTCCTCAAGTCTCTGTGTCCTGCTGCCATGTGGTTTTTAGAGAAAAGAGCTCCTGGGTTTCATTTCTCTGAGCTCCTAGGCAGGTAGGCAGCTGGCTGGCATGTTTCCCAAGTAAAGGTGGGTGTACTCTAATTAGTCTGAAGTTTTAGGTTGCTAGTTTGATGCCAGCCTGCATCACGTAGCGTCTGCCTCCATATTGTTGCTGCATACTGTCCATAATATACATAAAAGCAGAAGATATTAGTGAACCTTTGGATCCCACAAAGCAACTCCCCAGACTGTCTCTGTGACAGTTTTATGAACTTTTGAACGGCTCTCTTTCATCGCTGAGTGCGCCGTACTGGAATTTATCCTTCATCAAGGAGAGTCCACCGAGAATCCTCCTGATTTATTGATACCTGGCACAATTTTCACAATAATACAAGATGAAAAATGACACATTTAGTTTGAATCGATGGTTCGGAGGGGGAAGACGGTGCGGCGAGCCAGAAAGCCGGTGCACAGCTTCAGATCGTCTGTCAGATGAACAAGCAGCTGCGTGAACGCACCTCACACATTCATCACCAGGTTCTTCTCCCAAACATAGATGTGCTCCTCTTCATCACTGTCTCCCTGCCTCTAACGTCACTCCTTGGACCCCCCTCCATCCTCCAATTACACCTCTGGCTGTTTCTCCTCCTCCATCCAATCTGGGAGCCCAGAACGGAGCAGCGGTGAACTGCCCACAACTTTGCTTGGACTCAAATTGATGCCGAGTGCTGCGGGGTCAAAATCATTACCTGCTGCTCCTCTCTGGGGCTCCTCGGACGGAATGAGGCACAAAGGGATTATTTGTGTTTGGAGGAGTACCATCCAGTTTTAGGGTCTGAGTGCAGCTTGTTTCCTCCTGGCGGTGAAGGGATGGAGGAAGAGGAGCAAGAAATCATCCGTCTGAGATGAAATGTGTGATGATCTCCTGATGCCTGTCCTCCATCTGGTTTTACCTCCAGCTTTTCTGCCGCTGACGTTTGCAGCTTTTTTAAAGGCTTTCACTCTCTGCTTATGTTTGTTGTAAACTAACTAGTTCACACATTTTACACTGAAACTATAACTGACATCTCAGCGATGACCAAGTCCAGCCTAAACTCAAAGGATCGCTGCAGTTAAGCTTCTGATGAAAGAAAATGTTCTCGTCATAAATGATAATAAATGGTGCTAATCTCTGACCCAACAGATGGGCAAAGCTTCGGTCAGGTTAAAGAAATAAGAATTTGTATTATTTAGCCCTCTTTGTGTTGTTGTGCTGCTGAAACTTCATATGAGGCTTTAATTGGATCAATAGTTGCTGCTTTAAACACAACAGCCTTGTTTAAGGATTTAGCAGTGCTGAAAAAATGAATAGAACAACTCTGTATTGATTTTAGATGCTGTGTTGTGCTTTAAAACTTCATTGCTTGAAGACACTTTAACTCTTTATCTTCAGAGCACAGAGTTAGAAAAATGGAGTTTAGACAGAGAAGTCCATCAGATCACAGTGCAGCATTTCTACAATGCTTCAGGAGGAAAGTCCTGTTTTCTCAAAGACTCATAGACCAGAACCAGGAACTCTGAGTGTTTCTGGGTGTCGTGTCCATCTCTGTAGACCTCCACCTCAGCCTCAGATCTTCTGCAGCCTCCAGCAGGTTTATCCTAGATTTACTCTGGCCTGTTTGCATGTACCTGATGAAGAAAAGCATCCCCACAGCATGACGCTGCCACCGCCGTGTTTCACTCCTCAGACTGGATCAGCTTCTTCCACATGTCTGCTGGGCCTCCTCCATGGCTGCAGGCACACAGCATGCAGTAGGAAACCGTTCTCCAGTCTTATTGCGGACCAGTTCAATCAAACTGATGCTTTCCTGTAAATGGGAAAGTTGTGATTGTCTAACAAGTTGAGCGGCCATGGAAGTGGGACCCAAACGGTAGTAAAAAAAAAAAAAAAACAAAGCGATGTGACGTCTGTGGAAGCTTCTTGTTTTTGTTTTTTTATTTTGTAGCCAGCAGTGCAACCAAAGAGAACAACAAATGACAAGCAGCTTAATTACAAATGAACCTAAGTTGGGAAAAACTATTATTAGGGTCGCATCAAATGAAAATGGAAAAATCTAACACTATTTACACTAGACAATACATTTTAATTCCATTCTGATAATTACCTCTGTATCAACAGAAAAATCCGTTCTGGCCGTCTTTAATCTGCCTCTTAGTCTGAGCCATACTGGGAACCAATAAACTGTGTTGGGACTGTTTGGTCTGCACACCTGAGAGAGACGCGCCAGCGTGAGGTCCCTCCACTGCAGGTGAAGCCACGCCCAGAAAACAAACACAAACTCCAACCAAACATCAGCCAGTTGATGTCTTGTCAAACTGTTTTCTCTCAGCCCACTTTTAAAACAACAATATGCACCGTGACATGTAACGTTGGCTCGTTGTTACAGGGAGATAATGTCTGTAGGGAAGGTTTAGGCAGGCATGAGAAAACAAAGCTCAGCGGATCACAAGCAGCTTCTCCTCCAGCAGCTCCGACAGCCCAATCCAGAGTCCCTCTGGGCTTTTAGTTCAGTTTTTATTTAAAATAAAAACCACCTTTATTTAAATAAAGGGAGGTCTTCCTCAGTGTGGCTGTCTGTTGCTGTCTTCCAATAAAAACGTGTCCCCATCGTGCACCTTTCCCTGCTGCTGCGTTTGCTGAACCACATCTTTTCTGAGCCAGAACCGGTCCAGATGGAGGGACGTTACTCTCAACACGTGTAAATCTGCTCAGGAAACTTTTCATCTTGCCTCTAAGTCTCTAAGTGAGGCCTGGATTGTAACTAAAACTCATCTGTGATGCATGTGAAAACCTCTGGAAGTTGCTGGTGTTGAGCGCTGCTGGAAAAGCTGCTGGACTGCGGCTGACTGAGGGTTTTGTGTGACGGAGATGCAAACAGAGAGTAAACGTGGCTCCTGGCTGCAGCTGAGTAAAGTCAGAGCCGCAGCACAAAGGCAGAGCGCTGACAGCCATTTAAAACACTCAGGGACTATTGGCAGGCGCTGCCTGGCTGGCGCTACCGGAGCGGCTCCCAGTCGATGCAGAGCTGGTCTGGGACGCCGTTTTTTGTCTGAGTTGTACAGTTCAGGTTATTAATAAGCCTGATGATGAGATTCAGAGAGAAACAAACCGACGTCTCCATTATGACTGGATGATTTTCAGCTGCACTTCAGTCTCTCAGCTCTGCAGAGTTCCGTCTAATCTGAGCTTCTCCTCAGTGAAAGCAGCAGATCTATGCAAACATTCCCAGCATGCCGTTCATGCTATAAACTCACGCATACAGCAGCTACACATGAGGAAGAAAGAGGGCCTTTTCTCCATCTGAGCCCCCGAGGGCCCAGTGGTCGCTGAATAAAGTTCCTGCTCCAGAGGACTGGGCAGGGCTGTCAGCTGAGGTGGAAGCAGGTTTAATGCTGACTGCTGCAGACACAGGCTTCCTTCATAGACCTGCATGACTTCTAACTGCTGCGGGTCTCTGCAAACAAAACGTTATCTTGTTAAGATGAATGTTTGCAGAAAGAACCGGAAACCCCGAGGACAGCACGCCGCTGCTGAGAGAGAGTTAACAAAGAGCCAAAACCTTCACCTTCCTGATGTTGTGGGCGACGCTGACGCTGACGCTGACGCGCCGCCATCTGGTCCTGATGACCCACAGACTGTATGGACACATCCAGTCATGGCAGCGTGTGGCTTTGTTTGATGGAACCAAGCAGAACCACAGTAAAGCAGTACATCGGCTGGTTTATGAGACCAGAAGGAGAACGGATGCATTGACTGTGATGCTGTAAAAGGTGACGCTTATTTCAGGGATTTGGATGTAACATGTTACCAAAATTATTATTATTAAAACATGGAAATGTTCCTTTTCTGTCAGGATGTTCTTCTCCAGCCTCCAGGTCGTCTTTGTCAACACGTTCTGGGTCCAGCTGACCGTTCAGATGCAGCATTTTACGCCCCAGCAGACTGGAGGGAGTCTTGCCACAGGTACTCTGTTTAATTTAGGCCCAGACTTTGACTAGGCCATCCTAACACAGGCATCTGCTCTGATGATCGTGTCTCTGGCTGTGTGTTTAGGGGGTTACTGGAAGCTTTTCTCTAGCAGGAAAGGAAAGTGAGAGTAAAGGCAGAGAATGGGAGCATCCTGTCAATCAGCAGCAACAAGGTCACTTCTACCACTTTGTGGCCGAACTGAGACGCAACGGAGGTGAACTTTGACACAGGATGTTGTTTCCCGGTTTATTCTTTGCTAATCAGGAGCGTTTACGTGTCTGAAATTAGAACTGCAGTCTAATTTAGACGTAAATATGTGTGTATTATGCTTCTAGTGTAAATTAATTAAAATGAAAAGCTAACCTAGGCGTAGGACGTGCTTACGCTGCTTTGCTGCGCTTACGCGGTGCAACATTTCTGGTGTATTTCCTCCTTAACTCTAACCTAAACCTAACTGACACCGTAGCGCTAAACCAAACCTGTAGCCCAGAAAAAAGCTAGGACCAAAAAAAGTCCTCAATTTACATCAATGTCACTTTTCTAGTAAAATGAGCAAAATACAAGAACTCACACCCTGGCATCTGATTGGACAACCGCCTCAGTCCACCTGTTGTCACCGGCTGCTGTCAACGGGACAAACGGGCAGCAATCAGAGAAGTTTCCTCTCATCTGTAACACTAGACCCAGCGTCTTGTTGCTTTTAGGGGCGCTTCCTTTTCCAGCAGCACAGGAATACGGCCCAAAGATGGCTGGAAAATGCAGGTGCACACTGGGACACCTACAGGCGGTGGTCCAGCAATGAACCCAATGGAAGCATTAATGATATACTGACAAAGATGACAAACCCAAAAGCTCTTTCAGAACTAGTTTTGTGTTGTTGTCAGTCAAGGAGGAGAAGGAAAAGTCAGTCTCATGTCTCTGCAAGTCATTTTAATCCATAAAAATAAACCTGAGATCTGTTTTCAGCCACACCTCGTGGAGCAATGTTCTGTCTGCCCCCCCCGTGGAACATTTCTGGCTCCCACTCCCTTTGTGCCTGGACAGAGATTTCCTCTGGGCCAAAGAGCCTGGATGACTTTGACCCACAGCAATAAACAGTAAACCGTTTGTTCCTAAACTGAAAATAAACTCATGTTCTTTAGAGCTCGCTTCAGATCAACGAGGCACACAGGTCAGAACACAGAAGTTCAACACTTTTTAATATTCATGAGCACTGATACAGTTTTTATGGCCAGTCTCAGTGAAACAATCATTTTTGACCCGCAACGCAAAATAGTTTAAGATGAAATCAGGGTTAAAAACAGGAATGAGTAACAGAGACTTCTCAGTGAAAACAATCAGCAAGCACACCCAGCTTTATTAAAGATGTGGAGCCAGAAGAAACATTTCATAATTCATATAAAACTAACGTTAAACATGTCAGTGGGTCTATAATTAGAACAGTGGCGTGTAAAATGCAGCCTTATGACGGCGTTGTGTCCCGGCGTGCTGTGAGTAGCTTTCTCTGCAGCTCCCTGCTCACCCCAGGGTGCACCCAGCAGAGGAAGAGCCCGCCGTGCTCGCTGCATCCAGCTGATGGTGCAAAACTACATCACAGAGCTATGGTGGGGGTCCATGGTTAGACTTTAGAGACCAGGCCTCAGTCCGTCTCTGCCTCGGTTAATCTCCATCCCCGCTGCTGCTCAGAACGTCTTCTCCTCGTTAGTCTGGTGACGTCTGAGGCTCAGAAGCTGCGTCAAAGTCAGCACCTTTCAATCTGGGTCAGGAGTCTGTGGCTGCACCCCCCCCCCCCCTCACCAAAAAAAAGAAGATTTCTTCTCAATTCAACAAAAAATGTTGTTGAAATGATTGCTGCGAGCGTTTCAAATCAATCTCTTTACCTTCCATGTAATTTACATCCAGCCATCAAGCTGCCAGCTGCCTGAAAATCAGCAGAACATGTAAAATGTGTTGAACACAGTGATTCGGGCCGGGCTGACAGCAGTTTGAGGGGACGGCACTTATCGTGTAGTGGGTGTTTGCTGGATGCATTTTGCATTTCAACAGAAAATAACAAAGGCGCTACATGTGACATCCTTTGCCTGCAATGACTTTTATTATGCATGACGCCCCTGAGATGCACCATTAGCATGCATTACAATTAAAGCCTCGGTCTTCTCTCCCACCCAAACTAAACACTTCCTGTCCGTCCTTGTTTATCCTCGTCTTACGCATCTGTCAGTCTCTCCGCTGCTGCTTCTTCGTTCCATTGAATCGTCCTCGATGAGGTCAGTAAGTGGGTTTTCATATTTACACACAGAGGCTGGCCTGAGGGGCTGGCACGGCGTTTCATGGACCACCAAGGAGATGAGGCAAGGGGGTTAGGAAGGGAAAGCGAGGGTTAAAGGAGGGGAGGCGTGTGTCACAGATGACGGGGCGAAAAAAGAAAGGAGAAAGTGTCAACAAAGGAGAGGGAGTGAAGCAAAGAAGAGGAACAATAAGGAGAAACCAGGGAGGGAGGTGAGGGAAGGGGGTGAACAGAAGAAGAGGAGGAGAATGGCTGGAGGGATGAAGGCAGCAGCTCAGAGATTAGCATGACTATTAACTGCTGTCTGACTGCGGTGCTCATTAAAGTCCACTGCAGAGCTCTTTTCTCTCTGCCGGCCCCACACCGCCGCTGCATCTGTCTGCAAGCAGCAGCACTCTGTTTCTACGTGGCCCGTTCTCACTCAGACGCCACGCTTCACTTTGTCGCTGAAGATGTGGAGGATGAAAGCAGCAGGAGATGCCTCCATGCTGTCCACTGCAGGAGGGCCGGTCCTGGGGGCCGGGAAGCTCAGGGTCCGACATTTATCATCAGGCCTGATCACAGGTCTCAGCGCCAGCAAAGCAGTGGAGTTGGAAAAACAAAGGCAACAATAAGGTGCCGTAGGAGTACTGGATACTGGCTCAATGGGTCCAAGTTGGTAAAACAACAAAGAAGGAGAACAAGACTGTTGGCTTCTTGGGTTTTGATATTTATAGATTTAACAAACGACGGAATCACAACATAATGAAGATGGCCTTGGGCTCAACATTGGTGGGCGCAGCTGCACTCGTCACATCAAAACTCCTCTTGGGTCGACCCTGGTCTGGAGAAAGGCCAGAAAAAACCTGGGCTGGCCCTGAATAAAAAACTGTTGCAGTGATGCTGGCAAGCAGGCGGCGCCGCCTAGAGCCCGACCAAACCGGGCCGGCCGAAAAGGTTCTGTTTCTCCACTGCTGGAGACTCCTGTTAGTCGCCCTGTAGCGTTCTCCCTGTGTGCTGTCTTTGCTCATATTCTGTAAGTCTTAGATACTCGTTAAAAACTCCAATTCAATTCAATTTTATTTCTATAGCTCCAACACATGTCATCTCAAGGTTCTTTCCAAAGTCAGACTCCTCATATTCTGTAAGTCTTAGATACTCGTTAAAAACTCCAATTCAATTCAATTTTATTTCTATAGCTCCAACACATGTCATCTCAAGGTTCTTTCCAAAGTCAGACTCCATCAGATCCTCCAGGTTGGTCAGAAAGTTTCCTCTCTAAGGAAACCCAGCAGGTTGCATCAAGTCTCTCCAAGCAGCATTCACTCCTCCTGAAAGAGCGTAGAGCCACAGTGGACAGTCGTCTGCATTGTTGATGGCTTTGCAGCAATCCCTCATACTGAGCATGCATGAAGCGACAGTGGAGAGGAAAACTCCCCTTTAACAGGGAGGAGAACCTCCAGCAGAACCAGAACCAGGCTCAGTGTGAACGCTCATCTGCCTCGACCCACTGGGGCTTAGAGAAGACAGAGCAGAGACACAGTGGACAGTCGTCTGCATTGTTGATGGCTTTGCAGCAATCCCTCATAAAAAAACAATCTTTACATCGGCTGGTTCACTAGGACGATAAAAACATCTCGTATGGAGCTGCTAGTGTTGACTGGGTTTCAGTTTGAGGGGTCAGCGTCAGGAACTTGTCAAAAGACGGGCTGGACCTAAAAGCACCAGGAAGTTCAGGAAGTTCAGTGTTTTCTGATCTCTACCTCAAGCTGCTGAAGGATCTCCTGATTGGATCCTGGCAGGTTCTGAGGTGCAGAAAGAGAAGCTGAGGTGTTTAAGGTTGTGGTTACGTCCAGCATCTCCAGCTTGATGGCCAATGGATGGCATCTGATGGAGACCAAAGCCCACAATCCGTGGTACCAGAAACTTTTGCTAACATCGTTCTGCAGTGGAGGAGACAGCCAGCGGTTCTCCGATTGCTCAGAGGGTTCTTGTTGCGCCACAATCCAGCGTCCAGCAGGTGGTCATACTGTCCGCCGGTTCTGTTACTGTGGTTCTAATAATAAGAGGAGTGCTGACGGGCAGAGAGACAGCTGCTGGCTGCAGCGCTCACGTTACTGAAGGCCGGGAAAACACAGGAGATGTAAAAATAAAGAGGGATGCAGACAGTAAGTAACAAAGAGAAGGAGGCAGGGAGGGAGGCTGCTGATAAGAGCAGCGAGAAGACGTGCAGCCGAGGCGAGGCGAGCTCCCAGATAGAGGTGGATGTGTAAAAAAGGTGCCCTGCAGAAACAAAGAGCTGCTGTGACACAGACCATGAGATTGACTGTCAGAGGAAATAAGTTTGGCTGCTTTACACTTTGTCCACAGGAGCTTATCGCTGAAGCTGGTATGTGTGTCAGCGTACGGATGCAGCAGCCCGGACACGTTTGCTATAAACTTTGGGAAATATTACAATATGTTTAAAATATTAAATGCATTTTAGCACAACTTAATGCTCCCAGTGTTTCAGAGCATGAGGAGAACAATCTTCTCTCCATTTCTGGTCTCTGAACATCTGAAGATGAGACATCAGGAAATGATTTAAGACAGAAGGTGGCTGAGATCTCAGGGCATCAGTTCAGTTATTATTTGACCAGGAGAGCCGGCCGGCGGCCTCGCTGAGCAGAAACCTTCAAAATGTGCGATCTGTGCAATGATCAGGCGTTATGAGGGGACGTGTGTCCATCTTCACTGCAGGAAAAGCAGTCAGAGTCATCTGAGTCTGGAGAATTGACGTCACGCCGCCGGTCAATCAATTCTGAGGCTCGTTAGTAACTGACCAATCAGCGATCACGATCTGTCCCAGAGTGAAACGCCCCTCACCTGCAGGAGCTGCAGACCATTTAGCTCCAACAACAGACTTTACATTACAGACGCACTGCAGCCAGAGGGATTTAGTTAAAAACACACATCGGTAAAAAGGGTTAAATGCTGCCAGGGGGGAAAGTAAAATTCATGGGTTAACAGAACCTTTAGTGGGAGGAATAAAGTTTATTCTTTTCCCAAAACCTGGACGCAGTCTAAAAAATTTTAAAGATATAAAAGACAACAGTGATCAACAGGGAACGACGTCTGTATGAAGGTAACTCCACTTTTGTTCATAATTACATTACAGGCTTAAAGGAGCAATAAATAAAATGTCATTATTTTAGATGGAAAGAACTGAAGAATAATGATGTTAAGAACTAAAGGTGATATTTCAGATGGACTCTGGTCTGACTGCAGCTCTGTGTTGTTCTCCAGTCTCTTGTTTTCATAGCTGGGCCGGCTTCGTGTGCACGTACTGAACGTGCACGTGAACAGCTGCTACTCAGCCCCTCCCTGCCCTAAAATACCACCGTCAGAGCAGAGCAGCGCTGGAGCAACATGGAGGAGAACAGCCAGCAGATCAAAATGTTCTCTTTCTATCAGCTTTATAAAGTTATGAGTCAATTGTTCACTAAACATGTTCCTCTGGAAGGTGAGGCTGTGTTTCTGTGACTTTATCCTTTACAAATACGCACTTAGGAGGCGCGGCGTGGGAAGGGAAGGAGGTGGCAGCTGTAGCCGAGGCAGAGAGGCGAGGCTAGTCGACAGACAGTACGCCACCTATTGGTGAAATATCGCTTATTGCTCCCTTAATGTTTGAATTTAAAGATATCTATCTCTGCTGTGTTTCACGTGTTCTGGAAATATCTATGCTGCAAATTCTGGTTGCATAAGCTGAGTCTTTGTCAGCTATGATCAGTTAACATGACTGATTTTGCACAAAATGTTTAATAAAGTTAACTTTGCACTCCTAATACAGAAAACAGCAGAAAACATTTACTGCTGTCTGCAGTAACTATTCTATGTAGCTAATATATATTTTAAGTTGGGTTATTATAGTTGGGCTTTAAGATCAATGTGTCCGTGGTTACCTTGAAATAACTTCACTGACCAGATGTTTCCCTCTGTTGGCCTAAGTGTTGGTAGATAAGGCAGAAAAGCTTCAGGTAACGCTGGGAGCTTCATTATCACGGCCGTCACAACGTTAGATCGGCCTGGGGAACACTTCCACGTGTCCGGAGAGATCTTGCCGTCAATTAGGGAGGAATTCCCTCAGAGGAGTCCAGATAACAGCTTTTTAAAAAGCCTCCCATTGTTACGGATTATTCCCAGCATGCTTTGCTGCAACAGGCAGCAGAGCAGGTCTCTGCATGGCCAGCACTCTGAGGATGGAAAAGTAACAGAACACACCAACAAGTTAAAGCATTCCTGTTTGGTTTGACGATGGTCAAACTGTTCTGTTTGTGTTAAATCTGCAGGAACTCTGATCCTCCCATCACTCTGGCTCCAGCTTACTGAGGATAACATGCTTACAACTCACAACTACACCTCACAAAAACAATCTCCTGTTTAATTCCTGATAGAGACGAGCCGAACTGCCAAGCAGGAGGCAGACAGAGACCAAAACGATTAGTTAGTGTCAAACGCTGCAGAATAAACCAGAGCAAAGAGGAACAGCTCAGAAAAGACATGAAATCTTAAAACTTAACTGCCTTATCGTCTTGTTGTTAGCAGACTTCCACCTCAGCTAAACGACGAGTAGCTGCAGTCTGAAGGTTGTGGGTTTGACTCCAGATTCCTACTGCCACATGTCAATGTGCCCCTGGGAGGCACTTAAGCCCTTACTGTTGCCCATTTCTCACCAGACATGTCATCAAAGTTCATATAAACACAGAGTTTTCTTTAAATGTTGACTTTTCCACACAGGGAACGTCAGCCATGTTCTTTTATTCGCTGAGGGAAACTTGATGGTCAGGTGACCTGGTGGAATGGGCCAAATAAAACGTAGGACTGAAACGTGTTGAGGAGCCAAATCGGGACAATGCTGCGTTTCCTCCAACCTTGTCTGCAGGATGAAATCTGGAGGTGTTCGTCCGTTCACACCAGAATCCATCTAATACGGCTCCGGGTTCAACCGTTCAGGACCGGTCCAGTCAGGTCCAGTCAGACTAAAGTAAAAGTGGATAAAACAACAGGATCAGTAACAGCTCAGTTAGTGTTAGAAGCAGAACTAAAATAACCAGATCAGTTCTGTTTAGCAGCTAAATTTAGCCACAACAGACTAGAATAAATCAAACCTACGGTGAATATTTTAGTTTCTGCTCCCCAGGTTCAGCTTTGTCCTGTAAATACTGTTCTGTGGTTGTGGTTCTGATCCCAGCAGCGATTGTCTCCGTGTCTCCGTCCACATCTAAACCATCTAACATCTAAACTCAGAGACGGTTCCCTGGACCACAGACTCACCAGGCTGCAGCGTTGTCTTTTCATCAAAAACACCCGTTTCTCCGGTTCTGTATCCTTCACAGAACAAAGCCGCCTGATTGCTGACCCCAGCGTGCTCCTCAGCCCGTTCTGTTGGCCCACTCTCAACATTCGACTTTAATCTCCCTAAAAATCAGCAGCGAAGGCTGCGACTGAAGCCAATATTTCTCTTAAAGCCTGCAGCTCTGAGTAAAGCTGCGGTTTAATAGACACTGAGTGTTGACAGCTGGAGGGATTTAGCACTCGCTCAGGATGGTTGCCGTCTGGGGAGAGATGCGTCTGGGTGATGAAGCTGAGCACGTTCCCATTACCATAAAACATGTTAAGTAGCTCTGACCACACAATAAACCATTTTAGTCGCATCCTTCCTGACCTTTAGTTGAATTTAAGTGACGTTACGAGGAGGTCAACAGAGCTCCTGGTAAATGATGACAGGCACCGTGAAAGCTTTTAAAAATGAAGCGCTAATCAGGGAAAAGCTGCTCAGCAGACCATGAAGGGTTCTCCACTGACGTTCAGGAGCAAACTCTGGTTGGAAGCTCACTGAGGTGTCCTCAAAGCCTCTGGGCAGTTTTTAACCTCCTAACCATGAGATGAATTTATCTCCTGGACTCACTGGATCCAGAACCTGAGCTGATATGAGGAATCATCTGGAAGATTAGGAACATCTGAAGGATTCCTGGGAAAGATGCACCGATATGCTTCTGAAACAGCTCTTAACGCTCTTTAGCTGCAACGTTTGGTAAATGATGCCCTTTGAACTTTTCCGCATGTCTTGTGCAGCAGAAATGTGTTTTATTGGGTTTCACCAGCTTCTCTGTACGGTAGGAGAAAATGTTTCCTGCATGTGTTCATTTACTCTCCTTCCCCTGAAACAGTCATGGTGTAGTTCCAGAAAAGATGAATTAAAAGGAAAACCAACAACTTGGGAGAGAGACAAACAGAAGCAGGCTTGGCAGGAGGCGGTTTGGTGGCAGGAGGCGGGTTGGTGGCAGGAGGCGGGTTGGTGGCAGGAGGCGGTTTGGTGGCAGGAGGCGGGTTGGTGGCAGGAGGCGGTTTGGTGGCAGGAGGCGGGTTGGTGGCAGGAGGCGGTTTGGTGGCAGGAGGCGGGTTGGTGGCAGGAGGCGGGTTGGTGGCAGGAGGCGGTGGCATGGTGGTGACCCGCATGTCTGAGGGGAGCAGATACGGTGAAAACAGAACGGCTGGGATGAATGACGCTGATTAAGGTGCTAGTGTCATGAAATAGAGACTGGGGACCCAGTATTCAACCAGACAAGCAGGATAAATGATTTAGATGGTTTATTCCAAACAGTCCAGCAAGACAGGAACAGGCAGAACAACAATCCAAGGTCGGTACACAAACAGGCAGACTGGCTAGATGAGGACAGGCAGATTCGCAGGTCAAATACAGTCCAGAACGGTACTGATGAGAAGACTAAATAGGCAGGGATAAGGCAAACTCAGAAACTCCACGAACAGAACCAGGTCAGGAAAAACAGGCAGGCAGTCAGATCAGGCAGGAAAAACAGGTTGAGGGGTCAGGCTGGCTCAGAATGCGGAGGCAATCTGGTAATATGGTCAGGTAAATCAGGAAAGAGATCTGGCACTGATGTCTGGTCTGAAGGCTGGTTAAATACTGGCATGTGCAGGTGGATCAGGTGAGATGTAGTGAGAAACAGGGCGGAGCTAAACAGGTGCGTGCAACAGGTGATCAGACCAGACATTAGTGCCCAGATCCAGACAGACTTCAAAATAAGACTGAGACAGAACAGAAGCAATAAGAGAGATCAAAACAAGAAAAAACCCAAAACAGAAATCTAAACTAAGGCAGAAACTAACCAGAAGATGTGAATCGTGACAGCTAGAGGCTGAGAGAGGCAGAAAAACCATGACAGAGATCATTAGACCAAGCTAAAAACAAAGCATGATGGGAGCTAAAGTAGAAATAACTCAAGGATAAACTAGATAAAACAGAAAACACCTAAACAATAAAAACACAAAACATACCTATAGGACAACACCTGAAGAATATAAGAAGAAAAACACTGAAAATAAACCCCACAAATAGCATTTAAAGGTCACCTGCTTACAGGTGTGTGATTTTACCTGGGCGTACACTGAGGACCTGCTGGAGGCCGACCGCCTCAAGTTCTGCAATGATGAGCTTTGCTCTCGGTGTCGTTGAGTGAATTTAAATGTTGAAGGCAGTTCAGATTTCCACCTGGACTGATGACTCAAGGTGAGAAGTTTTCAATTAGCATTAGAACGAGTCTATCTGTGTCTTCTCAGCGGCTCTCTGAGCCCCGGCGTCTGGGTTTGGTCTGAACACACCATTAGTATCAAAGCCGGTCTGGTCTGAAGCATATTAACAGACCTATTAAAGCAACCATCTCGCTGAATTATCCTCAGCTTGAACAGAGGTGAGTTCCTCCTCAGGGGAGAAGAAATCCCCGTTTCCTGCGTCGCTCCTCCACCTTCCCCTTCTTTATCCACTCTCCTCCAATCAGCATTTTAAAGAGCTGTAAACCTTAATGTCTGCCTGTGTCTTTTTTCCCCCGTTTACACCCTTAATTATCGGCGGTGTGTACCGGAGCTCGTTCCCTGCAGTGTGCTGGGACGCTGGGTCATTACGTTCAGGGGGATGCGAGGTGGCAGCCAGAGCGATGGAGGGAGAAAATCAGAGCGGATGATGCAGAGCGGGATGGAGAACGCACACGCCGACACACACAGGTGGCGAGGGAAGGAGAATGTAATTAATAATCACAGTGGGAAGTGTTTCACAGCTAAATGCTTAGATTTCCTCCACCCTCTCTGGGTGTGAGGCTGTGCGTTTGGCTCTCATTTGCATTTATGCGCTTGCAGCTGTGCACAGTTCACATTGTTGGTGCTTGTGCTGCCGTTTCTGTGGGAGGAGAGTTTTTTTGTGTCTTCAGATATGAAAAAGATGCAAGTCAGCTCATTTTCAGCCTGATAAAACCAGGTGATGCTGCAGACGGTAAGCCAAGAGACGTATTTATGGGTTATTACCAGCATTCCTCCAGGGAAGCAAATTTACTGTCCTGCTGAAAAAAAAATTCCAATTTCATGTTTTTGACAGAATTTTGCCTGCTGTTCCCATTAAAGGAAAATGAGCTCTTAAATCCTACCAGAGAAAGGTGGGAGAAACAGTAGAAGACGCGTAAAGTCCGCCCTGGCCTGAAGCAGCAGTTTTAGTCGCTAGTTTGATTATTTTTATGACCTTCTTTTGCCTGGAGGCGCAGAACAAAGCGGCTGGTCACAGCCAGTCTGTCTCAGCAGAGACAATCTTCACTTTCATCGTCTTTCATTTTCCTTTGTGTCCTGAAGGAAGAAGTCAGCAGCGCAGCGTGAGGAATGTGTGAGTCGCTCTAAACAACGTGGACCAGAGAGCTGACCTGGAATCAGTGCATCTGTTCCTCATAGAAAAGGCTTTTAAATGAAATAGCGTAGATGTGGTCTGCAGGACAAAGTCTATGATGGACAAATCCTTTCACTCAACATGGTGGCAACCATAGATTTCAATTAAAATGTCCAAAAAACCCAAATAGTGACCGTTTAGCAGTATTATTTCCATGAGCGCGTTAATAAATATCAATAACTATTATTATATGCAGCTCGGTGATAAACATCCTGCTCCGTCATGTAACTGCTGTCCTGAGGAAGCCTATCAGAAGCGGGTTTCTTCTTGGAAGCAGAATTTGTGGCGTTCATAAACTAGACGAGCTGATTTTCTCACATCTGTTGGCAGGAGTAACGGGACGAAGGCAGCAGACTGGAACCCAACCCGCCGTAACTAAAAGCAGGACATGTCTCTCCCAGCTGCTCCTCTGGCTGTGGTTCTGTCCGGATCTCCAACAGAACCCCAGCCAGTTTATTTTGCATCGGCAGGTTTATTAACCTGTTTCTCTGCTCTTTTTCTTAGTAACGTAGATCTGAGCAGAGCGGGGATGCTGTGACCCGGGTGGGACCAGAGTCCAGCGGGTTTTCCTGAGTTAAAGCAGCTGAACTGCAGCGGGTCAGCCTCCCAGAGCGCGCAGCTCCGTGGTTCTGCTGAGCAGAACCGGCTCACATCCTGAGCAGGTAAACCTCTCTGAGCGGCGAAGCCTTTTGTCCAGAGTAGGAGATGATGGTGAACCAAGCCGGCCTCCTGCAGACGAAGAAGCAGCCGCCTCGCCGTGAGAGTCTGGAGACATCAGCACTGAGAGGCTGCTGGGTTTCTCACAGCGTTTGGACCAAGCAGGACCTGAATGACGAAGATGTTGGATGGAACCAAACTCCATCTGCAGCTGGAGACACAGTCCAGGTTCTCATCCGGTCTCTATCCCTCAGCTTTGTTGGATCCATCCCTGCTGATACGGGACGGAGCTCCATCACCTGGCCGGGCTCAGACTACAGACGCAGTCTTTGGTGGTTTGGGTCTAATGAGGTGGAGCCGACCACGTATGCAGCCACCAGCTCAGAGCTTGCCTAGCAGTGGCAGCAGAAAGGAAAGGTGGGCGGTGGCACGTCTGCACATGGTTTATACGCCTGAATTATTGTTGCCCCGCAAGTTTCAGGATGTTTTCCCACCGCCAGTGTTCCTTAAAACAGTAACTACTTATAGTTACTAGTTACTTCACCCAAAAAGTAACAGAGCTGCTAATTCAGTTACTGCACTACCAAAGTAACTAGTTACTAGGTAAGGTAACTATTCAGTTACAATTTATGATCTAAAATCTCAATGAATGTGAGTTTGCAGTTATTAGGATTGAACACAAATGAATAAATATCTGAACAGAGTGAAGACTAACCTGCACCGTTTCATTTGTGGTGAGTCAGGACACCTATCAGCTGTGATATAGTTATATAGGTATGATTATTATTATTTTCAATGTAATTAAACAAACTAGATGTTTTAGAACTTGGTAATTATTGAATACTACTCAGCTACAACTGGATATAAAATGGGTTTGGCAATAAAAATCATTCTTTTCAAGCAGTCTGACAAAGTAAAATACACTTTGTAGTGAAATTAAACAGGGTAACAGCAGGTAGAATGGACTGTGATTGTGATTATGGCAGTAACCACAACCCCCCCCCCCCCCCCCCCCCCGCCATGCATGGAGCTGCTGCAGAGCTCCTTCAGGGACAGACGGCTGCATCCTGGATGCTCTAAGCAGCGTTTCCACAGCTCCTTCCTTCAGCTGCTGCTGGACTTTATAATCTCTGCTGCTCATAACGGACTCAATCAGTGTTTCTGTTATCTGACTGCTGCACTGGTTCTGATCCGATCATTAACCAGACACACTGCCCCAGATGCTGAGGTAACTGGTACACACCTCAGGAGGCGGCTGCACTATCATCCACATAACGCATATCGTGGTATTGTGTGTTATGTAAATAGGCTGGCAACTTTTATACTGTTAAAAATGTATCCACTAAATATTTATTTACTTTTTTATCTTCTACTTTTGGTTTTTCTTTAGAGCTAATTTCAGGTTAGACTGTGTTCTCTGTTCTTCTTTCATTGCTAATAGTTGTTTGCTGCTGTCACAGCTGAATTTCCCCAATGACAATAAAGGAATCTTAATCTTAATCCCTCCGTACTAACAACTAACCCTCCATTAACGTATTTATCTACCTACACAGCCACTCTAACCCTGCCCCAGTTTCCAATGCAAAGATGTAAAAACACATTTGTTTTGCTGTAGAAACGTCTGATTGTTGGCCTCGAGTTCTGCAAGAGAAAAGCTGTTTGTGGGTTTTAAACTTTTGGATTAGCGACTGAATAAAGTGCAGAATCTGCCCACCTTTACTGCAGTAAACGCACCGCAGCTCTTCTACTGTCGTTACTGAAACTCTGATTAATTTTACCAGCAGGTCTGATTACAGGGACTGTTTGATTTCTAACTGCAGAGTTTTTCTCAGATAAAACAAATTGCACAATTAAAAAAAGCGTCTGAAATCTTGCAGGTAGATTTTTATGTAAATAAATAGGAGATGCTGACAACATGCTGCTGTGGAGGCAGGG
Source organism: Fundulus diaphanus (assembly GCA_037039145.1). NCBI lineage: Eukaryota > Metazoa > Chordata > Actinopteri > Cyprinodontiformes > Fundulidae > Fundulus > Fundulus diaphanus. Next base: position 1,464,869 of record CM073126.1, read on the forward strand.
GAAAGTCATCAGGCCCAGATCATAAGTCTGTGTTGTTGTCTGAAGGGAACACGTCAGGAGAACATGTGCAGCCATGTGGAGGAGCGTGTTTTTCCCCAGAGGCAGACGGAGCCGTGAACATCAGGCCGGATCCATACAGTCTGCACACAGTGACGCTGCTTTACATCTCCTCACACAGAGCCATAAAGCCTCTGAAATACGGCAGCAGCTGGAGCGAAGCGTGCTGCAGGACATCAGGAGCTGCACGGCAGGGATGTCTTTATTGCACGATGGCAGGACGTAACGGATGAGGTCCCCTCATGCAGAGGGACGCCGCTCTGAAAGGAGCTGGAGCTCAGTTCGGTTTAGACTCAGATTTCCAGATTAATCACAAAGTTTCTGTCACACAGAGCGAGCTGGGAGGCAGAGCTAACATTTGCTGCGCTAAAAACGTTAATGCAGTAAAATATCAACACGTGTTGTTTTAAAGATGTGGAAATGGCTGCAGGACTGATGGAGATCGATGGAAATACAACAAACCTGCAGGTTTTAAATAAATAAAGGAATCATTGCAGGTTTGGAGAAACTCTGGATACAGTGAAAACAACTTTTCTACGACTGGATCAGTTCCTGCTGTTAATGTTTTTATCCCATCGAAGCTGATGAGCTTAATAAAGTCACAGGTTGAAGTGAATCTTTCATCGGCAGATAAACAGCTGGATTGAACAGGAGGTCAGAAGCTTCAGAGATCTCCACTTTAAACAGGAAGTCAGACTCAGGAGGCTGAAGAGGTGATGCTGTTTCCCAGAAGATCAGAGCTGCTCTTACGTCTCTAAGGTCCGTCTTATTGTCTTTTCTGTTTTCACCGTCTGCAGTGAAATGCTGCGTGTCAGGTAGCTGCAGAGCCAGGTTGAAGCTGAGGGACGTTCTCGTTGTGTCTGGCGGTCCAACGTTGTGATGTTTGCAGGTAAAGTGCAGCTTTATCTACCAAAGCCAGCGAGCAGCTGCAGACAAACCAGTAAATGTCCATCTGCACGCTGATTTCATGTTTCACATTTTCATTTGCTCTGGTATTGTTGAAAAGTCCCGCCTGCCTAAGCAAAGATAAGGACACTTATTAATTATTCTTCAGGCTAAACACTAAACTTTGGTTTCAGGAAACAATCGTGCAGGTTTTAAATGCATGTTCAAGTTTTATTCTCGAAGTTTTAAAAATAAAGTTTCACCAGGTTTCAAAGTGGATCAAGATTAGGAGAGAAAATGTGAAAATAAAGAAAAACTAATAGTTGAATATTAACTGAAGCTCACTGGGCAGTTTAAATGTACAGTCCTGATGATTTCAACAGTGTAATGGTATTTATTAATGTACAGCTGCATGAATGAATGTAAAATCAGACGGTCAGGGTGGGAAGTCCTGCCGCTCAGTCAAAGCTGTCCCCTGATAAATACGGGTTATTAAGTGCTTCCCTGGTGAGGAGAAGAAAATTACAAACGTAAAACAAATTTCTGCGTCTGAACATTCATCTCAGACACGCCGTCGGCATCGCACCGACTCTCCGCTAATCTTCTCGGCTCTAATGCACACAGGGTCATAAAGTCTGATTTGATTCCCCGTTCTGCTGAGATCCACTAATTCCTAATTTTCCTCTTCCTGTCCATGCCGGGACGTTTCTTTACTTTAATCCAGATTCCCTCCAACGTGCCGCACAAACGTCCACAGAGGGCTTTTCTAAAGGCAAGTCTGACGGTAGATTCTTCAGACGGAGGGAGAAGCAGGGACAGGTGGTAACAGGTCCGCTCCTTCTGCATTCTCCTCCCAAACAAACGAGGCGAACAGATCTTCCTTCACTCTAGAGGAACAACCTCTGATGCTCTCCATGACCTACATGATCCTCTAGAACACCAGCGTCAGAGTCAGCCACCTGATTCAGGTGTTTTGGACTTGGGACACGTCCATAAGTTCTGTCCTGGAGGACTGGAGAAGGACGCTCAGACTGAGACTAAGCAGTCATGATGGTGCTGCCATCCATGTAACCACATCCCTGAGCTAATGTTCCTCTCCCTCCACCTTCTCATGGTAACCATAAGCATCCCATAATGGCTCCCTATCCTGCTGCCAGCCTTCCATGTTCTGGCTGATGCTTCATGTTCCTGTGGGTCCTTCAGCAACCAGCAACAAACCAGGCAGGTCAGGTTCAGATGCTTGTCTGAACTGTTTCTCCACCTCTGCGTGGGCGAATCACCCACGGAGAACTTGAGCTCTGGTGCTTAACCCGCTACATCAGTCCAGCCCTCAGAGCGGCTGTCCTGCAACATTTAGATGCTTCAACACACCTGGATCAGAAGCTAAACTCCCTGATCAGCAGGGATGTGGGACTGATGATGCCTGGTGATGAGATGTTTGTTTGGCTCAGCTGTGTTGGAGCAGGGATGCATCTAAAAAGGAGGATAGTAGCTCTGAGAGCTGTGGGGATGTGGACCCATGGATCAGCTGATGTTGGAGGATGAGCATTAGAATCTGGGTTTATTTGACTTAACTTTGGGCTCTGGAAGCGAATCCCAAAGAGCAGCTGGACTCCAGTGGAGTCCAGAAGTGGAAGCATTTAATCTGTTGAGGAGAAACCAGCAGGTCCTGGGGCACCTGGACACGCCGATGTAGGAAGCCTGAGGAGCTGCAGCTGTCACTTTGGTCCTGGACGAGGTTTCCAAAGATCTTAATCGTCCATGTGGGCGATGATCATGCAGAAATGTTTATGGGAAGAACAATATATCCATAGTTAATCTGAAATATAGAAATCCTCTCACAGGACACTTTATTAGGAACACCCCGGTGGAACCCCTTTTACATCTGCCTGAAGAGTTCGGGGAGCTGCTGGAAGCATTCCTCAGGTCCATGCTGACGTGAAAGCTTCATGCTTCATGCTTCATGTGTATCTTCTGTTCCACTGCAGCGTGAAGGTGCTCTGCTGGATCCAGATCTGGTAGCTGGAGCTAACAGGAGAACAGCGAAGCCACCAGTTTTTTTTTACATCAGAACACAATTTTTATCAAGCGAAGAATGTATAAATCAGGTTTACCTAAATAATATAAGTTACTTTAAATCAGAAAAGCAAGACAAGGGAAAACAAAGGACTATTTTACTTCTTTTACTGTAAACTGACTTTTGGTTGTGTGTGAAACCCCCAGTAGATGTGCAGGTTCTGGCACCAACAACCCAGTCCTCTTCCTGATATTAAGATGCTGTAACGTGATCGGAGCTCAAACCAATTCACACCAGAGTCACATTCATCCAATCACACTCACTAACAGAGAGGTAGGCAACTTAGGGTTAAGTGCCTTGCCCGGGGGCACTTCAACATGATACAGAAGGAAGCTGGAATCAAACCCACAATCTGACATGTAAATTAAATGTTGATTAAATGATTCTTCAGCCTGGTTGTGTTTGGTTCTTAAAGGTTTTAGTTTTACATCCAGTATCCCACAGATAAGAAGTATTTCCAGGAGTCAGAACAAACAGGGTTCTTGTTTTTACTGAACCATGTTTGCAGCGCGGAGAGTCAGCTCAGACATGACTTCCTGTGTTTTTCTATTTTCATCCTTTCTCCCTCGCTGTCGTCACTCAAAGTAATGAGTCAGCACAGAAACGTCAATCAGTCTGCTTCCTGCGCTGCTCCCAGGGCACACAAACAGCGGGCCGGTCAGAGCCAGAATACACAATCACATGTGGGCTGAGCTGCACACGTTTCCCTGCAGAAAGGCAACAGAGCTGCATCCTCCAGCGGACCAGGTAGTCGCACCTGCATGCTCAGAATGGGCCATCATTACAGAGTGCTTCATCCACAATAAATGATCATCATCATGTCTCAGAAATAACCTCACAACGCGGCAGTACACCTGTCGTCCTAAAAGCAGAGCTAGAAATGAACCTGCCTGGTTTGTCTCCCAGGTGGAGAGCGTGGACGATGCTGACGCTGCAACAAGCTGCTGATGACTCTAAGATTGGTTGTCAGAGGTGGACCACGGCCATCAAACTGCAGGACGAAAACGAAAGTGAACAAGCAAACATACAGAGAAGAAATCCAAAGAAGTTAGATGAGAGAGAGGTTGACAAAGATGCTAATCTAGGCCTGAACAAAAACACGAGCTGACTGGGAGAGAGGAAGGAGCAGATAGAAAGATGGAGACATGATGACTAAATGTGAGACAAACAGAAAAAAACCAGAAGAGACGGGAACAAAACCAGGACTGCAAGACAAGACAGGAAATGATAACACTGAGCAAATACTGAGGATTTAGATAAAAAGCTACGCATCAAATCTACACACCATGACTGCAGTTAGCTTAAGAGTGAATTAACTAAATATTGCTCCACTGCTCTCATGTTGGGATTTTCTTTAACTTTATAAAAACTCTGAATTGTACAAAGATAAAGTTCTCATTTCTTTTTCCATCAAGACTCACTAAGATAAAACCAGAGGAGACCACCGAACCAGAGCCATGAATGAAAGTACCAGCCGGTCTGAGCTCTGGTGCTGTCTGCTCGCTCACACCAGCTTCAAGGGTTATTTGTGGGAATTCATGTCCAACTTTATGTTTCTATGGCTGCTTAAAGCTGCTGGATCCAGCTGAAAAGAAGGATTAGATGAGGAGGATGGATTTCTCCTTCAGTAAGGACTGAGCTGAAAGGAGAGCTGGATCTCTGCGGCTTTTTATTTGGACCAGGAAGCTCCATCTTTAATGAAATGTCAGAATTAGTCTCCTTTAAACAGGAATACAAACATGACAATGATGATATCAACTAACGATTTATTACTGGTTGTGACTGATGTCGTGTTTTCATGATCCCTCACGTCTAAGAAAAAGGTTGAAGATGTGACATTTTGAGAAGCTTCTGTGTTGGAGAGCTTCATTCCTGCAGAGGCTGGGATCCTGAAAGGTTTGCTCAGGTTTCCTCTCCAGACCTCATCTGTGTGCAGCTGCCATCAGCGGACTTTCTGCAGACTTTACATGCATGTTGCACAGCAACCAAACCTGGAACAGAATCAACATGTTTGACTGAGATCCTGAAATGTTAATAGAGTCTCGGAGGCATACTTAAACCGTTCCTATCACTCTCCCACTCACGCTGCCTCGCATTAATCATGGCAGATATGCAAGTGGTTCTGGATATGTGCCTGGTCATTGAGTGGTTTCTCAGCAACATATGAAATCAAGGCAACTTGGTAAAACTGTCATGTTTGGTTTTTGTATTCATACCCAAATGTAAGCAGAACCAGAAGACAGGTGGAGTGAAGAGTTTTTGATGATAAAACAGACAAACTCACAGGTAGGTCTTGCACAGGGAGAACAGGTCATGGAGGACTGGCAGAAAGACGGATATGGCAAAGACCATCACCAGGAGAGGAATCCAGAGGTGAACATTGAGAAACCAGGAGCATAAATACTGAGGGAGGGGTGCAAGATCACAGAGGAACCAGAGGAGCTAATCAGAGGAAATGTGGAGCAGCCGAGGCAGAAAGAAAGCCAGGAAGCTGAGGGAGGGAGAATAATTAACATAGAGGAAGCTGGACTAAGTCCCAAACTGCAACCCAAAGGAAAACGATAAACAGAGATTTGAGAGAAATAAATCCAAAATGACAGAACCCAAGAATAAACAAAAAACTAAACTAAACACAGAAGCATTAACTAATGCAACAAGACTTTGGAATGGCAACACCTGCGTAGCAGAAACAGAGAAATGCTGAAAACCAAAACACCTGGAGAACATGACAGAAACAACTTTGGGTCAAATCACTAAATAAAAAAGCTGAATCTACAGTGCTGCGCCGTTTAAGTAAAGCCTTATAGCTAATTTTTTCCGTAAAACCTTCTGAAAAACCCATTTAGGCTAAAGATGAGAACTCATACTTCAGTTTTGTAAAACCTACCTGTGGTGTCCCCCAAGGCCCAGTTCTTGTTCCACTTTTATTTTCTATTTACAGGAATGGAAACTGTTGAATCAAATTTCTCTGGGTGATTCTGTTACCTGTTAAAAAATATTTCATCAATATCATGAAGCTTTTGCTTTGAAGTCATCCAGCTTTTGATGTCATCAAGACATGACTGCAGTCGAAGTAATTGATTGATGTTGTCATCACTTTGTAGTACAACTGTTTTTAATATTTGCTTTTAGTTTCTATTTTTCTATGTTTTATTTTGTTTCAGTTTTCCTACATTTTATTCCAACAGTTTTTTTTTTTCACTCGCTTTCATTCTGTTTTTATTTTCCCATGTTTTAAACGTGTTTACCACTTTGCATTGTCTTTGTGCAGAAATGTGCTATACGAATAAACTTCTCTTGCTTTAAACATACAGTAACATAGTTGGGCCTCAGCCACCGACTGCTCTGGCTGGAATAAGTGAAACCTTTGGCTCCATGTCGTCTTCCTGCAGAGGACGGTAAGACCAGCTAACCAGAGGCAATGCATGCTGGGGGATCTAAGGATCTGCTCAACACAGCTCTGATGAGACGTGAAACGTGGATTCTGACTGGAACACCAGCGTCGACGCCTGTCTCTCACTTCACTGCTGATGGTCTGCTGATGGTCAGCTCAGCTGCGCCGGTGGAGAATCAGGACCTTCTGCAGGAGCTTCACACATCCAGAGGGTCAGACCCATGCAGAGCCCACTTTGATCTCCCACTGCTGCTCGTTTTTACTTTCCCTCTCTCTGTTGGTTAAAACTGCCGGCACTCCTGGTGTCACTGAGCCAAAGTCACTCAGTTTCACTCCCTCGTCATCCCCCACGGCGCCGCTGCTGCGACTCCTGCTGCCGCTGGTGCATTCCACTCTTTCACACTGGAGGAACTAGGGCAGGCAGCTCCTTAATTACTTCATTAATTTTAATCTGATCCAATTAATTACATTTTTCAAGCTCTCCCAGCTCTTCATCCGAGCAGGTTGGAAGTTCTTTTGGAAGCCAAGTGCCACTGTGGGAGACCTTGCCTGTCCTCTGTTACGTCAAAAACATCTTAGCCGCCCCTCCCTCCTAAATCAATTATTTCTCCCCGCTGACCAAATAAAGACCCCCTTCTCTGTTGTTATTCTGTAATTATGCAGCCTTGTGCGCGGTCCAGTTTTTAGCTTTGACAGCACTTAAGTAGCTCAAACTGCAGCTTGTTAGTTTAACCCCTCTCAACCCCCCCCCCCTCCCAACAGGCCAGGCGGTGCTGCTTCACTCTGCCTTTTGTCAAAACACACCGGGGAGGCGTGGGGGTTGCTTTGTGGGCAAAATATTTTCAGACGATCAGCACGAAATGAGTCCAATTATGTTGGTCAAAGGGATTCTTCCCACTGCCACAGCGCTGAGTGACGTCCTGTCATTCCCCTAATCAGCTCCCATTTAGTGGATATACGGGAAATATTTGCATTCATCAGTTCGGCCTCCAACACCCGCAGCATATTAATACCGGTCAGATGTGATTTGGGTTCCTGGTTATTAAACGGGCTGATGCGATGCTGAACTGTTTAGCTTGTGGTGCTGCAGGTAGACACTCCTTCATGTGTGCCGAGGCCAGATGTGAACATGCACTGCAGAAAAAGACACAAGCTTGTCTGGTCCTGTCTGACGTTAAATCCGATAAAACATTTCTGCTTCAGCTCAGTTAGGATTCATTTCTATTTGCTAGAGGACAAAATATGATGGCAAATATGTTTATTACTCTCCTCTGCATGGTTAGGACAGAACCGCTCCTCCACCAGGAGTCCACTGAGGTGGTTCATCTGATCAAACTGCTTCCTACATGTCGTGCTGGCAGGAGACCAGAAATCTCCTCCAGACGTTTCATTTCTCCTTAAAGTAGAGAAGGAGCTGGAAAGAGTCTTCCCTGTGACCTCCTCAACATCTCAGACAGGAGGACAAGTCACAGACAGATTCTCTTCTGCCACAGACAGGAAGCAAATTCTAGTGCATTTAATCTCTCCTCACTAATTCTTTTTAGATCATTTAAAGCTCAGCGGAGATAAATAAATGTGCTCCACTAAGAGAAATAAGTCTTCAGGTTTGATCAGGTTTGTCGCCTCTTTCTTTTAATTCCTGCAACAACGATCATCAACGGAGGAAGAAACTGATGACAGCAAAAACACATAATATGTAAAAAGTTCATTGAGAAGTGACTGTTGTCCAAAGACACAGAAGGTTCAGAGCCTGGATCCATAAACGTTACCAGAGTTGCTCCACCTGCATCTCTTTGCTTCTTAGATTGATGGAAATCTGCAGCTGACGATAAGAAAAACTATTTCAGTCAGTTAAATGTTTTCTTACGTCATATTTTCCTTTCAGGATGATTTAAATTTAGAACTTTTCTGTTTTATAAACCTTCTGGGAAACATTAAGATGAAACATAATCTTTTCCTTAAGATGATTAAGATGCAGCTGAATGTCCCTTTCTGACCTTTGTTAAAAAGTCAGAAATCAAATTCAATTCAAATTTAATTTGCTGTGAAAATGTTCTTTTAAAGCCTTGACTGAGTTTGGACATAAAGACGCTTTATCGACAGAGTCGGAGGACTGTTTGTTCAGATTCTGACATTTTTAAAGTGTTTCTGCACAAATGAAACCCAACATTGATCCACGTTTCTGAAAGCGTCGGTCCTGTCTGCTCTGTGCTGCTGTCTGACCGGACCAACCTGAAAACCAACGGATAAATACAATCATTAAGACAAAACAATTCTTTACAAACATCCAATAAATGACTTGTTTAAAGCCTCATCCATGCAGCGTTGAGGAGGACGTGAAAACCGAGTCGACGTGTCACTAATTTACCAAAAACTCACAAGTCCTGCAACAGACGTGTGGATTTACAGAAATGTGCAGCACATGCAGTCCTGTGGGAAAATAAGAATGATGCTGAAAGGTCCCCTGGTTCTGCCTGTTCCTGTAGGGCCATGCTGACCTACACAGAACCAGAGCAGATACTTTATGTTTGCCCTCATTAAAAGCTACGCCTGCTGGCAGTACCATTACTATTTCTCTTTACCTTAAACAAATTATGTTTGCTGAACAGTTAAATGTTCTAATTTTTGTCTTAGAACTGATTCACTGCCACTGGCGTCTCAAACACACCGTCCATCCTTTGTGGTGTGAAACATTCCTCTGTTGTTCAGATGCTTCTCCATGTGCGCACATTAATTAACTTTGTTGCACAGAAAGTTTTCACACAGGCAGGTTTACACCTGCAAGGTCATGCTGATGCTTAGGCCATTGTAACTTATCCGTTAGACGCCTGAGAGACAGTTTTGTGGTTCGAAGGGAGTAGAAAACTCCTTCGGGTTCTGTATCTGCTCATCCAATCAACCCTTCGTTCTTCAAGGACTCTGTCTCGTTGTTTTGGAACAGCTGTGTAGGAAACCCTTCTCTAGCTGTGGGAGCCTGTATATCAGCCAAAGTTCTGTCTGTTTAAAAACAGAACGATTCAGACCGGAGGAACTGTTTCCCATTCCTGCAGAGATCAATAAAGTGTTGTCTGAGCGATCCACTGATCTTTATTTAACTGCAGCTGCACAGTTAGTTATTTTCCATCATCCGTCCATCTGTGCGTCTGTCCGTCCGTCCATAATCTATAACCAGGTAATCACCATGAACGGGTCGCCAGTCCATCACAGGCCAACAGCTTTCTGGGCTGTGGGAGTACCTGCAGAAAACAGAAAACACAGCATCCGTCAGGAACAGCTGAACAGTGTTAACAGCTGTGCCACTGTGCAGCCCGAATCTGATCCAGATTCATTCCATTCTATTCAATTTTTATTATTATAGCGCAAATCCACATCATGTCATCTCAAGGTTCTTTATAAAGTCAGACTCCATCAGATCCTCCAGGTTGGTCAGAAAGTTTCCTCTCTAAGGAAACCCAGCAGGTTGCATCAAGTCTCTCCAAGCAGCATTCACTCCTCCTGAAAGAGCGTAGAGCCACAGTGGACAGTCGTCTGCATTGTTGATGGCTTTGCAGCAATCCCTCATACTGAGCATGCATGAAGCGACAGTGGAGAGGAAAACTCCCCTTTAACAGGGAGGAGAACCCAGGAACAAGTTGTTTCTGTTCATTGAAAAATAGACACTGCTTCAGTTGTTAATAAACTCTCTTTAAATTAACATGCATCTATATGGGGAAATGCAGAAGTTTTCACTGAGTTGTTAACTTTGAGGCAATCGCTCCTTTTAAGCAAGCAGGTGGTGACAGTAGAGGGGAACAAGCATATGTTAACAGGAAGAAACCTCAGACTCAGCATGAGTGGCCATGTCTCGTGGTCAGCTTGAGGTTTGGAGACAGAAAGCTGAAATAAACTAGCTTGATAAACTGGTCCCTAATTATTTCATCCGTCTTTTAATTCCCTCTGATGTTCTTTGGAAAAGGAAACCTCAACAGCAGATGCATATCTGTGCAGCAAAACACTGAACAATTGGAGTTAAACAGCAGCATTAGCATTTTGTTTTCCTCACTGTGGCATTCAGCTGTTGCTAGGAGCTTACAATGAGATTATTGTTAATAATTACAAATGTCTTCTCAATAATGGAGTACCGCAGATAACAATGCAAATGTAAGTATGGCACAGCAGAGCGATAAGAGCGGGTCGAGCCTGCCGAGGCGCTGTCATTTGTAAAACTGTTTGTGATAAACGAGCAGAAAACAGACAAGGGTCAGTCAGGCAAAATGGAATTTCATTAGCTGCAGCGTGAGAGGAGCAGAAGCCCAGCCAAAGGCCAGAATAACAACCCCAAACAGACAGAGAGAGAATATTTCATGGGACTGCCCTTGCTCTTATCAGTGGAGCCCATGCAGGCAGAAAAGCAAGACTCAATAAAGCAGAGAAACTGTCTCCTCAGACACACACCTGCTCGCTGTTAAAACAACATGCCAAATTGAAAAACGACTGCTCTTAAAAAAATAAGGTTGGAAATTGGTTTTCCTTAAGGGTCCCTGAGCACGTTTTTCACAGCCATCAGTCTTTCAATTTCTGTTTGGACTCCAGTCAGCGTGGAGTCCAAACAGAAACAGTAACCTCACGCTGTCACAAACAGAGGAGGCTCGCTGATTGGTCCGGTCAAAGACAAATGGATTCAAAACGAGAGAAAAACACAGAAGGAAGGAAGGAGAACCTTTTGGACCAGCCGCAGTTTTCCAGCTGACTGAAATTCTGCAGTCAATCAACCAGTTAATGTCCAAAGTCAGAGCAGCATGTAGGAAAGCAACAGAAACTGGAACACGACATAAAAGACAATAATAAAGCAGATGGGTTCTGAACAAAACAATGAAAATAAATAATGGTTTTCCACATAAAGGGACAGAAGAAGAGAACAAAATGGAGGCACAACAACAGGCATGCATGTGAATACAGCAGGCCAGGAGTCCTGGGTCTCTCCCAGTTTGATGGGAAACTCCAAAGAGAAACCTCCAGGAGACGTCCGACCAAAGCCTGAACATCTCTGCTGACGGAGCAGCTGAGCCTCTGCACTGGAGCTCACACCCAGAAACTCAAGAAACGCCCGTGGTGTGCTGCTCTTCCCAGCACGTGATTTGCTTTACTGGGGTTACAGCGTCTCTTGACTCGGACGTCTCTGAAAACTAAACCCAAACCTGCCTGCATGCGCCAGCAGCAGGTAATGAAAGCGTCAGCGTCCAGGTAGTTCTGGCATCCCTGCATTCCTTCACAAACTGTGACACGTTTTAATGATATTCAGGCAGTTATTGGGGGGAAATTGTTAAATAAATGCAGAGTGAGTGGGAGAGGGATTATGCATTTCAAATCATCCTCGGCGCGCCGTAATAAGTGTATCCGACACCTTGAGGAGGAAACTGATTGCTTCTGTTCATGTGGGTGATATTTTCCATGTCGACCTCAGCACAAGGAAATAATTACAGAAAGCTATCTTCCTCCACGCTGGCCTCGTTGAGAGTGTGTCCATATGCATTTCTGCCTGCGGCGTTCACACAAAACTTTGTCTGTTTACTCACTTTCATGGGTGTGAAACTGCTTCACAGGTTCCTGTCATGAGTGGCAGAACAATTAGAAAGCAGTTTAAGATGCTTCTACTGGGGTCTGCTGAATAATTGATTAAAACTTTGAGGACTTTGTCCAGTGTTCCTTTTATGTTTTGGTGATAAACACAGTAATTGATCAGACTCCTGTTGACTTGGTTTAAACAACTCTACCAGCATTTATTAAATTACAGCATCAAAACTGCGTCACATGCAAGAAACATCTGCTGAGATCCTTGAAGCTGAAAGATCAGAAGAAGCTTCGAGACTTCCAAGATGGTCCAGCAAGCTCTGAGAGCATCTCCTGCTGAGCTGGTTGAGGCCATGGCGGAGCTGCTCAGCACAGGTAGCACATGTGTGTGAGCGAATCTGCATTGACAACAAGGTGAAGACTTGCAGACGAGTGTGAAATTCCACAGGAGGAAACCAGATGTCCAGCAGCAGACTGGAGGTTATCTGGGGAAGGAGCAGTAATCAATTTTGTAACCTGAATTTGTCTCTAAAAGTAGTTTTAAGATGCTTTTAAGCGAGAAAGTACACCTCCAAACCTCATCTGTGCGGTGGTTTGATCAGGGCTATGAGCTGATTGTGAATCTGCTTCTGGAGTTGTCGGAGCAGCAGAGCTCCGCTGACAGGCTGGTCCTGCCTGGGAGCTGCAGGGGGATCAAAGCGAGCCCTTTAATTTTCCCTGGACATAAATAATCTGCATTGGCCTAAGACTGGCTTTTCATGTAAAACTAACTTGGTGGACTGTGAACTCTTTATTATTTTCCATTTCCCTTTTTTAAAGCTCTCCAGGAGACACGTTTGAGTGCAGTCTGCCAAAAAGCTCCCAGTGTCCTGCCTGTCATGTACCTGCAGACTGATAACCTTTATTTTATTATTCTAATAAATAATACATTGGTTAACTAAAATGTTGTAGATATCTGGGCTTGCCTGATAATCATTACAATAAAAGAAATGTGTGAAAAGTGTGTAAGTGTTTGGTGCTTTATACAAAAATCTAAAATATGTATCTAACCTTTTCCTACATATGGACCCAGTGCAACAGAAGGAGCATAACAACCGCATCAGATCCACACTTCACTGTCTTTTCCTTGATGAAGGCCACCAGTTCTACTTCATGTGTTTCGTTTGCTTGGATTTGAATGATTAGGAAGCAGAACCTGATGAGGTATAACTTCATCAACAACATCGTTTATCGTTTGTTCAGCGGACAGATGCTAAGATCTTCTCCCTCTGCCTCTGTCTGTTGACCTGTGGTTTCTCACTGCCTCCACCTGCTGGACCGGAGGTGTAATGCAGGCTTTTTTCACAACCGTCCTATACATCAATGGGCTGATTTACATAAATTGCTCCTAGCAAATAGAAATACGGCAAACTGGGTGGGGTGGGGGGGTTGGCCGTGTTTCCAGTGGTCATTAGGCGAGAGGCGGGGCACATCCTGGAAAGGTCGCCGGTCCAACGCAGGCAGCTCCACCATCAGAGGGGAAATCCATATTCCACCCGCTGGTTTTCCCTGTCAAAAGGACTCGTCCCACTAGTTGTTTTTCCAGGTACATCCAATTGAGAAGAGATCCTGGGAATGAGACAGAACCCAATAGAAGGACTATAAATCCTTTTTATAAGCTGAAGAGAGTTCACAGGAGGAGACATGTCCTGGACCCATTACGTCCTCTGATGCTGAAGAAAATGAACGAATGCTAAACGTCCTGCACTGGTGCGATACATGAGAGCGTTTCACGCTGCATTCAGTCATTCACACGCTGACAGTGGTGAGCTGCACCGTAGCCACGGCTTCCCTGTCAGACGCAGGGCAGCCTGACAAGCAGCGCTACCAGGACCACTGAGGCAGTCAGAGCAGGGATTCAAACCAGCAACCCACCGGCTACAGGATGAACTCCAAGCTAATGTGCCGCTGTCGCCTATGAATGCATGAACAGCTGAAGTGAAATCTGAACTCCTGAAACATTTTTTTGTCTCCATGTCCTAAATTCTTTCATTTCGTTTAAAAAATAAAGCTCCAAGCTATGATCACGGGTCACCTGCCTCTTCTCTGAGCAATATTAAAGCATTATAATTCACAATATGATCACAGCTAATTTTCAGTTCAGTTCTGCTTTACTGAGTCGTTCGGATTAAAGTCATCAATCACTGGGAACGTTTGCCGCGTGTCCGAGGACACGCAGGACGCCGCGTGTCATTCCTGGTCAACAGGCACCCAGCCTGGGCTTTAGGCTCAGCGTGTGTGTAATCTCTGGGTGGAGGGATGGATGTTCAGGCTGCTCTCAGTGTTCTGCCCAAAATCAGCAGAGTTCTGTCATCATAAAGCTCCATTCTCCAGAACTCTTCCTCCTGAGAACCTCTCAGTCAGCTTTGAACCCGGAGCCGAGAGTCATTCAGACTCTACAAAAGAACCGGGAAGGTTCTGTCACGCAGAGAGGAGGATAAAAAGACGGAGTTTTGCGTTTCGTTCTGTGGTGCTAAATTAGACGGAGCTGGTTGGTTAATTGTTTCAGTGAAACGGGCAGAGGAGGAGGAAGAGGAGGAGGAAGAGGAGGAGGAAGGGGTGCTTGATTCATGACAAGGAACCACAAGTTTGAAGGGTGTCGACAGATAAGAGTGCAAGGGTAATTAACAAAAGAGCGAGGGACGACGAGACAAAGGAGAAGGATGGGAGAGGGAGGGAGGCAGAGAAGTGCCAAGAAGAATAAATGTCATAAAAACTGTCCTCGGATGCTGTAATGACTTCAGAGAGAAAGGCAAAAACGAGGCGCTGGTGTGGGAGCATGGAGATAAAGGGAGGAAGTAAATGAGGGTAATAGTGGCAGAGAGGACGATGATTAGAGGCATAATTCCATTTTATTACATAAAGGTGCTGCAGTCCTGCATGGCAGCGGGCCTGAGGACACGGACAATTAACTTCCATTAAAATAAAAACCCAAAATAGAGAATTTGATGCTTCTCAAAGTCAACAAACGTCAACAGGGAACGGATGCCCATGAAGGTTCTAATAAAGCAAAAGAGGAATGGGATGAAGGACGATGGACGACGGTGAAGAGGCGTTTCAGGAGCTTCTGCTTTCAGACACAAAAAAAAAGCTGCAAACAAAAACACTGACATACGTTTGGTTTCACCTTTAACCTTTAACGAACATTCATCCCCCCCTAAAAGACTCACAGACTGGTTCTTCTGGGACCTCCTGGATGAGTCAATGAGAAGCTCTTGGAGCAATTCTGGCAGCTTGGCCACTCCCAGGAAGGTTCTCCACGGTTCCATGTGTTCTCCCTGTAGGGATAATGGTTCTCACTCTGGTTCTATGGAGTCCAAAAGCCTTTCCATGCTGAAAACTTGAATTCTTGAATTTCTTTAGATCAGGACATGATGTGTTGTTTTTTGTAGATCTTTTAGCCCATTTCATGTTCTAGTTAAGTGATTTCTTAGTTCTACGGGTCAGGCAGAAATCAGGTCTGGGTTTGGTTGATGCAGGTTAACTCAGGTTAATATTAACATTAAATAAACCCTTGTTGTGCTGGTGGTGTTTCAGTTATCTTAGCTTGTGTTGTGTCTGTGTTCACCTCCCACAGCTTTGGGAAGGCGTCTGTCTTCAATGCATTCATCTGTAAATGTATCTTTAGACATTTTTGTCTGCTATTTTCTCACCAGCTAAACTTCCCGATGATGTTGCAATAGTCAGGTCTTCCCAGTCATTGTCCTCCTTGTGTTTTTCTGCTTCGGTTTGTGTCTCTTTGTGACAGAACTACTACTTTGCGTCTCATCATGGTCTTTATGATACTTGCTGGTCCTGACTATGACGACAGGCCTTACCTGGGAGACTCACCTCAGTCTAATGGAGCTTTCTGAAGGAAAGCTTTTACAAAGTTCAGCATGAGTTGCTGTCTGTAGAACATCTGCATCCCCATGGCTTTACAGCAGTCGTGGTGCATGCTGGGAGAGGTTTATGCTGCAGTAATTTTGGACTTTTGGAGTTCTGGCTCTAAGTGAACTGACAGGTGGAGAAAAAGCCGTCTGGGTCTGTGTGCAGCGAGTGACAGGGTCATGTCCTCCCAGTACTCAGAGGAAAATGTGGCTGGAAGCTTCTGCAGCTCAGATTCTCTCCCTGGTGTCATCTGGCACTTTTTTACAGACTTTTTCAGCAGAAAATACAAACTTATCAACAATTGTTACCAAAATAACACAAGTAACAACTACAACGATGATGTCTGAACAATGACGAGAGGACAGAGGAGGAAAGGAGACGATTCAGAGATGGACTGGTAAGGTTCTGATAGACAGAACCCTGAACAGAACCTGGAAGCTCGTCTTGTTTTCTGTCCTCAGAGATGACTGATACCTCTCTCTACCAGCAGAGGATCCAGTGTCTTCCTGTTGGATCCTGACCTTTGACCCTGAATAAAAAGCGGGGGTGCACATTCCACAGCCGAGGTCAAACTCCCGCTGGTTTTTATCGCTCTGTATGAACCCAGACGACCTGGTAGCTTCCAGCTGAGCTGCTGGTTCTCACCACATGAACGGACCTCATTTCTCCAGGCTTCATCTGGATCAGTTTAGGTTTCTTTTTTCTTTGACGTAAAGCCTTTCGTTACCTCTGGCCTTCTCCTAGTCTGTCGCTCTGGTCCTTTGGGCCATCTTCCAATCAGCCGGCGCTCCTTCCTGATCCCACCAGTTTCTCCTCCAAATGTTTGGTTTTCAGCCACCAGGAGCTGCACAGACGAGGCCACAGGTGCCTGGAAACAAACGAGGCTGTTTTCTGCAGCAAAGTAGGGGGAGATGTTCTGATATTCTGTCTGGGAATGCTCTGAGAGAAGAGCCTGCCGGCTTCCTACCTCTATATGACAAGGCAAAGTTTATGATTAGTGAAACATCTTTGTTTTTAGGGCATGGTCAGTCACCAACTAGTAGTTTGCTCTAATGAAATATATCTTTTACTGTGGCCTGAATTGTACCTCTGATTTCTTCTCCTGAGCATCGTGAGGGTCCGGTCGGTCCCTTCACAATGCTGATTCCTCCGCTGAGAGACCAATAAAGGATTCTTCTGCTTTCCAGCAGCCCTCCTCAGGGAGTCAGGCGGACTACATTAACCCAGAGCTCCTTCTCCAACAGCACTCCTCCAGGTGTGGGTTTTCCATCAGTTGCTCTACTCTCACAGATGTTCCAGAAGAACGTCTAGAATCCAACATGGACGAAGGAAAACAGAACTGACACGTCTCAGAAACCCCAACATCACAAATAAAGATCGTTTTATCGATGAAAGAAGCAAACCTCCTCCTGTGGAGGCCATGAGACGTGCTGCTGATCAGATGCACTGATTGTCACCTTTTGAGCAGCTCTGCAGAACTTGGAGTATTCAGGCTGTGTTAACACAATACTGAGGCACACAGACATCAGCAACCACCTCAGAGCGGCAACTGTTGCTGCCCATTAGTCTGGGAAGGGTCAAAGGTCATCATCGTCTTTTGTCGAATGACAAAATGACCCCACAGATTTCTACTGCTGTCCTTTTTTGACACACTTTGATGTTTTTAGCATGATTTCTTGAGGTTAATCTGCGTAAATACAAAAAACTCTTTTCAAATGATTTCACTTATTAACAGCATAAACCAACCAGACTCTGTGAGAAAAGTAATCACCCCCTGAGCCCAACAGCTGGTTGTGCTGGTGAGGATGGGTCCAGCGCCACTGGGGAGGATCTTTGACCCACTAATTTCAGCCACATTGGAGGCTTTCATGGCTCAAACTGTTTAAGGTCTCGATTTAACATTTCAATAGGTTTTAGGTCCAGACTTTGACTAGGCCACTTCAAAACCTTCACTGAGTTGTTATTAATTTGTCTGATTGGTTTTGAGCCTTTCTGGGCCAGACTGCTGCTTGTCTGATTTGGATCATTGTTCTGCTAAAAAACCCAAGTGAGCTTTAGCTTAAGTTTCTTTGTATTAACTTATAATACTAATAAAAAAACAGGAACAGAGAAAAAAAAATCTAATATTATCGCTGGAAGCATAAAAAGAAATAACTGTTAAAATGACTAAACATGCTAAAACATGATAGCAGTGAAAAAGTAATCTTTGACCTTTGTGTTTGTGTTTCTGTCCTGATTTAAAGGAACCAACCGTTTCTGAACAGCTCAGGTTTTCAGGTAGTTGTTCCAGATCTGAGGAGGATAGAAACTAAACGCTGCCTGACCTTGTTTGGTTCTGGTTCTGGTTCTGAGTCAGCTGGTCTCTAAAGACCTACCAGACCAGCAACGCAGGAATACCTTTCAGCGAAAGTCTATTTCGAGCTTTATGGACCAAAAGCACAACTTTAAAATCTATTCTTTAATAGACAGTTAAGATCTGGTCCAGATGTGATCCAAGTTCCTGGTGCTGGTCAGGACTCTGGATGAGCTGCAGAATGAGGTAGAATGACCCACCGAGGCTTCACATCGGCCACTGCAGCCGCTCTGACGGTTTTAGAAGCAGCAAGAGAGGTTCTGGGACCAGCTGCAGAGGTTCTGGGACCAGCAGGAGAGGTTATGGGACCAGCAGGAGAGGTTTGGGACCAATCGGAGTGGTTCTGGACTAGCAGGAGTGATTTTGGGACCAGTAGGAGAGGTTCTGGGACCAGCGAGAGGTTCTGGGACCAGCTGGAGAGGTTCTGGGACCAACGAGAGGTTCTGGGACCAGCAGGAGAGGTTTGGGACCAATCAGAGTGGTTCTGGACTAGCAGGAGTGATTTTGGGACCAGAAGGAGAGGTTCTGGGACCAGCGAGAGGTTCTGGGACCAGCAGGAGAGGTTCTGGGACCAGCAGAAGAGGTTCTGGGACCAGCGGGAGAGGTTCTGGGACCAGCTGGAGAGGTTCTGGGACCAGCTGGAGAGGTTCTGGGACCAGCAGGAGAGGTTTGGGACCAGCTGGAGAGGTTCTGGGACCAGCAGGAGAGGTTCTGGGACCAGCAGGAGAGGGTTTGGGACCAATCAGAGCGGTTCTGGACTAGCAGGAGTGATTCTGGGGCCAGCAGGAGTGATTTTGGGACCAGCGAGAGGTTCTGGGACCAGCGAGAGGTTCTTGGACCAGCTGGAGAGGTTCTGGGACCAGCTGGAGAGGTTCTGGGACCAGCGGGAGTGATTTTGGGACCAGTGAGAGGTTCTGGGACCAGCAGGAGGTTCTGGGACCAGCAGGAGGTTCTGAGACCAGCAGGAGGTTCTGGGACCAGTTCCTCTGCTAACATTGCCATAAAATGAGACAACCAGGGGTTCTTTCCTAATAATCTCACATCAGCACTTTGGACCCTGATAAATTCTGGCCTCCACCAGTGATGAGGTCTGAGGGGAGGCCATCCTAAACTGGGAGGAAGTGCTTAAAAGTGCAAAGTGGCAAATTTACTCCAAAAGCCATCAAGATAATGATTCTTTTCTCATGCGCTCATGAAAATGGATTTAAAGTATTTCCTTTAACACTCTCCGGCTTTTTATCAAATATTCCGTGTCGCCAGCATAAAGCGGGCTGTAATGGTCCCCCGGGGAAAAGGAGGACATGATAACATTTCTTTTATCTGAATTTAATCTACAGACGCAGTAACAAAGGCTCACAGAAAAGAGCACACTTCAGTTTCCTCACCTGTTCCCCTCCGCCGCAGAATAATGAGACTACAGGGACAACGAGCAGAGAGACCAGAACCTCCATGAATGGAAAGTTGTTCCCTGATCGGACAAATCGGGCTCTTTATTGGTACAAGCAGATGGTTGGTTAATGGCATGAATACAGATGATCCCAGGCTGTCTTTGTCACAGGATCACAGAAAAAGTTTTGGACAGAAGTGAAGACTGAGACACCAGAAATGTGTTTCAGTGCTTTGGACCCGTTTACACCTCATCCTGCTAATGAGCACAAACTGGGCTGGAATAAAGCTGCCGGTCTTTTGTTCCATTAAGGCTAAAACACATTTTCCGTGGCTCGTTGAAACACCGTAGCTCCTGAAATCACAGAACCTCTGTGTCCAACAGTAAAAATGTTGCATCATTTGCATTATGGGCTGCAATGCAACATAAAACCATCCAGATATCTGACATGAAAAACACCAAAACTGTTTTTTTCTGCAAATATGGAAGAAAGTCAGCGTTTTTCTTCTTTTTTCATCCTTTTCTCCTGTCTTTGCTTTTGAAATGGAGACTTTAGTGCTTTAAAAGAACTTACCATAGAAAAGCCACTCTGGTCCAAAACACTAAAATATAAAACACAAAAAACTGCCTCATGGGTGATGTTTTCTCTGCCGTCTGGAAGAAAAAATGGATTCTGTGTTGAGGAAACAAATGCCAGATCTGCAGATGTTTTGGTAAAATGTTCTGGACTCATTGGGGTTTGCTTTAATTTCTTTGATGCACTTTCTAACCACCAAAGAATCAAGAGTCTGCTCCGTCAGCCCAGTCCTGTTCAAACAGTTTCTGTTGCCATGAACCTTTCGTGTTACGCAGTAAAGACACAACCTGCCATGTTGTGCGCGCAGCAACAGCCGTGCAGCTCCACACACGTCTGCTGAACACCGGAGCTCACGCACTCCGTGCCTGTGTGCACATTTCTGTGTGAGGTCAGAGGAAGAATGGGTGCTGGGAGGATTTGGGGGTACTGGCATACCTAACACAATGAAAAGCCACTTTGTCTTTTGTTTGCATGGCATGACAGGAGACAAAGCTGGCCACAAGTGGGGCTTAACATTCCTTTTTGGCTGAAGGAGAGGAAGGCAGCTGGCACGACGGAAAGGCCACACCGTGGATCTGTGGACGCCACTAAAAGGGCCAGATTGGGTTTCTGAGGCCACAAGGAATGCATGGGAACTGGACTGAGAACAGAGTGGGGGTGCACCAGGGCCGTTGGCTGCGCTTTGATTACACACTGTGTGTGAGGGAGGGCTGGCTCATTGCTAATTAAACACTTTTCACTGACCAGAAATTAGAATGCAGCAAAAGAACAATGATTAAAACATTTGATGCAGACAAAGAAGGCATCCGTCAAACGGGAGTCTGCTGCTGGGCTCGATACCCAACTTCCCCCCCGAAGAACAACCACAGAGGAACAACCGTGAGCTAACGAACTCACAGGGTTGTTGCTGCGCCTCAGCACATCCAACTGTCGTCTTTGCTGCTCAGGAATTTTAACTGGAATCTGAAAAGTATCTCTAATTTGAAGAAAAGTTGTGATGGTTTCAAAGAAATTACTCCTAAAATTACTCTGTATTTTTCCCCTTTCAACTGAATCTTCTAATTAATTGGAGAGTATGATGCAACATGTTAAGTAGAAAAGAAAAGAAGTACATAAATTGAATCTATTTAGGAAGACTTGACCCTAATTAAGTTAAATAATAATGGTCTTTGGTCTGAATATTAAAAGTACATTCAAAGATCTGGGATGAGTCTTATTTTGATGTTAAATTAGAGCTCATTAATAAGTTCAAATAATTATTTCTCAATGCAAAAGATGTAAGTCTTGACATCCACAGAATATTATGGATTTTGTGGAGGCTGGCTGGGTCTTCTGGGTCTTCTCATGTTGAGCTTTCATTGGCAAAACCAGCTGCCACTCAACAAAATCCTCTTTGAGACTAACCCCCGAGCCAGAACCACATTATCTACCCCAGCCACCATGTGACCCTGATGTTCCCAAACCAGACAAACTTCTCTCATCTAGTCCAACAGGACCGGTGACAGGGGGCGGTCCTGGCCGAGTCCAACCCGCACTGCGATCTAACTCAAGTTTGTGCCGAGAAGGCAGACCCAGTTCTGTGTCTGGGTCTACAAAGACCAGGTCGTCCTAAAAAATATCAAGGTACCCGATTATCTAAGAGCCCCCCACACACCATGCAGTCAAACACACTCAGCAATGACCCACTGGGGC
Organism: Fundulus diaphanus; assembly: GCA_037039145.1. NCBI lineage: Eukaryota > Metazoa > Chordata > Actinopteri > Cyprinodontiformes > Fundulidae > Fundulus > Fundulus diaphanus. The sequence continues at coordinate 1,486,750 of CM073126.1, forward strand.
TTAGAGAAGACAGAGCAGAGACACAGAAAGTGCAGAAGCTCACATTGACCCAGGAGTACTTTCTATGTTAGATGGTAATAGAGGATGATCTGCCTCCCCTGATGATGTCACAGCTAACAGAACGCCAGACCAGGTGTACCTACTATGAAGAGAACAATGACAGAACAAAAAGTTAAAAGCTGAAATACAATAAAACAACAAACAATGCAGATTGGAGAGCAGTAGGAGAACTCAGCAGAGTGAGAAAATTAGACCCTGATGTCCTCCAGCAGCCTAGGCCTATAGCAGCATAACTATAGAGGTAGCTCAGGGTAACATGAGCCACTCTGACTAGAAGCTTTGTCACAAAGGAATTTTTTAAGATTAGTCTTAAAAGTAGACGGGGTGTCTGCCTCACGGACCAAACTGGGAGTTGGTTCCACAGGAGAGGAGCCTGATAGCTAAAGGATCTGCCTCCCATTCTACTTTTAGAGACTCTAGGAACCACCAGCAGACCACCCAGCTTCATCTCAGGAAGGTTGTCCACACCCTTCTAGGTAAACTGTCCCCATTTGACCCTGAAGTCCCCCAGGAGCAGAAGAGAGTCTGCAGATGGCCCCTCCGCCAGGACACCATCCAGAGACTACAGGGCTGAGACCACTGTCCGGTTCATTAATACAATGTGCTGAGAGTACATTATTATACTGATGTGTGCATAATGGAGGATAATCCAATCTAAGAGCAAAGAGAAATCAAAGTTCCCAGCTTGGTTCTGAGTGTTTTAGGGAGGTTGTTTGTGTCGTGGCTCCTTTTCAGCCCCAGCCTCAGATTAATGGACCTCAGCTTTTGTATTAAGACGAGGAATTCTGCTCCCATTCCTCAACGGCTGACACGCGCAGTTACAAACAATCACACTCAGCCGCCTGGTTTACACCACTCATGAAACTCCTCCCACACAGCCTTCTAATCTCATTTTCTTGTCTTTCTATTTATCTGGCTGCAGAGAGAAACCGAGGAGAGACTCAGAAATTAAGATGTAAAAGAAGGTGAGAGGCAGCGAGAAGGAAAAAGAGAACAACAGCTTCCTGTTGACTTTCTGTGGTCCTGGAAGGAGGCGAAGAAAACAAATTAGGGGGAGAACCGAGGAGGATAAAAGAGGGACCTCATGTTGATTAGCCCCGGCAGACATGAATACCAATGAACAGAGCGAGGAGCAGCATTGCACATGTAAATCTTTGAGAAACCCTCTGGAACCTTCTGCCTTCTTAAGCGAGCTACAGTTGGATGCCAACTCTTTGTTCTCCACTCTCCCTGCATCCACCCCTCTGTGCCGGGTGGAAACAGAAACTAACCGTGAAACTGCAGCACGCTGACAGCTGAGAGAAAAGAAACTGAAGACGATTAACATCTTGAATTAGTCTGGTTTGTGTTCTTTGAACAGTACAGGAGGCCAGAGCTGCTCTGCAGTGAAGACCCAGCTCACTGCTCACTGTCTCGGTGGAAGCAGCAGAGAAGAGCTCATGTTGATCAGCTCAGCCCGGTACAAATACAAATGGAAGATTATTGGCTTAGCTAGAGGCACATAAACCTCTCTGAGACAGCGCCAGCATGGCTGAACTGGTGAAGAAGTAGCACAGAGACAAGAAAAACACGAGCTAAACTGGCATCATAAGGAGGGAACACATGTACAGGTATTTATCAGAACAAATGGCTGCAGGTTTGTGTAAAAACTCAATATTTATTTCATATATATATATATATATATATATATATATATATATATATATATATATATATATATATATATATATATATCAATATGATAAATATATGTTATTAACATTGAATATGTATGATTGGATTGACTATATGTTCCCATACATGAGTTGAATTGTATCTATTTATGTATTAATATGTAAAGTGCCTTTAAAAAACGTTTGTGGTGAATCTGCGGCATATAAATGAACTGGACAGTAAGCAGAAAATTCACATTTCAACACACAAAACTAAACCCAATCCATGACACAACCAGGATACTTCAAATTGTTTTCTGCAGTTCTGCTCTTGCATTAAGTGCCTACCTGTATAAAGTAATACTTAGAGTGTAAAACTTACCGTATATTTAACCGCAACATGCTACACTTTACTTTATAATCAGCATTATGTCGTCAGAGTGGCTCATTTACAAGCTTTGTGCTCCAGAACACAACACAGAAGTCCACTTTCTAGATTGATGCAGCACTGTTGTTTCTTTTCAAGCTCTGCTTTATAATATCTCACATTTAAAAGCAGCAAATCATTAAAACTGTATGAGCAGGGTGGGCTAATCGAGACAGAAAAAAGAGCTGAAAGAGACAGAAGATTAAACTCAGGGAACGAAGCAACAAATCAAGTCCGAGATGCACTGAGTGAATGGCCGAGCTGTGCAGGTATAATTAGCTTCCATTGATTGCAGAGCACTCCACCACTCCTCCAAATGGCTCCAGCTACAATCCATCTTTTCCTCTGACTCATATGCTGAAATATTTTAGAAAGCTTCTTGTGTTTCCTGTTTGTGTTCGCTGTGCATCATCATTTCCTTCCTGATATGTGGATGCGGTAAAGGATCTGTGCATCTTTTAGCTCCGCGCAGCAACACATTAGGTCATCTCAGAATGTCATCATCAGCAGCGCTCAGGTCAAAACTTTATCCAACTTTTTCATGCTATAGGACTTGTTACAGTTTCTGACTGGCTCTGCATTGTTGTTGTCTGCTGAATTAGAGACATGTTCCTCTCATGACATAGTGGATTATTCTGAATATCTTTATCAAACTCCAAAGGAAAAACAACTGAAACAGAAATACTGAAGATAGAAGCAAAACGGGGACGGCATGAGCGGGTTTCAGAACAGATGATACTGATCATGACAGAAGGTGGGCAGATTAACAAAAAATATTTTAATCCCACATTTGTTTTTTCTCCATAATTTTAAACAGTTTTTTATGAAAATTGTTTCTTGGATTGATTTTGAATAAGAAAACACGGAAAAAATAAAATGTGTCACTAATTAGAGATTAAATTATACATTATATCTGCAGTAGGAGACTTTAGCTGCTCACAAAACAAAGCATAAAAGAAAAAAATAGAATTAATATAATTGACAATAAATTAAACATTTATGTTTTTCTAACTCTGTCATCCACCTAAACAATATATTATTTCTCTTTATCCGCCCAAGGAAACAGTTCCTGTAAAGTGGAGGTCCCCATCCCTGGTCCTCAGGACCATCTGTCCTGTAAGGTTTAGGAGTTTCCCTGTTGCTGTAAACCTGCCATGAATTAATAGATGATCAACAGGCTTCTGCAGCCACACTGAAGATGTAATGCAATCCTTGGAATCAGCTGTGCTGAACTAGGTGCGCATCTAAAACATGCAGCATACTTGGCCCTAAGGACCAGAGCTAGGGACCGGGGCGGATGATGGGGGATGGGGACCAGAAGGTGTGGCCTGGCCAGCCAGACTAACTTCTACCTGTCTTCCATACGGCTGAAGTTAGTCTGGAGCTGCTCCCATAGGGGGCTTTTTCTGGGGCGGGGATAACAGGGGTAAACCAATCAGGGGTAAACATGGTGAGCTGCTGTCATGTGGAGACTACGATCAATGATTCTTTTTAAAACAGAGAAAGAGCACTAGTAAACGAACGCTCCGTAGCGGCGGCCATCTTGTTTGTTTTGGCTGAGGGATTCTATATACAGTGTTGGGCAAGCTACTTGTCCAGTGTAGTGAGCTAAGCTATCAGTTACTCAACAATAAATTAAGCTTCACTACACAAAAGCTACCACCTATAGAAATATAGCAAGCTAAGTTACACAAATGTGTTAAAAGTAGCTTAACTACATCAGAAGCTACTTAACGTTGTACCAACCTAATGTCAGATCAATTCAAAATGAGTCTGATACACTGGTTAAAACATTTATTAAAGATCAGCCAATGACCTAACACAGTGTAGACATTGCTTTATGAGCAGCATAATAAAATACAATCTGAAGTAATTACTGCTAGAAATAAAACGTGCGGTGGCGTTAATAACGTTTGGTGGCGTTTTTTGCATATTATATTATCAGGAGGTTGTCTTTTATGTGCTCAGCCACTAGATTTAAAGGTGTTTTACCCAATAAGAACACTGCAGCACCAGACACAACCAGGAGGTCCCTGATCGTTGGGGAAAGGCAGAAAAAAGATGCACCATAAGCTTTTTCATATTTCTTTTGTCATTTTAAACATGAAACTACCAAAGCACAAGCCAAGTAGTAGAACTAAATGTTGAAAAGAAATTAAAAGCTAAATAAAATAAACCAGGTCACTTAATAAAGCTGCATTTTCTGTATGCTTTGTATTTATATTCACATGATAATATTGTCAGAATTAATAACATTTCTGTTAAAGATTTCATTTATCTTCTGCACCAAGGGCATAAGTAGGGAGAACAAGCAGAGTGAGTTTTGTGTAATATCAGACTTTATTATTGAACTAAGCAGGATTTAGACAGGATCAGAAAGGAAAGTGCATCTTCTTTCTGCCTTTCCCCAACGATCAGGGACCTCCTGGTTGTGTCTGGTGCTGCAGTGTTCTTATTGGGTAAAACACCTTTAAATCTAGTGGCTGAGCACATAAAAGACAACCTCCTGATAATATAATATGCAAAAAAACGCCACCAAACGTTATTAACGCCACCGCACGTATTTTACGCGAGCGCGCGTTCTGGCTGGAAACGCGCGCTCGCGTAAAATACTGGTTGGAACTGCGCGTTATTGTACGGACGATAATTGGCCTCATCGGCTTGCCATAACAGACAGGAGAGGCAGAGTAGAAGCTCGCGCACGAACATGTCCAACCAACAACTCTGATTGATTGTTCACTCTGAATGTTGTTTCAAAATAGCAAACCTGGTTTCATTTCTTAGTTATGTCCTGGATTTTGTAGCGTTGCTACTTGATCAAAAAAATAACGTCACTACAGGAAAGTTACTTGATTCATAAAGCAGCGACGCTACGGTCAAGCTACTGGAAAATGTAGTTTAACTAATAGCTTCGCTACATGTAGCGGCGCTACTGCCCATCACTGTCTATATATTCTACATATAAAGCCTCCAGACTCAGTTCACTGTGTAGCAAAGCAAAACTGAGTCTGGCTGGCCAGGCTACAGGGGGGACTGAAGACCAGGGCTGGTGACCGGGGGCTGGGGACCAAGAACCAGGGCTGGTGACCAGACCTGTAAAGGATATCAGACTTGGCAGTATGCTAAGGCGTGATCCCTAGAGGCCCGTTTACACTACACCTAAAAACCGAGACCAGTCCGAGCTTGGATCAGTTAACCGAGATAAGACGGCCGTTTACACACAAGAGTTATCTCGGTTCCTTGGTTGCTCCTCGCCTCCTAGTGGCGATCTGCGGTACTACCGCTCTCTGGAATTGAAGGCGGGACTGAGCAAATCAAAATGGCAGCACCCGTGACGTTCAGGATGTTATGGTTAGACAGAGTCGGCTTTTGGGACGTGGATAAGACAAACAAACGTCTAATAAGGATTTACAGACACAGGAAACAACAACAGACACTTAGGTTCACGCTGCTAAGCAGAATCATCTCTGGAAACCGTGTGGCACGGTAAGGAAGCTGGTATTATTATGAATGTCTGAAATTTGTCTGAATGGAGTGTGAATCGGGACGTGCAGTCAGACACGCCGGAAAACCCGCGGACAGTCAACTGACTGTAAGGAGATGACGCGGTCTGCTCATGCGCTCTTTATCAGAAAACCGGGATAAAAAAAAAACCAGGCCGAGACCTGCTCAGGAGCTGGTCTGCAGTTAGCGCGGTCCGGTTATGTTTAGCGCGGTCCGGTTCAGTCTGCTGACCGTTTACACACAAGAGTTATCTCGGTTACCGAGCTCGGACTGGTCTCGGCTCGGTTAAAAAAGTGTCGTGTAAACAGGCCTATTATGTTAGCTGGAAACTCCCACCTTGTGCATGCACACCTGGTTCTGCATGTGCAGCATGTATGCAGGCATGCATCTATTAACTCTAATTAAAAGGCTAAATGACCAGACAAGATTATGTTCCCATGTCCCACCGGGTTTGGGATTAATTACTCCTTCAAATATACGTCGACAAAGACTGAACAAAAGCTTTCAACATAAAAATAAATGTTCCTCATGCCGCACACTGTAACACTGCATTGTTAGAAATCTCACCTCATCTGCTGCGTTGGTCACTCATGCTCCCTGTGGGAGTGGACTCCAGCCCCAGAGCGACTCCGGATCTAAACAAGCAAACAGAAACTAGTCGATGACGGGATTATTCTTCAGTCTGAGGGATGCCTTCATCTACTGCTAGTATTTCACAGATTTTTAGTTAATGAAATACTGATATATGTATACTCTGCTACAAAAGAAGTTCAGACTTGGAACTAATAACCTGAAAAGTGTGAACTTGAGTTTTGGAGAAGATGGGACTTACACAGCACTATTTAGTACTCTTTTACTTTATTCTCTGTACTTGGAGACCCCAATAAGGGTCCAAACAAGCAGCTCTGAGCCCTCCTCTTCTGTTGCTTCTAGTAAAAAATGAGCCTGACCCGATTCAGGAAGAGCAACATGTTTAATATTTCACAAGGCTTTGCTCTTCTGGTCCTTTGTAAAAGAGAATGGTGCCTTTAGGCGGAGTTCATTTACAGCAGAAAGTCAGATTCATTTAAGGATTACAGCAGAACTGGATGCATGTATTTAAGAAGTGTGTGTTTGTGCTTTTAAGCAGGAAGCTTGTGTTATTTGAACAGTGATCATTTACAGCAGTGCTTCTGTGTTTATCTGTGTAAACATCATTATCTCAACACACGCTCTAAGAACTGGGACGTTTCTGTAAAAGGACTCACTGAACAGAACCACAACGCTGTTTTTCATCTGCTCTGAACAAACAGCAGGAAAACTTAAAAGCTACTTCAAAAGCTGATTCAGCACCAAGAGGAAAAAATGGATTTGTGCTTCAAACGAGGAGAAGCAAGAGCGAAGTCACATCATGGGTACAGACGGGCCGCCAGATGATTCCCAGCAGCCAGCAGGGCTAATTGGGGTCCAACAGAACATGCGCAGCTGGCCAACTCACTGCCTGCAATATGAGCCGCGGCCGGCCTGCAAATCAACTCCACCTCAGAGAGTCGAGGTCTCCGACAGATCATACTGACGTCAGTTCATGTGACGTTATTCTTTTCCTTTATTCTGATCCCTTCTCTTGGTACTTTTTCAATTATCGCAACTAATTTGTAAAAATGTTAAATTATATTTATGTATTTGTCCCCCAGACTTTCTGCGGGAACTCTGTCAGCATCATTTAGGTTTCGGGTCAAAGCCGTCCAGGTCTCCTTAAAGCTCCCCTCTGTCACTTCCATAGCTTCACTTTTAAGGCTAGATCTGCAGGAAATGACACCTTCAACATGTTCTACGCTTTAGAAAACAGAAACATGATCATCAGCCTAAAGTGATTTATTTCACTCAGGAAAACAGAAATGCAAACTATTTCACTGTAGTTTTCACTGCTGGAGATATACAGCTCACACAGTTATTTCTGGTGATGCTTCACAAGTATTTCCTTAAATATTTGAATGTCCAAAAGGAAAATTCTGTAAGTTGTGTGAGTTCTAATTTGCAACCTGTAAGCAGTGGTTAATCACTGCTAATGAAACATTTTCACTCAGACTTTTATTTATTCTCTTCTGGCAGCAGAAGAACGGTTTGGTTTGTAAATTGATGCTCAAGTAAAGGCTTGTTATTTTTTTATTCAGAGAAGTTCTGAAATAAATGGCCTTTCACATCAAGTTTGTATTTTGTGTCCAATGTTACTTACATAAAAAAGAAAGGCTTATAAATAAAGTTTTCCATGTTGCATTAGAAGTTTGCATCACAGTTTTCTGAGAGTTTGCCAGGAGCTCAGAGCCAACCCACTGCTGATGAAGACGAGTGGTTCTTAGGAGGAAGACCTAAATGCAGGCAAAAGTGGCTTGGTGAGTAAAGTCCATTTAAGAAAAAAGGAAAACGTACAGACTTGGAAAGAATATTGCAGACACAGGTGTGGACATGTACGGCATGCAGGCGTGGCACAGCAATACTATAATCCAGCAAGGACTAAATGGAGTTTAAATAGCAGGAAAACAGGTGGCAAGCATGGCTGTGATGACAAGGCAACAGGTGAAGTGAAAACCAAGAAGTGAACCTGTATGGCAAAACCCAAAGAGCAAAAAACAACAGAATATGGCAAGACTATAGAACTTAATGAATGACAAGAAAGAGATGAATATAAATGAACACCGCTGAAACCTCATTAACCAACAGCAGCCTCAAGAACATTTCAGGAGAAAAAGAAGACCATAGCAAATCAAGCTGGAAGGGTCATACGGTCTTCTCCAAACCATCTGAAGTCCACCGTCCTGCAGAAAGACAGATTATTCCCAGGAGGAGAACATCTCAGCTGCTGCCTGTCTTCCCAGGAGTGGACGTCCCAGCAGGTTCAGCCGGACATCAGGGCGGGAAGCTCAGAGAAACGACCAGAGCTCCACCTCAGACTCTACAGGCCTCAGTTAGAACATCATGGCAGATTAGTTAGAAAAGACTAAAATACGGTCGTTTAGGAATGGTTGAAGTCTTTCGTCTCTAAACTGAAAATAACAGCATGAGTTAGAAAAGCTGCATCTGACCGAAGCACAAAGCTCCTGGAGGAAGGTCCTCTGGACAGATGAGACCAAAGCAGAACTTTATGCTACGGTGAGGTGGGAAGAAAAAACAAGCTTACTTAAAGATGAAGGACCTTCCTTCCTTAAGAGAACTTAAGAGACTAGACCCAGACTAGTGTGAAGAAACTGCTGCTTGGTAATTGAGTCTGATCCATTGAAACATCTGCAATACAACACCAGCAGGACCAGACAACTCAGAAAGGCTTAAGCCCAACAGCTTCCTGGCACATGTTATTTCTGGGCATGTCTGCTGCAGGATGACTGCATTCCTCACCGAGCCTCGTGAAAATGTGACAATTACACTAATACACCGATATAAATGCTCTGCAGTTAGAGCGCAGATGTCCAGACAGGCTGAAGAAAAGAATGAGAGGAGGATGAACTGAATGTGTTGAAGGAAGGACGGAGCAGGAGAAAAATGCAGCAGTAGTCACACAATCAGTTCGGTATTGAAAGAAGAACTTCATCTGGGTTTTTGTCTCAGTACTATGGGATCATTACATCCTGTAAACCCAGACGATGGTTCCTGCTTTACACACTGATTCATGCTGCAGCACCAAACTCTTACCAAGATTCAACAGATGGGTTTAAATTCTTACTAAATGTCCATCCTGGTGGTCCAAAGCTGCAGGAGAACAAATGTGGTGAAGAACCCGGGTCTCTGCTGGTGACACACCCAGTGATGTTTTAATGCCTCCTGAAGCCTCCTGGGGCTTTAGCTGATGATGAGATGATGGAGTTGACTGGACGGCAGCTTGTTGGTGAACCAGGAAGCAGCTCCAGCTCCTCTTTATCACAAAAGTTCAACAACCGCAGCCGTCATCCGTGGATTAATCAGCATGTTGCTCATTTTAGGTTAGTCCAGAATTCACTGTAACCCTGCTTCATGAAATGGAAAATAAATTAGTTGTTGTCATGCCTCAGAGTCTTTTAAAAGCTAAACAGACACAATGAATCCAAAGACTGCATGTCAGTTAACAATGACGCACTTTAAGAAACTAGAAAGAGGGAAACACCCTTTCCTCTAAAAGTAAAATCCTCAGCAGCAGTTTTATAATCTGACGGACCACGAAACAGATGCGTAGCATGATAATCAACCTTCTATCTATGCACTAATCTAACCATCGCAGTCCACAGGTAAAATGGTCCGTTTCCAGTGGAGCATGGATCTCTGTGTGTCAGTGTTGTAGTCAAGTCACTATGCCTCGAGTCCGAGTCCAGGTTCGAGTCACCAGTGTTCAAGTCCGAGTCATTAAAAAAAAATCCGAGTCGAGTCACTATTGATCCAAGTTCGTTGTAGGAACATGCCGTGACGTGTGATGTATGACATGAAGCAGTAACGTTTCATTGCACTAATAACTCTTTCGCTGTAGTTACCCTTGGTTTTACTCTGTAAAACGACCGCTTTTTCCAAGTCTAAGACGTCTCCTAACCATGGTTTTTAAACATTGATGTTATGGAACGTGCAACAGCGACTCGAGGTACGCTGATAGGAGCATATGAAGGATGTTAAAGCCGCAAGCGGCGTCGATCGGCCCTCGCAGCCAAGTGCGCTGCGGCCTATTGGCCACCGCCGCGGCTCCGGCCGCCCGCCACCGCAGATGCTGTCACGCATTTTCCTCGCCCGTCCACCGGGCGATTCCCACAAACGCGTTCGGCAGCGTTCCCTCATGACTCACAACAAATCTGGTGCAGATCGGTCGATGTAGCGAGGAGATACAGCCGTTGGATAATGATAATGCATTTGGCCACCGGACCGGACTAAATTGTTCGGCGGGCCGGAAAATTTATACCGATTCCTGGACGGTGACTACAAACAGAAAAAAACGGCCACTGACGCCATGAACGCCGAGCAGGAGAAAAACATCGACTTACCTTTCTATCAACTCGGCTCGTTTTCCAGGCTTTCTAAGCCCTCGACACTCAAGCCATCGTTTGAGCTGAACGTTGGTATGTTGTTCCACAGTTCTACCAGTAAAATGGGCGCCTGGACATCCTCTTGTGATAGTTTAACAGCTGAAAAGTCGGTCCTATCGTTGTATCTGTTGCATGTGTAATGGCTGGTTGCTACGTGCGCTCAACCTTAGCGGCAAGGAGCGTTGCTCATGAGATGGTGACGTCATGTGCGCGGTACGCCATTTAGATATTAAAATCATACACCAAATAATATTTTAATGACATATTAAAATTATAGCCTAATGATATAAAAAAAAGTCGAGTCTTTTTCTCAATTTCCAAGTCAGAATGATCTGAATGTAGGAGTCTGAGTCCAAGTTCGAGTCATCAGTGCTCAAGTCCAAGTCAAGTCACGAGTCTCTAAATTTAGCTAATGACTCGGACTCGAGTTCGAGTCTCGGACTCGAGTACTACAACACTGCTGTGTGTTCACATTTACGGTGCTAGCACTGCAGCACAGCTAGCTGATGCAGGAGGTGAGAAAGGTAGCATCTTCAAACTTTAGTTAGGATGTTTAGGAGCATTTACACATTTCTGTCTTGTGGCAAACAGGCACATATTTACCCACTGATTAGCAAACCCCAGCCCTGACAGGGTTTCTTTAGTTTTCAGCATGGCTGTGGCTTTGAACCGAGCTTTAAGTTTGGTGACTAAAGAGCCACCATTCTGGTCATGAGTCATGTGTTGTCAGGGTTTTTACCTCTGCTGACGCATAAAGAAGCATGTCTTACAGAAGTGGATGAAATAAGTAAAACAACAGGACACCTTAAAAGGCTTTTAATTCAGCTCAGCTCCAGGAGGGATTCCCCCTGAATAAAACCCTGAATTTAAGTGGCTGGAGCCCACTTAAATTCAGGGGGGGGGGGGGTAAGCATTTTACGGAAGGTGCTATGAAGGATAACTTATTTTCACATTTCTCAACTCACACAGATGGAATCACAAGCAAAGGTGCACCCGGAGGTCTGACATCTGCAACAGTCACCAATAAAGTCTATAATGAATGTGTGATATTCTGCTGCTCAGTTAAAGCATACACATTATGAACTGCAAAAATTAATTCACTGGATAATTTTTTCCCCAGATGTATCCATGAAAACGTAGGCAAAAAAAAAGAACTATGCATTTCTGCATTACACATTCCTTTCCATTCCTTTCCACATTCCATTTTAAATATAGATCTATCAGTCTATAAATCAATAGTTCCATTGAACTGAAATTACAAAAAACAAAACAAAGAATGAAGGCAGTTCTAAATCAAATCCACATGAGCCAAGTTCAAAGTGTCATGAAGCCACTTCTACTAATTTCAAGGCCCATGGTCTTAAAGGTATACTATGCAACCGGGGTTGATTTTCCAGCGAGGCGCCCCCCAGAGGGCGAAAGTAAAAGTGCACTGTCGTAAATCAGCTGTTCCCTGGTTTCTCCGTCAAGCCAGGCGCGGTTGTTTTGAGCTTAGACAGGTGAACGCAACGAATACAAAAGTCGAAAACACGGCAGTACAAACAATGACTAACACAGTGAAAGTATGAACATGCACACAGAGAGAGAGAAACCATTCCAATGCAGTGTTTCCCCTATGAATTTGCTTACCGGACGACCGACGGAGCGGGAGGGAGACAAGCTTTGCGTCCCCGAGCGGCGAGGCGGGCGGCAGACAAGCTTTGCGCGCATATCGAGTTAGTTTTTTTTTTTTTTTTGGAATGTTTGCGAGGCGGTAGCGTGAGGGAAACCCTACAATGTTATTTACAGTCGCATCAGCAGAAACGCGAGGTCCGCGTCAGCCTTGCAGCCTTCTCTTTCTCTTTTAGCTCTCGCCATTCGGAAAAAGCTTGCCCGATGTTCACCCGTGTACGACTCCTCTTTCTGTCCAGAGCCCTTTTCCTCTTTCTTGCCTGCTCCAACATGGGCTTTCGCTGTTTTATCGCCGGTTCCGCCATGATAACTGCACAGATATCTCCACTGCGCTAGCACCGAGCATGCCTTTCACTGGGGGCGTGTAGCAGTTCTCGCCGTAAAGCAAGACCGACTCTCGCGATGCACGAGACTTCTGAGTCTGTGGGCGCGGGCCGAGGGCTCCTGCAGTTGCAAGTGCGGTATTTCCCCCACAGACCACCAGGGCGGCCGAGAAAACCTTTGTTCAACCTGAAATGACTCATTTAATCATCCAAAACGATATGGAACATATTAATTAACTGAAAAATGTTGCATAGTATGCCTTTAATATGGACATTAAACATAACCTATATATTTTTATAAAATTATAAAACAAATAATCCTTAAAAACATAAAGAATTGATAAGCTTTAGACTCAAGAATTCAAAGTTCTTATTACTGTTAATGTTTCCATCTGTAACATATATTAGGCCTGGCCTCAACAAACTGTATAAACTTATCTTTAATCTGAAAATATGTTAGTACCTTCAAAAACTCTATATATTGACCAGCCATGCACAGGGTCTCTGCTTATATATTTTAAATATTTAATCATATTTAATATCAAATTGTCAGGTAAAGTGTGAAATTTAAAAAGTCATCAGGCCTGAACTTGTAGTCGACTGGAGGAGAACAAAAAACAGCTTCTCTCCATGTAGAAAGCAGTAGTAGCAAAGTCTGGCCTCTGCTCATCTTATCCAACTTATTGATGACTTCTCTTTCTGCAGCTAAATCATCAGCAACAGGCGCCTGTGCATCATTAGGATCACCGCTAGATGCGCTAATGCTAGCCTGCGGAGTCCGACCTTTTTTGCTCTCATCTGAAACACCAACGTTCACTTGAATGTACAAGCGTCGTTTTATTAAGGAAATATTTTTTAATCAACACTTGCAGAGTTCAGTTCCTGTTGCTTGATCATTTTTTCTAACTCAATATATAATACACTAGTTGACTGTATATTAAAATTGGATATGTTTTGTGGGGAAAATATAACAGTCATATGTAAAATGATATCAACTTTTAGGGGGTGCTATGACTTTTCCAGAGGGAGCTATAGCACCCCCTACTGCCCCCTGGTGCCGCCACTGAGTGAAAGAGACCAGAAAATGAAGCTGAGGAAGAAGACAGGGTGCACAATGAGGTTTTATTTAGCAGGAAATAAGTGGAGACAGATTAAATGTTTGGTAACCACAGTTGGTTGAACGTCATGGTTCTAAAAGCAGCTGGAGAACTTTGGAGCAGAACATTATAATCATGAGGGAACTCGTGATGATTAAGATAATGAACTGTTTTTAGTTTCCAAATCACATCTTCACTGGGATGAGACGACTTCCTCACACAGTGTTTTCAGTACCTAAGGTCAAAAATTCTGAAAATACATAACATTAAAGAAATAAAATGACCATTCAAGACATCTTCATGACGAAAACCTGCACTTCTACAAAATCATAGGCTTACAGTACGCCCATGCTGTTTCACAGAAGAAGACAATACTCTTATAACCAGGACATCAAATCTAGTTGTGCTTTTGATCCTTGTGTCTGTGAGCACCGAGTCACAAACCTCATTTCCAGAGGAAATGAGGCTGTAACCATCACGATCACCATCAACGATCACTTTAACCATAATTGTTTTCTACCACCATGTTTTAACCGCAGCCCAAAAAGCAATTTATCATAAAAACTAAATTTAAGTGAGAATAGAGTATAAGGAATAATGTGTTTTTTACAAAGATGTGATTTTTCTCAGTTCCCAATTGGCTCCTCATGACATCCACAACCTAACAGATATGAAGCTTTAAGACCAACCGCCATCATCTGAACTTTTTCACGTTTCCTGTCTGGATTAAGAATTGCTGTCTTGATGCCAAAGAGAGCCCAACAGATTTACTTTGACAAGTGTAGCTTTATTAGATTTTGTGCTGGGACTATTTAACATTCAGTGGACACAGATCCAAGCACCTGTAGGTGTTTGGATCTTTGCACTTGAGTATGTAAGGTTTATCCTTCAGAAAAATCCTATGAGGAGCCAAAGACTCCACGAAGCAGCCGTCAGGAGCAAGCCATCGCCAGCACCCAGCCCCGGACACCGGGGACCAGCAACGCACCAACGGGTGGAGGCACCAGCCAACGGAAGAGATCAGAATGAGGGGGGGGGGGGGGGGTCCACACAAAGTGGAGACCTGAGATACACAGTCACATTCATACGTTCCCGCCCTAGTGCCCCACATGCAAACACTCTTACCCATAAAAATAAGGGACGCCACACTCACACTCACCACACACATCCTATACTCCCAGGTCCAGGCACCAGCACCGCAGAGGGGTATCCTGCCCCCAGACCCGGGGGGTGAACCCCAGCATCAGGAACCCAAACCCAGTGTACGCGGTCCGTACTCTGGCCCCAACCCCGCACCCCACACCCTATCCCCGACGACCCACGAGTCCATCCACCTGGAGATGGGGCAACAGGATCCAAACGGGCCAGCCAACCAGAGCCCACCCCACAAACGCAGAGGCGCTTCCTTCCCCACACCCTGCCCTCCATACTTAAGCCCCATACCCCATTCCCAGCAGGAGCAGAGGTTCCAGCCCCAGCCGACACCCAGGACCCAACGCCCATCCCCAGCCCTGACCTGGGCTAGGTGGCCTGCTCCTCCTGCTGGCCTCTAAGGAGTCTCTAAAAGTAGAACAGTAAACCTGATAATTCAGCGCTTATTAAACATAAAATGAATCATCAAAAGCATGGTGATGGCAGGTAAGAGCCCAGGGTGAGCTGGAGGCAAACAGAGCAGCAAACAGGCCGCTCACAGCAACAGATGGCAGAGAGTATGGACTGGATGCAGAGACTTTGTCCGTGAAGCTGAATGCTGGGGTTAGAATCTGTGAGACAAGCAAGGGCCAAACACAGAGAGGGCTGCAGCAAAAGGCAGAGAAGTCCAAAGGGCTAGGAAGGAATTGAAGCCAAAAAACACTCAGAGGTCGTGTCCAGAATTAGACAGCCGACAAGATGTCCAAGCGTGGAAAGGTGAGACAGGAGAATCCATAAACAGGGTCTGGTTCAGAGAACAGGCGAAGCAACCAGAGACGGTGGCCAGCAACTCACACTTTGGCAATTGAGGATGTGGTGGAAAGTAGCTGTGAGTCACAGGTGAAACCCGTGCAGGTAATTAGGATCAGCGCAGGAGTAGTTGTTCCCACTAATTAGCAGAGGGGAACGGAACAGGCAGTGAAAAGCAGCCAGCCAGGCCCAAAAAACTAAATAACTCGGGGGGGCACCAAAAGCAGAGCTGATGCCTAACACAGGCTGCTGGAGGACATTAGAATCCATTTCTCTCACTCTGCTGCGGTCTCCTACTACTCTCCAATCATGCATCTGCTATTATTGATGCTATTGTGTTTGAATTCTCTCTTCGTTTTTTTCCCTTTTCATAAAAAGTATTCATGGTCCTGGTTCTGTTCCGGTTCTAATAAGGGTAACTTCTGGGTATCAGGGAATCTTTTCTCTCCGCCATCACCAGCTCGTCTGTGCATGCGCAGGATGGAGGACGAACTGACCAGAGGATTTCTTGCAGTCTTTTGGTTTCATTGCACTTTTCTTCCCCAACATTTTAAATCTGAAGCATTCAAAATTGTTAAATGAATCTGACTCTAGTCTCTAGGGTTAATTATTCGCTCTGTGTGAGAGCTGACTGATGATCAGAGGTTTGCTGGGAATAAAGCGAACGAGGAACAAGGAAACAAAGAGGAAATGAGAAGGGAGGGAGGCTGGAAGTGAAGTGGGAGTGAAACCAAAGAAATGAGATAAAGAGAAAAGACAAGAGTGCAAGTCTTTCTGCATTGATCCCCGCACAGAGAGCACAATGATCTGTGATTTCTCATATGTACGGTCATCACTTCCTCCATCAGATATCGTATCTTCTCTGAAAGCCAAATAACGTGTCACGTTTTGGAGATACGGCCTTCCAGTCAGCTGTGAATGAGTCAGAAAGATGAAAAAGGGAAGTGAGGAGAGGAAATGAAAAACTGAGGGAGGAAGCTGGAGCAGAGGATCCAGCAGAAGGAAGAAAAATGAAGCAGAAGAATAAACAAAACAATAAAGGAGCAGACGACAAAGAAGTAAAGAGTGAGAAATATGAACCTGCTGAGACGCTGGAATAAAGCTGCCAGGAAACAAAAGTGAAGAGATCAGTTAAAGAAATCTCTGCAGAAACTCAGATCTCATTTGACTTCATAAGTTTGTGCAGCTTGTGAATATTCCTCCATGATTGTTGAAAGGTGGGAGTTCCTGAGTGTTGCTCCTAAACACCACATGCGTGGGAATTTACCGGATCGCTGTTGATTGTGTTTTAATCACAAGCTCTGTGGCCACACTGATCCCACGGGGAACCGAAGGGTGAGGATCCAGCAGGATGTGAGTAGAAACCAGCAGACTTCACACTGAAAGGAGAATAAATGTGTTTTTGGTCAGAGTGATGTTTAACCTGACAACAGCCAGCTGTATATCGCTCCGCCTAGCTCCACTCACATACATCTGGGACACCGCCATAGGGATTGCCTTTACAGAAGGCTGGGCCTTATCAAAAATTCTTGCATATGATTGGATAAGCCACTTGTCTGTCATCTTTATTGATGTGCTATTTCAACCACTCACACCGAAGCTAACCCGTGACGCTAATGATAGCGACGCAGGAAAAAAAAAAAAAATAATAATAATAATGTGTATGCGGCTCTAGTGGCACGCGTTTTATTGACAGTGAGCTGACAGGAAGAGGGGGGAAGACAGGCGGCAAAGCGCCGCGGGTCGGAGTCGATTCCGGGCCGACCGTGTTGAGGACTAAAGGCCTCCTAACATAGTTAGCGCTAACCGCTAACCGCTCCGGGGCGCGTCCGCGTCTGCACGTCCGCTGGTCCCGGAAAACAAAACTTGCCAAATCCGGTCGGGAGAAGGGCGAAAACATCGTTTCCACCAACAAAAGCCTTCAGAGGCGTTCTCTGATGTTCTTTTAATGAAACAATATTAGGTAGATTGGACAACACGGAAGAGATAGCAGCATCGACTAGCCGCCATTGCTATCAAAACAGTCTCACGTCATGGTCGCGTCTCCACTACGTCACATATATGAAACTCCAGCCCTGCGTCCTGATTGGCCAGACCATAAATTTGGTTGGAGAAATCACTCTCTACCGGCGGTGTCCCAGATGTATGTGAGTGGAGCTAGGCGGAACCACATACAGCTGGCTGTTGTCAGGTTAAGTGATGTTAGGATGCCGGTTGCTGATATTCCTCTGATCCAGATGTGTTAAAACATCATAACGTTAGAAAAGCTACAACAGCTCTCTTTCTTTGAAGCCTGAAGACCTTCTCTGAGTCTGCGGAGACATCAGTCTTCTTCTATGGTCTGTTGGAGCAGCAGCTGGTCTGTAGCTGGGAGGAAGCAGGTAGATCATCTCACCAGGAGGGTCAGGTCTGTCCTGGGACGCCTCCTGGACCCAGAGCAGGTGGTGGGATACTGAAGGACTCTGACAGAATACCATCACCGTTAGACAAGGCTCAATTTCTTCAACCTTTTGTTTAAATCTATCTATTCATTTATAACTGACCTAACTTTACAGTTCCTATGTTCTCTTGATCAGTTTTACTGATATTTATAGATATTTCTTCACGCTCCATTTGCACGTCAATTTGCTGCTAAAATCACCTGAACTCCTCCACTGAAAGATAATTCAACAATTGTTCCATAGAACTCCTTTCTTGTCATATCCTTGGTGTTAGGTCATGTTTTTCTCTTGTGATCATATTTTCAGCAATTCCTTGCTGGTTAGTACATTTTAACAGGTCTTCCCATATTGACTTTTTATTTTTGCCATGGCGGTTCATGTCTCTGTGTTCATATTTCTTTGTTATGTGTTTTTACAACACATTCTCACTTCCTACTCGTCTTATATTGACGCTTGGTCAGGTTCCCTCAGTCACCAGTTGACCCCCGTTCTCGCCATAATTTGATGAGAAGGGGGTCCTCGTAGAATATTATAGCAACGCAGCCTGCATTAAACATTTAAGCAAAACAATGGCGTTCACATGCATTTTAAAGACAATTCTAGTGAGAAGTATGTATATTATGTTCATAATCGTGGGCCAGGTAAGATGGGCAATCTTTCATTCATTAGTTTAGGCAAAAATTTTAATGCGTTGTGTCTCAGAAAGACGTGTTTCCTTCCTACGTCACTGATGTGCTCTGAGATTCCAGTCCACAACAAACAACTTTTAAGGAAAACACCTGCAGTTATGTGCAATTTCATGACATCTCTGGTGGAACCCGTGCATGGTATATTTATAATCTTCGTTCAGGGAAGGGAGAAAACATTTCCTTTATCGGTTTGCCGAGGATTTTTCAGGACATTCTCAGAAAGACGTCAGACAGCCATGTCTATGCTCTTTGCCATTGTCTTTTTTTTTTTTTTTTTTTTTTTTTTTTTTTTTTTTTTTTTCCAGTGTCCTGTCTAGCACTATGGCACTAGGAATTGATATCTCAATGCCAGATGGAGCTCGACAGATTTTGCTTTTACAAGTGGAGCAAACAGCTTTCGCCATAGTGCTCCACTTGATTTATGCTTGTAAATAGCTTTATTATGATTCCTGCAAGGAGAATTTCAAATTATATGGACATGACAATGGGAGAGTAAAGGAAGAACAAAAAGTGAAAGAAAAGAAAAAAAAAAAGAGTAGAGGTGAAAGTAAGAGGAGATAAAAGGAAGAGAATGATAAAATGTCTTCTGTCTGCTCCATCACCTGGAAAGAGACACAAAAAGAACTGCACAACCAACAGACATAAAGCAACAGATACACTCGAATAACACCTAGGTGCCATTGCTAAATCATATATATTATTATGTAAGCTGACATGTGTAATGTGATATTTGAAAAAAGAACGTGACACAACATAAATAAATAAATAAATTATAAGATTACTGTATATAAGTGAACATTTAATACCTGGGACCCAGCACCAGTGGGAGATGTGAAAGTGCACTAGTTTAGGTGAAGATTATCCAGAAATAGCTTGATAGTGATTGTGGAGAACCAAAGACCCACCTTCCCCGAGCACAGAGGCAGGCGTCAGGGGACCCGTAGCCCCGGACTCCCAAAGGGGTCCCTAAAGCAGGTCGCCCAGGAGGGGCCGACACAGGATATCTGCAACCCCCCCCCCCAAGGAAGGAGCAGAGACGACCCCGAGGAAATCCCCCAGCCACCGCTATGCCGACGCCCCCAAGAGCCGCGGAGACGAGCCCGTGGGCTCCGCCGGCAGCCAGCCCCGCTGAAGTGGTCCCGGCCATGGGCCCTGAGGGCCAGAGGCCCCAGGGGCGCCCCGCCCCCGTGACGAGGGCCCCGGCCGCCCCCCGGGGGGCCAGGCCCCGCGAAGAGGCCGCCAGGAGCGGGCCGGCGCACGCCCGGGAACCCGCCCCAAACCCGAAGCCAACTAACGCGCCAGGGGGCCAAGGCGCCCGCCAACGAAGTGGAGGAGGGCAGGACGTGGGGGGATGGGCTCCGCACCTATCGGAGACTTGAGATGTTCTTGGGAGAGGGAGCGGACCACACCCATACCTGAAAAAAAAAAAAAAAAAAAAAAAAAAAAAAAAAAAAAAAACTCATTCACACCATCCCTCCCTTGTGCCCCACTCGCCACACACAAAAAAAAAAAAAAAAAAAAAAGACGCTGTACACACATTCCCACATAACACTCACATCCAACACTGACCAAAGGGGGGGGGGTCACCCCAAATCGACTATACGACTGCTTGTGCCCGACCCCCGGCCCCGGCCCCCGACCAGACGCCCCCCGGACCGGGCCCCCCCAAGAGGGCGGGCCAACACGACCCGCACGAGCCACCCGGCCAGAGCCCCCCCCTCCCCCTAAATACCTAATAAACCTACTCCCTCCCCCCACCTTACCCTTGCCATCCCTGCCCCCCGTCCCCTGGGGGGTGCGGAGGCATCAGCCCCAGACCTGGTAGGCCGCTGACCGCACACCGCAGCCCCCCGCCAAGACCCCGGACACAGTGGCCCGCACCTCCTCCAGGCCCCAGACTCCTTGCCTCCATCGGAGAACGGGGGTGTGCAGAAGACCCCGACCCTCCCTACGCCTGCTCAAATGTTGTGTTGTTGCATGTTGTTCTCAAGTGCGTTTAAAAACTGGGAGCGCCGAAGGGGATGCACGGCAAAGCCCACCCCCCTTTCGGAAGGTAGCTGTTGCCAGCGCACCCCCTCCGTGTGACTGCCCAGAGCCCTCAATGTCTAAGTGGGAGAGGAGGTGAAGGGAGCCGTCCGAGGTGAGGCCCACACAACATAAGCCCCCTCCCAGACGTCTTCCCCCCACCATGCCTATATGAGTGTGTGATGTGAAAAATGTTTGAAGTGAAAGTGTCTAAGATGCAAAATAAAATTGGGGAGAGGGGCGTCACCAGAAAGTGGCAACCTCCAGTAACGCCCCCTCCCTCATGACCTACATGTGTGGCGGCGTGATGGAGCAGGCAGAGGGAGGAGTCCGGGGATGGGGAGCAAATGACTGGGAAGCCAACCCAGGGAGCCAGCTCCCCTACTGACTCCAATAGGCACCCCCGCTCCCCGAAAGCCCCACCTAGAGAAGGGGGCCTCGCCAGCGGCACCACCGTAGCCCGGGGGCCAGGGAGAGGCCGCAGGGCCCGCCAGCCAACCACCCACCAGGACCAACACCTAAGCCCCCCCCAGCCCACCCACCAAGCCTACTTAAACTAAATAAATAAATAAATAAATAAATACATAAATAATAATAATAATAATAATAATAATAAGAGGGGGGGACCCTGGCCAGCCGGCCCGCACGAGCCACCCCAACCCCACCCCCCAGGTGAAACCCGCACCGGAAGACGACACGGACCAGGACCGGGACAGGGGGCCGGACACAAGCCCACCAGAACGTCAACCCCCCCCAACCCCCCCCCCCCACCCGTGGATTTAATCCCTCCCCAACATTAACGTTCAAACAACTCACCATACATTCGACAGTAGACATCCAGGCTGGGTAGATCCCTACTCCCCCTCCTTTCCCCCTCCCCCCACTGGCAGAGTGCCTTTCCAATAAAGGAGAAGAGCATCTGCCCAGAGGTGTTAATGACCATGCCCCCCTACCAGCTCAACGGGCCCCGAGGCCCCCCAGCGCACCAGAGGCCCCGTGCAGGGGCGGACACCCGGGCGCGCGCCGGCCCACACCAAAAGCGGCACACCCCCCGGAACCGGAACCCCCGAGGCCCCGCCGGGGCCCGCGCCCGAGGGCGGCGCGCCCCAGGGACCCCAGACCCCCAGACCCACCCCGGCCCCACCCAGCGGCAGCACAGCCACCAGGTCAGTAACCCACGTCCGTCAACACGCAGCTCCCAAAGAGCGCCGCAAGCGGCCGCTGTAGGCCACCCGTAGGCCTCCCAAACTCCTCCCAGATGGGGGCAACAGACCCCGGAGCCGGATCCACCAGGCGCCCCACTCCAAGTGCCCCCAGGGCCCCAGGAACCCCTCCATCCAGCCACTGCGCCCTGCAGGAAGCAACCCACCGCCCCCTATTCCACTAAGTGATGGTGTTGATCAGAGGAGCCCAAAAAGACCAATCAGATGTGGAAGCAGATGCTGTCTCTAGATTAATATGATCCAACAAAAGGTCTCTATACTGATTGATACTGAGATTTTGTTTACTTTTCCAATTCATGAGGATAGTTTTCTTTGCGATGCATAAAGCAGTAAAAACCATGTAAACTATTTCTTTTTTCAGAGGACTTTCCTCAAAATTACCGAGCAGGCAAACTGATGGGGAAGGTGTAATCTTACAGCTCAAGCACCTTGATAAGTCCTTACATATCTGTGTCCAGAACCTCTGGACTGGTGTGCATAACCATAACGCATGAAAATAATTATCAGGATGATTGCCTATGCAGTGTGGGCAGATATTAGATTGTGCCAGACCCATCTTGAATAATCTTTGTCCTGTGTAGTGTACTCTGTGAAGGATTTTGTATTGTATTAGTTGTAAGTTGGTGTTTCTAGTCAATTTGAAAGTTCTTAGACATGTCTGAGCCCAGACATTTTGTTCAAAGGTGCCTGATAAATCTTTTTCCCACTTCATTATAGGAAGAGATATCGAATCATCTATTTTAGTCAGTGTCCTGTATGATTTAGACAGTAGTTTGGGGGGGGTTAAATCTAAGAACTCTATTATATTAGTTGGGACTTGTAAACCACCATTAATATGCTTATATTTATTTTTAATTATAGATTTAAGTTGCTCATATTCCAAGAATTTATTTTTACTAATGCCATATTGCATATTTAGTTTAGCAAAGTTGATGAACTCGGTTCCGTCAAGTAGATGTTCCAGATATTTAATACCTTTATTCTTCCAGTATGTAAAGTTTATCATTTTATTATTTTGTAGGATATCAGGGTTATTCCAGATAGGTGTACGACTGCATGGGATAAGGGATGACTTTGTCATTTTGAGGAACTCCCACCATGCTGTCAGAGTAGAACTAATGTTGATATATTTGAAGCATGTATGCCGTTTTATATTTGAGCTTATAAACGGCAGATCTGAAATCATGATATTATTGCACATTTCCTGTTCTATATCTAACCAAGGCTCATCTAAAAGACTATTTTTTATCCATTTAGAGATGTATTGTAGCCTATTTGCTAAGTAATAGTTATGGAAGTTAGGCAGATCTAATCCTCCCCTGTCTTTAGTCTTCTTTGCCATTGTCAATGACGCAGCCACCGATGTGCACCGACTTCTGTGTTCATGAAAAAAAAAACAATATTTAAGGAAAACATTGCAGTTCTATGCATTTTGATGACATCTCTAGTGAAAAGTATGCATAAATATAGTTATAATCTTCCTTCAGGGAAGGTAGACAATCTTAATTAGTTTCGGCGAAGGTTTCTGCATGTAGGCTGACTAAAAGTAGGCCGCGTTCCCATCCACCCTACTTAGAAGGAAAGGCAACATTTGAAGACAGGATCTGCAATTCTTTACATTTTGATGACATTTCTAACAAATGTAGGCATGATATTACCTATTATTCTTTCAGGAAGTTTAGATAATATTTCTTTAGTTTTCCTACCCCCTGTCTTTAAATGTTGCATTTCCCTCTATAAATACGCCGGATGGGTTGAGAGTAATGGGAATGTGTTGGTTTTTCATATCAGTTATTTACTTTTTGTGTTCAGAGTTACTTCCTGCCAGATTTCTGTTAGATCATGTTGTCCATTTTCAAGCGTAGATAATCCAGGAGTGTTTGGCCCTTGATAGCTTCCAGTGGGTCGGTATCTGTAGAACAGTCCAGAATTTAAAACAACACCGACTGGCACAAGGGAAACTGGATTTTCAAAATAAAACGGGAACCACAACTCAATGTAAGACAGAACCACTGAATGGATGTAAAGTTCTTCAACTTTTGAGAGTTTTTACTGCAATTTTAATGTGTTTTCCTGCACAACACTGTGTCAAAATATTTTATCAAATCACAGAATTTTTTAATTTAGACTCTAATAAACTACAAACTGCACGATAAGCCTCTGATGAAGGTAAATGTAAATTTTGGGTCACAGCTCACAGGACGTCCACTAGAACCAGTCAGGTACCGGTTCTGTTTAAATTTTTCTGTTTAGCAAAGTATTTGACGGAACGGGGAAAATGAGTAAAAGTCAGCTGGCTGTAAAAATGGCTAATCATTACGACAGCAAAGAAACATTTCTCAGGTTATTTTTAATAAATCCCAAAGTGGAAACTAGAATACTGATCATTTGTCATGTTCATGCTTTCCAATTCAAGGACATAACCACTGATTGCATGGCATGGTTTGCTTTCTAATTTTAGTGGCTCTAGTTAGAAACTCCAAAAGTTTTCTTTAATAGAAATATGGAATAAGCTGGTCCAGAAACTTCAGGTATAAATCATTGATTCCTCTTGTGTTAATTATGGCTTCAGCTTTTGCTTCATTGCTCTGCAGAAACTGGTTCTGCAGAAATATATTTAATGCTGAGAAAAAAACAAGAAAATCAACGTTTCTGAATTGCTGCGCACACTGAGTAATGAAGTAGTTTAGTTTTCACCACAGGGGGAAAAAAATCTCAAACCTTTTTAGCAATTAAAGTTAACTGCTGCTTTTTTACTGCTTAGGTCTGATGAGTGGGTCCCACTTTCACAAATAATACATTTATTTTACAGAGGTTGTATTCATGAAGGAAAAATGTGAAACTGGACGAGTGAATATGTGACTAATGCAAAGAACTGAATGTTTTCTAGTAATTTTCTGTCTTTTTACAAACAGAAACACAAGAGTGAGAGTCTAGCTACAACGTACAATGTTTAGTACTAGTCATTTAAGAAATGCTACTGAAAAAAATGATTAAAGCCAAATATGTATCCTAATACATATCTTAAAATTTACTACTTTATTGTGACACTGTTCGTCGCCGTCCGTCTTACCTGTGTTTTTATGCCTTTCTTTGTTGTTTTTGTTTAAATTCTTCTCTATTTTTTAAACCAATATCTGTGTTAATTATGACTTTTATTTGTTTGCCAGCATTTTCTTTCTTGTTTGGAAAAGAAATAAAAAATTACCATTTTAGAAATTGCTCTGATCAACACGTTAAGACTTTAGATCTGTAAATGAAACAATGTTCTTCAGTGTTTATTGTGTTGCTTTCACAGTTGCTAATTTATTTTTATTTATTTATTTTTAAAGTATTTTAAAGCATCCACTTAACGAGACCAAAGAGAACAACAATACAATCATAAAACAGAAAATAAATTACAATTCTGTTACTAAATAATGTGCTGAAGAATATCAAAAGTCTGAACAAATGCCTTTAATTTGCTTTTACCTACCACTGAAAAGGCCCGTCCAGCAGCGTTTAAGCTTTGTCCTGGGAACATCTACAAAAGCTGGCAGGATCACCTCAAAGAGATGAAAAATGAGGCGCCAGGACATGAAGAGATTTAACTTTGGCCAAAAGTTGCAGAAGGAAAAAGCTTTTTTTGACCTAATGTCTAAAAAAATGAAAAAGACACATAAAAATATTAACCCTACATTTGTAAGTGTTCTTTGGATTAAAGGTCAAAGCACTGACCTCTGAAGTGGCGTTGCCACCAAATAAATTACATTAAGGTTGGTTTAAAAACATCCGGCCTGACTAGTGTTTAACAGCAGAGATGAAATCCAGCAGAGAGCATCACTGCAGCCTGAGACAAGAAGATCTGTGGATCATCGGCATAGCAGTGGAACAATAACTGAAGCTCCAAGCAGCAGCATATAAAGTGAAAATAGAGCCAAGAATGGACTCCTCTGGATGTGGAGGAGCAGCGGTTCTACTCTGGGGTTCTACTCTGGGGTTCTACTCTGGGGTTCTACTCTGGGGTTCTACTCTGGGGTTCTACTCTGGGGTTCTACTCTGAGGTTCTACTCTGGGGTTCTACTCTGAGGCCTCGGCTTTCTTCACCACGATGGATCAGTGCTTAATACGCAACACTTTGGGGAAAACGTTCTCCTCTCACTCGTGACCCCGAGAGAACAGAATGATCCACTGTGTCAAAGGCTGCTGTGAGGTCCAACAAAACCAGAACCACAGGAGCCTTTTCAACAGACATAACTATGTCCTGATGTGAAGCCGGTCAAAGATGCCGTTGCTCTTGAATAAAAACACTGGAAATAAAAGATAAGTTAGAAATCAGTGTTGCTGTTAAGTAAGGAGGATGCTTACGGGGCAACTGACTGATTAAGAGATTTCTCTGTTTTTACTTCATAAACTATCCTGGTTACAAAAAGAGGATCCAGTTTTTTCCTCTTCTCAAAACCATTTAATGGGATTTGAAGTCAGTACCTGGAAGACACATGCAGAGGCCATCTGAAAGATAAATCTGAGAGCGGGCTTTCACAGGTCCAGCTGACTGGCTGTTGCTTTTGTCTTTAGAAGCACTATCTGTAATTGGTACAGGAACTGCTAATTGCATATTGAGAGGAGGAATTTAGATTGACTTCAGCTATTTAATATTTCAGAAGCTGTTTTTATAGTTCTGAAAGCTTATTATGCACCAACGTTTGTCTGCATTCCTATATTAGGAGTTACTTTAGCTGCTCAAGGCACTTAAGGTCCATTAGTTGCCTGCTGTGTCAAAGATTTATTTTAAATCAACAGGCTTGATTAAAACATGGTGGTTTTATTGGTAAAAAAAATACATATATATTATATGCACTGTATTAAGTTCATTTGACAAAGAAATGAAACGGATTGCTTGTACATTTATCCTCTCAACAGTTTCTGGACCCACAGAATTACAGAAAGGTCCAATGAGGATTTTAACTTCTGTTTCCATCACTTTCATCGCAAATCAAGTCTAAAACAACAACCCACATTATATAGGAAGACATTCTACGTATAAATATACAAAAAGGGCAATAGAATATTTCTTTGTAAATATGTTTATATACAGTGTTTTTCCAAAGGAGGAAGGCATGATTGGATCAGAGCACATGCGCATGGTGTGGATCTGGGTCCTCTGACTGGTCAGCGTCCGTCAGAGAGACCGTCTGGGGGGAGAAACTCTCCATGTCGGCTGGTCCAGTTCCAGGATGTGTGGGGTCTGCAGAGATGTTGGCTGCCCCTTCCTGACCCGAGACCTGTAAAAGTCCCGGATGGAGGGAAGGTCAGCCCTGATGCTCGATGCAGATCGAACAGCTTCCTGTTCTGTGCAGGACCCGAACCACACCGTGATGCACAAACACAGGACCAGCTGAATGATGGCCGTGGAGAAGAGGACCAGCAGATTAACATTCACAGAAATCACAACTTAAACATGAAAATATGTCCAAATATCAATATGAAACTTACTAACATTTAGTTTGCAAAAGTAATCAACAGTCATTATTCTAATTCTATTATCTATTTCATCTTCCTGAGATTCAAATCTGAAGAAATCCGCTGATTCAACATTTAAATTCCTGATGGATTTATTTAATATCAAAATGTGAGACTTCCAGTTGATTTCTGTGGTTTCTCTGCGATGAGGAGGCAGTTTGGTTCTTTTTCTTTCCTCTGACCACCGGGTTTGCTGTCATGCTTTTTAGTTGCAGATTACCCGGCTGTCGGTGCACTTCCCGCTGCCTCTGAGCCAGATGATCGCTGACAACATTCAGCCTCTTCGTTCCAAATACTGGGATAAAAGAAGGAGGATGTGTGAACCGACTGTCACTGCAGCAGCTCTCAGTGATGAAGGTTGATTTCACTTAGATCTGAACCTGACTGAAGGTCCACCGGCCTCCAGGTCTAAACTGAGCTGCAAGCTTATCCTCCTTCCACACATTCTGCGTTTTTAAATGGATTTCATCCCTCAGATCAAGGAACGCAGCAACCCTGAACGAGCATCTGCAGATTCCTAATGAAAGAATCCAGTAAAACAGACTGACAGCTAATGGCAGCGGGCGTTTGATTTACTGCAGCGCCCCAACTGTTCCTCACTCATAAAACATGATATATATCCTCAATGTTCTCATTGCTAAAACAGCAGCGGGAGTCAGAAAGTCAATCAGCAGTGTTTACTGATGCCGATTGTTGCTGCAGGCTGTAGATAAAACTGTGCTCCTCTGAATCAAAGCAGCTTTAAGAACAGAGGCTTTATTCCCCGAGTGGGTCCCAGTTCTGCCAGCTCTGCTTTTTAGACGTCCCTCGAACTTGTTGCTGCTGCCCTGCAGTCACTGGCGGGCTCCCAGTAGTATGAATGAAAGGGCAAAAACTTCAAATGAAAGAGAAAATGTATGTGAAGCCAAACACAAACATATGAGAGCCCTGACACGAACATCCTGAAGCCTGAACCTCCTACACACAGATCAGCCAGAACACGGAGCCACCGCAGGCCTCCCAATCTGTTTCACTGCGAAGCAACAAGGAGCAAATGGAAACCAGAATAGTAGTTTCACTTAGAAACTGGATTTATTTTAACGTGAAGGAGGAGATGTCCAGCTTTAGCCCACAGGTTCCATTTTCTAACAGTTTATGGGTCTGCTTCCTTCTGAGAGTGTAATATTTTGAGTTCTTTGTCTTAGTTTTAGTCTTAGTTTGGGTTTCTAGTTTAGGTTGGGTCTTTGTGGATATTTATGTTCTGGATTGGTTTAGTTTCTGTCAGCTTGTTTCCTCCTTCAGCCACCTCCCTTCCCCTGATGACCTCCACCTGTTCTGGCTAATTAGCTCACTCTGCTCACCTTTGTTCTCCAGCCTATTTAAACCTGCCTCTGTCCCTTGCACTCTGCCAGAACGTCTCAATCCTCCCGGTGTGCACCTTCCAGCCATTGACTGCCTGTTTTTCTGATCCTCCCTGACCCTGCCTATCTGTAAGTTGCCGAGCCTGCTAATGCCTTTCTGTTTTTGAGTTGCCAGTTTTCTCGACCTTGTGTGGACCTGATTCTTGGAGTCCCCGGTCTGGACTGCCAGTGAAGCTCTGCTTCTTCCCTGGATTATTCCCCCGGTCTGTGTCTGCTCCCTGCAGCTTATCCTGCCTGTTTCACCCCTGGACTCGCCAAAGACTGTTTATGTTTGTCCATCCTCACCCTCCAGTTGTTCCCCCATCAAATAAACCTGCTTAACTTTTTCCCTGTGTCTGGCTGAATATCGGGTTCTCTTCCAAATTCATTACAGAGAGCTTTAATTATTTAATGTTCAGATACACAACGACTGTAAAACAGAGCCTAGCACTCTAGAAAGGCGGCCACGACAATAACAGTCAACAATCAAAAATACAAACATGAAAATTAAACATTTTCTTCCTACAATTATTTATATTCTTTCCAGTGAACAGGACATAAAGTCCAAATAATTTATTGATCCGTCCCAACCCAGTCTCACTGAGGAACGTGTAATACCCACGTTGGTCCACAGGGGGAAACATAGTGTCGTCACGATTCGGCTCCTCAACACGTTTCAGGCCCACGTTTTATTTGGCCGATTCATTTACGTTGACTTCCAACCAGGAAGATTCTCCAGTGTAAAAAAGAACATGGCTGCCGTTCCCCGTAGTCATGTGGAAAACTCAACATTTAAAGAAAACATCTTCATTTATATGCATTTCTAGCAAAAAGTATGCATATTATCATAATCTCGTTCAGGGAAGGTAGACAATCTTACATTTATTAGTTTTGTGCATAAAAAAATGAAATTTAAGGAAAAACAGCAGCCATGTTCTGTATTCGCTTTGAAAACTTCATAGTCACATGACCAAGACAACTTAAATGAATCGGCCAAATAAAACGTAGGACTGAAACGTGTTGAGGAGCCAAATCGTGACGACACTACGTTTCCCCCTGTGGACCAACGTGGGTATTACACGTTCCTCAGTGAGACTGGATTAGTAAATGTCACCATCTGTAGTCATTTTAGCTTTTGTGTATTTCTAGGTTTTTATCTTTGCAAGAATTTGCTATGTTGTACAGCCGCTGCTAACATCCGTGACAAAGCTGATATCTGCCTTAGCTTGAGCTCAACACCAGACGGTGCGATCTTTATCTGTGAGCGTGAGACACATAAGGGTTCCATAAAGCTGGAATAATCAGTTTGTCTATTGTAGGAGTACCATAGAGGTAAAAAAAAAAAAGATATGTAGGACTTTCTAGGTAGCAATGTTGTTCTTTCAGTTTTTAAAATTTTATTTAAAAAAAAGTAGTAAATTGCAATTAACTATGTATCCAAGAAAATGGACGTCCTGTATTGCTAAATATCTTTCCAACATAACTCATAATAACTCATTTTATAATCACTATTGTGGTTGCAGTTCAGTTCATTTTGGTTATACTTAAACGTTGGTTTTAAAAATATACGACTTTGGGTAGATTAGGTATAGGTTGAGTTAGTTAAAATTATTATTTTTGCATATTTTTAAGTGCAGCAAAGACTAGCAAAGGCCAATGAATAGTCCATGAAATTCCCTCCAACTCCAGTGATGAGTGGCTGCTAGAGAACAATAAGCAGCCTGGAGATGAGGATGAGGAAGGAGATGCAGGCAGTCAGGTGATGATGGCCAGAACGATGAAGGACAGGATGCAGAGGGAGGTCAGCATCATGAAGGAGTTGGGAAACATGTTTTCAAGGTGTCATGATCTTGGCACTAGTGCTGGTTTGATTCATCACCCAACACACCTGTATAGCTCCGCCTTATTCTCATCACCACTCATCTTATCCACCTGCTCCTGTCACTATATAATCAGCCTCCAAACCAGACATTAGTGCCAGATTATTTCAAGCCACTTGGTTAGATTAGTCCAGCGTTCTATCCGGTTATCCTGACTGCCTGTTTCCTGACCCGATCTGTTCCCTGGTTTTTGAGCTTGCCTAAGTCCCTGTCTGATTATTCCTGTCTGCCTGTTTATCTGACTCGTTCTGCCCTTGGATTTCTGAGCCTGCCTGATCCCTACTTGGTTGCCTAGCCTACCTGTGTACCGACCTGGATTTGGACCTCGACCTCGCCTTGGACTTCCCCTTGGATCTTCTCCGGACCTCTGACCTGGCTCTGACTCTGGACTGTACCTCGGAACCCTCAGCCTGCGGTCCTTAACGGATCTGAATATCGGCCCGTTCCCCAATTAACCAGTGGTTGCCAAAGCCTGCAAGGAATTTCCCCCCGACCTGAACGGCTATCATCGGCGGGTCGATTTACCAACGGTCGCCGGTTCTCTTTTGTTTCCTCCGGCCTCCCGTATACAAAGAGGTCAGTGGTTTTTCTCCCTCACATTGGCCCCGAACTGTCGGCGAGATCACTAACCTGCTGTCCTTCTCTCCAGACATCCCGGCTAATACTCCTTCTACCAGCAGGTCTGAACCTGAACCTATGCAGCTGGGAAGAACCAGCATTTCAAAGGAGGAGCGTCAACGCAGGAATCAGCTCAATCTTTGTCTTTACTGCAGTGGGGAGGGTCACCGAGTAAGAAACTGTCGGGTAAAAGACCAGGCTCAGTAGAGAGGGGGAGGTCTCTACTGAGCCCTACAAGATTATCCGTCTCCCCAAACCTAATGTTTCCAGTGATTCTAACAACGTCTGCCAAGTCTCATAACCTCTCTGTTTTTGTCGACTCCGGAGCTGACACAGAATTTATGGACAAGGGACTCGCCAGGAAGTTGAATATTAAGCTTCACCCAGGGCTGTCACCTCATAATGTGCTAGCACTGGATGGAAATCAACTGAATCACTCTCATCTCATCACTGAACCCGTCAAACTTCTTATTGGAGGTAATCACAGTGAAAAGGTTATTTTTATGATTATCGATTCCCCACAGGTTCCCATTGTTCTTGGGGTTACTTGGCTTAGGAAACACAATACCCTGATTGATTGGCAGAGGGTCGAGGTGCTAGGGTGGGCATCCTCCTGTTCTGGGACTTGTTTGTTCTGCACTCAGTCCCTCCAGGTTCCTGAGAATGATGTAGCAGAGATGTATCCAGATCTGTCTAGGGTCCCGTTTTATTATCATGATCTTAAGGAAGTGTTTAACAAGTCCAAGGCTACGGCCTCCTCATCGCCCTTTTGACTGCAGTATTGACTTATTCCCAGGGACTACTCCCAGGGGTCGACTTTATTCATTGTCCTTACCAGAGTCACAGGCTATGCAGAAGTACATAGACGAGTCACTTAAGGCAGGTATTATTCGCCCTTCGTCATCACCTGCAAGTGCAGGTTTTTTCTTTGTAGGTAAGAAGGACAGTTCCCTCAGACCCTGTACTGATTATAGGGGACTTAATGGAATTTCAGTCAAGAATCGTTATCCGATTCCTCTCATCAATACAGCCTTTGATCAGATCCAGGGGGCTAAAGTGTTTACCAAGTTAGATCTGCGGAACGCGTACCACTTGGTCCGCATAAAGGAGGGTGATGAATGGAAGACGGCTTTCAATACCTCTACCGGCCACTACGAATACTTAGTTATACCGTTTGGGTTAACCAAGGCTCCTGCAGTAAATGAGGTTCTTAGGGACATGGTGGGTCAGTTTGTTTTTGTCTATTTGGATGATATTATTATATACTCGAAGGATTTAACCACCCACAAACAACATGTCCGCTCAGTTCTCCTCCGACTGCTCCAGAACCAGTTGTTTGTCAAGGCAGAAAAGTGCGAGTTTCATGTCACCACCGTGTCCTTCCTTGGGTTTGTTGTTTCCCCAGACCAGATTTCTATGGAAGGTTCAGGTAGTTACTGAGTGGTCAACCCCTACTGATAAGAAACACCTTCAGAGGTTCTTAGGGTTTGCGAACTTTTACAGAAGGTTCATCCGGAATTACAGTCAGGTTGCTGCTCCCCTTCACACGCTAACCTCCTGTAAGGTGAAGTTTGTGTGAAATGATTAAGCGGACAAGGCTTTTAACAGACTGAAGACCCTCTTCACATCAGTGCCAGTATTAATATCTCCTGATCCTGAAAGACAATTTATTGTGGAGGTTGATGCGTCGAGTAATGGAGTTGGGGCCATCCTGAGTCAGGAGGCAAGTGATGGTCGGATTCATCCATGGCCTATTTTTCCAAGAAACTATCCAGGGCAGAACAAAATTACGATGTGGGGGACC